>CM046722.1:61248582-62495053 GCA_025584915.1 Monochamus saltuarius | reverse complement strand
TAATAGACTAAATGAAAATCTTCCTGACGAATTGAGCTATGCTACTCTTATTAATAACTATTTCATTGATTCCTCACCTAATTTAAATGTTAATGAAGATTATATTTCTTACTTTTATAATTCTAAATTTATGGATGATTTGAATTTTACATACAGCCCTACAGACATTAATAAAATTGAAGATCTTATTATGAAACAAAAATCTCATACTATAGGTTCAGATGGTATTTCTGGTAAAATGCTGCAGATGTTGGTTAAATTGATACCAGCGTCTGAGACACACATAATAAATTTTTCATTGGAGATTGGTCAATTACCGGAACAATGGAAAGTTGCTTATATCAAACCATTACCAGAAAAGAAAAATCCTAAAGAATTTAAAGATCTCCGTCCAATCAGTATGCTATCTGTACCTCTCAAAATTGCTGAATCTGCTATCTCTGAACAATTGGTTGAATATTGTGTTAAAAATTCTATAATTCCTGTAAATCAGTCAGGTTTCCGGAAAGGGGTTAGTTCTTCAACATTATTGGCTAGTATAACTGATGACATTTTGACAGCTATTGGAAATTCCCAGATTTCATCTAGTTAAATACTTTGTCCTCGATACTTACTTCACCTTATAGATCAGTTGGTTCTGGTGTTCCTAAAGGATCTATACTTTTATTTAACATTTTCACAGCAGACTTGTCGAGAGTTCCTTTGAATTGTCAACTAAATATGTACGCTGAAGATATACAACTTCTTTATAGTTTCAAGTCCTCCAATTTAAATACTGCCACAGAAGTAATTAATAATGATTTAAAACTAATTTATGACTGGGCCATAGAAAATACTTTATTAGTTAATCCTACAAAAAGTCAAATCATTATATTTGGAACATCAACTCAATTGCGAGATTTAGATAAATTTTCCGTTTTAATTAATAATGAAAATATTTCTTCAACTAATGTTGTTAGAAATCTTGGCTTAACTTTTGATTCCTCGTTAAGTTTTTCGAATCATGTTACTGATATATGTAAGAAAGAATTTTTATCCTTAAAACAGTTGTAATGCTTTAAACAGTATCTAAATTCTCAGACTAAAATTTTACTTTCTGAATCTTTAGTTCTATCTCATTTGAATTATGCTGATATTGTATATGGCTCCTGCCTGTCTCAAGAAGATAATACACCGATTGCAATAATACAACTTTTATTAAACTGTCCCCAAGTTTAATCTCATAACTCCATATTTGCGATCTTTCAATTTGTTGAGCATGTCTGAAAGGAGGCTTATTCACTTTGTCAGTTTTCTAGTCAATGTTTTAAAGAATAACAAACCTACATATACTTAGATAAAATAAAATGGAGATCTGAAACTCACACTAAAATATTGAAATTACTGAGTAGCAAAGCGTAAAGCGTGTATTCCTTTTCATAAAACTGAAATATTTAAAAATTCCTTTTCATATTTGGCTTCTTATGTTGTTAATAATTCACCAATCCAGTATCACAATTTGTCAGTGTCAGCAGTTAAACATAAAATTATATACTTTCCTCTGATTTGGTATTGTTTGATGTATGTAGATTTTAATTGTTATTGTTTTTTCTGTTTGCATCTTGTTTTATTGATTGTTTTATTTACTGTATTTGTTTTTATTCTACTATTTTTGTCTCAGGAGGTGTTGTAAATCAACTTTGTTGATACACTGTCCTTTGTAAAAACGTTTGTATACTTTTTGCAATAAATGTATTATTATTATAAATAAATGAAATACAACATTAAAAAATATACAAATATATAACATAATATGAGATTTAAATTTTTTTAAAAAGGCAATTCAAGACGACAAGTTGGTAGTAGCAAAATGTTCAATGCGATAAATATATCAGGCCGCTTTCGAAAACTTTTTAAATACAGGTTTTTTTCTAAAGATAGATCAGAAGAACAATTGTCTTGAATATAAATGACTGGATCAGCTATATCTGTCATCTTATTGTATTGTAATGTACAGTTTAGAAGATTATAAAATTGTCAACGTTAAGTCAAGTAAGTAATCCAGATTAAATGAAACATATAAACATTACGCGCGGGGAATATTGCGGGTATCCCAGTTGACTACATCAGATGCATACTGTAAAATCCGCAGATAGCAGGACAATATCTTGGTCGTCGACTGCAGTTACCAAATGAACAGTTATCTTTTTCACTTGTATTTCCAGTGATGTAACTTATAACACTGAGTTGGTGATTTGCGGTGCAATCGCCTGCTGCTGGCCACTGGAAGAACAAATCCAGTTATTATTTAGCGTCGCGTCATTAATATGTACTTCATGTATTCAAATTATCTTTTATCAGCCGGTCATGTAATTAATTCAACCCGATGCAGTTTTTTTGCTGCTAATACAGTAATCAGAAAATACAATACAATATTTTGGGTAGATAATGTCTACCTTGTCTACACGTGCTACATATTTATGACATTTGTTTACTTGAATTCAATAGAATAGTATTATTTTGAACCAAATATCTGTAAAAATTCTCTTTAATCTGTTTAAAATGTATCTTCACCAATAGGAAAACAAAATTAAGTTCGATTAGACGATTAATTTCATTTGTTTCACTTGTCAACTTCAACAAATTTATACAGGGTGCCTCAGGCATTACTGGCATCCTTGGAAGGGATGATTGTACAGTGAAAATAAATGAAATTCACCTAAATATACCTATATCTAAAAGTTCATTGTTTTCGTCATCATATTTTTTATTTACTTAGAAACTCTTCGTGATGAAATAACAATAATTCTCGGTTGTCATGTGATATATTAGGTATAATTATCCAGTATCTTTAATTATTCCTATATATTATTACAAGCAGCTTATTTACAATAAAAATAGTACGCCACTGTCTTAATTATAAAAAACGTAAGATACTTTAAGTTTTGATTATTTTGAACAAATAATTATTCTTTGCAATTTTCTTTAAAATGCATTGTATTCAAGTAATTGTTCATTTAAAATATATCTGCATTTAGTAGTTTGTGTATATTTATATCAAAAGTTGACGAAAACTTGAATATCTACTCTTAAAATTTTGCACATCGCTATAATTTACCATTTTTAGTAATTTTTTCAAATAGAATTTTGCTGTATTTTCAGCGGAAAAGGCACTTTACCTAAAATTAAAACAATTTTTCCTCGGTGCATTGAATATTTCCTAATGACTTCAACAAGGTATACATACCGCTTTCACATAAAGAAGGTATAATAATGGATTGTTTTAATAGTATACCTATACTAAACCGCAAAAAAGTTCTGCCATTTAAAAGAAGCCTTTGTGCCGTAAGTGGTGCCCTCTTCTAGTAGCGTCAAAATTAGAAACAAATTTGATTTTCTCGCACCCAATCTCCAAAATGTATCCTAATATTTGGAAATTATTTACAAATATCGAAAATAAAATTTTTACTTTGACACCCTATATCTTTTTAACTATCAACTTTTGATTAAAGTAAGTTTAGCTATATCACATTATTTTGTCGTGAGGAATCTACTCTTGCTCTATATGGTGCATTATTTTCAGAACATCCTGTATAACAGAAGCAAAATGGGTCTCACCACGCACAAACTACTAAATGCAGTGATATTTTTAAAGAACAATTTCCGAAATACAATGCAGTTTAAAGAAGATAACAATTATTTATTCAACATAATCAAGATTTAAAGTACCTTACGTTTTTTTTGTAATTAAGACAGTGGCGTACCATTTTTATTTTAAATAAAAGAAGAGTGCCAGAGGGTTTTTACGCCACTGGTGGGAATGGGAATATTTAACCATACTAAATCTCTGTATTTCTGAAACGGTGAACTGTTAGAAATAGGTATATTTGGGTAAATCTCATTTATTTTGACTGTACAACCACCCTTCCAAGAATGCCAGTAATACAGTATATTATTATATTGATGCTTTTGTTTTATTTTTTAACATTAAATCTTCTGAATCTAATTTATGTCACTAAAAATATCCAAAATTAGCCAAAACAAACCAGAATCAATTACCAGTGTTTTCAATTTATTGAAACTAGGAAATTTAAAAATATTGTATTTTCTATGCGTAAATTCCTTGATCAATTTATTTGTTTAAACATTTGGTAAATGTACAATGATTACAAACATTTAAAAATTATTTATTGCATTTACATATATCTGTCAAAATTGTATAACAAGAAAACACATTTTGTATATTGTATTGTTTCATTTAAAAATTTATATCTGTATATATCAAATGCGAGGTTTTTCTTCTCATTCACAACTCATTAGAACTGCGTAAACCGTGAGATTTCAGTAACGAGTTATATATAAAGTCATCAAAATTTATTGCTGGCATAATTTGAATAATGGTTTTATTGCTGGTTTATGTTTACGAAACGGAAGCCGAATTGCCAATCCAACAGTGAAAAGTAAATTGTCGTAAGCATTATATAATTGCATTTCGAAGCGTTTCGAATCGAAAAAGAAACAAATGGAAATTTAGTTCAAAACATAACATAACGTCGTAATAAAATTGGTTGTTTTTTTCGAGAAACGTGTAATGTATAGTGCCAGTTGTCTGTCGAATAACAAATGTTTATGTTTTAACCAGATATATTCAAATTTTCAATGTCTTTGTAAGATTAGAAATTTAAAACAGAATAGCTAAGTAATTTATTGATCTGTTTAAGAAACGATATAGTATCTTTGATTTTACAAAACGACAATAATTCTTTTTGTTTTATGGCCATATTTGTAAGAAAAGAGTAAGAACATTATTTTTGTTTGTCTACAACTTTTAATATGTAGTATTTATAGAATTTTATTATCGCGTATCGAATTTTGCAAAGCAAGTCCATGTAGGGGGTACTAAAATATTGCAATTTAATCAAATACCTATATACAATATAGGTTATATATATTTGTATACCTCTATACAAAGTTGCACTCAGGCGGAGTAACAGGCCTGCAAAATGGGGCTAAATATTTCGAAAAAGAAAATAATATCTTTGAATTACTTTCACTTGGAATAACCAAATTTGGGACATGATTTAGGTTTTATTATTGGTATTTCTTAGTTATACATGCTGTTTATATGCCTTTTAGGCATGCTTAGCTGTGTTATTCTCGTCCACTCCATTCAGTTTTTCGCCTTTCTTTTCCAATCCGTTACATTTTCTCCCTTAGATCTATTGCCACCGCCTCTCTCCATCGGTTCCTCGGTCTACCTCTTTTTTTCTTGTAATTAAGTTTACTCCTTACAATTTTCTTAACTGTTCTTTCGTCTTTCATACGTTCTAGATGTCCTAGCCACTGCACTCTTCTGGCTTTTACAACTTCGTCTATTTTTGGTGCCTGGTACATTGCATATATTTCCTTATTATTTCTCCTTACATAGCCTTCCTACGTCTTCTTTCCCCCTAAAATTCTTCTCAAGATCTTCCTTTTCCACCTTAATAGATTTTCTCTTGACTTCTTATTGAGGATTCAGGGGTCACTGCCATACAGCGCTGTCGGTCTCAAAATTGTTTTATACATTCTAAATTTTACTCCTCAAGACAAATTTTTTGATTTCATTAAGTGGTTGATTGTTGCCGAACTTCTGTTTGCTTTTATTATTCGTCTCTTAACACATATTCTTGAACTTCTTCAAATTCCATCTCTCCGTGCTGAGTTCTTACTTTGAAATTGGTATCTTTCTTCTATTGTCCTATTCTTAAAAGCTTGCTTTTCTCTTGATTTATCTGCAATCCCACTTTCCGTGCTTCCTCCACAAGTTATCTCAATACTTCTTCCAATTCTAATTAATGAGGGTTTCCCTCATTCCTGCACTGAATAGTGGTTAGGGCCTACCAACGTAAGTCGTTCCTGGGCGCAAATGCGGCCTGCTTAATAATAATATGCCGCCCCCTTTCCCGCACAAGTCTCCGACTTCTGGGCTAATCCCTGTGATTAGAATGAGGGGTAGAGATATTATTATTTTATCCCTGCTATATCTAGCAATTATGCCCACGTCATCTGCATATCTGCATATTTGGTGACTTTTAAACAATATGTGTGTCCTTCTCTGTTCAACTGACTATCTCTTATGACCTTTTCTAGTACTAAATTAAAAAGAAGCGTTGAGAAAGGGTCTGCTTGCCTCATTTCTTAACTTTGAGTTCAATTAAATTGATACACTATAAGGTATTCATTGATTTCTCCTAAAATAATATCAAACTTTTTCCATTGATCGAATTTAAAAAGAATGTTAATAATGCTTGTTTCACTCCGTATTCCGATGTAAACTCCTATGTAATAACTCCTAGACATTTTCAACGCAAATTGAAGAAAAATGAGCTGGTATTATTGATCTTTATTTGATTGACCAGTTATTTTGCCAAATCTATTAAATGACGAAAGTTATTTGGAATATCTGCAAAATATTCTCCCTAATTTAATCTAAATGACTCAATAATTCCGGCTGCTATAGATCTTCTCAAGGCAAGGTGATCCAATTTGCCACCATTAGTTTTGTGTTCAGCTAAGTCCACAATATGGCTTAGTGGCGGAAAATACTACTTGCCTTGTATTAAAACCCTGTATAAGCTTATGTTTTGATCAGCCCTGTCCACTCCCCCCATATTTTCATTATACAATTTAATTATATTTGGTTGTTGTATTTGTATAACTTTTTTATCTTTCTGCGAAAATCGCTTGACTTGAACTGTCGTTAAAACGTTTGCATTGTTTGATGCTATTCTTACAATATTGTTGTCATTCCATTTACATATGACGATTTGGTTAGATTCTATTGATGAAAAATCAAAAATACCTCGAGGCTCTTGATTTTGTAATAAGACATTGTCTTCTTCACCACTGTCTTCGTCAGTTAAGTCGTTATTTTCTGGGGGGAAAATTATTATTTCCTCGGGAACTACTTCGTCACCTTTTTCTAGGTTTTCTGCCTCTTCTAAAATTCATTCAGCAACAATGGTTCTTTCCAGTAATAATAAGTTTTAGTCGCATATTTTGCCACTGTCCTTTTAAAAGGACGCATTAAAAAACCGCCATTTACGACTACAATAATTCTAACCTCGATTTAACAAAACACAAGTTGTTCTACAAATATACTCATATACATAAGCAAATAGATGAAGTATATTTGAATCAGACAAAAACAATTTTAAAAAACTTACCTCGAATATGCCATGTTCTTAAGTGCACCTGCAGTTGTTTGCTTTTTGCTGTATTATCTTTAAAAACGCTAACTAACCGCAATATTACTGTTACCGTTTTTAACTTTGCCTTGTTCTAAAACAGTCTAAGTTGCCCCATCTATTTATTAGTAACCAAACTAAGGTATTACTAAAATATTTAGGGATGACTTTTAAAAGGACAGTGGCAAAATATACTACATCCCTTATTTTGGCGCTTGGCTCTATCTGGGTTAACAAAACTGAAAAAGTGTTAAATTAAATTCTGCGCGGGATATTAGCATTTCTTTTAAATTCGATCAATGGAAAAAAATTTATATAATTTTAGAGGTAACTCACCCTCAGTTAACACCTTGTAGTGTTTCAAGTTATTTGAATTCGTATATAAAGAACACCAATAATAAACCTAAATTGTAAAACAAATTTGGTTATTCAAAGTTAAAGTAATATTTATTTATTTTCCCAAAAATTTAGCCCCACTTTGAAGGCCTGCAACTCCCCCTGTGTGCAGCTTTGACGTATGCGTATGTTTGGTTAAATTGCAATATTTTGAGACATGCACCTACATGCACCTGCCATGTCGGTTCTTATGCGGAACACCTTGTATGTATTTAAAAGTTTTATGATTTTTGTATATGTTTTATTTTAGTCACAAAAGGTTGCAGGCAGTCAAGACTAAATTAGTTATTTAAACAGTTTTTATCAGTTACGCTACCTAACCAAATTTTGTAAGATGGAATTAATCAGACTCAACTTTATTAATTTATAATTTGTCAATTATGGCTATCATTCCTAACTAGAAATGCGTAGATACGCTGGTAATGTATGGAAAAGCCGGTCAAAATTTAGTCATATCAGCTCGTATGTATGCACAGCGTTTTCCATGCGTTTTCATTGTCATCAAGTCAAAGACAATATTATACACACCGTAACGGAAAATTCTTCTGCGAGTATTCACTGTATTGAAACTTAAATAGCAAATCAAGAAAATATTTCCGATTACGTCATATCCTGTACTTTCCAAGAAAAAAATGTTACCATTAACATAAATATATTCCTCAACAATTGAACTGGATATTAAATTTTTGGGTCAATTTTTAAAATAAAAAAGTGCTTATAATAAATAAATGTTTATTGATTTACGTTCTGAGTCAAACCAAGAAAAAAGAACGATCTTTGAATGGAAAAATGAACAATTACAAAAAGTTATAAATAAACAAAAAATAACAACATACATACAAAGATCTTTTATTTTGAAATTATTATTCTATCCCCTATAAAAGTTTAATATCGTGTGGGACCTCCCCTCGCTGGTATCAGTGATGTTACCCTATTTGGAAGACTCCTGTTCAAGTTATTAATAAAATCAGATATGGCTTCCCAAATTGCCTGCAGTAAATTGGCTACTTGTTGTAATGTTTAGGAAGGTAGTTGGAGGCGGTTTAGTTGCCTAGATATTTATGCCCAAACTGCTTCATCCAGTTTATGTCTGGTCAATAGGGTAGCTACTCCAGCTTTGTAATTCCATGACATTCTATATGATCACTTATAATTCTGTCATGGTGAGGACGGACATTATCATCGATTAAAATAAATCTTTTACGTATTGCACCAAAGAATGGCACAATTATCGGCTCTATAACTCTATCGTGATATCCTACAGCTGCCATAGTTTCATACTGTCGCCGTCGGCCAGAGGCCTGGCGAGAGTTTTATTGTAGGATTAGAATGGCGGGGAAGTTTTTTTGTTTTTTCGTGACAAGTGGATTTGGGCTTGTCAAAGTCATTCGATAAAAAAAAAGGGAAAAGAAATTAATTAAAATTTTGATTGATTAATTTTAGTGATTAACCGTGAAAGTGAATAGATAACTGTTGCTTCGGTTCTAGAAACTGTGAGAGCTTTAGGTGAGTGCCTTGTACTAACGTAAATTAGAACAATATAAACATTTGCGACTCTGGACTAGGCATTTCATTTTTATAAATTGGAAAGTTTTGTTGTTCGGATTAGGGAAGTGGAAGAAACCCTACGTAGAATAGTTGTTTAAATAACCATGACTTCAAGAGACTGTGGCGATGCCTCTACTCCAAAACGTAGTGGCGATATTGAGACAAATGTACGGCCGTGTTCTCTGGTATCCATCAATTCGGTAGAAGACTTCACCGGATTTCCTAGTTCTGGGGTACCAGAAAAGCGAAACTTAATCGAGCTTGAGGAAACGCATGTGAGGTCAGGTAATATAAGAGACAACGTTGTAGAGGAAGTATGCGGGCGCGAGGGTGAAATTGTCACCCAACAAATGCGCAGTGTATTACAATACATACCTTTCCATACACAAACTAATTGATTGAAGCCATTAAATGTCCATTGTATCTATGTCCTCTTTCCATCCATACCAATGTTCGACCATCGGTAGAAAGACAATCGCTCCAATTTCGAACATTCCAGCGACTTTTCTCGCCCATCGGTATCTGTATGCACGGTGCTCCTCCGTTAACCTTGGGTGTGTAGCGCGTGTTCTAGCCCTCTTCAGATTAGAAAAGTGCAACCTTCTCCTGACAGTTTGACCAACCACTCTTCCAGTAACTTATCTCAAAAGGCTTTTAATTTATTGAAGCCGAGACTGCCAGGTTTCTTCTTGCCGTCAAGGCAATGTTAACGGACGAAAATGAGTTGTGACTTGTTCCCGTCCTCCCCCATGGGTGTACGCTGAAGATCCCATTACTACATACCTATTCCATGCTCGACTTATGACACATTCAGTCGTGTAGTGAGATATTCTTGAAACAAGCATGTATCCAACGCACTAATTGTTCATGTTAATGCAAATAAACAGATCTATAGCTAACAGTGGCAGTAATAAAGGCAAGACAACTAAGTTGAATCTTTTTGAAATCACATGTCTATATTTATTTACCAAAGAGACAACAGCACATAAAAAAATATTTGCAAAGAATACTGTTTGTATTAACAGTATACAGTGTGATACATTTAACACTATTATTAATTTTAAATTTCAATAGTAAGCTATTTTTACCTGGCGTGACTAATCATAGTTTGAACATTTGGAGTACCTACTTAAAATCCACATGCCTTTAAGCAGATTCACTTTTAATAAGAATTTTCAATTAATGCCTGCTCGGAAATGAATTATTTATCGGACCACTTATTCTACCTAATCGTTTAACTGGAAATAACAGCTTACTAAAAGATTTACTTGGTTTACTAGAAGTGTCATTAAACATTCGGCGATATGTGGTTTTAATAGGACGGTGTTTCACTATACTTTTATAGTGAAGCACAGGAGATCAGCATTATCATAATAGGGGTATAGGATGTAATTTATATCCATTGAACTTCTATTTAGGGTGATATACGAAGATATAAGTATATTAGTGAAGTAAACAAGAGAAAATTTTGTTATACTACCCCGTGACCGCGTAAAGCTAGACCACAGATCCAAACTATGGATTGAAGCAGGTAGGAGTGGATTGGTTACAATTCCCCCCTTGCTTCAGTACTCACTATTTAATACGACATTAAAATCCGTTACAACACAAAACGACCTTGGAGTATTAATTTTGCAGAACTTGTCGTGGTCTAAATACATACAATCCAGGTGCAAAAAGGCAAATTCATTGGTGTACCTTTTGAGGAAGTCGTTTACTGGAGTAAGTCTGGAAACTTTCGTAAAACTATTATGTCAGACCGCTGCTTGAATTCGCTGGTCCAGTGTGGACTGTTGATCTAGTAAGGGATCAGAAATTATTGGAATCTGTGCAACGTCTTGTTACTCGTCTCGCTTATGGACGTATTCGACCATCCTATGAGGAGAGACTACGTCTTGCCCATCTGTCTTCTTTCGCCGAAAGGAAGCTTCGCGGCGATTTAATATTTACATTTCGAGCGGTTAATGGTTTATTTAACAACACTTCTGTTGCTTCCTCGCTTTATACCCTGAGTGCGGATAGTCGCTTAAGAGAACATCACCTGAAACTGAGAAAGGAGAGCTTCAAGACACCTGTTCGCCAATCATTTCTACCAAACCGTGTGTTCTCAGTATCAACGCTTTCAAGAATCGCCTGGATGCTTGGCGGAGCACCTTATACGATCGATGAACATTCTGTTATTTTAACATTCTATTATTTACAATTGGATTTTTGCTGTTTTTTTATTTTTGATCTTTTTATTATTATTTTTTTTTCTTCACTTTAATAATTATTTGTATATTTGTCAGGGCTGTACAGGAATCTCCTTAGCCCGGAGCTTCATTTGTAATAATAATAATAATAATAATAATTGTCTGAATCAAGTTATATTAGAAGATGATTTATCTTTTTCATCAAATTTACATCAGCTTATGCTATGGAGATGCTATTAAATTGTTTCTGCATTAGAAAAGTATTTTAAGCTAATACAAATTCGTTCTCCTACAATTTCTATTGGGTAGATATTGTGTAATTCAACGCTGGTCGGGGCTTTAGTCCGCAGAGTACTTAGTTTCACACAATATCGTTAATACCTTACTGGAGCAAGTCTGGAAACTTTCGTAAAACTATATACGTGTTATGTCAGACCGCTGCTTGAATTCGCTGGTCCAGTGTGGACTGTTGATCTAGTAAGGATCAGAAATTATTGGAATCTGTGCAACGTCTTGTTACTCGTCTCGCTTATGGACGTATTCGACCATCCTATGAGGAGAGACTACGTCTTGCCCATCTGTCTTCTTTCGCCGAAAGGAAGCTTCGCGGCGATTTAATATTTACATTTCGAGCGGTTAATGGTTTATTTAACAACACTTCTGCGGCTTCCTCGCTTTATACCCTGAGTGCGGATAGTCGCTTAATAGGACATCACTTGAAACTGAGAAAGGAGAGCTTCAAGACATCTGTTCGCCAATCATTTCTACCAAACCCCGTGTTCTCAGTATGGAATTCTCTTCCTCCTTCCGTAGTTACTGCACCCTCCATCAACGCTTTCAAGAATGGTCTGGATGCTTGGCGGAGCACCTTATACGATTGATAAACATTCTGTTATTTTAACATTCTATTATTTACCATTGTCTTTTTACTGTTTCTTTTTATTTTTGATCTTTTTATTATTTTTTTTTCTTCACTTTAATAATTATTTGTATATTTGTCAGGGCTGTACAGGAATCTCCTTAGCCCGGAGCTTCATTTGTAATAATAATAATAAAAATAATAATTGTCTGAATCAAGTTATATTAGAAGATGATTTATCTTTTTCATCAAATTTACATCAGCTTATGCTATGGAGATGCTATTAAATTTTTTTTCTGCATTAGAAAAGTATTTTAATCTAATATAAATCCGTTCTCCTACAATTTCTATTGGGTAGATATTGTGTAATTCAACGCTGGTCGGGTTTTTAGTCCGCAGAGTACTTAGTTTCACACAATATCGTTAATACCTAAATATATATATAAAAGCTATTAAGAACCCTAGTCACCCAATTTTTTAACTTTGCCCATGTAATGAAAATATGTTACGATGATTGGTCACAATTCATCTTATGGGCCAATTCTTGGGTTCACAAGTATTATTATGAATTATTGAAGTGTTCAAACGATCTTATAATCTTAAATTTTTTCATGCTGTGTTTTCCTCAATAACGCAATTTCCGGTAACATACAAATGGAGACTCTCTATATTATTGATTTTTGGATTATACGCAAAAGTTTTTGGTAGTTTTGTAAAACATTCCCTATATTCTCCAATTTTATTGTATTCGAAATGTTCAGATATGACGAAAACTGCGAAAATAGTTTTTTAAATATATCTAGACGTAGTTATCGCAACTTTAAAATGCTTAAATATATGAGTTAAAAGATAATTTCAATGTGCATAAGAGAGAGTGAAATATACAGTATGTTCCATTTGAGTTTAAAAAGTTATAACTGTTTGAAGTCGTCAAAATGTATCAGGAAGAATAAAACACGTATCCTATTTTTAAATTTTAGCGCCGTAAGTTTTTTACGAATACCAAACTTGATATCTATTTTCAAGAAAAATTTCGTAGATATCTCAGCGCATCCTAGCCTACGTCAATTATATTCTTAATTTATTAATATCACAAAAGCTGTAACTCCAATCTATGGGAAATATGATACAAAACGACTCTAAAATTCTCCGCAGAATCCAAAAATTTAATAATAAACAGGATTTTATGTAAAATAACGAAGCTGGTGCCTACTTGAGGTATAACCGCTAAGAACATCAAATTGTTCCGATTCGGTGGAACACTCTGTATATACTGACAAAGGAGCCTGTTTATCATTATTTTTTTTTAATGACGCAAGTTATAAATTAGTAATCGTACTTTATTTCCAATAAAAATAAGCCCCCCCAATTTATTATGCATCAGGTCCCGCAAAGGATAGCAGCGGTCCTGCTTTAGAGAGGGAATTTTATATCCAAAATTCTATGTTCACCACTCTCTCCTATTTAAAACGAAACTATTTCTGTCCGATTATTTTTTGTTTAGCTTATCGGGTCCATTATTTAAAATTGTCACGGTGTTGGCAGCAGCCAGCTGAGTAGAAGTTTACGATTAATTTCGCTAATCTGTACAGCCCAGGTGTGTGTTTGTATGCAAATTTCGACTACTAATAAGTGGGTATGGATCATTTCAGAACATAAATTATTCATAATTTCAAACGAAAAGTATATAAGAGAACCAACAATTTCATATATAATTTGCTATAATTATTTTCTACCGCTCTTCTAACTGATGTTAGTACAGGTGCTTAGATTAAGAGCTCCACACATTTTATACATTCTTTATTATGTATTAATATTAATAATATTGCATGCAACTAACTACTCTGTGCAGTAATGCCGGACCAGTGTTGAATTTCACAATATTTATATATATTTTATTATTAGGTTTTGTACATTTTGTACTGTATTGTAATATGTATACAAGGTGTTCCAGAAAATTATGGTCAAATATTTTACCAGTGTATTCCACAAGCCATTTCAGGGGGGATCTTCATATGAAATTTTTCAATTTGGGTCCTTATTCTTGAGATATTCGAGTCTGAAAATGGCGGAAAAACAGTTTTTTTATTTTTCCTTAAAAATGGCACTTAGTAACTTCAATTTTGGTACACATTATCAGCTAGTCAAAATCTATTTTGACGTGGTGTCTATTCCTTGGCTCATGCTTCTAGAGGGCGGTAATAAGCAACCCCTATATTTATTTCTTTCAGAACTTTTTCCTGCAATTTTTTTTTAAATACTACATATAATTATACTACTTTTTTCCCTCTTGTAAGTTTTTCATACAACCAACAGTTTGCGCGGAAAAAAATAAAAATAGTTTTCCTTACGCTAAACATCTTTTCGTCATCGGTTACTGATAACTGCAGTAGGCGGTATATTTCTCAGTTGTCACGTCAAACAAATCAATCTTGACAATTTTTGCAAATATTTGTAAACATAACTGACTCTTCCGTACAATTAGCGAAATTGACGGAATATGCATACGGCAGGATTGTCAACAGTTATAGGAAAACCTTTGATTAGAAATATTTGCAAAAACTGTCAATTATAGACCTAATAGCGATTTGTTTGATAAGACAACAGAGATACATCAACATAGCAACCACCTACTGCGGTTATCAGTAACCGGTGACGGTAATGTTTAGAGTAAGAAAAACAATTTTTATTTTTTTTGGAGTGCGGTATCTAGAACAGATAGTATATAGTACCTTCATAAATTATTACAAGCCACGTGACCAGGACAGTGATTCTCGAAGAACAACTCGTATGCAAATAGATTTCTTGTTTCTCTCAATTGCCGTAGTGAGGAAAAGGATATTCGCATATGATTTGCTCTGGGATTGATTTGAGACTCTCGACCCTGATCACGTGGCTCGTAATCATTTATGAAGGCACTGTACATTAGACCTTTAGACACATCGACCAACTAAAACATCCTGCATAATTCCTTGCTAATTTGTATGGACATTGGTGGAGGACTATTCGAATAATATTATAATTATTATTACTATTATTATTGGCACAATAAGAGCATCTATAGATTAAAACCTATAAACAATATCAAACACATATAAATGTAAACGTACAGTAGAAACAGAATAAATTATAGTACACACTACACACTGAGAATTAAAGGTCATGTACAGTTAAAAAAAAAAATAAGATATGCAATCAAAACAAATTACACTTATCGAAAAACGCATATTATAACGAGTTTATTTTTATATGAATTTAAGAAACAAGCGCTTACAATACAGTCTGGTATAGAATTCCAATCGTAAAAAAACTACTAGATAAAAACACTGTCTACATGTAGTACTATAATTTTGATGGTTAAGTTTGTAATTATGACCACGAAGTCGAATATTGTGTTATAAATCTGTAGAATATGTGCCATGAAGAATGCGATACGTAGCCTAATTAGGCCGCCATTCTGAAGTAAATCAGGGAAGTGGCAGCGCGTTGCAGCATCTTAATTTGAGATTAATCTCGTATCAAATCAGGCACAGCTGATCCATATTCTATGATGGGCCATATATAAAATTTATGTAAAGAACTGTCGTAACTGATGAAGTAGAGAAAGTCTTTCAAAACAGATATAATGAACGTTTAGTCTTGTTGCAAGCATTATTTATAAGGGATGGCCATAAGAGGTCATTATAGAAATCAAAAACTCTAATAAACCGTTTTGCAGTTATAGACTAAAATACGTAACTAGAAAAGTAGTTTTTATAACTATTTTGCAAATAATAAAACAAACACCATTCGGTTCTCTTCATATCCACATTATTTATGGGCTATTATTGCATTGTCTTGGTCTCGCAAGACAATACTTGACAGTTGTAATTGCAAAACAAGACGAATATTTATTAAAAAACCAACTCCATTTTAGATAATACCTACAAATAAATACAGGGTGTCTCATAATTAGCTGCCAACCCTGAACAGGCCAATTCTATGATCAAAACTAAGCAAAAAAGTGCATATGAACATGGATCCGGATATACTTACTAAGGTCTCAGGGACCCACTGAAGAGGAGGAATGGAAATCATTTTTTTGCAATATCTCTCAATCGCGTTGTGATAGATGAATTAAATTTGGTATACACAGGTAAATTTTGATGAGCAATTTGGTATTTTGCGTGTGTAACTTTTGCAGCTTAGTGTATCCATCTGACTATCGAAACAATCAATTCTCCTACCTGTTTTACTTGAAAAGGTATACTTTGCTGAAGTCGGTAGGAGTAACCATTTTTGAAATAATCCTATTAGAAATGCACCGAGTAAAAACTGTTTTGGTTTCAGATAAAGTGCCTTTTATGATGAAAATATAGCAAAATGTTACTTTAAAAAGTAAAATGCAAAATTTCAAAAAGATCGGCCTGCTTTGATAAAATCTTTGTACCTACTTGTTGACAAATGGTTTCATCACACCTAGCCGATCTTCTCTTGCACCTCTCCATAATTTACCATTCTGAACAACTTAGACCTTATATAGACCTTTATAGACCTTAAAAGACGTAACCAGAAAAGTAGTTTTTATAACATTTTTACAACTCTTTGTGGAAAAGAATATATAAATAAATTTTCAGGGGCAAAGAATAAAAAAACGCCCTTCTGCTCTCTCAATTTTATTCATATCCACACTATTTATGGGCTAGTGTTGGCATCTTCCCTTGCTTTTTCTTGAACTTGTCTTGGTCTCGCAAGACAATGTTTAACAGTCCGAACTATATAACAAGAAATTATTTATAAAAGAAATCTTGAAAGACATGAAATATTGCTGCGGCAAGAACTTTTGTAAATAAATATAAAGAGGGGTAATATTTAAGTGAACACTATACGCTATAAAATGAATATTGAATTTCCACCGTAGGTATATATTTTATTTAAATAACGTACAGCATATACAAATATTTTTAAAATTAAAGTTTATTGACTTTAGGTTCAGCTTCAGTTTTGCTGAACTACTATTTATAAATTCACTGCTACCTGACTGAAAGAACTTCGATTCTGTTTCGTCTATTACTTATTACTTATTATGTAAAAACTGGTCATCTTTATACTTTATAACGTCTACCAATCGACCACTGTCTACGATCGACCATATCGATAGTAATCTGTGACCTCCAAGCGGGACCGTAACTGACAGAGAGAAACCTCCACTGTTAGTAAATTTGTAATAAGTTCCTTGTTTCTATTTCTATGCAAGAGTCTGAGAAGAATCATGCAAGTATTGAAAATCTGAGAGATAAGAAATTTGCGAAATTCGCAAGACAATACAAGATATATGATCTTGCATGATCGAGCAAGGACAAGACTATAAAGAAACTCTTGTCTTGGTTTAGAAAATAAAATAAGACTTTTGCAAGATTTGTAAGGTACTTTACTCTTGCATTTTCGTATGTTTTACTTTTCTGGACCCCGTGTATGAAATGTTAACATTTTTCATAGCAACCCCATTTTAAATAATACAAATAAATATAAAGGGTGATTCAGAACTTAATGCTTTACGTATAATAGCAACTCACCGTTGATGGGTATCGTTTTAATTTATTCTAAAGTGAAAATGCTTTAGCAGAACGATTTTCCCGTAAACATGTGCCAAATGCAGCTACTTTTACAACGGTGTGCAAGTGTAGTGGAAACGCAGGCGTGAAGCGTTAAATTTGCAACTGAATCGTGGAAGAAATGGAGGTCCAGGGCGTCCACGGCGTATTGCAGCAGTGTGGTGTATCATAGATGAGGTTCAATTAAATCCGTATCATGTACAGCGTGTCCAAGCATTAATAGCACGGGGATTGGCCGGGGCGCACCGGTACCATGGTCGCCACTGTCTCCTGACATTAAAGCTAGTAACAGACGGTGAGCGATAATATATGTCTATTTTGTAATGAGATATACTGCTACAGACAAGTAAACCGCTCAGATATAAATAGATATTATAGCGTCAGTGCGTAACGTTCTATGCATTTCAATCACAAGCGATATTTTTGTAATAGATACACATATATTATAACTCACCGTCCGTTATTAAACTCGCGTCAAGAATTTAGACGTATTACGTCACGACTGACGTTACACATTTGTTTTTATTGTCAACGTAATTTTTGATATTTGGTCGCATTAAAAACAATCATTTTTTGCAATTTAGTGCATTATATAATGCAAACTTTTAGTGTAGTATATAGTTTCGTTTATCAGTTGCAGTTTCTTAAATATTTTGATAAAATTATAATGAATTATTCATTTGTTCGTATGACGTAAGTCGTCTGAATTCTTGTCGCGAGTCATCATTTGAAATTATTTTTGTGGAGATATTTAAAAAATGATATTGCACTGAAGTGGACACTATTGACGTATCAAAGCTGCTGTCAATAACTTAAAAGTTCTAAACGGACAAGAAGCAGAAACATTTATGTTAGTTTATAGAAATTGGGTAAAACGTGTCAAAAATTTTGTTGGAATGTTAAACTATTTTACTAATTAAAACCATAAACTAATTCTATTGTAGTCTGTTTGGAAATGAAAGAGAGTAATAAAACCCCGAGATAAGAACCGGCCATAGTCGTGGTAATATTTCGTTTCAGGTAATTATCGGTAACACTAATGCTAACAGGTAATGGGGAACAGTAGTATATTTTACTGGATACATCATTCGACTTGTGTTTAGTGACTATTGTGCCAGTGGATACAATATTGTTTGGGTAAAATGTCGAGCTTATCAGATTACGTACCTGCTAAACGCGTGAAAAGATGTGCGCTGTCTCAGAATGAAAAGATTATTATATTAAATGTATTTAATGCATTGAAACACCAAAATTATCAGTGTTGACAACATCGTGGAAAAGTGTTCCAAAATGACAGGGATTGGAAAATCTACAGACTTTTAAAGAAAACATCCCCTAGTCATCTACAGGGAGGTCAAAAGTCGTTATAGATGATTCCTTCAAAAATGTCATTCGCAGAAAATTACACTCATTTTATTTTAAAAAATAAATACCAACGCTAAACAAAATTTTAAGTGAACTTTCAGAGGACAACAATTTGCCAAAAATCAGTAGAAGCAAATTATGGGCCGTCTTACGAGAGTTGAATTTTTGCTGGGAAAAGCAGAACAGACCAGACGAATCTTGGGTCAACGAGGGATATACTGTAACAAAAGTATGGCAAGATAAAAATGTAAAAAGTTTTCGACAAACATTTCTGGATGGACTTCAATAGGGTTCAAGGCACCTTCAGATAAAGGGCGAAGATTAATAGTGACACATATAGGTAGTGCCAGTGATTTTGTAGATGGCGGTTTACTTTTATTTGAATATAAAAATACAGGTGATTATCACGAAGACATGAACGCAGATGTTTTTGAAGAGTATTTTACACAGATGTTGGATCTTATTCCTCCGGGGTCTGTATTTGTCATGGATAATGCCAGTTACCATTCACGGCAGACCGAGCGGACACCTACGACTGTTTGGAGGAAAGCCGATATAATTCAATGGTTATCCGGAAAAACATTTGAAACAGATATGGTGTAAAAGGAACTTTTGACACTTGTCAATCTTAATAAAGATCAGAAAAAATATGTTATCGATGAAATGGCAACAAATCGCCAAATAACGGTACTACGATTACCACCTTATCACTGTGAACTTAACCTAATCGAATTAGTCTGGGCGCAGGTAAAAGGAGATGTAGCGCGAAATAATACGACGTTTAAATTAAGTGACGTAAAAATTTTATTAAAAAATTCCTTGGAACGAGTAACTGCAGATAACTGTATACATCATGTACAAAAGAAGATGAGAAAATGTGGGAACTCGATAATTTAATTGACGTTACTGTGGAACCTATCGTTATCAATCTAGGAGACAAAGATAATTCATTAGAATATTCAGAGGATAAATTTTAATATACCTACTTTTTTATTTTCTTTATTGTACATTTATACAGCACTACATTTACTCACCATAATTTGAATGTTCAAAATACATATATTTTTGTGTGGAATAAAAGTCTATTCATTAAATTTAAATAAATATTTTGATAATAATATTGAATAATTTTATTTGAATTACTAAAAACCCTCTTAACCCGGTTATGATGCTTAAAGTAGCCTCATGTTTTGAAATGCTGTTTTTATATTGTTTACTTATAAGAGAAATGAACCGAGAAATTGAAGCGGCATAGACAAAGACGGATTGTCGGGGATTAAATTTTAGCTACCTGCTACAATTTAGTACGGTTCGGTCACACAAAGTTTTTTTAAAAGTACACCTCATCTATACCGATAATACATAATATAAAAATATTGAATATAAGAACCAGTACTACATTTATTTACGATTTGCATACATAATAAGCTTTTATTACTCTCTTTCATTTCTAAACAGTCTACATATAATAATTAATTACAATAGCGGCAAAAACAACTGAATTTGCTGCATTAAAATTAATAGGTGTTGTATAAAATGTAATTTATTTCTTTGGGAATTTCTTTAAATTTTTTTTTCCGGTCGCCGATTATACCTCTTATCAGGTTTTACAGTGGACCATTTTCCAGTGCCGTGCAGAACTGTATTTTTAAATTATTTTTAAACTGCACATTTCGATTTTATTTTTACAAAATTGTATTTGTAAGTTTCCTGTACATTCAAACACTTTTTTAGATAAGTTCTGAATCACCTTGTATATTTGTGTAGTGTGCTAAAGGTGTTTCTTTTATTCATTTGAACCGTGGACATACTGCAGACTTTTATACTGTGTATTTTAACAGGTCACCTGCCGATTTCAAATAGAAGGCTGCGAAGACGCCAGACCCTCCACTCTCACTAGGAACAGAAGGGTACAGCAGCGTCAACAATTCCGGATTCCGGCCAAACTACCAAACAGTCGCGGACCGGCAGCGGCAAAACGACAACCGCCCGCTCCGAGAGTACCCCATGGTTGACGAAGTGATGTAACGGTGGTATTTTTAAATGCGAATCCGATAAAACGGTCGCGAATCGCCAACCGGTGCACCGCCAACTTCACCGCCGTGTGTCCAACCGGCTAATGACTTGAGAAACGAGCGCTAATTATCTCTGGATTATTGAATCGACATGTGACAGTGAAATCTTATCTCGTGAACAATTAAATATCTACGACGGTATGATGGATGGTTGTCGCGGGCCACTACAGTAGTTCGGTTTTTTGACACAATGTGCAAATGCTGTCAGGAGTAAGTAGTTTTTCATTTGTTTTTGGTTTCGGTGGTGGGCAGATATTTAGCGTTTTGTGTTCCCATTAGTGTACTAAAACGAAAGGTAGTGTATATTTTAAACTTTTTCTCGGTGCCTTTGTCGTTTTGTTGTTAATTTAATTAATTAGAAACTGATAAAAGTGCAATAGTTTCATACTCGGTTTCATATAGGTAATTCATTTCCTAGTTGCCTGTACTTATAAACCAAATAAATACCTTCACAATTTAAATGTATCTAATTAGATAAAGTTATCTATCTATCTTTAATAATCAGCAGTTTACCTACATGTTTCAGAAGTTGTAAAATATTTGTTTTTAATTTAATTAAAAGTAGGTTAAGACAGTATTAAAATAATACGTATTTGAAAATAATTGGTCAAAATGTTTAAAATTTCGTCAGGTGAAAGTTTATAAAAACCTCCTTTTACTGTTTTAGAAGTGGTAAAGTGTTTAAATAAAACAAGAGATTTAATAATAATAATCAATAAATAAATAGGAGGCCAATTTAAGGAATAACATAGGTAACACTTATTTTATACTACCGGTACTTTTGTAATTATTTATCAATATAATATCTAATAATGACCTGCGCATTCACCATTTTTAAAAACCTAATCAAAAGCGATTTATTTTTACTTAATATTTTGAAATTATATTTTAATCTTATTTACAATAATTCTTTAGGAATTAATGTAATTAGTATATAAATAGTACTATTGGTCCAAAGTTCTTAATATTTTCTATAATTTGATATTTGAGGAACACCAAATCAAAACATAGTTCCGAAGTATATATGACGTTTGACGCTGTAAAATGTAGTGAATCATATTGGTTCAAAGGAAAAGTAATATTTCACATACAAAAATGACCCTAAAAATTGTGTTTGAATCAAAACGTAAATTTCGAATTTTTATAGTTGTTTCAAAATTTATTTTTATCTGTTCGAAATATGACGCTGTTTTGATGGTATTCTGTACACTCTATAATCTAATGTTTTTTGTAAACTGTAGTATGTAAGTATTCAGCTAGTTAAACAAAATTCTGTAAAAAACGTACAAGACATTGTTCAGTAAAAGCAGATGACTGAGATGATGTAAAGGGAAATGAAGAGTGAAGAATATTATTAACTACATGGGAAAAGATGATAGACTAAAATGAAATGGTTAAGGGCGCCGTATTCCTGAAAAAGTGTTTTCCACAAATATAAATAATTTTAGACATTTAAGAACTGAATAATATAGAGTTTAGCAAATAACAAGGATGTTATTTCATGCCACCTGCAAATATTCAAAGGTACCGAAGTAAGAAAGCGATCTATCCAATGAATTTTTAGGTACTGAAATCTTTCAAAATACGTATTTTTATAAATTCAACTATAGATGTAAATATTGTTATAACATAAACTTACATAGTTCTCTCTCCCGCACAAGTCTTCGACTTCTGGGCTAATCCTCGTGATTAGAATGAGGGGTAGAGATATTATTATTATTATAGTTTTGCATATAAGATTGTTCACTTTTGTTTATAAGTATGTGAAAATAATTGTTAAAATGTGGGGTTAGAATAGCGAAATTATGTGTGTCATATAAATGCATTTTAAAAGTTATTACATTATTTGAGGAAAGTTTAAATAGTAAAAGTAGATCAACAAAACATCAATAATTCTATTTTTGATATTACTTTTGCTCTACGAGTTTTATTTTTCGAGATTTCAGTACCTAAAGAACACCACAAATTTGATCATTTTACGGCGAGAGATACGGGCACCTTAAAGAAGATATTTTTATTTTTAAAGAATATAGTTTGCATAGTATATGTGTAAATAATAAAGATTTTTTCAATTCCCGATATTTTAATTAAAAAATATTTTATGAGAATTTGATCAAAATATCTTAAATTTTAATCTTACGTGTAATAGTTTATAATTTTTCCCCCAAAATTATGAAAATCTAATAACGAGGTGGCAACAAAATAAGTCAGTTTTTAAGAAAACTGCTATGTACAAATTTCCTCCAATTTTGAAATAGAATTATGTATGTTCAGTACATGTAGTGTCGAAGACATATTCGGTTTACTCGAATCCACAGTAAATATTTAAATTTTACAAGAAACAAAAATCATTTAGAAAATAACTTGTATTAAATATTGTAAATCAGAGGGCTATTTACGACACACAAAAAAGTTATGGAGTAGTCAAGGAGATGAGGACCCAAAAGAAAATAACACCCTGTATGTTATGTTGTTACATATTTAAAAATATTTTGCACTGAAGTAACTAAAGACGTTCACCAAAGAGGTTTCCATCTAAAACAGTTTTAAAGTGACATTATTTTGGAAACATAAGATTTTAGACCACAGGATGCGTCTATTTTTGCGCTCACTATTTTCCCTTACAAGCTCTTTTTTGTATCTTCTGGCGATTACTCAGTGTCTACTAAAACTTTTGATTTGAAATTTATAAATAAAAATACTCGTATGTATTTCTGCCCATTTCATCAAATCAAGCAGGTTATTTATATATAGTGTCGACAGCTTTATTTCTCAAAAGATGAACTGGCCAGTAGCCATAACTCTATGACAGATTTGTGAATGATTTGTATTGTTGATTCACACATGTACCATTTAATATAGTGATTCACATTCATTTTAAATATAAGGGGTGTTTCTGAATTGTTCGAATGAAGTTGCACATAAAAATAAATCCTGCAAATGATAAAATACTTAATAAAAGAAAGTGAAGTAAGAAAAAGTGGTAGACGTATGTGCGTTGTAGTCTTTGCTAAAAAAATTGTTATTGACGTTTCAGTAAAACTAAATGTGCATTTGATATACAGGGTGTCCGGAAATGATGAGCAAACAATTCAGGGGATAATTCTAAACCGAACATAAATGCTACCTCTATCTATAACATTTTTTCCAAAACTGATTATTAACGCAGTTACAAGGTGTTAAAGTTAAAATTTTATTTTCGATATTTGTAAATAACTTCTTCAGAAATTCAAATATTTACATAAAATTTGTAAATCAGGGGTTTTTGCGGACGAGACATTCAAATATGTTTCTAATTTTGACGTCACTAGTAGAGGGCGCCACTTATGGCACATCATGTTTCTTTTAAATGACAGAACTTTTTTGCTGCATAGTGTATCCATCTGACTATTGAAACAATCGATTCTCCTGCCTGTTATATCTCAAAAAGGTATACCTTAGTGAAGTCGTTACGAGAGTAACAGTTTCCGAAATAATCTTATTTGAAATATTCAGTGCATCGATTCAAAACTGTTATCGTTTCATTTAAAGTGCCTTTTCTACTGAAAATACAGCAAAATTTTATTTGAAAATGTTGTTCACAACGGTAAATTATGGAGATGTGCAAAATTTAAAAAATCGGCCTGCTTTGATAAAATATTTGTGCTTTGTTGAAAAATGGTTTCATCAAACCTCGCCGATCTTCTTGAAATTTTGCACATATCCATAATTTACAATTCTGAACAACTTTTTCAAATAATATTTTGCTGTATTTTCAGCAGAAAAGGAACTTTACCTGAAACCAAAACAGTTTTTACTCGGTGCACTGAGCATTTCAAATAGGATTATTTCAAAAATGGTTACGCCTACCGACTTCAGCAAGGTATACCTTTTTCAAATAAAACAGGTAGGAGAATCGATTGTTTCGATAGTCAGATGGATACATTAAGATGCCATTTAAAAGAAATATGATGTGCCACAAGTGGCTCCCTCTATTAGTGACGTCAAAATTAGAAACATATTTGAATTTCTCGTCTGCAAGAACTCTCGAATTACAAATTTTATGTAAATATTTGGAAGTTATTTACAAATATCGAAAATGAAATTTTAACTTTAACACCCTGTAATTCCTTTAATAATCAGTTTTTGAAAAAATGTTATTTTGGGTCTAGAATTATCCCCTGAATTTTTTACTCATCATTTCCGGAAAACTTTCAGTCATACTAGTACCTATAGGATGTAACGTAGTTTTTCCTATAACTTTTTTTACAGGCTACTATTGTTTTGACGTTTTCTGTATATTCTCAAAATTTGCGTATTGAACTTCTTAAAATTATTGAGTGATATCTGTTGATTTGAAATAGTTTAAAATTCATTAATTATGAATGTATAGGTATAAATTATTTGAATTGACAATTATTTCTAAATAAATTCAAAAATATTATTGTTAAAATTAGATGTTTAAAACAAGGTATCACCCAATATCTCAGTTTCTACTTAAAAAAATTGTTGTAGCTACCACATAGAAGGCATTAAATTTTTCACACACACAAAATAATAAAATGGGAATAATACTATATATTTTAACAATACAAACATAGATTTTGTCAATATTAATAATGATTATTATAGGATATAGCTGTATTACTCTTTAGCTTTAGAGAAAGAGAAAAAAATGGAGGCCACAATTGATCCCAAGCTGTTTCCAAAGTATGTTCAAAATGTTGTTAGTTTGATTAATCCCTTTCAAAAAACTATGAAACATTTGTTACAATTATTAGGTATCTATTTTCTATCTCTAGTTTCGTTAATTTCAAAAAGGAAGAAATTTTCAAATAGTATTTTTATTTAATTTTTGCGGATTCTACCAGAATATGCAGACACAAAGCAATAAATTTCGAATACATTTTATTTGAGATCTATTGTATGTTCGGATGAAATAGTACTCAAATCATGTTATTTTTAGTAAAACTGTTTATTTAAGTATGTAGTTTTTACGAGCTTTTGTTTATTTTTGACCATTAAGCAGTTGAGTGTTTTATAATATTTGATCTTAACAAGTTAAACACGCGTAATTTAATACGACGATGAGACTTTAATAATGTTCTCTCAAAATGAAAATACTAAGTTATAAAAGCAAAATTTAAAAACACTTACTATCTGCATTTTGTGTTATACCTACTTACGTAAAGTTTATTTATGAAAATACATATATTGTGTGGAGTAGGCAAATGGAATAAATTCAGGATCTCAATTATTATACATATGTAAAAAAATCCTGAGACGCTTCAATTTTGAATTCTGAAATGGCATCCTGCAATGTAAAAGTGTTATCTTAAATTCAACTCCCTTCGAGTGACAGTTACAGCCCCTAAAATTTTAAATTAGAAGTAAGGGCTTGTGACGTGATACTTTATTTGAAAGGTCTTGTCTGTTCTTTTCAAAAATGAAATGGTTTCAAAGTTTAATGTAAAAATTAACAATAAAAATAATAAATTCAACTGCTTGACTGATTACATAATATCGTTTTGTTCCTGATATAGAAGTTTTAGTATTAAAATTCGTTATATTCGTTATAGTATCGTTGAAAACGCTGTATTAACAACTTGCTGTTAGATTGTGACAGCAGTAAGTAGTTATCACTGGTGTGCGTGTTGTTTGAGTTATACCACAGTTTATTATACTGTGGTTATACTAGCTGAAATTAATATACATCGCTTATTTAACAGAAATGCATAAAATAACAATCCTACATATGGATGGTTATGGAGATAGAACACCATCACAGTGAAGAAGAAGAATAAACATTTCCTGTTGCCGTCTATATCCAAGGTACAATCAATAAAAAATCAGTTTCATGAAAGATAAAAGATACTTCCAATGTAATGAGTAACGATACCAAATCAGATATACAGCGTGTACAAAATGAAAGGAATAAATTCAATATCCAGCGAAGGAAAAGCTTTTCAGAAAGATTCTCGGACACGTCAACCTTTGTTTTAAGATGCGCATCATTACTATTCCAAATATGATGTTACGGACATTTTTTCAAATTGCAACCTCTATTTTTGATAGTGCCGTTTCAAAGAGCGTGTTTTTCTGCAGACAGCACATCAAAAGTTTTGTCATGTCACATAAGAAAATTTTCGAGAATTAAAAATATTGCTTTAAAGCACTAGTGCCTTAAAGTAAATGTCAAATTGTGACAGTAAATGTGCAATACATTTAATTTGTATTTTCTTTATTAACATGAATACTTATATTATAATTCACACAATTTGAAAAATTAAATCTTTCGACAATTCTACCATTATCAACTGAAACGACCGCGTTTTAAGTACACGTTTTAAAAGTGACAAATCCAAAGCTTTCAAACTTTTCGTAAATGATGAATACAACAGTGGTTGCCACCATGGTTTTCTATATATCTTTGACAAGCGCACACTTCGAAAATTTGATATAGGTAGTGCCTACGATGCTATTTAAAACTTAACTTATTTCTACCCGGGTTAATTCTTTTTAATGCTATTTGTAGAAAAAATATTGTATGATATTTGTGTTAAAAGTGTTTTTAAGGCACTTATGTAAATTGCAGAATTTGCTGGGCCCATTCTGCAAACTTTTACATGCGTGCTCGCATGCGTGCCTTAAAAATGCACTTAACATTCGCCTCATAAATAATTATACTCGCGACAAGAATTCAGACGACTTACGTCATACGAACAAATGAATAATTAATTATATTTTCATCAAAATATTTAAGAAACTGCAACTGTAATAAAACTATACTACACTAAAAGTTTGCATTGTATATTGCATTAAGTGAAGTTATCCGTAGTGTCTATGATGTGGAAGGTTGTTGTTTATCTGAACATTGGCTGGAAACAAACGAAATATAATTTGAACAATTTCAGTCCAATAAATAGCTTTAATCGAAGTGAATGTAAACACGGCGGAGTGTGTATATTTGTCAATACAAACTTGACTCCTTATGCAAAACCCCTTGCATATAAAAACAGTATTGAAAAACATTTTGAAACAATAACTGTTATAGATATTCCAAATAATTTAAAACTGTTTATAATAACTGTGTATAGATCGCTGAAAGGCAACTTGAGAATATTCATGGATAAATTATACGAGTTAATGTGTGATTCTTATAAAAGTAGTCATTATTACATAGTATGTGAAGACATGATTGTAAATTTTTTTGACAAAACAGAATCTATGGAACTGGTAAATATGTTCAAGGAATTCAATATGAACAATTATTGTATAAGCGAATCCACACGTGTTGCAGTGACAAGTTCCTCATGTATTGATCTAGTGTTTTCTAATTTAACATCTAATGTGGTTGTAGTGGGGACACCCATATTTCAGATCACAATGTCAACAGGTTTCAGTCCTGCAATTTTAAAGTCGTAGAATAAATTGATCATAAACAGAAGAGATTATTGTGAATTACCTGATCTTTCACCAGTAACATTTTACTTATATCCTACTACACCACATGATATAGACGCATTGTTGAATAAAACTACCTCCAAACCAGCTGCTGAAATGGATGAAATATGTGGTAGAGCATTAAAATCTGTTAGTACTGAAATTAGTGTTCCTTTATCATATTTAATAAATGTATCATTTAACTCAGGCCAATATCCAAGTACACTGAAGGTTTCTAAATCAATACCTATATTTAAAAATAAAGGATCCCGCACTAAAATATGCAAGTATCTACGAATATCTAAATAATAAATATTACTCTATTGCTATATACTTTGACCTGAGTCGAGCTTTTGATACTGTGGACCACAGACTACTCCTAAAAAATTTAAATCGAATAGGGACAGCCCACATGTGGACTGCCTCATACTTGTATGATAGGCGTCAGGCAGTGGTCATAGATGGACATAAATCAAAATTGCGTAACGTTGAAATTGGGGTACCCCAAGGTTCAATCCTGGGTCCACTATTCTTCTTGATTTTCATGAATGGCATGCACTTATCATGTACAGCTGCGAATAAGATAATTATGTATGCTGATGATACCAACTTTTTGCTGGCTGAAAAGGAGACTACAAATACAGTATAAAAAAATACAGTATAAAACAAATATTGTAGCGACTTAATTCTGTGAGTGCTGTGTAAATAACGGCCTATTAATAAACGCACACAAAACTTTTTTTATGTCATTCTTGGATATTTAGAATTGCTTTATTATGGCTTAGTGCAATCAACAATCTCTTATGGATTAATGTTCTGGGGAAACTCAGCACATATAAATACAATTTTTACTCTTAAAAATAAAATTATGAGGTGTATAACAGGTAGTCACCCATTAACGTCATGTAAACAAATATTTCTTGACATGTCAATCTTGACAGTGCCCTGTTTATATATATTATATGGAAATTAAAAAAAGAAACAACATTTATAAAAATGATGTAAAAACTCACACAGGTAAGTCAACATTCCCATTCATCGATTTTTCGTGCATTAATAGAAAATAGAATCCATCTCTGTAAATTGACTCCCACTCAGAAGCTTAGTAAAGACGATTTTGGTAGAAGAACGTATTCTTGTGAAATAGAAAGTTTTTGGTTTTCTGATAAATGCACTTTTACTATGTACAGCTATGTTAATCAAACTGTAGTTACTGGGTTAGTGAAAATTGTCACTGAATGAAAGAATAACATACGCAAAACCCTGAAAAGGTTAATGTTTTTGAATGGGAACAATTGGAGATCATATCCGTGGACCTCATTTCATTGATATCATTATATGGTTTCAGCATGATGGAACACCACCACATTACGAAATTAATATCTGGCAATATTTTGAATTATATATATTTCCAAATCAGTGGAGAGAGAGGCAAGGATAACCAGATTTAAAATAGCTAGCAAGATCTCCAGATCTACCACTCTCAAATTTCTTTTTATGGGAATATGTGAAAAGTGTGCTATTCAAAACTATATGATGCGATACAGCAGATTTGAAAAGAAAAATAACCCGACTAGGTCGGTTTTTCGTAATATATTTTAAATCATAGTATTTTTTAATAAAGCATGAAATGCGCTTTCAAATGCGATGTTCCAATTTAAAAATTTAAGTGTTGCAACTCTTACTCGAAAAGTATTGACTGATGAAAGTTTTACGTTGCAGAATGTGATTTCATAATCCAAAATGAGCTTGTCTCGAGATGTTTTACAAATATGCACAATAATTGAGATACTTGCTTTATATGCTGTTTGGCTGTTCCGCACTCTACGTATATACATTATGATTGTTGGTCTAATTTGAATAATTTAATTTAAATTAATTTTGTCTGTTTACGGAAACCATTACACTGTCCTTGGTAGCAGACTTATCTAAAAAAACAAAGATATGAATATTCTCACCTTCGTATTGACTTAACACCTATAATTTGCGTATACATTTAGATACCAAATATTCACTACTGTAGGTAATACAAAACGGTAGCATTTAATTTTGGCAACAAATGAAAATCATGCGTGAGTTAAAGAATATCTTAGATAAAGAATACAACAAATGTTTCATCACACACATTTTACGTTATTCAATAACGTAAAATCAAATAATTTGGAAAAAATAAGTTAATCTCTAGTCTAGACCAAATTATCTCTACAGGATGTGATAAAATTTAGAGAGAGGTCAGTAAAAATGTTCTATAATTGCTACTCGTGCTACCCGAAAGAAAACGATATGGGTCCAGACAAGTTACAAAGCGATAGCAAATTGCTTTTGATTTTAATTCCAACAAAGGATTTATCGTTTGTTAGGTAAATGATCGGCAACAAGATTGGCTCAAAATTACGACCTTAAACTGCTACCATATTTCTATGTCAAATAAAAAATTATTTTAAGTAATCTTTTCTGCAAGACAAACTCATATCTCAAGGCGTCAACAAACGTGAAATGAAAATTTGTATTAATACAATCGGTAACTCTCCTTCAAATAAGTCTTTTACTGAAAGTTAAAATTGTACAAATTTCTCTTATTGAAAGAAATGATATGCATTTTGTGAAGGATGTAATCAGGGGAAATGGTCGGGCTGTATTTATCAGCAACGATTTTCAGATCGACATCATCCATTAAATAAAGAAAAATGGTTCCACAGTTCACCAAAGGCTGCTTGAACAAGACAGTTTCAAGCGTAATGACAGCTTAGGGCCTCCAATATATGTGAGTTCAGAGGATTTAAATCAAGTAAAAGAAGAACCTTCAACGAGTTCATGGGCAATTACTCAGGATGGGTGCTTTTCACTCCACTGTCTGGAGTGTTATAGAAATGATTACCTGAAACTGATCCGTTGGAACAGGTATCGATAATTTGACCGATCCAGGGATTGGAATGGAAGCATCCATAAACTAGTCCGTGTAGTAACTAGTCGAGCTCATTACGCAATTAATCGATTGAATCCAACACGCGTACGTATAGAAAGATGCGAATCCCAATACACCTTTCTTTAACTAATGCTGCAGTTTTGCAGTCCCACTTGAAATGGGAAATGCGTACGTGTACTCGACGCATGGTCCGACCTTTTGCGGATATACATGATCCGGCGGACTCAAACTAGTTATTGGAATTGATCTTTGGAATAGGTATTTATTTGGAACAGGATTAGTTGGAACTAATCCATGAAAATTTACGAATCAGCCATCCCTATCGTGTTATGCACGAACAGCTTTTGAACCCCTACCGCCCGCAACGGGTACACAGTTTTGGGCCTGCTGACTACGAATCGAGAATGCTGTTGTTCGCTGTTTTTGCAGTCTCTTATTGAAGTGCCAATTTTGCATCCATTACCCTATTTACCGACGAAGCCTACTTACCAAGGTTTATTATTTCAACAATAGAATAGATCACAATTCCTCAAACTATAGCCGTCAGAAGACATCAGCGTCATCTTTTAGTTAACATCTAGGCGGTATTGTCGGAAACAATCAAGTCGGAAGCCATCACTTCGTTTAGATGGCTACGTTTACTGAAATTTTATGCAAAATGTGCTGACTTGGCCACAATTCGGATAATGAGGTTACACCACAATGAAACTCCAGCACATTTCGACCTTGAAGTACGTACGTTCTATTTAGGGCCGGTTTTACTTTATTGCTGGGGAAACTGCATTATTTTGGTTAGTCTGGGATTGTATATTGTCTCAAATTTCATCCAAAAGGTGTCTTACAGGTTGGTTTCTTTAAACGAAACCTTTGTAAGAATTCTAGATCATCCATTTCTTCAAAATAATCCATCCTAAAGGAAATTACTACAGCATATCCATTATGTATAATTATAGAACAAATTTGTATCTTTCTCTAATTTTCTTTGGTCTTATTTGTATATCAATTTCTTCGTCAGAAGATTCAAAAAATCACTATTTTCAATTTATCTAGAAAATAGTGTTATTCTCTGCTTATTCTTTACTTGGAGAACCGGCCCTTAAACGTATAATACCCTTGTGCAATACCTTTACAGATGTATAGAGAGAGGGGGACTCGCTAGATGGTCATCCCGAAATTCTGATTTGACACAAAGGGACTTTCGCTGGATTTACATGAAGTCATTTTTTTGTCTATTTTATATCATAAAGATTGTAACCTTTTTTTACATTCTGCACAGTCGACAAGACATGTTGCGCTGTTTATCACACTAAATTAGTGAACATAATCCAGTTAGTGCATTATAAACAGTTGAATAAGTAGAATAATGCAAAATGGGACTACGTTTCATGTACATAATTCTTGTTTAATTTTCACACATTACGCTTTAGACTACAGGTTGTTTAAGGGCGCCGTTTTATACGCAAATTTTCAACGAATTTCATAGCTGTTTGTTGAGACAGTCTAAAAAAATTTGAGAAAGTTAGAAAGAAAATCTTCACTTTTACAAGTTTTCACCAGGATGTAAAACAAATTACAGGCTGACAAGTCATTTAGAATAAGAAAAAAGAGCATCATTTTCACCTATTATGTTTCATAAAATATCCTGAATTTTACACGTCAACTTTACATTGAGAAATTTGCATACGACATTATAAACATTATCACCTCCCGAAGAATTCTCTTAAAAAACTAATAACACTTGAATTTATGTAAATTATATATTTTTTACGGTGTATAGATAAGGTACAAATTCAGGGTTTTTCATGTTCTCTGAAATGATTCAATTTCAGCATTATATTTTAGTACTACGCTAATAAGAACCTCCACCTACAGGGTGGTGTATTTTTTGTGCATATTTAGATACGATTATTTGTCCTCGAAACGCCAGGCTTAATAACTGTTTTCTCTATTTTACTATTCCTATTAAGGAGCGCATTTGATTCAAAAACACCTTGTATACATAAGTCCACTTAGATATAAATCAATGCATGCGCTCCACTAAGTATATAACATTTTTAAATATTGAAAAGCTATTTTAATTGTAGGTTTATACGATACACTTTTGTTTCAGTGTAATATTTTTCTTGAATATAGGCATATTTTGAGTTTTCTCCTGTTATGATCACCTTTATTATTTGATTGTTTTGGATTAAAAAATATTAACAAATGAAGTGGGTCTTTTATTTTACACTTAACTGTAAAAAATATGGTAATTCCAAAATTTCCATTTTATTTCACTGGAAACTTAACACATTTTGTGCAAGGAACTTTTCACGTTTCAAAAATTTTGTATACCTAATTTTAACTGACGGTGAGTTGTATGAAACAAAGATTTTATTTTCTTTTTTTGAAAATAGTAATACGCATCAGTTTATGCTACCGGCCACCATTGCATTCGAAAAACGGAAAAATCTACAAAATTGGAATTGGTAACGCATAACAACAAAATATTCACTTCATGTTTTTGGTGCTGAAGTTGGCTTGAAAGGGTAATAGAGGATTTAAAGTGACAAATAATGTCTCGACCTAGACCAAGGTCCTGTTCCTATACTATCAGGTCATGCCCTTATACTACCAGTTTGGTATGGTTTGGTAGTTTGAAATTTAAAATTACTAGAAGCGTGTTAACGCAAATCAAAAATGGTTCGTTACTCACATGAAGACAAATACAGTTTAATGAAATATTTGAATCTAAGAAATGAAAATGCAAAATTAGCAAGGATCTCTATTTTCAATTGTGAGTATTGACAATTTGAATGTAGTTGATTTTGTTAATATGCTTCTAATAATGTTAATTGTCAAACTTGATTGTTTTCAAAGCTTTCTCAGTAAGAAAATATCGTTGGTATTTTGAGAATTTTACATTTTACGCAAATCTACACAACTAAAGTTACGTAAAGTATATATTTTTGGAATGCATTTTTAGCTCTCTTTCCGTTTTGGAAATAAAATACAGGGTGTTTCGTCTAAGAAAACACACGTTGTGGTCATATCTCGAAAAGTAAAAATAGTATTACGTTTATTTTTATGCCATCAAATGTACCTCAAAAAAGTGCCTGTAGAATGACCAAACCGTTTTAATATTCTTGAAAGGGGAACGAGAAAAGGGCACCAGTCTGTTTAGCCAAAAATCGACTTGAAAACGGTAACAGATAGAGACATGCAGTTTGTACCATAGTTATTTGCTCGAAAAATAAAGAGCTCTAGACTCGTATATCAGATCTATGAAAGATTTGCAGTAACCCTTGAAAACCAACCAATTTGAGCCACCCTGTACTGCGTGTAGTTAATTCTAAATTAAAATGAAAATATAGACATGGCCCTTCCACGGTTTTCTATTAAAGTGACTTCAATTTTAAAGTGCCTTTTATTTAATTTCACATAAGTTCTTACAGGAGAAGTTGTCATGGCTTTGCATAGTATTGTGTTGTATTTGTTAAGCGTAACAAAACGCTTCAAAACATCCGCACTGATAAAATATTTGAGATAATTTTAAGCGAACTTGAAAATTTTGAAGTATAAATATAAACTAGGTCAAACCGTGTTAATGACACCAATTTTGACACTGGGAGCTAAATTTGACAATGAGATCACATGAGGACTGTGTTATTAGTCAGTGCAGAGACTTTGGATGTTATTTTAAATCTGTTGATGCACATTCCTCGATCTTATTTATAACTACCACAATTAATATACAAATTGCTCTGTCAAACTTAAAAATGAGAGAAAAAATATAAATTTAATTAAGAAATTTCCTATCATCATCATATGTCCGAAAGCGTTAAAAAACTTACAAGGTGTTGAAGACGCAATGCTAAAACTTATGTTTTAATTAGCTAGACTGATAGTATTCAAATAAAACTCATAATCTATTTCTTCGGATCTTTTATTACAATTGTGGTATCAAGGGAATGTTTTATTCTGAGGCAAAGAGGTAATTGCGTTTTTTTATCAATGAATATCAACTAAATATGATTCAATTATCAGAATCCATATTTATATATAGGTATTATAAATGTTTATGCCATATACGTTTTTTTTTGCCAAAAGATCCTAGTTATAAGGAAGAAGCTATTTCCACATGACATTATTGTTACCGATAGACTAAATTTATAGGGTTGACACCATTTTCGAAACACCCTGTATATTTCAGACAACAAAAGTTTGTGGCAAAACATGACTGTTTTTCTGAGTTACGGATCAGCCATCCCTACCTAGTTTTATTTAGATTAGTAAGTTATTTGTATTTGTATGCTTTTTTACTACTATAGTACCTTTAGTTGTTCTGTTATTGGATTTTTAATCTGTTGGGCAATGATTAGAATAAATAAAAAATGTTATATTCAAACAAATGTAGTATAGTGAAACAGAAGTTTCAATATTTTATCTTGCTCTTTACTGAAAAGTTGTTTGTGATGCTCAAAACTGAATATCTCAAAGCATGATTGACTAATTATTGCACCTTTTATGCAATTCGTTTGTTAGGTCAGGACTTGAATATGGGTCATTGATATGGTTCAGTGCCCATTTCTTATGTCAGTTTAAAATACAATTATTGATTTAATGGATATTTCTTAAATTAGTTGGGTTTTTGTTAGTCTTCGAATGCATCTCGTATATTTTCCTCCTGTCATCATCATATTCTGGAAAATGTTTACAATTTTATGAGGAACGCAACAGATTTGAGGACTTTCATATGCAGAAATCTGTTTATTTTTATCGCACTGCAAAGGATGCACGTGCTATCAAAATTGATTTATGTTTATGTTGTACAAATTGTTTAGTTTCCAAATAAAATCAGCGAAGTCTCGAAACATTGTTTTGAGGAAACGAATTTTTGGAGCATGATTATTTTCTCATTATTCGATTCGTTTGGATAGCAGCATAAAGTTTGAAATTCCGGTTTAATTACATTAAACTTTATTGATTGATTGATATACAGGGTGAATCTTAAATAAGGACTTTCTTTTTAACACGACATAGATTTTTATAAAATAAGCAAATTTTTAAAGTAACGTTTATTTCGAAATTTCAAAACAAAAACACAAAAACCAATTGATATATGGGCGTATGAACTGTAAACATAATGGCCCATAATTACTCTAATAACGGATAAGTTAGTTGATATTGCTGTTGACATACGGGAAGCAGTAAAATGGCCTGCGAGGTTGCCAGAAATAAACCCATTGATTTTTATCTGTGGAGTTATATGAAAATGTGTTTACAACAGAAATTAACACACACACTTCCTACTTAAGATTCGTCCTATATATGAATAGAGTAAATAAAGTATGTTTAAATAATTGGGATTATGATGGTAACTGTGATTATAGGTATTTAAATGAGAAATTGAATGAGGGATGTAAAAGTTGCCACATCGAAAAACATATACAGGATGTCTGCAAAATAAGAAAATAAATGTTCATTTACTCCAGTTCCTATAAATATCCGTCTCATGCCGATTTTTAAGTAAAACAATTTTTGTTCAGTAAACAAAGGATCTAAATATAACAATTTTAGTTACATATTTCATGTTAAAGTACTTAGAACTGTAGTTAAATCTGACCACATCCACATCCTGTCCTTCCTGAAATTCAACTGAAATGTGTGATTGACATAAATAAAATTCTTATTACATATATTTCCAAAAAAAATACCAATAATTATTATTTATGATGATTTAATTAATCCCTGTCTAAGGTATTTCATTTAACCGTTACAGTGCATCCAATTTGAATTTTGTTTTTAGTTTTTCCAACTGGTTCACACTGGTTGAGAAATTTGGTGCGCCAAGTAATTTATTTGCATAAATAGAAAAATATTTCCAAGAGAAAAAATTCACGTTTTTTTTAAATGACTACTACTTCCAAAAAAAAATTATTTTTCACAATTTTGTAAACGAAATTGCTTTAGTTATGATATGAAGAAGTGAAACAAATAATATATCAAATTCGGTTAAATCGTCATAATTTGAATTCCAAGAATCTGAGGCACACAGAATATTGGAATAACCTGTATGTAAACATATAAGTCAGGCAAATATATTTCATTGTATTTTAAGAAATATTTGTAATGAGTGGGAAAACAGCTCATATAAAATAATTATAGAATCTAACAATTACTGTTCGAACAAACAACAATGGTGTAGGAAAATATGATTCCCATTAAAATGGGATTTCCAATTTTACTATTAAAAATTATTAGGTTTTGTGGTTCACTTAGTGCAAATATTATTTCAGTTTGTTTAAAGTTTATATAAGCTCAAAAGAAGAGTGAGAAAAATAGAAATAAAAGAAAAATTGGTTTGATACTTCGGATTCCAAAGAATTCCCGAGTATACGAGTATTGTGTGTATGTTGTATGAATAAATATGAACTCATAAGATAAATATTTCTAATAAATTACAAGTTTTTTAGACAATAACTATATCCCTTTGGAGTGTTTTCCTGGAATATTACTTGTAGTGTCAAATATCAAAACTTATAGTTTTAAAATTCAAATAAACAAAATCATTACATTGAAGAAACAAATTCTGTAGATTACATATACCTACCGTATGCGCCAAAAGTATGGAATAAATTCAATAAAAACGAATTATTATTATTATTGAATTTATTCCATACTTTTGGCGCATACTGTGTACTGTATTTATTTCATTATCTTTTTGTCATCTTCTCCCACTGCCGTTCTTGGTTTACATTAATGACATATGAAGCTCGTTGCAATTTTGTAACTAATTATTAATGTTAATCTAGTAATACAGTTATAGTGGAGTATCGTACTTGTAAGCACACTATGTACAATGCAATGCAATGCTTTTGCAATAATAATGACACTCCCTCAAAAAATTGTTTGAACTTCTGTTCTTAGTAGAAATTTCATTAAATTTCTATTGGTGAGTAAAACCACTAAGAACCATTACAAATAAGTCAGCAGATAAAAAAAATCGCAAAATTCATTTTAAATGGTGTCGTTATTATTGTACTTGATTTAATTGCAGTTGTGGTTACTGTTTTGGGTTTTTAGCCTGTTTATATCTCAAACTTTGTAAAATAAAATAAATAATAAAAATATACAATTTTAACACTAAGAGTAAAGGGAAGATAGGTAAAAATGAGTATAATACGGATACGCCATTAAAAAAATTTAAAATGCGTATTTACACTGAAAAAAATATTTTCAAATCCGTGACTCGATTCGGTTCTCATTTAAAAGGTTGAATAAAACATTTTTTTTTTCGCTTTTCTGTCTATTAGACCATCCGAATATGTGGCTAAAATTGAAGTTGTAAAAAAATAACGAATTCTCTTTTATTCTCTGGAATCTAGTAACAGGCCTAAAACTATTACAAATACAAACATTTTATGAGATTTTTTTACAAACTTTTTATCATTAAGCCAACAATATAATGAGCAGATTAGTTTAAAGGAGATATTTTTTACAGTTCTGTGGTAGGTGCGGGGTATCGGTACACTTGTATATAACCATTGAGTAAAGATTCCTTTACTCAATGACATAACTAAAATTTACTATCTCTTTTTTGTCAGTGTATCTGTCTTCTTGGATCGAACGGTTGTATGATAATTTATAAAAGTGGAAATAAATGTTAATGTTACTAGGAGGTAAAATAAAACAATTAATATTGAGATTTATCTCAACTTAACTTATGAGATTTCTAGATAATTGTCAGGCATTTTACGTTAATGGAAAGAATATTTCTACAGGATTAATTCTAGACACTATCGCATTTATCTCCGTCAAATGTTATTGTCATGAAAACAAACGGTAAAAATGTACATGTATAATTTATATGCCTGATATTTTAAATTTATACAGTAGTTAAGATAATAAGTATAATCCTAATAAACTGACGTAAGTTCTAAAACAGGGACAGCGTTTAAAGATTCCAGTAAAATGTCAAAAGTTATACAGGGGCAGAAATGTAGCAAATATTTTTTGAGAAATAAAGAAATATAAGTATACATTATACAGGGTAATTCAGAAGTAAAAAGGAGTCAATATTGTAAAAAAAAATTGTATAAAATTGTTATCCGAGAAAACAATTATTGAAGTTCTAGGAGTTTCAATCTTTACATCACTAGGCTCCTGTAGTCTCTAGCCAGACGATTTCAAATATCCGTTTACTTATCGTATTAACTTTTTTGGGATGCAAGTATTTACATTAGTCTTTCAAATATCAAACATGGCTTACGTATATCAACTTGCAGTTGATGGGTATCGTTTTAATTTATGGTGAAGTGAAAATGCTTTAGCAGAACGGTTGCCCGGTAAATATGTGACAGGTGCAGCTACTTTTACAACGGTGTGCAGTAAGTGCAAGTGTAATGCGAACGCAAAATTTTCAACCGAACCATGGAAAAGATGGAGGTCCAGGGCATCCACGGCGTATTGCAGCAGTGTGGCGTATCATACACGAGGCTCAATTATATCTGTACCATGTACAGCGTGTCCAAGCATTGATACCAGGGGATAGGTTAAGGAGGATCGGTACCATGGCCACCATGATCTCCTAACTTTAAATCATTTGAACTTATCTTTGTGGGGATATCCAAACGTATCATACCTGCTGCCAATAACATACAAGTTTAAAACGAACGAGAAGCAGAAATATTTGTGATAGTTTGTAGAAACTGGGCAAGACAGGCCCAAAATTTTGTTGTAACATCATCTATGTCAAACTATTTTACTAATTAAAACCACACATTAATTCTATTAATAATTAATAACAATAGCAAAAGCGGTTGAATTTGCTGCGTTAAAATAGATGTTGAAGAATGTAATCTATTTCCTCCCTTGGTAATTTCTTTCAAATTTTTATCCGGTCGCCGATTATACGCCTAATCAGATTTTACAGTGGACCTGTTTCCAGTGTCGTGCAGAAGTGTATTTTTAAATCATTTTCGAACCGCTCTTTTTGATTTTATCTTTACAACACCCTGTATTTTGTAATTTTCTCTAATATCTAAGAGTTCTGCAATAAGGATGTCCTATTCTTGTGTGCCCATAGTGATCTAATTGATATATTTTGCACGTGGTGTGTGAAACTATCATTTCCACAACGCGTACAAATTGTTCGTGTATTACGAAAATGCTCTAACTGTTAGTGGTGAGACATATTGGAAATGATAACCGATTATTAGTTGTCCAGACTGGATGGCATGAATCTTTAATGAGACTTTTGGTTTTAATAAGACGGCGCTACGTGTCAAATTAAGTATGAAATCATCACATTTCTAAGATAAATATTTGAACTTTTGTAATTTCCTGTAGTTGTTACGTCAGCTAGCCACCAAGGTTTTGAAATTTATCGGCCTTAGAATTTTTCTTACGGGATTGTCTGGAAGATTCATAGAGAGAAATGCATGTAAAATTGTACTACAATTGTGCATAACAGCACATCAAATTGATCCTATAATTGGGACAGAAACAACTTGTTTAAATAATTACTATACCTATAGGTATTTGAAGTGCAAGAATTGCATTAAGTCAACGCTGTGGCAAAGTTGATTTATCACTAAAATATACAACTAGTAGTCACTGGCTACTCAATGCTGGGCTATAAGCAGAAAGCTACCCACTATGCTGTGTGTACTATAAAGGCGATGTTTGCAAATTTCAGGAAACAACCACTCTGCAGAGTAATGCCCCGACCAGCATTAAATTACACCTGAAAACCTAATAGCAAACAGCCACGGTTAACGGTGCCACCGGACCGGTTTCGAGCTTGATAGCTATTCACTTCTTGTCATACTCGTAATAGACAATTTATGTAAATCATTTAAACAGTTTTTAAAACTGATTAGAAATAAAATTGTATATGTATTTTATCATTATTAAGAACATAATCATATAATCGTTTTGAATGAAATAATGGTTTGGCTGCTTCCGAGCTGTTGGCACGTCGTCGGTTTAAGACTCTTGACGTTTCGAGAGACATGTCGCTCTCTTCTTCAGAAGATCTGAAACGCAGATGTTTCATCTGAGTCTTAAACCGACGACGTGGCCAACAGCCCGGAAGCAGCCAAACCATTGACGGAAGCCTTGGAAGCCTATAAACCAAACAAATAAGAAAAACCACCTATATGTATATAAAATTGATAAAACTTGCAAAATTATTAAATAGCGTTTATAACAAAACTAACAAAATTAATTGTACAAATTATTTTATTAACTCTAGCTGTACTAATATCAGGATTAATACACTTATTCCAACATTAACTCTAGCTGTACTAATATCAAGATTAATACACTTATTCCAACATTAGATAAGTTTCACAATTCATCAAGTATAGTAACACTTTATTGATTATTTTATTCTTGTACAATAAGATTATATATTCTTCATTTAAGAATAAAAATTACTTGAAATCAAGAAAACTACTATACTTAATATGAGATAAAGTTATGTTTGTTTAAAGAATTGTTTTGTTTTATTTAGATAATATGAATTACTTGAGTCAACAATTGTTATTCTCAAAACAAAGGTATGTTTTCTTTATTTAAACTTTTAAGTAAAAAATTACTGCAAATATTTGAAATAATATTAAATAAAGTAAATACTAACCCTGCATTAATAAATAATAAAACTGGAGTACATAATTAGTATTCTTATTTCTTACTTTAAATATATATTGTATTCCTTTCTAGACTATTATTTATTATGGTATATACAATAGAGATGGGCGGAACATGACTGAGCCGGCTCTTAGAACTGCTCTGAGTGAACTGGTTCCTTCTAAAAATCCTACTCGGGTCTCAGATCTTTGTAGGCACAGAATGTTAACGTGCAGTATTGTACCGAAGTCATGAAATGAAGAGTTGAGCGAGCAGCTCCGAGTCCCGACGCGACGGTTAAATGACCACAGGTGCTCGAATAAAAACATTGTTTTTCTGTGTTGTTATTATTATTTTTGTTGGTATACTTTATTAAAGTCTGCAAATTTAGTGTGTCCCCGAATTTTGAAAAATATATGTTATGCAAATTAGATCGTTTGGTTGGGTTAAGTTAGATATGATTTATAGTACTTACATGCTTCTACAATAATAATGACACTCTCTCAAAACAGTCTGTGAACTTCTGAATAGAAATTTCATTAAATCTCTTTTGGTGAGTGAAACAACTAAGAACTAATGTTAAAAGTAGATTTCATTGCAAATATGTCAGCAGTAGATATCGCAAAATTCATTTTAAAGAGTGTCATTATTTTTGCAAACGATTGTACACATTTATTATTTTTAATATTTATCATTTTATGTAGAAGTTGTAATGCTACAGGAAAATTTTGCTCGCGCTTAAGGGGAAGAATTTATATCAAATTCTATACCGACATGGGAAAACAAACTTGCACCGGACAGTTTGTACAATGCAGGTATAGGTTGTGCCGGTTGTGCGCTGTGTGCTGTGCTGTGGCCTGCATAAAACAGATACATGCGTCTGCGTACAAACACTGAAGGGATCTATTGTGAGTTTGGGATTTGGGACGAATCCGGCTCTAATGTGCCGGTTCACTGTACCGGTACACTACAAAGATCCAGAACTGGTGAGCCGGATCAGTGAAATGAACCGGATTTCCCATCTCTATAACCAGACATATGACATATACTTCTTTCGCGTTTGTTACTTCCCCTCAGTTCAGCATAACAGCAAAGAGTAGAGTTATTTCTACTGTTTGATAACAGCATGAGACTGATCCGCCATAAGAGAACCTGAGTAGACGTGATGCAACATGCAGTTACATCTTACGGCCACATGCTGAACCTAACCGTTTCTAACCTATATATTTTATTTATACTAACAAAATATTATTCTTTAAGTAAATTCTTAATTTTAGTGCCATTTTAAGAAAGAAAAGTGTTGAATTAAATATAAGACTACTAGGATGTCAAGAATATGCAAATATTTATATACTGGATTAATACATTTTTACAATTTTAAGTATATTTTTATATTTAAATGTAGATAAAATTTCTTTGCATAAAGTGCACATTTTCGGTATTATAACACTTTAGCCAAATTACACTCTCAAATAATTAAAAAGAAAAGGAACAGTAACAATTAACTTCAATAATTACATATTCAGGAAATCAAAAATGCCTTGAATTGCTGGCATTATCCTTAACGTATATTATTCTATATTTTTAAAAATGTTTGTAATTTGCTAATTAATGATAATCTTGGAAATTGTATTACTTATAAAAAAGCAAAAAAATTACAATTTGTTAATATACGAGTATACATCATATTCATATTAATATATCATACCTATTATCATATTAAGAAAACATTATGAACTTTATACATATATCATTTCATTTCGGAAATATCAAATTTATTTACATGTGTAGATAGATTTTTCAAAAAAGTATCATACTTGCAGATTATAGAATATTTTCACATTTGTTTGAGAGAATGGAAAATAGAGAGAAACAACTTAAATCATTATTCATTTTCAGATATTTGTTAATTAATGTAATTATTTATTTACGTAATACGATATTTACTTTGGTTTTAGTATATTTAAATAAAGTATATCTACGATCTTCATCCAAATATATTTGCTAGTCGAGCGAATTGAAAAGTAACGCACATAAAATAATTGACAACTTAGAATGAGTGCTAAAATTACTACAGTATAAAAGATAAGTGTTAGCCCTTTATATCATTCACTATTTTGTAATTCCACACGACGATATTCATTTATATTTAGATATTTTTTATTCCATTTAAAATGTAGACATAGGTCAGATCTCATTTATTGTGTCTGATTGCGTGCTAGTATAAAGTATATGTCCAAAAGTGAATTTAAATTTTAAAGATAAAAGGTAACCATTTACCAATACTAGGTATGTATTTTATCATTAGCAATATTTCAAAAGAGATTTTTAATTTAGATAATTATTGAACACAACTTTGTTTATAGAATTATTCTTTAGCATTCGTATAGGTATGTGGTATAAATGAACATACATGACATTGATAGAAATTATAAGATAAATTAAAAGAATCCCATTTGATAAATTATTAACCAATAAATATTTTTTGTGGACATGATCAAGGCAAGAAGTATTTAAAGAAAGTCGTACTGTTAGACAGTATTAAAAGTGATTTGCAATAATTCTCTATTAATACCTAATAAAAAAATGTATATCAGTTTTAATAAGCGAGATTGTAGATAACGTAGCTTATATAACCAATGGTTTTAATCTCCCAGAAACTACATTTATATTCAGTGTCCTCAACAAAAATAAATGAACATTTACTATAGTCGGGTTTCAAAATATTAAAGGGTGACTCATTTTACAAATCCGATCATAATTTTGAGCAAGGAACACTACATGCTGTTGTAAAAAATTATATGTTCCACATTCCTATGAGAGCATATCCAATTACACAGCTTCTGCTACAGCAAATACGCATGTGCCACATCTGAATGCTCGATTTGTATTGGTAATGACGCCGTGACGTATTCACCTATTCCATCTGTACAGCTGCCATGGGTGTGCTCGTGAATAAAATTCGAGTACATCTTTACGCTAATTTAATTAATTGTGATTGCAGTTAATTTATTAGTGGTTTTGTGTTTTTAAGAATGAACAATAAATACAGCGTGCTCCTAAAATCATAAATGCCCTAATCTAACAAGTGAGGAATATAGGATGATAACAAAACACGTATGAAGGGATTAGGACGCGAGATCAAAATATGAGTATAAGTGATGCGGTTGAAATATGTTCATTAACAAGAATGTCCACAACAAAGTGTGGCAAAGAAGAACATGCAACTGCAAAACGGAAAATAGTGGAAACTCGAAGAAGAAAGAAGATGGAGGTTGATGACGACACAAAAAATGCGCTTCGTAGAACAATTCATGGATGGTGTTTTATAAATCCGCTTCCGACAGTAAAAAATTATTGGATTAATCACATTCTGGAAAACGGCGCTTAATAATAACGCATATTCCAAGTATAGCAGGATTTTTAGAATAGGGTTTACTTGTTTTTAAATTACGACGTACAGAAGACTGTCATGAGGATATGGATAGTGAAGCATAAAAAAATGGTTTGAACTTGTTTTGACACATAAGGTACCAGGTTTTGTAGTTGTAATGGATAATGCACCCTATCATAGCCACAATAAATGTTAATGTCAAACAGTAGTGTATAGCGTACCTGTAAGTATAGTGCAGTGTATTATAATATAAATGTTAAAGTATGGAGTGCATTTCAGCTAGGTGTAAGTGGTGGTGGGCCATCGTCTTCCAAACAAATGGCATTCTACAGTGGGGAAGTTGCATGAATTTTATAAGGCTTTGAAATGTATTCAAGGGTAATCTTTCAAACATATTGAAAGGTCAGAACATGTGTCTGCCGGCAATAATCACATAACAATTAAAATATTAACGTTAATAAGTTGCCATAGAATGTAAACAAAACCATATGACCGACAACGCATTATTGGTGTGGCGTTACACACCGTTCAGCATGGTTTATTTCCGTGGATACAGGTGCAGTTTACGGTGTTGGTGTTGTAAACAGGCATTGGTTTCTTGTAGTTTTGTGTCATTTGTGGGTCATAAATACATAGTGTAAATATTGTGTAGGTAATGCTATAATTATTAGTGGTGATCTGGTGAACTTACAGTATTGTTAAACGTAACTTATTATTTTTTTTAAATATAGATCTGCTCGTGACAATTAAATAAAATAGTACATTCTTTCTTCGGCACGTATATGGAAAAATCATGCAATTTCCCCATTGTGGTGAGAATGGTATGGGTGAGTTTATAAACTTTTAAAGTTTCATTCAATGTCAACAAGTGCCACACCTATGAAATCATGTCTACTGCAACATTTGCCTTCCATACTTTATCATATGGTGTGAATTAGTCTCTCTCTAATATTTGGGAACTTATAATGCAATTTTTGTAGAAAGGTACATTTCAGTGTATTTGTAAACAGTGTGAATCTATTTCATTAACTGTTTAAAACCTTTCCAGAAACATAACACGCCACTGTTGCGGACATAAAAAGCATTTTAAGTTCAATGCAAAGGTGTGGCAGTACACACATTGGTTTTTCACCTGAATAATGCCATTAAATTAACCAGCATCGCGTAGAGGTTATACACATCTGAATGACCTCTTTCACGGTTTTACCTCACTCGCCTGGTCGACCTTATCGCGACATAATCATAAATAATTAAAGTGGAGTGCGTACAATAAACTTCAATTGATTTATAAGGTCTGAGTTTTATCGTTCATAAATTTTAACTTAATGCACGTATATATAAATTGATTTATATAAATAAGAGATGTCAGACGCCATTCCGCTGGTGAGTTGTTTTTTTGGCGAGATTAGATTATAAAAGATTCCCTACGGTTGTTTTTAATTTAAAATAGAGGGTATTTATGAAATACCTAACTGCGTTCCTATAAAGAGGACGTGACAAACAGCCGACAGATCAAAATGTCCTAAAAATAACCTAATTGTACAGGTGCACAAAATCTGTTTAGTCATAGGTCATGATCTTGGTGCTTACTGAAATAAGCGGGGGTCGCGCGTCGCTTTTTCACTATGCGCTCAATGTAATCAATTAGTCAATCAAGTTATTAAAAAAAGCTTGTAGTGTATTTGTCATATTTTAATAATAAAAAATGATAAATTTTTTACTGTATTATAAAGGTATTTTAAGCTAATATAAATCAAATCTCCTACAATTCCTATCAATGAAGTCATATGTATGTTCTCTGATACCAAACATCTAGGTATGCTAATGAACAATTCCACAAACAAAGCTCTATTCAATAATTATCTAAAGAAAATAATTTATATAAATTTACTAACCTCTATAAATATCTAACTTCACTTTTTGGCATTGGGAACACGACAAATTCAACCACAATAGATGAGATCTGACCTATTTCTACATTTTTTAGGATTGCTTCTTCAGAAATAGGTCATTCATGTGGTATTACCCCGTAATGTTTTCCAATCTGCTTTGTAATGTGGATGTGGAATTAATATTATAACCTCAAAATTGCCTTTTCGTGGAAACACATCACGTAGACAAACAAACTTTATTGTCACTCTTAATTATACAAGAAATATCCTTCAAACTAGTTTCACTACTGTCAACACTTTACTTTGACGTTTGTCAATCGCTTTCGACTACTCAATATAAACTGACTTCAGCGGCGAAAAGGATCCACTTATATAGGTTTTTAGGGTTCTAGAAGTTTTCGGGGTCTCGCAAATCAAATAGAATGTGACCGAGAATGTTCAAGAAAACGTCAAAATAAAACATCACAAAAATTATAAATTCTAACATAAACAGAAACGTAATTTACAAACTAATGCGGTAGGTGAGCTTCAATTATAAATTCTAACTTAAACATGAACACAATTCTTAAACCAAAACGGTAGGTGAGCCTCCGTAACAATATCAATAAGCATACTCATTATATTACCAACAAAAATAGTAAGTTTACAATCCTACAAATGACGTATTCTGAACATTGTTAAGCTATATACCACTGTGTTTTCTATAATGTGTTCCTGGCGTACCTCAAGGCTCTATTCTTGGGCCTCTTCTATTTGCTTTATTTATTAATGACATTGTAAAAGACTTCAGCGTTAACACCTTACTCTATGCCGATGATGCCAAAATTTTTTACCCAATACATTCCATATCTGACTGTATTAAATTACAGGACAATCTTTCAAAAATTAAAGAATGGTGTGATGGAAATAAACTTTTCCTTAATAGTAGAAAATGTAGTGTGGTTTCTTACAACATAAAAAAGAATCCTAGTTTATATGCAAACAGTATACATGAGACTTGGGAGTTACTTTTGATAGAAAATTAACTTTTAATTTCCATGTTGAATCAGTTATTCAAGAATCCTACATAAATTTGGGATTCGTTATTAGAAAATCCAAGGGCTTCACCGATATTAATATATTGTTTTTGTTTTTTAACACCTTCGTAATATATAAGTTAGAATATGCTTCTTTGATCTGGAACCCTGGATATGACACATCTAAAGATTCATTAGAAAACATTCATAGGCATTTTTGAAATATTTATCTTATACAGCTGATGTATCCTTCCATCGGCATTCCTCAGAATATATTAATTTCTAGATTTTCTGCACAAAATCTTGAAGTACGTAGGCAAACACAAGCTATATTATTTATCTTCAGAATTTTGAAAAACTTCCTCTAGATATATGAAGACGTAAAATAATAGAATTGTTTACAATATATAATTTTGACTATTTCATTGTGTTGATTTGTAGATTTTACATTTTTCTTATGTTTTTTTTTTTGTAATTGTGCGTTGTGTTTATGTAATGCAGTTCCTGTAAATGATCATTGACTGTTGGATGGTGTAATTCTAAAATAAATAAAAATTAAATATGTTATATTACCTATTTTATTCCTCATTTTATAAATTTCTATTTTACACGGATAACTTTCCTTGGATTGTCCTGAAGAAGGCTTAAATACAGCCGAAACGTAGACTTGCCAATAAATTGTGTTTTTTTTTTACTTTAGACCACATTCCCGATAATATTTCTGAAGATTAAACTATTGGGACATAAATATACTTAGAAATTGTTAACAAAATGTAAAAGTAAGTAAAGAAAACAGATAACTTTGAGAATACCTAGATACCAGTAATTTTAAGATGGATTTTGAATGGAAGCGTTGTAGCATTTCCAGCGTTACTGCTACCTCATTTGTAAATTTTAAATTCAGTATAAAATAAAGGCGAAGCGCTTGCTTACTTCTTACGTCTCTGAGACACTAACATACAGCGACATTTTTTTTCTATTGCTTTATGAATATTGTTGTTTTCTAAAAATACAATAATGAATAACTAAGCATATAAAATAATATGTGAGGTCATTTGTACCTACCCTTTAAAATATATCACAACAGCACAAAATCGCCTGCTGAAATGCAAACAATTTTTTTTTAAATTTTATTATCTACATCTTGTTTGCAAATTCACCATACATTATGGATATTAGTCTTGCGTTAATTTTTTATGAATTGATACTGACAAAACGTCAATCTCATTTTTCTTGAAAACGGTCAACTTTACTGCTATAAAACTAAGTAAATGTATTTTTGAACAATAAAAAAGTTCATATAACTACACTTACACCTATAATTGACAGAGTTTGGTCTATCTACCTGTTTTTGATGTAAGAATGGCTAAATATACAGGGTGAGTCAGAAAAAATGGGTCAACACAAAGCTGGAGATACTAGACGTCAAAATACTATGTTTGAGCTCATCATGCCTTATACGAATATCGCTGGTTTAAGAAGTACAGGGTATTCAAGGTTTAAATTTGATTCTGAAATTTCTTAATAATTTTGCACGAATATTAAATCACACGCACGGAAAATAATATTTATTAACATGAAAATTTGACATAAGCCTACTAAGAAAAGAAATAGCAATATCAGGGCTTGAAAGAAAATCAACACAAAATAGATTGACCGTTTTAAATGCAAATAACTCAGAAACCGATAAAGTTAGGTGACTTAAACTCTTGTTTACATTTTTTATGATAAATTGAACGTTCTTTTAGATTTTTAACTTCTTTAAGCACAGCTCAACAGATAAAAAAATATATCTTTCGATTTACCTAAATAATACGGTGAAACTAGCGCCCTCTAAAAGAAACGTCAAAATAAGCTTCAAATTCGTAATTCTCGCACCAAAAAATCCAACACTACCAATTTTCAGTGCCATGCTATCAAAGATTTCTCAATTATTGACAGAATACAATTTACATCTTGAACACTCTGTATTTCTTAAACCAGCGACATTCTTATAAGGCATGATGAGCTCAAACATAATATTTTGGTGTCTAGTATCTCCATCTTAATGTTGACCCATTCTTTCTGACTCACTCTGTATAATAACAATAATTCATGATTTCTCACTAAATATAATTCTGAAATTTCAGTATGTTTTTTTAAGGGTGCCTAATCTAATCATAAATAATTAGAGTGCGTACAATAGACTTAAATTTGTTTCCTGTAATTGTCGAAAGAATAGTGCAACTTGAATTTGAGACACACTGTATACATCTAATAAAAATTTGTAATTCTGATAATTACTATAAATTATTACACTGGTAGGTACGCATTTGTTTTTATTCTAACATTTATGTTTCTATTATTTTTAAATTTTGTTGTTATTCATGGATGATTTCACTAATGCCAGAAGTTATACCAACAATTGGTTATGCATCATTAGTATTTGAAATTAGTACAATGAACTGTGAAGCCGCTGAAGACAAATGAATAATAAATTATTGCAATGTTGCTACACGTGATATCACTTTAACAAATCATGTGTTTAAAATGATTTAATTATGACACTGACTACGGCGAAAGTTCGATAAAATGTAACAAACATTGCCACCTATTAAAGAAACAAATAAGAGCAAGAAAATTTTCCAGGCAAAGAAAATCAGTTTATTTGAGAGTAAAATATTTTAACTGTGCTCTTAAATTAAGTTTAAGTGTAAGTTCAGCATTTATTTTTTTTTTAATAGTTGCTGCATATAAGTTTCATACTGTTCAATAATAAAGCATTTTTTTAAATTTTTTTTAGGACGAAAAATGGAACTTTAACTGCTACTACCAGGACGATAAAAGTTCTAGGACTTTAAAGAAACCCGCACATTTCAGAAACGTGACATGATAGTTCGATTTTTTTAAATAAAAAATTACAAAAGTAGTGACACCTCAAAACATACTTTTTGTCCTAGATACATAAATAAATATTTAATAAAAATCATTATGATGCCGTTTCTTCATAAAATCATCAATCATTTGCTATATATCGTATCTTTTTGTTTTCATTTCTTGTAATTACGTGCATAGCATGATCATGGTCCTCATTCCTTCTTGTTCTACCATAAAATTCTTGGAAATATGATTCAATCTCTTATTTCATATCATTAGTTCATATGATTATTAGTTACATACAGGTTCCTAGAAATGAGTCATTTCAAATAACGTGTTTTCACTGATAGAACCATGTATACACACAATCTCCTGAAGACAAAAATGATTGATAATTTGTTTCTACTGGATACCATTTAGAATCTTACTCATCTCTGTTTATACTTTTTACATTTGCTTCTAAAATTTTGTATCTTACATAAAATTTGTCCTTGAAGCTTGTTGTCTCTCTCTCTCAGGATAGAAGTCAGGACTGGATTAAAAATTGTTGTCCCAATTTAGAAAGTGCACTGCAGTGTATACCTACTTGAATTTCAGATTTCAGAAGAGTTGTTTTGTTTTACTAAAACGCAGATATAGAAAATGTTACTTAACTTTGGGAGCTTCATTAATATAAATATCACACCTACGTGGATCCATCAACATCAAATATACAATTACTTTTCAAAGTACGTATAGGTAAATTATTAACATTACATTGCTAATGACTAAAAAGAAAAAAAAGTGAAATTTATTAAGCCACTTTTGTTTTAAAGATATTACATTACACAGAAAGAAAAAAGTACAGAAAACATATGTATTACATCTGTATACCTACCTACATAAACAAAATATACATTTAATTGGTCAGGTCCAAATTTTTGTCTTATTTTTTACATACACTGGATGTCCAAGATATAGAATTGACCAGAGTATTAATCTCGAGAACTGTGACAGATATAAAAAAAGATTTTTATATATAAAAGTTGTAGGTACAGATATAAACTACAAATTGCTGAAAAAAATGTATGTACTTGGTGTTTCAAGATTGATAAAAGTGTATTTTTTTATGGAATACCTCAATTTTTCTGACATACGAATATAATTTTGTTTTACTTGAAATTGTTTAAAAATAAAATAACATAACAGTACAAGAAAGTCAATAAACCACAAAACACAGCACTCGTGCGCCAATGACACAGTCGTCGAACGGTATAACTACGTGCATACAATCACACGTCACTGCCGCTATTTCAAGGTTCTATCCTCAAATGGCGGCATGCGCGAAGGATCTGCGTGAGACGTTCCCGCCATACGAGTCTGTGAGCTAATTGTTATTTAAGCTGTGTCCATACCATGTACAGCGTGTCCAAGCATTAATACCAAGGGATTGTCCCTTAAGAATTAAATTTTGTCAATGGTTACTGCAACAAAATCTTCAAATATATATATATTTTATAAATCCACACATAATTAAACGGAAAACAAGACAGAAACTATCGTAAACGAGTTAAAAACAGACAAACAAAAACACAATAATGATGCAGCACTAGTTCCCATTCATACTAAAGTACTCCTGAGTGCTATAAAAACAGTGTTCCAATAGATATTTTTTAACAAATTTTCTAAATATAAATACATTCATTTCTTTGAGCTTACGTTCTTGGAATCTTTTAATCAAAACATTATAAATTTTGACATCTACTTTATTTTTCCTGCACATTTCAATTCTTGATCTCATAATTATGATATCATCAGCATTTCTTGTACAATAATTATGGTTCTCAGTGAAAGTACGGTAGTCAAACAAATTACGGTGAATGAACGTCAAAGTTTCCAATAAATATAAACATGGCAATGGAAGAATTTGCAGTTGTTTGAATAAAGGCCGACACGATATTCTGGTACAGACATTAGCCAAGACGCGAACAGCCATTTTCTGCATACGAAACACTCTATCAGCAGTGGAAGCATTTCCCCAGAATAAAACTCCGTAGCTTAAATGACTGTTTATAATTGAATAGTAGACAGATTTCAAAGCAGTGTAGTGCAAACAATTTTTAAGTTGACGTAATACAAATATTTGGGACGCTAATTTGGAACAAACGAGGTCAATATATCAGGTACAATTCCCAATACTTTGACAGGGGAAGACTTGACGGCCCACATATCCGAACTAAAATTGATGGTTTGTGTTTTACTTTCATTCAGCTTAAGTTTATTCGCAGAAAACCAGCCGTTAGCTTTATTAAAGTTTGCAGCAGCCAACCCTGGATCGGCCTTCGTACAGTACAGTGAGCGTCTAGTGCACTAGGGAGATCATTAATATATATGAGAAAAAGTAATGGTCCCAGTACAGACCCCTGCGGTACACCATTTACTACCCTTTGTAAGGTAGAGTCATTTCCTCCACAACTAACATACTGCCTTCTTTCGGCCAAATAAGATGCAAATAGATCGAGCTCTTTGAGTCTAATTCCGTAATACTCGAGTTTATATAAAAGTATTTGTGGAGAGACAGAATCGAACGCCTTAGACAAGTCACACATGACAGCCTCAGAACTGTGGCCAAGATCGAGCCCTTCAACAACAATATCTATCATATTCGCAATTGCAGTAATTGTTGATCTATGTTTGCGAAATCCATATTGAGAGTTAGACAGTAACTGCTTAGACTCCAAGTAATAAGTAAGTTTCTCCTTGATTATTATTTCAAAAACTTTAGATAACACTGGGACGATAGCAACAGGTCTATAATTATCTGCAACACTAGTGTCACCTTTCTTATGAATAGGGTTGATCTTTGACACTTTAAAAACATCCGGCCAACATCCTTCTTGCACGCACTTATTAAACAGAATTGGAAGTGGATATGTTATATGATTAATCAGAGTTTTAATAAGTTTACTGTTACAACTATAGTAGTCCAACGTTGGCGAATCTTTTAGCTTTAAAATTGCGCTTTTTACATCTTCTTCAAGGATAGCAGAGATAAAAAAGGAAGAAGATGGTTTATACATTTTGTTCATATATACAGTATGATCAATGTTACTGTATTCAATTGAATTTATAATAACATTAGATACATCAATAAAAAACTGATTAAAATCTTCGCAGTTAACTAATGGGGTAACAGAATTACTTTTATGAACTCTTTCAGAATTTATGATATTCCAACATGTTTTCATTTTATTGGCATAATTAGAAATTGCCTCAGAATAAGCCTCGCGCTTTGCCTCTTTGATTGCACGCCTATAGTCTCTACGTGCAGCTTTATAATTCATCCAATCGAAAGCAACATTAGATGACAAAGCTTTACTCTTTAGAACCCTCACGTTATTTCTAATATTACGCAATGATTTGTTGAACCAATTAATGCCTTGCTTCCTTTTCCCATTTGAAGCGCGATAAGGGAAACGAGTGTCTATATTACGACTTAATATGTCCACCATAGCAGAGGCCATGTTCTGACTGTCCAAACGTTCAATTTCAATATCTCTCCAAGATATTTCCGACATCATATTATAAAATGTATCTAACCCGCCACGAGTAATAATTCTTTGCTTAGGACATGAGCCATTATAAATATTCTGCTGCCCAAGCCAACATTCTTTCACCCTACCATACCCGCAGAGAGGGTGCCAATCTCTCCACGAATATAGCTTATATACAGTCTACCGGCTGCGGGAATCGAACCCACAGCGATCCAGTCAGTTCGATTCAAGTAGTGACGCCTTAAACCGCGCAACCACTGACCGATCACTCACACAACGCTATTCCTTAAATGTGGGCAGGGATTGTCGATGATCGCTTGATTGGGCCATTCATATTATCAAATGATTGAATTCGGTTCAGTATCTCGAGCTTCTTCGAAATGATCTGCCTGGACTTCTGGAAGATGTGCTGTTAGCTGTCCGACTCCGAATGTAGTTTTTGCATGATGGTGCTTCCCGTCATTATCGACAAAATATTCGGGAGTGCCTTAATGAATTTCTAAGGAGGACTGGTACCACGGTCATCGCGATCTCCTGACTTAAATCCTTTGTACTTCTTTTGGTGAAGATATTTAAAAAGTTAAGTGTACCGCATCGAAGTGCATACTAATGATGATTTACACGAACGTGTCATACCTGCTGCCAATAACTTACGAGTTTAAAACGGACAAAAAATCTGAAACATTGCGTAACGTCAAGTTTTACAGTGGACCAGTTTCCAGTGCCGTGTACAAGCGTACTTTTAAATCAATTTCGAACTGCACTTTTTGATTTTATTACCCTATATGTTGTGCTTCTCATCTTTCAAAAATTTGTATTATATTTTGAAATTTTTGTAAGTTTTATGAGACGCCTACAAGACAAAAAATGCCCATGTTTCTTATACTGATTAAGTTGATCAATTTTTATTATTCGGATTCTATTCTACCATTCTATTTCGTCATATCTGGTACAATTTTCTGTGGTTGTTTAACTTCTATCCATTATGGTAAATTTATAGACGGATCCCAACAATTTTGTGTATTTTACAAAATTCAGTGTATGCAATCTTCTTTTTAGAAATATTGCACATAAGTTTGCCGATGTATTAATTTGTTTCCACTAAATATGTATAATAATCTAAAAACTATAAACAGGCAATATATTAATGTTATCATATAAAAATCCCTTCTCTGTTTTCCTTGACAAAATAAGTTGTTTTGCCATTGTTATTTTATTACCTACTACTTGTAGTTTATATGAAGTTTGATGTCAATGTTTTTCTGTAAATATTGCTATAATTTATTATATTTTTATTATTTATCAATCAAATGTGCAAGACAACAAAATTATTTTATTTCACAATGTTCATAATTAATTTTATGAAAAAAATACAAATTTTACTGAAAATTCAAAAATAAATAATAAATAAATAAAATATTCTACCATCGAAAGGGGAACATGTTCGGATTGAATATGTGTATTGAATAAACTTTTAGCTTTTAAATTGAAGAATAGAAGTTATAAAAGTTTCATATAAAAATTGAAAGTACTTATGAAAAAAATAGTCAGTTAAGTGAATCGTCTTGTAAATTGTATGTGTAAAAGGAACAACTTTTAAAAATTTAAATAAACCCGTTCATAAATACTTTAATTAACAATTTAATTAGAATCTTAAAAGGTCTATTAAAATATACAATTTATGATACTACAAGCCCCAAAGCACTCATATACAGTTGCAAACGGATGTTATGTCCATAGGTGGCACAATTTCAAATTTATTTTGGGCTTCAGTTATAAGATATTTATTAAAAATAAGGATTCTTACAGATTTTTATGAAATTTTATGAATTATGAAGGAGGGAACATTTCTAAATAAAAAAGGTGTACTTTATTCATTTTGATATCTTAATTCATTTTAGAGATATTTGAGATTAAATATTAACCTATAAATTGTCAAGGACAAGGCGACAATTTGGTTGGTTCATATGAACTTATTCACAAACTAAACGCCGACCAATGTTTGCAGTTTTTAGAAACCAACTTAGCGAAATTATTAGATGAAATTGCATTCAATTTAAAAGCTAATATGTGGTTTATGCACGATGGAGTACTACATATTATCCAGTTCCTGTTAGAAATCATTTAAATTAACGTTTTACACATCGTTGGAGATAGTGGTCGAGTTTCCTTGGGCACTTCAGAGCCCAAATTTCAATCCTACTGAGTTTTATTTACGGGACCATTCTGAAATCGTTTGTTTACAGTGGTGAAATCAATGGGATGAACTATTCGAGTGCATATAAGATAGGGCAGCTTGATCACGAATAAAGATTATATTTTCTTTTTAGGAAATCTATAGATGTTAATGGTGGTCACTTTTATCGTTAATTACTGTAGCCTGATATGTATTATTGGACTGATTATTTCAAATATTTTGTGTTTGCTAAATAAAAATGTTATTTGAGTATCAATTGTAACGTAATGTTTAATTCGAAATATCTCTAAAATGAATTGAAGTATCGAGATAAATGAAGTACACCTGTTTTATTTATAGATCTTCTCTCTTTCATGTCAAAAGTGTTAGATATAAAAAATTCTGCAATAATTTACGCAATCTCTAATTAATTTCTTAAAACTAGTTATAAAATCGAAATTTTTACCCTCTAAAACATAACTCCACCGAATTTTTTTTTATATCTGTCCAAATGTTTTCGAATTATTGCCGATTTTTGGTAAATTTAGATTAATTGATCACCCCATGGCCCATTACTTATGGGACACCCTATATATGTTTCAATTTTGATAGAATTAATAACTGATTTTAAATTTATAATCTATCTAGATTTGTATAAAATACGAAAGAATTACATTTGGCATTTTTTTTTTCATCATAATTAGATTACCAAGAATATATTTATAGTTTTATTAAGAATCCTTCAAACTTCCTTATATCTTAGTAATACAATTATAATCTCATAAACAATTGTAAATTCAAAAGTACGAATAATATTTGCTTGATTAAAAACAGTGAGTTTATTTAAAGTATTATAGTGTTGTTGTGGTATTTCTATAATCTCACTGTTGGAAGGTTACCCATTTGATTACCTTTTCGAAATTAATCTTGCAATATCTGTATGTGCATGTTGTGAGTTAATTTCATTACGTATTTCTCCTTCATGTCGGAATTGAACTAAATTTGCAGGAAATAAAGATTGACCTTCGTAATGGTTCTTGATTACTCATTGTATAATATTAAAGTCAATGATCATTTGGCATTATTTGTTGTTTATAACAATCACCAGCAAAGTAGACGTTGTTAGAGGAAATCGCTAAACCGCAACATTCTCTAGTTTATATTATTTCTGTTGTATCACAGAGAAGACACATGTTTATAAATAACACTTTACTTACGTTTACTAGGAAATGCCGTGCAAAATGTAGATATGCAGTGAATCAGCAAGTATTCCTGGCAAAGAAAATCTATTGTCCGGAAAGGCACAAAAGTTAATAAAATTATTATCTTTCGAATAATTTGAAAACGAAACGAAGGCATCCTTCAATTTTATATTCACAGAGAAAATGTAACAACTCAGATAATTCTACAAAATACAATTGACGACCCCGTATATTTGATTTTTTTCCGGGTGTAAGATTTGAATGTACAGGGGATTCAAAAACAATTTTGTAAAAAAAAACAAAAAGAGCAGTTCGAAAATGATTTAAAAATATGTTTTTGTAATTTTACATGTTACAACAACCTTTCAAAATTTTGTTCATCGACGGGTAAATATACAGTATGCGCCAAAAGTATGGAATAAATTCAATAAAAACGAAACAATTATTTTTTGGGAAAAATCCTCGAACAGCGTAAAATGCGATTTTCAAATGTCATTTGTTTTTGAGTAATGACGTCATCGATTTTTTTAAATGGCAACACCATATTTTTTCCTTGATTCTGAAAGATCGTTTAATTCTCTATCAGACAGTACTAAAATTTTGCCCTCTTACATAGGAAAGTTTTCGAGTAAATGACGATTGAATGTTAGAAAACGTAAATTTTATCCATAAAAAAGTAACAATTCTGAGGTATATAAAATAAAATACAATTGATTAAATTTTATACTTAAATTAAACATTGCCAGTTTCTCTAAATTTAGACGCTACCTTACAATACTTATTAGAAAGTCGGTGTGACAATGACACTTTGCAAAGATTTTCACCTACGTGATCCATAAAAGAACTATGGAATTCGAAAAACTAAACTTGATAACGTTTTTGCTTTATTTTAATTGACTTACGTTTTCTAACATTCAATCGTCATTTACTCGAAAACTTTCCTATGTAAGGGGGCAAAATTTTAGTACTGTCTGATAGAGAATTAAACGATCTTTCAGAATCAAGGAAAAAATATGGTGTTGCCATTTAAAAAAAAATCGATGACGTCATTACTCGAAAACAAATGACATTTGAAAATCGCATTTTACGCTAAAATATGTATTTTTTAAATTAAAAATCGACCTGTTCGAGGATTTTTCCCAAAAAATAATTGTTTTGTTTTTATTGAATTTATTCCATACTTTTGGCGCATACTGTATTTGGGCCCATCTTACCCAGTTTCTACGATTACACATGTTTCTGCTCCTTGTCCGTGTTGAACTCGTTATTGGCAGCAACTATGATACGTTCGCGTATATCATTAGTGTTCACTTATCCTCCCAAAAAGTCCAAAAAAGATCGTGGAGGCCATGGTACCTGTCCTCCTTGTCCAATCCATCGTATTACTTGAACTTCATTAAGGTACTCCCGAACATTTTGTCGAACATGTGGGACAGCGAAAGAACTCGAACTCCATCGATTCATTTGGTAAAATGAATGATCCAATCAAGCGATCATTGACAATCCCTGCCCAAACATTTAAGGAAAAGGGTTGTTCGATATGATCCCGTTGAATCGCGTGCATATTTTCAAAATCCCTAACATGAGTATTATGAATGGCATACATCCCATTTCATGTAAAAATAGTTTTGTCTATAACTAACACGTCAGTCGTAAAATGTGGGATTTTTGTTGCAGCAACCATTCACGAAATCTTATTCTTAAGGGATAATCTTGGTATTATGCTTGGACACGCTGTGTATTGTACGGATATAATAATAATATAATAATAATAATATTTATTTACACACAATATAAATTACAGTAACAAAAAAATTGATTTTAGTTAAATGCGATAAATCTACTAATACATTAACATAAAGAAATATTTTTTTAATCAATACAATAATCCATTAAGCAAAAAAATTAAAAAAATGTACAGTAGGACTTAATTTTCACTTTTATAAATACCTGTGCAAATAAAAATATCAGAAAGACAAAAAGATTGTCTGTAGTGACATATAACGTATGCAACTAATATAAGAGCGTTGCAAAAACCCCAAAAGCAAAACTTGTCAAGGGAATTATACTTAACTCTCTTTCATTTAACAGTTATTGAGTTGTTGTTGTTATTAAAAATTATGAAAACTTTCCTAATAATTAGACACAAAATATGAGACAAGAAATAAAACAAAAATAGATGCGGATCAATATTTCAATTTAAGTTAAGTGCAATTAAATTATAGCAAAAAATACATGGTTTATTTAATAGCCTTTTTTAATGCGAGTTTTAAATATTGCACACGAATCGAGTCTCGTGTGTGATATGTCACACTATTTATTTATTTATTTATTTACAATACACTGTCCAGACAGAATCCAATTACAGGACAGGAAAAAACAAACGAGTAATAACAAATATATACAAACAAAATAAAATCGGGGATACAAAATTCACATACATATTAAAATTAATGAAAAAATGCATTTTTTATATTTTCAACATTACAAAAAAATAAATCTAAGGTATTATGCACTAAGAAATAATTTAGTCTTGCATGTGGGAATATTTTATTTATTTATTTATTTATTAAAAAAAGATAAGGGCAGAGGCAATGCCTATTATGCCCAATAGGTAAATTTAAACTGTAAGAAGAGAACCCTCTGTGGTTCCATCGCTGGCCGCCGGACGCCGCCAGTTGCCGGCGACCATAGAATCTAGGAAGTAAGCACTCCGCCCAGTTGACCGGCGAAGAAGAAGAAGAAAGACAGACAGAAAATCTCTTCGATACAAATGTCAATTATGTCATTCTCTAGTTAACTATTTTTTATACCTATTAATATATTAGACTGTTTAATTAGCAGTAGTGTGTTCGTGTGTAACACTAAAGTTGAAGTATACCAATTTCAAAAGCAACCAGTGTTGGTTTTCTTTTTAATAAGTGAACCCTTGAAGAACATCACAAATGGCGTCCCAACGTGTGCTCGAGAAGTTGTGTCAAAATACATCGCGTTAAACTAAGTGTTACACCTGTACCTAACACATAACAGCATATAGTGCTCAATTGAATTCATAGGAAATTCCCGCACTCAGCTGTGCTGCAAATCTAGAGACAAGGTAACAATAACAAATATTCTTTTGCATGCAGATTGCTACAATCTTGTGTGGCGGTATTTGTTCAAAGACAATCTTTAGAGTGTTTAATTGACACTGGAACTTTCAGTTCATTAAATATTGTAGTGCTACGTTTGCATCTGTTGATTTATACATGGTGTATAGTGTCAAAACTCGGTAGAAACGAAGAACAGTTTTGCGAATTTAATTGACACTGAGGTTTTCAGTTCATTAAATAGACATTAAAGTGCTACATATAGACTTCCTACTGAACTATAGAGAGTGTGCGTGGTACTTTACCAAACATATTTTTGTGGACAACAAAACAGTTTTGTCGTGACATATACGAGGTGTCATCAATATATTTCGTCACATGAAGCAACTTTGAACTTTCACGTGTAAAAACAGTGCCGTTCGATTACAATACGTGCCGATATCGATCGAAGTCGATGAATTTGCGCTCTGGACGAACTTTGTCTCAATCAAGTTCTAACGTGGAAACCGCCAAGATGGCCGATGAAATAAGACAAGTTGTTATGACACCGGAAATGTTACAAGCCCTTATTACTGGTATTGGCCAAAACCTAAACCAGAATCAAGTTCAGAATCCGCCCGGTCCATTAAACTTAGGAAATTTTTCCAAATGCACGCATCGATTTGATGGTACCAAAACCAAGATGTTCATGCGTTCTTAGACTCTATTGCCGTATACAAAGAGTGTTTGCAGATTTCTGATGACAATGCTTTAAAGGATTTCCCATGCTTTTAGAAGGTCAAGCTGCTACTTGGTGGCAGGGTGTTAAACTCAACACATACTTTCGACGAAGCTACTCAAGCACTAAAACATGCTTTTGGATATTTGAAGCCCGCTCATCAAGTATATCGAGAACTATTTCAAAGAGATCAGAAAGAAGAGGAGAAAACAGACTTATTTGTAAGCCGATGTAGAGCTCTACTCTCTCATCTTCCGAGCACTCCTATCCTACCTGAAGCGATCCAATTAGACATGGTCTACGGTCTATTGCACTTAAAAATTCGTGAACGAGTCCCACGTGACAAACTAGAAAATTTTGAGGATTTAATTAACGAAGCCCGCAAAGCTGAAGTAACTCTACAAGAAATCCAAAGAATTCCTGAGGTGGTCCCAGGGAAATCCATGCAGTCCAAAGAATCCAGAGACAGTTCAAAGCCCAAGCTCAAGAAACAATGTGCCTATTGTAAAGCATATGGACACATTCGAGACGAATGTCGCAAATTAACTCAGAAGAAAGCGGAAACGCCGCCTACTAGTACCAGTTCACCGACGAGTCTCGACAGTACCAAACCCCAAGTTACATGTTTTGGTTGTGGTGCTATAGGTTACATCAGGAGCAACTGTCCTACCTGCAAAAGTAAGCCAATGAAAAGCGAACCTCAAGATGACCCTGTAGTATTTCGATATTACAACACCGCAGAGGGACTACAAAATCAACCACTAGTTTCAATTGAAATTGAAAATATGCGTGGAACCGCCATCCTTGATACAGGAGCGAAAACTAGTATGGCAGGATCTCAGCTTGCCCAGCTCCTTCAAAGTAAGAATATTCCTTATGAAACTAAACATGTACGTATGACCTTGGCAGATGGTATGGAAAGGTCGGTAATCGCTCAAGTGTTTACTGTCGTCATTCAAATCCGACACAAGAAGATTTCTACAGACTTGATTGCTGTACCTGAACATGTTGATAGTCGAACCTTGCTAGGGACAGACTTTATGCAACAAGCCCACATCTTGCCCAATATCAAACTAAATTGCTGGTATTTTGGGGAGGATTTAACCACATCCTACGCATTCATTGAAGATGCTCCCACTCATGGAATTCGTACCAGTATTGATGCGGTATCTCTCGAGATGCGAGACAACGAAGGTTCTTCGCTTACTAAACCAGAAAAGCTTGAACTCAACCGTACATTACAAGAGTATGAAGATGTATTCATGCCAAGTACTGAAGCAACCCCTTTTGCTGAGCATTGCATCGTGTTGACAGATGATGTTCCTGTTGCCGTAACCCCTTACAGCATGTCTGAGCCCAAAGAGAAGTGTTACGAAAAGAACTCGATCAGCTGTTAGATGATGGTACAATCGAAGAATGTGATTCGCCATATGCTGCTCCTATTGTCCTCGTACCCAAGAAAGGTGGGGTACGCGACTGTGTGTAGACTATCGCCGACTTAACTCGATCACTAGGGATGACAAGTACCCGCTCCCTAGAATCGACGATCTTCTGAATATGACAAAGAAATCAGCATATATAACAACTTTAGACCTAAAATCAGGATACCACCAGATATCAATTCGACCGTGTGACAAGGACAAGACAGCATTTGTAACACCTTTCGGAATGTTCCGATACAATAGAATGCCTTTTGGTTTGAAAGGTAGTCCTGCAACATTTATGAGATTGATGGACCGATTTAGAGCAGGTCTCCAAGATGTGACCCTACTTGTTTATTTGGATGATCTGATTATCCTGTCGTCCAGCTTTGAAGAACATCTGAACGATCTTCGCAAAGTCTTCGATAGACTCCGACTGTTTAAACTAAACCTGAACCGAGACAAATGTACCTTTGGCTGTTTCTCTGTTAACTACCTTGGCCATCTGATCACGCCAGAAGGTCTGAAACCTGATCCATCCAAGGTGTCAGCTATCAAGAATATGTCAGAACCAAAGAACGTCAAGCAATTACTTTTCTTCAAACTGCATCCTGGTTTAGACGCTTTATAGAGAAGTTCTCCGATATATCTCGTCCACTAACCGCTCTCACGAGGAAGAATGCCAAATGGGAGTGGGGATCAAGCCAACAAAATGCTTTTGACCGCTTAAAGTTGTGTCTCACAACCGATCCCATTCTAAGACAAGCAGATCCTAGACTACCATATACTCTGCGTACAGACGCTAGTTCATACGCATTGGGGGCATGTTTACTCCAGGGGGAGGGTCCCGATGAAAGGCCTGTAGAATTCGCTAGCCGTCTATTGACTGACGCCGAGAGGAACTACTGTACAACGCAGCGTGAAGCTCTTGCAGCAGTTTGGGCTATTGATAAATTCCGTGGTTACCTAGATGGAGCCACCGTTGTTCTACAAAGCGACCATCAACCATTGAAGTGGCTGCTATCCTTAAAGTCTCCTAGTGGTAGGTTAGCAAGATGGGCTTTATCCGTCCAAGAGTTGGACCTTAAAATTGAATACACACCAGGAAAACTAAATGTCATTGCCGATACACTTTCCAGACCTCCACTTCCCGAATCCGAAATCAATTTTGTAGCTGTTGAGTTACCAGTTCGCTCTGCAAACGAAATGAGAGAGGAGCAGATGCAGGATCCGGACGTCAAGAAAATAATCGATGCCTTAGAAGAAACCGACTCCGCCTTTGCCAACGATGCCAAACGTTGGTCAGAAAGAGGTTATTTGATGTCAAATGGAATATTATATCGCTACGTTCCTGAAGAAGATGAAGAGGAACCTCAATTGGTGGTACCCCGCTCAGCCGTTCCGAGAATTCTTACTGAAAATCATGACACTGCCATTGCTGGTCATTTTGGCGTGGAACGAACACTACACCGAATATCAAGCCGATATTATTGGCCTACTATGAGACGAGATGTAACAAACCATTTAACTAACTGCATTGAATGCCAAAGATTCAAGAGTTCTAACCTCAAACCTGCAGGTTTATTACAAACGCCTGTCCAGTCCCAGCGCTTTGAAACGCTTTCTGTCGACCTGTTTGGCCCATTACCAGAGACGTCTGAAGGTTATAAATGGATATTCATTGTGGAAGATACAGCTAGTCGTTGGGTCGAACTTTTCCCATTGAAAATAGCTACTGCTGAAGACTGTGCCAAATGTCTCATTAATGAAATCATCTTACGATATGGTGTGCCTCGAAGGGTCGTAAGCGACAATGGGCCCCAGTTTATTAGTGATGTCATGCAAAAGGTGGCTCTTTGTTTGGGTTTTACGCAGTCCCTAACACCTGCATACCACCCCGCCAGTAATCCTGTAGAAAGGAAAAATAGAGACCTAAAAAGCCAATTAGCTATACTAACTAGTCACAATCACAGATTGTGGACCGATCAACTTCCAGCTATACGTTTTGCTCTAAACTCAGCTCAGTGTAAAAGTACAGGCTTCACTCCCGCTTACCTCACGTTTGGAAGAGAACTACGTACTCCAGATGACGTAAACCGAGATTTACGTTCAATCATCCAGGATCAGAACTTTGTTCCTCAGATCACCGGCTTTCTTGATCGCCTTAGCGAGACACTACGAATAGCCCGAGAAACTCACGAACGAAGTCAAGACAGTTCCAAGAAGTATGCAGACGAGAAGAAACGAAACCTGTCACCTTTCAAGGTAGGGGATCGAGTTATGGTGGACACTCATACCCTGAGCAAGGCTAAGCAGTCGTTTACCTCCAAATTTGCTCCAAAAAGAGATGGTCCTCATGTGATACACCGAGTTGTCACACCCACTAGTTTTGAAATCTCCAGTATTGAAAATCCAGATGTCCCGCTAGGCAAATATCATATTTCCGCACTAACTCCTTATCATGGGAAAGAGAACCAAGCTCCATTACACCCACTACGACGTCGTGGGCGACCTCCCAAAAGTAGACAAGCTAATGCTGTTCAAGCTGGTTCCCCCGGTGCTGACAAGAAGATCTACAACCTTCGACCTCCAAAGAGATGCGACAGAGATGTTGGATCCCGCCCGGGACGTACGCGTGATCCAAAGGGGAGATTGTAAGAAGAGAACCCTCTGTGGTTCCATCGCTGGCCGCCGGACGCCGCCAGTTGCCGGCGACCATAGAATCTAGGAAGTAAGCACTCCGCCCAGTTGACCGGCGAAGAAGAAGAAGAAAGACAGACAGAAAATCTCTTCGATAAAAATGTCAATTATGTCATTCTCTAGTTAACTATTTTTTATACCTATTAATATATTAGACTGTTTAATTAGCAGTAGTGTGTTCGTGTGTAACACTAAAGTTGAAGTATACCAATTTCAAAAGCAACCAGTGTTGGTTTTCTTTTTTTTAATAAGTGAACCCTTGAAGAACATCACAAAACTAATTACAATAAAGGTGAAACATGAAAACAGAGCAAAATAACACATAATAAATTTAAAAATACACAGTATACACAGCAGAAAAATATTCTAATACTATACTACTCTAAATCACTAAAAATACGGAAAAACGACCTAACCGGCACACGGTTCACCACATAATCACAAACTCACGCACTTAAACTAGCGATGTAGTGATCGTAGCCATTCTTGAAGTTATTGGTGGATGAAGCAGTGACGACAGGGTCGGGAAGTTGGTTCCAGTCCTGGAATATTCGATTGGAGAAAAAGTACTGCCTAGTGGTGGTTTTAAAATGTTCCCTACGCAATTTGAAGGAGTGGCCACGGAGCCGTTCATCGTCGTTCAGCGGAAGTAGTTGGGACAGGTTAATAGAGAAGGTGTTGTGAAGAATGCGATGAACCTGGATAAGATCACCACGAACTCTTCTCTGTTTTAAGGGAGGCAAATTGAGCGCATTAAGTCTGTCCTCGTAGGATCTGTGAGATAGTTGTGGTACCCATTTGGTAGATCTTCGTTGAACTGACTCCAGGAGGTTTATGTCTCGAGCGAGATGGGGAGACCATATTACTGCACTGTATTCGAGTTTCGGACGAACAAAAGATTTATAAATTTTGTTAAAGTTTTGTAAGGATGGCTGTTCAAAGGATTTTTAACATATAACAAGTAGAATTAGCCTTTTTAACAATACTACTAACGTGATGAGACCAGCTTAAATCCTTTGTTATTATTACCCCTAAATCATTTTGATGATCCACATCTTTCACCAAGGTACCGTCTATACTGTAGGGGAGAAGGGTATTGCGAGTTCCAATATGAATAACAGAGCACTTAGCTTTATTAAGAGGAAGCAGCCAATCAGAACACCAATTGACTATGTTATTCAAATCCTGCTGAAGCGAATTTGCATTGGTTAAAGGATTAGAGAATATCTTGGTGTCGTCGGCAAAGAACGCATGATGGTTGCTGAGGTGGTAAGGAAGATCTGACGTGAATATGATATACAGCAATGGTCCGAGAACAGATCCTTGAGGAACTCCAGAGGTAACGTCAAGAAACTGAGAATAATCCTGAGAAACTCTCACCGAAAATTTCCTGTCAGATAAAAATGCACAAATCCAGTTAAGAAGGTCTCCTCGAACTCCAAAATGCTCCAGTTTATGAAGTAATCTTTGTTTTGGGACTCTATCGAACGCTTTAGAAAAATCTAAATATATAACATCCACCGGCGCCCCACTGTCCATTATTCGGGTCCACGTATGTAAACAGGTCAACAAGTTAGTGGAAGTTGACCTGCCCGGAAGGAATCCATGTTGTGTAGGAGGGATTACATTATTATTAAGTAGGAACTCCAACAATTTGTTAACAATAATTCGTTCCATTATTTTGGCACATATAGGAGTTAAACTAATCGGCCGGTAGTTGTTAGGATCCAGTTTGTCACCATTTTTAAAGATGGGTGTAACTGCAGCTGACAACCAAATGCTAGGTAATTTTCCCAAGGAAAAAGACGTTTCCATTATGTGTGCTAGAGGCGCGCATATAGCTTCAGAACAGTTTCTCAGTAAAGAGGATGTTATATTGTCGAGACCAGGAGACTTGTGTAGAGATAATTTATTTAGTTGTTCCCGTACCGTGAATTCAGTGAAGTTAATATGATTTATGGAATGATTTACTCTTGGGCACATGATAGCTGGTAACGGACCTGCCGGTTCTCTGGTAAACACAAGTTTGAAAGCTTGAGCTAATTCGTTGGCACTATCACTGTCTGTCTCGCATAAAGACCCATCAGGTTTACGAATAAGAGGCAACGAAACGTTTGAAGATAGTTGTTGTCTAGTGTACTTGTAAAACGCTTTAGGCCCCTTGGATGCCAAAGAACATTCATAAGTTCTGCGAGCCACTTTGATATCTGCACCAAGGGCTCTAGAGTAGGATTTGTGTGCTAAAAAGTCAGCCTGAGATCTAGTGCCTCTATATTTACGCCACAATCTACGCTTTGTTTTAGATCTATTAATAATATCGTTAGTGATGTAAGGTTTACGAAAGTTTTGTATTTTGTTATAAGTTTTGGAGCATGATTTGGAAAGCGAATTTATGCAGTTCTCAAAAACAAGCCATTTATCGTTTATGTCATTAGCTTCATAAAGGTTATTCCAGTCATTTCTTAATATCAACTCATTTAATTTATTATAATCAATTTTGTTGAACGACACTGTATTGTTCCTAGATCTCGATTTTGATATAACTTGAATAACACAAGAAATTGTTGAATGATCAGAGCAGCCAATAGGAGACAGGTGCTCAATTGTAGATATTAAGTTCTGATCATTAGTTAAGATCAAATCTAGCAAAGATGGATTTTGGTTGACCCGGTATCTGGTTGGTTCTTTTACAAGTTGATGTAAATTTGAATCCAGAATCATATTTGTGAACAGCGCTGCTGGATTGTTATTCTCAGTACACGAGATGATCCCAAGTAATACTGGGTAAGTTGAAGTCTCCAAATACAAAAATATTGGTATAAGTCTCACTCATGCATCTGATAGTATCTATAAGCACAAGGTCTGTGTCAAGAGTTGAATCAGGGGGTCTGTAAACAACTGCTAAAATAAAGGAAAAGTGCTTGTTCGTCATATCTAACCATAAACTTTCTATGCCAAGAATAGACTTATTTATGGTTTTAATTTTGTAATCTTTGAAAAAACTATTTAAAAGATACAAACAGACACCTCCTCCACGACGATTGTTCTGACGATCATTTCTAAAAATTGTATAGTTTCCTATGTCAATGACTGAGTTTGGGACTGCATCAGTTAACCATGTTTCCGTGAGGAGTATAATGTGAGGCTGATAATTTTGGATAAAAACGTTGAAATTGTTAAGTTTGGCTGTGAGTGAATCAATGTTGGTATAGACTGCATGAATTTCAGACAAAATATTCAGTTTTTTGGAACCTCAATAATATTTGGCTTTCCATTCTGGTATTTTATTGTCAAGTTTGCTTCCCCGGCTTCCGTTCTGTGTTTCAATTCATCACGCAAATTGCGCAAATATGCGGATTGCTTAGGGGTTTTATCGTCGTAAATTTTTACATAAGAGAATGGAGACTGAGCCAAATTCTTCTTTCTGCGCAGTATAGTATGCACTTGATTAGGAGAAAAGGAAGCCTTAATCATTCTAGGTTTATTGGCCAATCGCTTACCAATTCTGCGCACAGACATCGCCGTGCACTGATTTTCCCCCTGAATACATTTTAAAATATCAGCAACTGACCTATTATCAGCGTCCGATGAAATCTCATCTGAAGTTTCCGGGACGTTGAAAATTATAATATTATGAGAACGGTTTATGCGTTCAACTGCCTCAGAAACAATATCCTCGTAAGTTTCAGGACTTAAGTTATAACTGCGATTTTCTATTTTCTCCTCAAGCTGAGTGAATCTAGTTTCAACCAAGTTGGTTAAAAATTGTTTAAGCTCATCTATTTTGTCCCCTGTATTGTGACAATCATTGCAGTAAATTTTTATGTTTTTACATTTTAATCGAGTGATACGAGTAGCTTCTTCAGTTTCCAAGCCCATACACGCGGTATGAATGGTTCTATTGCAACTAGCGCACCGTGTATGTGGCGCGTTCTCAACGGGACGTTTACAATTGACGCAAGCCGGCATTTTTATAGCTCGTGTGAAGTTCACAAGGAATATCCAATAAAGAAAACGAGTGCCGTACAAGGCAGAAAATAATCTCAACCAAAAGAAGGAAGAAAAAAAGTTGAAGCAGATAAGGTACCTCTGCCAGCCAAGGTTTTATTAGACTACCAACTTGCGGTAGAAGAAAAACACTATGCACTTTATGCAACAATAATACAAAATGCCTGCACTTACTTAAAGAGCGTCACCTATATACTGAGCGTTGCACAAGTTAATTAAAACTAGCCGATAAACTGGGTAAATAAAACAATAAACTGCGAGCAGCAAAAACACGTGTTTACACTTCACCTATATATAGATATGTGTGAATATGAAACATAGAAAAACTAAAACGCGTTACTAAATTAGGTGCTGATAATTTAATATAAGAAAGAAGTTCCGGGCAATCAAGGAAATTATTTAATAACTTATACAGAAAAACTACGGAGTAATATTTACGACGTAAAGACAATTCAAACATATTAAATCGGGATAACAATTGTTCACTGGAAAATCCAACTGGGGGATATACCCCATCATACCTAAACCATAAGTATTTAGCAAATCGTCTTTGGGGTCTTTCAATGTTTTTTAAATGACATTCAGAGATTCCAAATAACAGAAGCATATTCAAGCTTAGATCTTGATAGCCTTGCATACCATGCTGTCAATATGATCAGTAAAAGATAATTTAGATGAAAAACACACCCCCAGATCTTTATATTGCGTAACAGAGTTAAGTCTCTGGTTGTTTAATGTGTAATCAAATTTAATAGGAGCTAGTTTTCTAGTAAATATCATGGCATTACATTAGTTAATATTTAGAAATGGATTATTATGTAAACACCATTGATTAATCAATGCAATATTACGTTGGAGCAAAATACAGTCATCAAGAGATTCAATTGTCGTAAATAATTTCAAGTCATCAGCATACAGTAATGAGCGGCAAGATAGATCGCATGTGATGACTATTGATTGGGACATATATTATTTGTTGAGTGATTTACGTTTTATATCGTTTGTATATTATGTTATATATATTCTTGTTTTTCTGTTTCCTGCTGCTTATGTTTGTGTTTTTAAGTTATGTGTTTTTATTTCGCTATTTTGTATGAAGCTGTATGTGTATTTTATTACTTTATTATTGTGTAATACTGTTATATATTTTAAATTTAAGGGTTAAGTGTAAGAGTAGCGTCAGCTAAACTTCGCCCTTTGTTTTTATTACTGAAAACAATAAAGACATATTATTATATTATTATTATTATTTGGGTACTTATTCGGGGATTTTATTCAACAACCTCTAAAATGTGTCCTTCAGCTGCTGCAATACACCCTGGACCTCCATCTCCACGATTCGATTGCAAATTTTCCTTGTCACTCCCGCGTTGCATACCGTGGTAAAAATATCTACATTTGGCGATATCCATCAACTCCGATTTGCTGCACACGTAAGCCATTTTTGACACTTGAAAAAATGATGTAAACACTGTCGTAAATATGTCAATACGAAAATGGGATTTCAGTATACAGAATTGTCTGTATTCCAATTACTAGAAACTACAGTAGCCCAGCGATGTAAAGGATGGAAATACTACTTCAATTTATTTTTCGTTAGTATAGAAATAATATTTTCTTATAATAGTTGTTTTACACACACCAATATATTGACAAATAAATTGGACAAATTGAGTTCAATAAATTGATCAATAATTGCAAAATTGTTATTAAAGCTATTTTACACACTCCAATTTATTCAATACGTTTACAATTCATTTGTCAAAACATTGGTTCCAAAAAGGTTGGTTACAAATTTATCGACACAATGGATTTGACTATTAAAAATAAATTAGAACATGTAGATGATCCAAGAAAAATTGAATCGTTAGATTTCTTCTACTATTTTAGGATACAAAATCTACTTTTTCAAACGTGCTTAAATCATTAATTTGTATTTACATCCATGTTTGTTAGTGACAATCTTCAATCAATTCATTAATTTGTATTTATATCCATGTTTATTAGTGACAATCTTTAATTAAAAAATTTATGTCACATTCACGGAAAACTAAAAATATGTTTAAGAAATCAAGAGGACTAAAACATATCTCAGACAAGTGCAGTCGTACCTTAAATCGTCTCTAGTAGAAATATACTGAATGTTGCATTTAAAATTTCTTCATCATTTACGGTGAATTCATTCTTCACTATTTGAAGCACTTTGTACTATACTAGCAAAATTTGTATATGCCATGATATCAGATAATACACGTAGACACTATCAACGAAAAAAGAAAATCAAAATGAAAGAAATCGCGATTCTGATTTGTGGTCATTTCATTTCTCATATTAATTATACCATTAACTATTTTGTGTTTTCTAGAGGCCTATGTAAAACATTATAAAGAATAAAATAAAATATACATTACTTCTCATTACAAATCTGCTATTCACCCGTTGCTCTTAACAATGCTCGGTGAATTTGAACACTTATTCTTATGAGGTGTTTTTCTAATATATCTGTCACTGTCGTACTGCAGTGTACTCTGTTTAACCTCTGAGACCAAGCTTAAATGATAATTTAGTAGTAACAGTTTCTTAACGGTTGCTGCAACATAGTCTGCAGATATTCTATCTTTGGACGGTGCTATAAATATGTATGTGCTACATGCATAGTACCATATGTAGCAAATATTCGATATCGATTATTACTCATTTGTTAGTAAACATCATAAAAAAAAAATTATAACTGCTGCAACAATGTCTGAGATTTCTAATACACAATTTTATAGCACGCATTTCTTCAGGCTCTCTATTATTTTTTTGATTAATTTTGAGATTGAAGGTTTTAGTTTTTTTAATTAGGCATTTAGGTTTGTAACGGTTATCTGACCACTGAAAACGTGTGTTTGGTTATGAAAAATATGATGTACTGATGTTAGAAAAATTTGAGGTTTGGCATTGCTATACAAAGTTTTATCTTCAATAAAATTCAGTTTGTTACACAGATTTACATAGATAACGTTAATTCATCTATGACACTAATTGTACTACTTACAGGGCTCCTTATTAGGGTCCGCCCTTTTCTTGTTTGAATGACCTGGCAAAGTTGATGTCTACTATATCATATTTTACCTGACAAATTAGACAAAAATTAAACCAGTATAAATGTAAAGAATGGTTTTTACAGCATTGTTTGAACCCCGGGCGTCGTATCAACTTAAAAAATAATGCAACATGGACTCTGCCTTTGGAGAATTTAAAGATATATGCACGTTTCGCCTGTCTTCTAAACAAAGACATTTTTCTTTTATGTAAAACCAGCATTTTTGTATTTAAAATTTGCTTATATGTTTTTAGAAATAAGCACTAGTTCAATATTACGGATCACTTTGAAACTCCAGCAAATTTCCAACTAAACACTCCAATTCAAGACTGACTGACTCGACAGTTTATTCTTCTTTTATAGACCAAACGAATATTCCAGGTATTTTCTAGCAGCTCTAAATCCTTTCCTCGTCGATTCTCAGCATCGCGTAGGGGCGATCGGGGCAATCTAGGGTTTTGCGATACCACAATCGTCGAATTGGTTGCGAGCGGGACAAATTCTGTGACAATAATTATTATTTTTGTTGAAAATTTAAACATTAGTTAGCCTTTATTAACAAATCTTAAGACGAACTAAAAATTCCGTAAGGAGATTTGGATCATTTCTTGTCTGGTTAGCTGCATCCTGAATTCTTTCAAGTAGCTGCTGACGGGTAATGATTTCAACGTGCTAGACAAGCTGCTTCATAAGTCCCCATAAATAAAAGTCCAAAGGATTTGTTAGGAAAATGATCATTTAACCAAGCGGTTACTTGGCTCTCTCTATTTGGTGGAACATCATCGTGCTGATACCACATATTTTGGAAAATATTAAACCCTACGTCATCAATGAATATAAAAAAGTTATTTTCCAAGAAAAGTATATTGTATAGATCTGCATTTAAACGATCATTTAAAACATGTATGGGCAGTAAATTATTGTTGAAAATGCTACCCCAAACGTTGAAACTGAAATCAACTTGATCTGATTGCATATGGATTTTTGTAACGCCTAGATATGTTCATTATGATTGTTATTTATATAGTAAAACACCCTTCATCAAACTACATGACAAGTCAAATGGATCATTTTGTGCGTGTTGTTGACGATAAAATTCTTATCGCTGAGTAGTATCTCCAGCATGTAACTCTTGTACATTTTGGCGATGAAACGGATGTAACATTTCTATGTTCAATATATACACGCTTTACAAAATTCGGTCACAAATGAAGATTAATTGCTATACGCCAAACACTAATTGATGAGTTGCAATGATAGCATCTATATATCTTCTTCATTTTGCACATGCACTTCAGTACGACGAATGGCCCTTTTGGAGCGAGGTTATCTTCTTCTCCAAGTCTATGAAATGATGCACTAAAGACTGTGTGAGCAGATTGATGTCTATTTGGGTATCTTCGTCGGTATTCTTGGTCTACAATATGCAATATCTGCATACTCTTCAGTTGTAAATAAATGCGTTTTTTATTTAACACTTAAACGTTAAATGAATATCAAAATGACACAAATAATAATAATTATTGTTATAGCAACCATCATTTTTATTTATCAGGCTAATTTGATTGAAATATGAACTTATATTTTTTTAAATGCTTGTAACTTCTTAACAAAAATGAATCGGATGTATGTTTACACATATAAGATAAAATGTTTGAAATTAACCCAGCCTCCATCTGCCAATGTCGTCATTTGTCATAAAGTTTGTAAAACACCCTGTTTATTTAACAGACAGGTTACTTTATCAGCAATCCGATAATTCCAGCTTTAGTAAGTGACAAAGCGGCTTATAACTCGTGCAGTTGTTTAGGCCTAAGTTTGAAATTAGAAATGTATTGCATTTGTGTTTTTTGATAATTCTAACTTTATATTCACATGTTGATTGATTAAGAATGGGAAATCTCTAGACTAGAGACAGACAACACCAAAATATTCGTATGACGATTAAATTCAACATGCCTTATACAAATGTCACAGATTTAAAATATACAGGGTGTTCAAAGTTCATATTTTTGACCTTAAACATACTCTATCGCATTTATATGAGACACCTTGGGCTTAGTCATCATATTTTGTTATTGCCCTTATCCAGTTTAGAGCGTTGAGCATGTCTAACAGTTATATTTCTAACTATGCTCTACTTGTTCCAGATGTTTCGAATCATGCTACTGGCACCTGATAGAGAAGCGTTTCTGCTTCGACGAAGAGATTGCCCTATACCAGGAACCCCTCGGAAAAGAAGAAAAAAACAATAACATGTTCGACAACATGGCGTTCTACGACAGCGTATCTGTGATAGCGGGCCGCGCGATAGTTACCATAGACCCTCTTCCAGACAAGAATAAAGATTTTGGACTACCCGTAGTTCAACAACCCAGAAGACTGAGATGGCAGGAGCAAATGAAGATCGAAGCCAAGAACGGCGGCGTCATCATGAGGGCGGAGCCCTCCTTGCTAGAGAAAAACAGCGATGACAGCGCCAGTAGTGACACTCAGGAAAATGTCATCAAAAACGATGAAGTAAGTCAATGTTTCTTGTCATTACAAATGGTAATATACTTTATCCACGACCACTATATCAAGAAGGTTTAATACGTCTGTTTTCCATGGATTAAAGGTATTTTAACACACTAGTGGATTAGAATTCATAATATCACACTTCGATTTTATAGCATTTTATTTAGAACTATTATTAGTAACGCTACCGTAATTGATTTCCAATGACGCTTTACAGTGGTAATATCGCCCCCAGCATTGGCCAATCTTTCCATGTCCGGTAAAACTTTCTGGACCCCAACAAATGCAGCCACTTTTGAAAACGTTTTCAAAATTGTGTTGATGACCACATGTTGTGTAGTACATTTTCCAGCCACTTATCGCAAGAAAAATCTCCCACCGGCCTTTTTAAGTCGCAGTTTGATGTATTTTCGATATAATTCTACAGCATTCACTGAAAAAGCTTCTTTCATAAACGTGAAACTTCTTGAAATATTTGTTTTCGTATCGAGAATAAGTACGTATAGATAACTGCCTTTGTCTTGGACATGGATGATATCCAAAAAGGTTAATTGATTGTATCCACAAGCACCTGCGACTCTCATTATCGTTGCAACCTGTAAAGAGCTTATAATAAAACGCTCAATGTATAAATTGAAATGTTAAAATCATGTATTTTCTACCTTAACTTGTAAATATTTCTCATCCGGTGTTTTTTTAAAAATTCTTCGATTTAGTTTCTCACTAGTAGCCTTCTTTAGTTTATAATTTCTTGATTCTACTTTCAAATATGAAGTAAGTTTACCATACTTCGAAATATCAATACCTTTGTGCACTTTTAACATTGATTTTAGCATGGAATATTTTGTTTACATCTGTAACTGCTCCTTCTTCATTTTTCGCCAGTTCTCAAATTTCACTAATTCCTCTACGTACACACTTTTGCTTTTCGCTGGTAACAGCCGTAATGTTGCTTCTTGGACTTTTTCCTGGATTTAAGCCGGAATGAAGAATTTCTCAGCATTCTCACTCATTTTTTGTGTCGATTTTGCAAATTTTTTCACTCTTGTTGACAAATAAACACACGCATGTCATAGAAACGACTCCAAGACTTTCTAGTATTCAGCTGGAAATCAATATTCTTAATTAATATAAATTTGTCATTTTCCTCGATAAAATGTAACTTTCGGCACCCTGAGTGTTCATTTATTCTCGTGGATTAAACGCTTGTTAATTCCTTTATATAATTAATAACTATTATCTACAATCACGCTATAATTGATGTTTTATTCGCTTCTTAAAAACATACGCTTTATTCACTAGAGAAATAACAATAGCTAAAAGAAATATTATTTCATTGTTACTAAAATCAAACCATAACCAGCGTGTTTCGTCATGATATTCCGATTTCAACCGAACACTTTTACAATAAATAACTATAGGCAGTGGCCGAAATTGTAGACAGTGACTAATAGATAATATAAAAACACTATTACTATTAAGCGTATAATATTTTTTATAAGAGATTACACATTATTTACCTCATTATTACTGTGCCGCTTTCTATGCACAACGATACTATACTCACATTTATGGCACCAGGATAAAGACTCAGTCAAACTGAAGTCCGATGTATTCTCTATCTCTGTTTATTGCATTGTGGAAAACAATATTTTGGTGTATGTAAACCGTGAGCGTTAGCACATGGCTTTGCCGATGTTAGAACGGCATTAGAATATGCGTACGTTGGGGGATTTGCCATTATTCGCGGGGTGTTGTTTATATAGTTATTTCAAATTATAAAAATAAATTATTGCAACCGTGAAGTTAACAAATAACATTTAAAAATGGATCAAAGTGCCAGTTCTAGTAAAAGGTCTGTTAGTAATCGACATAACCTATGTAACAGACAATTGATAATAAAAAAACGTATACGAAGGAATTCGAGAGCGAAACTCTAACATCAGTGTTAGTAAAGCTGTTGATATGTGTAGTTTGTTAACACAAGTGTCAGTTTCTAGTGTATATCGTGCTATAAAAAAATGTGGCAGTAAATCCAAAGAAGAAAAAATAGAAACACGAGGAAGGAAAAAAGCAGAAGTCGATGATGACGTAAAATACGCTATTCGCAGGAAAATTCATAGATTCTTCTTCAAAAATGAAATACCGACGATAAAAAAAATTCAAGCTACGATAGCTGAAGATGAGGACATGCCTCAATTATCTGACAAAGTTCTTAAAAGAACAATGCATGACATGAATTTTCGGTTTTTAAAACGAAATCGTAAAAGTATGCTCGTTGAAAAAGATGAAATTGTAGTATGGCGAAGAGAATATTTAGAAAAACTAAGAGAATTTCGTGCATCGGGCAAAAAGATATATTACATGGATGAAATATGGGTAAACGAAGGTTATACGGTATCAAAAGTTTGGCAGGATGGTAACGGTCGAAGTAAAAGAGAAGCATTTTTAGATGGATTCTCTACAGGATTAAAGGCGCCTTCTGGAAAGGAAGTATGTTAATAATAATACATACTGGAGCGATTCGGGATTTTTAGAAAATGGTTTGCATGTTTTTCAATGACGTAGGACGGGAGATTACCATGAAGATATGAACAGTGAAGTATTTAAAAATTGGTTTGAATCTATTTTATCATATGTAGAACCAGGAGCAGTTGTTGTGATGGATAACGCAAGTTATCATAGCAGAAGAGTCGAAAAGTTACCAACATCAGCATCAAGGAAAGCAGATATTATTAAATGGTCAACCACAATTATTAAAAATCGTCCAAAGAGAAAAAGGTCGATATATTAAGTATGTAGTAGATGAGATGGCCAAAGTGCGGGGAATTGATATACTTCGTTTACCGCCATATCATTGTGAATTAAATCCAATAGAGTTAGTTTGGGCACGAAATAATATCACCTTTAAATTAAGTGATGTGAAGTTATTATTACAGGAGGCCATAAATCATGTCACTGCTGAAACATGGCATAAGTGAAAACTTTGCTACATATTGGCAGTAAGGCAAAAGTGTTACAGTGAAGATTAAATTGTGATAGTGAAGTGACTATGTGGCAGTGATGTGAAAGTGTGATAATAAAATAACAGTATTATGTTATAGTGAAGTGAATGTGGCACCGAAGTGAACGTGTGGTTATTTTAATAAATAGTGAACATACAGTGACAGTGAAGTTTATTATGATTCTGATGTGATGCATACTAATTTAATGATAATGATAATATTCGTGTAAAACAATTACCTATATGAAATGTATAGTCAACATCGAAATTGATAAAAACTGTAACATCATTGTTTCTATTAAAAATAATGGATGTCATGTAATGCAATTATTTTTGTCATTTTTGTATATTTTTTATATCTGATCGAATCCAAATTTAGTACGCCTATGAAATGTTGCTCCCCGCACGCTTCCTTCGTCGCGCTTGTCTACAAGCTAGCGATTAGTCACTGTCCACAATTTCGTCCGCTGCCTATAGTATGTGACTACTGGGAAAACACAAGATTTTCTTATTTGTGTACTTACAGTTGTTGGCTTCTCCTTGATTTGTAATGTGTACATGGCTAAGGAAATCTATTTTTCTCACTTAAACACATAAACATTTACTTCCAGAAAACAGAAGAAGACGGAACGGAAACCGCTACCAAGAAGGCCGTAAGCTTCGAACGCTCAGAAACGGATTCGAAAGAAGATAAATCGAAACCTGCTTCCACCTCTACCCACTCCAGAAATCTAACCGTACCGGATGTGGAGATTAGGAAAAAGTCTCTGAGAGAGAGACGCATGTCCAAAAGTCTGTACCTCAAGATCGATTTTCCCAAGGAAGTACCGGTTATCAGGCAGAACTCTATGCCGAAATTCTTCCTGGACACTCCCGAGCTCAACCAGACCGAGTCCACACTTGTCAAAGGTCAATTGACCAGTTTGAAGAGCCCTATGGTTGTCCAAGAAAAATTCTCTTACGATCTCTATTCCGTAGTGCAAAGGGAGAAGACGAAGACCACCCCTAAAGATGTCGTGCCGATTCATAGAGAATCTTCTAGGCTTGCTCTGATCAAAAATAAACTGAAGAAGAGTAAGAGTACAGTTAGTGCTAGCAACATACCACACAGTAATTACATTTAGCATATGTATTCATTTTACGCAAATGAGAGTTTAGATGTAGGACTAATTTATATTAATTTGAGAAGTATTATTATTGAAACTTATATTTAAGTTGTATGAATGTATTTTGTTGGGAGCTTGGGAAGCAAATATGGCGAGGTTGCTTAAGTTCATCTACTTTTATCCAGTAATAAAGCAGAGTCTAAATTATTAATTATTTGAAGGAATTTTTAATTTAATTGCAGCTAGAAGACATTTTCATACTGTAACAATTTTTTTTATGCTGGCATAATTCTCATACAAGAAAATAAATACAGAAATGTGTAGGATTATTGGTTATAATTGTAAATGTCATCCCTCTGTAGACCTTAGGAGAGAACACACTATGGAGTCACAGTCTAGACGCATCGCGGACCTTGCTAGTCTCGTTATAGTCTAGTGAAGAATCTAATGATTTCAAATGTATACAGGGTGTTTCAGTTCGAGTGAATCAAATTTTAACCACAGATAGAACTCGATAAGTAATTAAGAATTGCTTTATAAACCAAGGTTCTATGTCTCACCATTTTCGCTCTACAGGGCCGTATTGGTCGGTTTTTTACATCATATTATTTATGATATCTCTGGTATGGTTGTAACAATTTGATTCAAATCTGGTATGATGTTAATACTTACGAATGTCTATAATTTACTGCAAAATTTACAAATTTTTTGTAGGTCAGTGGCGTAGAAACGGGTAGGGTAGCGGGATTTTTTTGCCCCAACTTCTATGCCAATGACCTAATACTTATTTGAGGTAAATTATTAGAATCCTTGGACAATTTGGCATAATACTTGTTTCAAATCGTTAAAGTGTCTCGTTCTGCCGAAAATCTCAATAATGTGGGAGGCCGTTCTTCTGATAAGGAATCAAGTTTAGTTCAGTTTAGCAGTTATTAAATTACGGTTGAAAACAATATTAAACAATACGTCTCTACACTTCGTGTATTATTTTTATAGCATTTATAGTGTGGTGAGTTTCCTTTCTGAGCTCTGTTTTATGTTGCACTACAGTGCGGTACACATTCAATGATACCTCCTTTACATTTCATTTATGCTATTCTGAAACTATTATAAGTATTTTTGCTAATTTAACGTTTCATTTATGTCAAATTAGATATAATTTGTTTAAAAAAGCCAGAGATATAATAAATAATATGATGTAAAAAACCGACCAATACGGCCCTGTAGAGCGAAAACGGTGAGACATAGAACCTTGGTTTATAAGGCAATTCTTAATTACTTATCGAGTTCTATCTGTGGTTAAAATTTGATTCACTCGAACTGAAACACCCTGTATGTTTGCACTAGTAGGTCGGAACCTAAACTTAGATTTTTTTTTCACTTTGGTAAATTTGATCATCAGAAAAATCACATTTTTATTATCAGTATCAAATGTGTTTATCACTAAATATTACAACCCAATCAATATACCACGTAAACACATCTTTATGACAGTATTGATAAGAAAATAATAATAAGCGGAAATGTATTAACCACATTAGATTTCTAAAATATTTTGGATATTTTCGTAGATCTGAAAAATGTCTAATCACTCTACTTTAAGCCACATATTTTAAATTTTATGAACATTACCTAGTCATGTTGGTGACAAAAAAAGACATGAGTAAATATTTGTCAAATTGCAGATTTGCAGTAATTATTATTAGATTATGAATTAAAAAAATCTTTATACAGGAAGAGTATTGGCACCTAATCGCTTAGTAACATAAAAGGAGATAATAATTACAGAATTGTGTAGGATTATTGGTTATAATTATTGTAAATGTATCGTAACTTTCTTAGAAGTTTAGAAAAATATACCAAAAAAGTTGTAGTTCTAACTATTAACTATATAGACATACAAATATACTTATACAAATTTACATAAGGTGTTGTTAAAAGTATGGTAAACAAAATTTAAAATTTTTTAAAAAACGAATCCTGTTGTATATTATATAATATTTGAATAGAACTAAAAGTTGTTTATAATATATTACTCAAGACTGAAGACTGAAGTGTTGTGATAATCTGAGAGCGCAATGTATTGTATACCCGCGTCAAGAATTCAGACGTCTTACGTCACGGCTGACGTTACACATTTGTTTTTATTGTCAACGTAATTTTCGGTATTTGGTCGCGTTAAAAACAATAATTTTTTGCAATTTAGTGCAATATATAATGCCAACTTTTAGTGTAGTATAAAGTTTTATTACTATCAGTTGTAGTTTCTTAAATATTTTGATGAAAATATACTGAATTATTCATTTGTTCGCATGACGTAGGTCGTCTGAATTCTTGTCGCGAGTATATTTAAATTGTATAATCAGGTTTTCTATGGATAGTGGCATACAAGAAACGATTGTAAATATTTTTTAGAAGGAAGCACAGTTGTAGAAATGTAATATTGGAAAAGCAAGTATCTGATATTAAAAATGTTCATTCATTTGATCGAAACACATTGGAGCCTGCTATTAGAACTGCCGTATGCGGTCGCTGTCTAGGCGCAGCGCGGACCATGTCGTTCTCGTTTATCGAAGAATCTTCTAATCATTTTAAATGTACACGTTTGCACTAGTAGGTGGAGAGCTGGATTCGCTCGCATCATGGCCTCGCCGAAAATTTTTTGGCTAGTCGCGTCAAATAGGTAAAACAGCTAATAAAGATACTTCTTCCACAGAATATAATTTGACACCTAAATAGTATTATTAAACAAATCAAAAACGTAAAAGACCGTGATGTGCTTGGCACAGAACGACCCGCGATGCGCCTAGACTGCGACCGCATAGTACGTTCTCTACTTTTCGCTTAGCATGCTCTAATGGCAATATCTTTCTTACCATTATCAAGCAAATATGTTCCATAAAAAATTGTCACACTTGCAACAACAAAATTTAATTCATTAAATACTTAAGTTAATACCTACAACTTTTTTATGTAGCATTTTTTAAATATTATAATTAAGAAAGTTAAAATTGGGTGACATTTATGAAGAATACCCTATAGGTACGAGTTATGAGCTGTTGGGCAAACTTATTTTGACAAATGATGATTCATAGAAGTAGTTAAATTAACTTAAATAATGAAGTAACCAACTTTTAATAAGCAAAGTATTTTTTGTAATGAGAAAATAATTTTACACCATGGGAGTCATCAGAAATACTGTCAATGTATTCTTAGTGCATTCATTATAAATTATGAGAAATATAGTCTCCATATCTGAGGTACTGTTCAGGAAAATACTCATCGTTGAACCTTTATGATATTTTCAAATAATCCTCTTCACCGCCTACGTGTAAATCATAATACAGTTTCAAAAATTAATTTAAATTATATATTTAATAATAAACAAATGTATATTTGTCTTATATTAACAATAAACTTGGTATGAAACAAAGATAAAAATTCTAATAATTTTCTTTAACATTTAAATTTAATACCGCGAAGTAGAAACAAAGTCAACCTTTTTAAAGGAATAAGTCACGTTAATATTGTGCTTATATAACTGCTGTAAAAATTGTCCATTTATATTTAATAGACCATTATAACAAAGCTGTTTATTTCATTGTGTAGAAAATTGTTTTTTGTTTCATAAATTATTGAAATAATTTGGATAATACTATAGAAAACTCAGAAAGCAACACTATAAAATTAATTTTTACTGTAATTTAGAATAATGATGCAATTTTTGCAAGTATTTTGCGTTAGCCATATTTTTAGTTACCACTTTGAACATTACCATTCATTTTATATCTTGCCATCATTAATTAAGTACCAAGCTAATTAACAGATAGTTGTGACTACAACATATATTTTCTTACTCAATTTTTCCATATATAATTAAAATTTAGTTTTCCTTTCAGACATTAATTAATTATTTATTAAATTAAAATATATATGTTGTACAATATACTAAAATTTATAGCATATATTTTTCTCACCATTTCTGCCCATATATAAAGAAAATATTGTTTTCCTTCAGGCATTCATTAATTTATTAAAATGAAAAATATATGTTGTATAATATTCTAGAGTTAAGCATAGCTCAATATTTTAAAATTTCCTATGTTAGATTTAGAAGTACTTGTAAGTAAATACTTTCATGTTGACGTTTTCCAACGCTATTTTACGGTTGATGATTTGTACCATTTAGATTTGATAATATAATTTTTAGTTAACTTAGGCTGTGACATTAATATCTTGCATTACAATAAAATAACTTAAATAAATTAGATATGTATTTGTTACTTAGTTTTAAAACATATTTTTCATAGTACTCCTTTCTACGTATCGATTAAATCCTGAATATGACTAACTTATTTATTCAATAAACTAATAAAGTTATTTTATTCTTTTTTTTTCATTAGGCATTGTCTGTAAACTTGGTATTGCTTATGACAACCTAGATAACAAACACCTAACATCTTATATGCTCTGTTCTACGACCACCAAAATTTTAGTCAGTCTACAGGGTGATTCAGAACTTGTTAAAAAAAAAATTTTAATGTACAGGGGACAAACAAATAAAATTTTGCAAAAATTTAAAAGGATCGAAAATGATTTAACGATACATTTCAACACGGCACTGGAAACTGGTCCACTATAAAACTTGACCTTGGGCAAGACAAAGCAATCATCGGCGACCGGCACGGGGGCAAAGTGTAGTAAAAAATGAACAACAGATTTTGCCGCTGTTGTTATTATTAATTAATAAAATTAATTTGTAGTGTTAATTAATAAAATAATTTAACGTACCTGATGTTACAACCACTGTTCAAAATTTTGACCACCGACGTGTAAACACATTTGGGTCCGTTTTACCCCGTTTCTACTTGTTTCTAACTGTTTCTAGTTTTTGTTCGTTTTGAACTAGTAAGTTATTAGCAGCAGCTATAATACGTTTGCGTAAATCATCACTAGTGTCCATTTCGATACTATACACTTCATTTTTAAATATCCCCACAAAAATAAGTTAAGTAAGTAAGAGGATTTAAGTCAGGAGATCATGGCGGCCATGGTCCGGCACTCCTCGTCCAATCGATCGTATCACTTGAATTTAATTAAGGCACTCCCGCATATTTTGTAGAAAATGAGGGGAGCACTATCGTGCAAGAACCACATTTGGAGTCGGACAACTACATCTTCCAAAATCCAGGCAGATCATTTCGAAGAAACTTGAGATACTGAACCGAATTCAATCATTTGATAATATGAATGTCGAATCAGGCGATCAACAACAATCTCTGCCCAACAGTGGCGTGCAATGCCATTTACAATAGGGTAGGCAAACATTTAAATTACTTACTACTATGATCCACCAAAAAATGCTCTCGTTCGGAAATCAGTGTCAGTATAATAGTCAATAATTGGTTTAGGCATTACTCTTAAAACTAAGTACTTTTAAAACAAAAACAGTGGGTTCTTTCTTGCATAAGAAACCGAGTAACAAACACACTTAACACGCAGTCGAGCACGCAGTCTATTAGATTATTGATTATAAAATATTAAACACAATTATTTTTTATAAATCAGGTTAATACGGCGGTCATTTTTTAAAAACTCATTTAACACATCATCATAAAAATTAGTATTTTGTTTTAGGTCTTGCATACGTTCTTTTTGAATTGAAAAAACTGTTGCTTAATCTCTCTTGTTCCTGAGTGTTTCGTAAGTAGGTAGGTACCTATGAATTCGTTTCAAATCGGAAAAAGATCGTTCTGCCGAAGCGCTACTAGCTGGTATCGTCACAAGCTTGGCTAATGTAACAAATTGCGGAAACACGTTGCAGCAACCATACACAAAATCAAATTCGTAAGGGATAATCCCTTGGTATTAATGCTTGCAGACGTTGTTCATGGTACGGATATAAATGAGTCTCGTGTATTGTACCATACTGTTGATTGGAATATTCATGGTACTTGTTGAGCGATTTGGACTACCATCTCTTCCACGATTCAGTTGGAAATTTTCCGTGTCACGCTCGCGTTGCACTACTTCAGCAAAAGTAGCTACCGGGAATATATTCTGCGTACAGACGAGAAACTACTAAAGCATTTTGTCTTACTTACTTACTTCACTATAAATTAAAACGATATTTATCAAGTCCGAGTAGCTATACTTATATGTAAGCCATTTTTAAAACTTGAAAAACTAATGTAAACACTATCACAAAAACGTAACTACTAACATCGGATATCAGTATTCCGAATCACCTGTATTCCGATGACTACAGCAGCTCAGCCATGTAAAGGTTGAAAACACTACAATAATATTTTTTTCTCAGAAACTATTACGGAAGGTATTATCTGACAGGTAGAAGTTTTTCATAAATTTTCAGGTATTAACAATATTGTGTGAAACTAACTACTCAGTGGACAAAAGCCCCAACCTGCGTTGAATTACACCCACAATATCTACCCATATATTCCTTATTATTATTATTTTATTTATTTTAGTAGGTCGTTATTGTACTTGACAGTTAATCAGTTTGACGCTGTCGACATTATTTAATTTCATTTTGACATTTAATTTCAAATAATTTTAATTTATTGGTATAATAATTTTTATAGTTAGATATTTGACTCAAGTTAAAGGAGGCCACCTGATGAAGCAATCCAAAAAAATGCAGAAATAGATCAGATCTCATCTATTGTGGTTGAATTTCGAGTTCCACTTCATATATAGAGTATATCAGGTTAGTAAATAGAATACATTTTTTAGATAATTATTGAATAGAGTCTTGTCTGTGGGTGTTCATTAGCATACCTAGATGTTTGGTATCAGAGAGCATGCATATGACTTCATTGATAGGAATTGTAGGAGATTTGATACATATTAGCTTAAAATACCTTTCTTAAACAGTAAAAAAAAGGTAGAAGTTTCTTAGCCAATGTAATATTTAAAGATGGGGCAACTTTTACGGTAAATGGTCAAATTAATTATCTCAAAATTCACGAAACTGAGTGATAACAACTATGATTTTATAATTAAGAGACAGTACACCCAAAAAAATAAATGTATTGTCATCTCGGAGCAGATATACCAGGACCTTTATTTTTTAATAAATGATTAAATTGCAATAGATTTCATTTTGTAATGATCCTTTGTGAAATACATTGAAATATATTTCTTTGTTGGAAATAAGAAACGCCTTTTTCTAATTAGATGTAGCGTCAATTCACAATACTGTTGGTGTTGTTGATTCAACACATTCTCTTCAACAACCAGAAGAAGCAGTCCTCTCACAAAATGGACACCACACCACAAGTTTATCGACTTGTAGAGAAATAACCAATAGATATTTTTTCTCCAAATTTGGAACCTACTCAACTATTTTGGCAGAATGTCAGGGTTTCCCAGCAATGTCAAACACAATAATTTTCAAATTCAAATTCAAGACCTAACACATAAAAAAGTTGTCATGCTCAATTCTACCGGCCAACATGGATTTAAGAGGATCTTCCATCCCCCACCACTCGTTCTACCCCCTGCCAACCCATTTCCTCTGTTCCAACAACTCAACATCGTCGACTATTTATTTGGGTCTGTTTGATACTCAATGGCCTCTGAGTAAATTTTGATCAGTAATACCTAATGGTTTGTCGTGGATTCACTCGATGATTGTAAAGCTAATGCACGGGAAATATTTCTTATTTTTACTTCCTCAAACATCCTGACAGGTACCCCATTTATAACAGATGTATAACACGAATTCCATCGAATCACGCATCGTGCATTGCGCATCGCAAATTCACGCATAGTCTGTAGCGGGCATTAGAATTGTTTAACTGAATATGTTTGTCTGTGTTTATATTTATTTTATATGTTATTTTATTATACTATTTGTAATTTATTTTATTTGCGTCTTGTTTTTATATATCTACTACAGAATGGTCTTAGTGTTATATTACTGTGTGTACAGTTGATTTTTTTTTTGACTTGCGCAAATACTTTGTATACTTGGGCACCAATAAACAAAAAAAATAACTCTCGTATATGCTGTGCCGTAGCTAATATGATTGAGAATTTGCTCATATCACTCGTAACGCAGCTGTTAAGTTGATTTACGACATCAGGCAGAAAACCGTGTCTCTTCAACACATCAGAGCCGACACATGCGCGTTAACTTAGCCCCCCATTTTTTGATAAACTAAAAAATAAAGGTTGTGCCGAATTGTGATTTGTGCTACATTGTGCCGTAAAATTTTAAAGAAAAATAATAGCCATTTTCCTATAAAATAAAAAAAACGTGTTTTCCACGTAGCCCCCCCATTTCGCGAAAATCGTATTTTTCGTTAATGTGCCATATTGTGCTAGTTGTTCCGAACATTGTGCTGTTTAAATAGTTTGATATCTGCTTCCGTTCTCCGGAAAATCCGGAAAAACCGAAATTTTCTAGCTCCCCATTTTATCACAATCCGATTTTTTTCGATGTGCTGAATTGTGCTAGTTGTTCCGAACATTGTGCCGTTTAAAACAATTTGATATCTGCCATCGTTCTCCGGAAAATCCGGAAAAACCCGAATTTTCTAGCCCCCCATTTTATCACAATCCGACTTTTTTTAATGTGCTGAATTGTGCTAGATGTTCTGAACATTGTGTCGTTTAAAAAAAGTTGATATATGTCTCCGTTTTCCGGAAAATGGAAAAAATCGAAAAATTTTCATACTGTGCAAAAATCGTGTTTTTATTTAATGTGCTGAATTACCTATTCTAGTTGTTCCAAATATTGTGCCGTTTAAATAAATTTGATATCTATCTGCGTTCTCCGGAAAACCGGAGATTTTGACACGACCTAACTGCGCCTCCCATTTTTCCCAAAAATTAGAATAGGTATAAGAAATTTGATATCTGCCTTCCTTCTCCGGAAAATCCGGAAAAACCAGAAATTTGGGCGTGAACTTAGCCCCCCCTTTTTCGAAAATTAGAAACGAAATTGTGCTGAATTGTGCTAGTTGTCCTGAACATTGTGTCGTTTAAAGAAATTCGATATCTATTTCCGTTCTCCGGAAAACCCTGAAAACCGGAAATTTAAGCATGAACTTTAGCCCCATTTTTCCCAAAATTAAAAAACGAAATTGTGCTGAATTGGGCTAGTTGTCCTGAACATTGTGCCGTTTAAAGAAATTCGATATCTATCTTCCTTCTCCGGAAAAACCGGAAATTTTGACACAATATTACTGCACTCCCATTTTGCGTGAAAATCGAAAAGCGCGATAGTGCTGAATTGTGGTAGTTATGTTGAACGCTGTGCTTTTAAAGAAATTTAATATCTGCCTCCGTTTTCCGGAGGAAGGTCGTGTCAAAATGTCCGGTTTTTCCGGAGAACGCAGATATATATCGAATTTCTTTAAACGGCATAACGTTTAGAACAACTAGCACAATTCAGCACAATCCCGTTTTTTAATTTTCGAGAAAAATGGGGGGGCTAAGTTCACGCCCAAATTTCCGGAGAACAGAGGCAGATATCAAATTTCTTTAAACGGCACAATATTCGGAACAACTATCACAATTCAGCACATTAAAGACACATTTTTGCAAAGTAGGGGGCACAGTAAGGTCACGTAAAAATGTTCGATTTTTTCCATTTTCCGGAAGACGGAGACAGATATAAAAAAAATTTAAACAGCAAAATGTTCAAAACATCTAGCACAATTCAGCACATCGAAAAAAATCAAATTGTGATAAAATGTGGAGCTAGAAAATTCCAGTTGTTCTGGATTTTCCGGAGAACGGAGGCAGATATCAAATTTTTTTAAACGGCACAATGTTCGGAACAACTAGCACAATATGGCACATCAAAGAAACATACGATTCTCTCGAAGTGGGAGGCTACGTGGAAAACACGATTTTTTCATTTTATAAGAAAATGGCTATTATTTTTCTTTAAAATTTTACGGCACAATTCAGCACAACCTTTATTTCTTAGTTTATCAAAAAATGGGGGCTAAATTTACGCACATTCGGCTCTGATCGCATAAAAGGAGTGCTTTTAGTATCCATTTTCCCATATTTCTTGCTTTGCCTTTGGGTTTCAATCCCTTAATTCTTCTCTAAGCGCGCATAAATGACCATCAGTAGGTAAATACTGCTTACCTATCCTACTGCCAAACTTACATTTTTTACTTTCGGTACAATGCAATAATGGCCATCTTCATAATAATGTTAAAGACAACTTTACAATTTAAGAAACTACGAGTTAATTAACCTTTAAAATACCATATTTCAAAGCTTCTTTAAATTTTAAAATATCATTATGGCAATGACCCTTAATCTTCAAAAAATGTTTGTGGATGAAATATTTTAAATTATTTTAATGAGATTTATAATCCAAATACATACAGTTGTTACTAACCTAAACTAAAATTATACATAAACAGCATCTTGATTAAAATAAAGAATCACAGTAAAAATAACGTCCACTAATACCTACTCCATTTCTCTAGTAAATAGCTTAGGCATAAATTATTGTTGCAGTAATTTATTTAAGAGAAGCCACCCACGAATAAACATAAATTGTAAAATTTGTGATTAAATCTATAAATTCACAACTAGTCATATGTAGCAATCAATTTAATAAGAATTAATACGGCTCTAAAACAAATTTACAAATATACTAGAAAAATAAGGATAATATTAGTCTTTAGTACTTTGTTACTTGAGCCAACTTAAAAATTAAATGGCATGATGCCTAAAATTAAATCGAATACGGACTATTCTCTTATATGCACTGCCCAGCCCAATATGTATGGAATAATGATTATAACTTTTTAAAACACTGTAAAAAAAATGTTCCGACAAAAGTCTTTTAATTAAGGAGCCTCTTTAGGTATCTTGAAATTTGTTTCAAAATAACTCCTGTGATAATGATCCAATGCAGCTTGCACCAGTCGTCTTTAAGAAAAAACTGATTCCCTAAATCATATTTTTAATACGAATAAACTAGGGTAAACAGAACAAAGTAGGAATCCTAGAAACGACGAATTATTTTATTTATTTTATATTCACTCCGTTTCTGAAAATAATTGATAACCAACTTTGTTAATTTAGATGGAATAAAGTGCAAAGTAACCGCTTAAGTTCAAATAGAATCAGATAATGATTGTATCCATCGTAGTCCCTTAAAATGTGTATGGGATGTATTTCAAAATTTTTGAAACTACCTAGCATTTCAGTAAAAATGCAAAAATCTGAAGAGATGGAAGAGATTAGGTTATTAGGTAAATTTTGTTTTTAAGAAGTTATAAAATTAACTCCATATATGTTGGGTGCTTTATACATCAATTTCAGATTTTTTTTAGTAAAATTAGTAAAACGGGTAGGTAACTATTACAACAGCTTTGCTCGTATTAAATGTACTAATACTTTATTTTAATTTAATTTATACAAATCAGTGCCTGTATATAACAAGTTACCTACTCTACCGGAGGAATCCATTTTTCAAGAACAACAATGTTGATCAGAAATTTACTATGACGAGTAAATTTCACAATAAAATTCATTTTGGACAAGTACTTTAACACAGCAAATTATAAATTTAGCACCAATTAATAGCTTTAACAGTTACTGGCTGGGTATTTCTTCGAGGTCGACAGGATCCAGATTGTCCATGTTATCATCGTCAGATCTTTGTTCCTTAAATTTGATTATCAGTTATGAGAACTAAATTAAGGCTTACGGTGAGCGCTCTATCAAACGATATATAATGTCTGTTCCAACAACCGTCGAGAACTGGTTCAGAACCGTGAGAAATGTTTGACCAACACCGTCTTTCGCGGCATTCGCTAAGTGTACATTAACAACTGAACTGGCTGACTAATTCTGGACGCTTCGGAATCAATTCTTGCTGTGTTGGAACAAACCCATAGTTTTCGCTCAGTAACTCCTTAACAGATAATGATATAAATATGCGGTTTATTTAATAGACTATAAATATTAATCTACGTCGACGCTGTATTTTGGAATTTTAAAAAGTGTAAAATTATTTTTTTTTAAATGAATTTTGCATATATTAAAAATTTCAAAACACAGCGTCGACGTAAAATAATATTTGTAGTTATTAAAAAAACCGCATATTTTTATCAATTTTCGTTGAGGAGTTACTGAGCGAAAACTATATCCCTTTGGATCAAGCGCTCACCGTAAGCCTTAATATATACGCGAAGCATTCAGACGACTTACGTCATACTTATTTAAAAAATTGCAACTGATAGTAATAAAACTATATACTACACTAAAAGTTTGCATTATATATTGCACTAAATTGCAAAAAATCATTGTTTTTAACGCGACCAAATATCGAAAATTACGTTGGCAATAAAAACAAATGTGTAACGTCAGCCGTGACGTAGACGTCTGAATTCTTGACGCGACTATAATGTAATATCTTACCATAAGTTTTTCGTCGTTCATTTTGTCCCTGTAGTTGCGATCGAAGAAGTGGCACTAAAATTAAAAAGAAAAAATGCTTCATCCTTGAAACCAGTACGTAGACACACGCTAAAATATGTAGTATACAGTGTGTCTCAAAAGTCATGTGCATTTCGTAAACTGCCAAACAAATTTTGGAAAAAATCGCTCGGACAGGTCAATTTTATTTTTTTTAAGCATGGACTTTGGCGATGTTCAATTTTCCAAAATGTAACCAGTGGCGAAGGGAGGGGAATAAAGTTACTTTTTTTCAATGGCAACCACTTTTTTTATAGCACTGTATGAAAGCTTAGGTTTTTCTGAAGTTAATGTAGGAATTCTACGCAGACTCAAATCTTGGTAGTTCTGATAAGCAGATGGTGCTCGAAATATGGTAAGCGTAGTGTAAAATTTGTTTTTAATACAAAATTAATATTCATTTGTCAATTATTTCACTCTGAAAAATCCACATTAAGAGATATTACAAACAATTTAACTGTAGTAACCGATGCAATTAATGATTCCTCGATCAGATCAACTTTTTGCAGTGCAATAACTGGGTCACTTTCCGAGTTTACTGCGTCGCATGGAGTAGACAGGGTTTTGCGTGGCGTTGTTTTATATGCCTTATTCAAGTCGAGAAATAGCAGATTTGGTATTAACACATGGCAAAGGTAAATATAATTTTAATTTGAGCTGGCATAGTATGCAAATGCACATCAACCGAATTCCAAAACAGTGCAAAACATGAAACATAAACTCAATGCATGAATGTCACGGATAAGAAAGACCGCAGCATGTCTTGAATTGAGAAATAATTTTTTCACTTTGCCGAAGAAAATCCCGAGCCACAGGAAAAGATTTATGGTAAATTGATAACTTCCATAATTTTTTAGTTAATTTTACTGTGCGGTATTTTAAGACTTTTATCCATAAAACTGGCATGTGTCCTGAAATTGACACAATAGGGTTTTAAAAATTTTTGGTTTTACATTTTGAACATAACGTTTTACAAAGCAGGTTGCTTAATCACAGCTGGATATTCGGGTTTTTACTGTAGCATTATACTTTTTTCGCATTTTCTGGTACATTAGGTATGTTTTATATTTCATTTATAATGTATTTAGTCCATTTTTATATAACTTTTTCTATGATTGTGTATTTCAGATTTCTAAGTACAGTAAAACCTCTAAAAAGCGACCAGCAAAATTATTGAGGAAACGACTGTGATATGAAGGTGGTCGTTATTGATAGAAAGTCAAAAATAAATAACAAAAATATTGGTAAGCCACGAAGCCATCCAAGGTTTTTTATTGAATACTCATTCCAAAGGCCGTTTGTCGATATGATATCCTTTAAAACATCGAATATTTTTACTCTTGCCTATAATTTATGAATTTCCTTGTTACCTTCCAAATTTGCCCAAAATAAAATAAGCAGTTTTTTGGTTTTGGGAACATTTGTCTTCTGTTTTGGATTCGAACCTTCTTCAGAGTTTCAGTTCAGTCAGATTTTTGTTTTTATAATTTCGTTAACTTGTGTCCTTGTCAGCCAAGTTTCAAGTACCGATATTGAACTTTTCGCTTTCCACAATAGTATCAATTCTGTATTTAAGAGAAAACTTTTCTTTTAGTAAGTATAACAAAATCACAGTTGAACATAAACTTATAATCTATGAAACTACAGCTTAGGGTTTTAAATGCTAATGAGCTACTTGTTATAGGGCCAATAACTGTTACAATTATACAATTCTACTTACAAAGGATCAATCAATTTTAGTTACATATTTGTCAATAAAAGTACGGGCATTCCCATGATCTCTGTAGCGGTCACCGACACCGGTCACCGATCTACATTTGTGATGCCTACAATTACAATTTAATTACATTCGCATTAAAGAAAAAAAAAAATCAATGAAAATAAAACAATTAAAGCACCCTCTGACCTGAGTTCAATTATAATCAAATAAAGGGATAGTCAGAGATTAACCAGCCCCCGAGACCTAGCTCGAGAGGTCCCGTGGAAAACCACAGTAGTTACTTGTCGCTCGTCTTTCGCGTAACATACGTCCAGACTTCTGTATTGGTGGAACATTCTTTCCCAGTTGTTATATCTTTATTAATATATTTAACGTGTTACAAACCGTGGGCTTGTTATTTCTAATATAACAACCCCACAATCTCTAAACAGAGGAGAAGGTTGTGTACAAACGTCCAATAAGTATTGCAGCATTTTTGAGACAAGATGACGTTGTTGGTATTTAATTTTATTTTCGCCATCCAACTCAGTGTTAGTTATATTTGAATTTTCAGTTGTTATAATAATTTATCTGTAGATATATTATGTTTCTAGATAGTACTGTTACAATATTATTAACAGTTTAGAACATGCATGAGCAAGTTACTTTCCTTCTTATTTTGGTTTTACAAGTAGACGCAATATACCTAAATTGTGCCCCAGAATTAAAACATAACATAATCTGAGATTTGACATAAAAGTATGTATTCTCAACAGCACTTAATAACAACCAAAATAAAACGGTAACAAATGCCAGAACAACAATTATTACTACGTTAAAACACGAAAATAATTTCGGTAACACAAAATTACACGGTACACGGGGATAGTTCTAAAATACAAATAAAAGCCGAAATTTATCATCAAGCAATATTTGACATTTTCGTTTCAAATGCCAATGACGTCACTCAATTTCCTCTGTTTAGAGATTTTGAGGTATTCCTATATAACTGGTTTCGGAAATTTGAAAACTGGCCATTTTTAGAGGTGACTGCTTTTAAAAGATGGACAAATATAGAGGTTTTACTGTAATAAATTATATGTGCCAAAAAGAAAGTTGGCAATTTCAGAAACGGGTACCCGCTAAGTACTTACCTTATATAAAACAAGCACAAGTAGAGCTAGGAGAATAATACCAAGTATTCCAGCAACTATGTAAATCCACAAAGGTATAGGTTTACTTTTTGACGTAAAAATCATTGTTGCTGTATGTCCCTCTATTCTGTAAATATAATAACAAATGAGCCGGCAACGTTTATAAAATTTATATAAAACACCTACCTATTGGTACTACTAAATATATATGCAGATGATACAAACGCAAGAATATCATTTTTGAGCAGTTTGCTTTGATAGTGTGCCGCTGAAAACATACTAATAGTAAACAATTCACGATCATTCTGAAACGTATACTTACCTAATAATTTTGTTCTTGTTGTTATCTTTACATTATATTCTGCTATTTCTGTAGGCCTATATAAGTAATCCCCAACGCAGAAAAGAATCAAACATTCCACGTCTTCCACCAGACAGTCGATCACTATAGTTTTATTCAATGGTTCAGTCAAAAGCGTTGTAACGTTATACGTTTTCTGTAGCTCAAACGTTTTGTTTGTGGGGTTACACTGAACCTCGATTCCACTTAGAGAACCCTGAGAAATAATAGTTATTTATGTGTCAAGGGAGTTATGAGGATGTTAATTATCGAGAGCAACAGATTGTATTGAAAACAAAAATATAAGTGAAACTATAATGTTGGCTTACTTTCAAGACATGATATGTATTTATTCTTCCACGTTATAGTTAGCGATATTGATTTATTCTTCTTATAGTCTGAATCGTACAGAAAGCTTCATGAACTGGAAGCGTTTCTCAAACGAAAAACTAAAGGCTATGAGTCAAAAAAGTCGAAAGTGTTTAATCGGGATGAACTTGTCAAATTTTTGAAGGATGTTTCCAATGAAGAACATGTACTACACAAGGTAGTGCATTAAATTATAAGAATTACACATTTATTAAATTAAATTAAATTAAATTAAATTAAATTAAATTAAATTAAATTAAATTAAATTAAATTAAATTAAATTAAATTAAATTAAATTAAATTAAATTAAATTAAATTAAATTAAATTAAATTAAATTAAATTAAATTAAATTAAATTAAATTAAATTAAATTAAATTAAATTAAATTAAATTAAATTAAATTAAATTAAATTAAATTAAATTAAATTAAATTAAATTAAATTAAATTAAATTAAATTAAATTAAATTAAATTAAATTAAATTAAATTAAATTAAATTAAATTAAATTAAATTAAATTAAATTAAATTAAATTAAATTAAATTAAATTAAATTAAATTAAATTAAATTAAATTAAATTAAATTAAATTAAATTAAATTAAATTAAATTAAATTAAATTAAATTAAATTAAATTAAATTAAATTAAATTAAATTAAATTAAATTAAATTGTGTATGTGGTTCTGATTATGGGTTATTTCGGGGGCTGTAGAGGTCAAGAACTTTTGAATATGAAGATTAATCATATTGAAGCTACGGGTTCGGTTATGATGGTTGACATTGCGGAAAGTAAAACAGATATCCGTATGAAATTTATAATTGTGGAAAAATACGAGTTCTCTGCATTGAGTCTAGTTGGGAAATATATCTATGTCTTTGCGTCCGTCGGGTCCAGAAAGATTTTTTCTACAGCATCGTGAAAAGCAATTCACAGTTCAGCCCATTGAAACAAATACATTTGGAAAAATGCCAAGCAAAATTGCTAGTTTTTTGGGTTTGCCAGATTCAGAAGTTTCACGGGACATTGTTTGCGCAGAACTTGCGATTGCCTTGGCAATGCAGGAACAAATGTGACGGCATTGAAGAGACATGGATGGCGAAGTTCAACGGTAGCAGAAGGGTATTTGGCCGACAGCATGGAATAGAAAAATAAAACTGCAAAGATGTTCGCTGGCATGTCACATGAAAAATGTGGAACGTCAATGTCTGGCTACAGTGACAACAGTTCAACGCAAAATTCTTGCAATTCGGAAAAAATTTCAGTGGAATTTGTTGTGTTTATTTTTGTAATTACATTAGAGAGAGTTAAAGATTTATAACTACTTAGTATAACTCCCAAGGAAGTTATGAACATGTTTATAGTTACGGTAACTAAGGGTGTTATTTGTTTATAATGTATTAGTATGAAATAAATCATTTACCAGATTTCCGTATCATTTTTAATCAATTTACCTTTGCGTCAATGTCAAAAATATCTATGTCGTCTCTTTTCACCATAGGCAGTGCCAGAAAGACGTCTAATTTAACAGGTGATGGTCCAGTGTTAGCTATTCTAAAATTATGCGAAACTTCAACATCTTTCTCCAGGTTTTCATCGGTAAAATAAAAGTTGGTTGGGTCGGAACTCCTAACAAGAGAAAAGTAACGTGTTGCCTAAATTTATCTTAATCAGGTGAAGGACTTACCCCTGAATGTAAGGCGAATTTATTAATTTAATGTCTAACTGTAGTTCATTCTTGTGCGCATTACCAATATTTACCCCTGAACATTTCAGCTCAAAATTGAATGTCACACGATCTAGGCTGGGTTTTGTTAATTTTATATCAAATTTAAATGGAATCTGGAATAAACGCATCAAGAATTTTACAAGTAAAACAGAAAAAGCAATTTAATTATAAACACCTAAAAAATGTGTCAATTTAATCTAGGATGGTGTAAAATGTTGTTCAGATAATTCTATAGCAAATTATATAAACCTAAAATATAGGCTGTCATTTATTTTAAATTTGTTTTTTATTGATAATTTCCAAAAATATAATTGGAAATCGTTTACATTTGGGTCAATACATTTTTGATACGTAGGTTATAAATTGGTATAATCGATTGCATTTCAGATCCTCCAGAGGCGTAGATATGGGAGAATACCTACTGATTTCTTATCAGAAAATTTACACCATTGGTTTTTCTTTTGGTTTTTACTTTAATTTTAGGAACCTCATTAATTTTAGATCAAAAAGACCGTCTTGCACATTTGTCGTTTAGCGAGCGGTTTTTGCGCTATTAAATTAGCATATTTTTTTAAAAATATAGTATAGTATGCATTACCTACTAAGAAACATAGTTGATGACTGTCACTGAAAAATAACATGCGCTGTCATTATGGAGAAATAAATATTTGTCCAGATACAAGACTTTGATACTAAAAATGTTTAATGTTATTTTTAAAATTATTTAGCGTGTTTTTTAAAAATCTTCAATAGCTCGAAAACCGCTCGCTAAACTACAATTGTGCAAGGGGGGTCGTTTTGCTCTAAAATAAATGAGATTCCTAATAATAAAATAAAAACAAAAATAAAAACCAGAAGCGTAAATTTTCTGGTAAAAAATCAATAGATATATCTGGATGGTCTGAAATGCAATCAATTATAACCTACGTCTCATAAATGTGACCCAAATTTAAACGATTTCCAATGAAAAATTTAGAAATTGTTAATGAAAAACATATTATTAAAAACATTTTTAAACGGACTGTATTTCAAAAACGAAGCATTTTCGATCTTAAGTATGTATATAAGAATAAGATAAGATTAGATGTAGAATCTGCTCTAGAATTCGTTGAACAACATTTTACAACACACATATTCTGTGGTTTTCAAAATTACTACCTACTTCTATCTCTATACAGGATGAGAAGTAGGTGTAAAATATGTAACTGAAGATTCTTCCACCAAAGGTTTTAATTCAAATAAACTTTTGTTCTAACATGCCTCCTTACAAAGATACAGGATGTTGAAATTTAGGAAAATAATATAATTTTTTTTTCTCATATATCCCAAACGGATGAAAGGATTGTTTTCAAATTTGGTATAGTGAATGTCACTATTAATAGCTATTATCCAGTGTAGTCCTAACAAAATAAAAAAACTAGTGGTGTGGCCTTGTTTCAACATTTTTAAAATAAAAAGCTACATATATTATATTGTACCACTGGCGAATATTAAAACTATTCGATTTTATAGATTTAGCCATTTTTTACTACAGAAAAGTATTCGTACATAATTTCAATAAATTGCTTCCTTTTGGAGTAAATCAATAATTTTACATTAAAAGTAATTACTGTAGTAAGCCATAGATATTTCATTCAACGGATTTTTTTTGCCAAAACAAATTTATCACTAAAATAAATTTTAGTTCTAAAATGACCTTAAAATTAAAAAACAATACAGAAAATAAACATCAGTATTATTACAAAACGATAGAAAATGTTCGAAGTGTCCACTTTTAGCCAAGTTAGCACGAATTTCATTTGCAACCATTGTAATTTTGTTCTTGCAACTATTCTCTAGTATTAATCATTTCGCTGTAAATCCTTTGCTCTCAAAATCTTCATAAAAAAAAGTGTTGACTTCTTGGAGGCCATCTCATAGAACTAAACCGGCCAATCCATCTATCATTATTCAGCTACTTGTCACAAATCTGCCATTTTGAGGAGGTGCACTATCTTGTTCAAAGTAGATTTCTTGTAACATTCAACAGAATGTCTTCTAGTAAGTCATGCAAATGTTTTACTAGAAAGTCCCTGTACCTATTTGCGTTATTATCAAGTTATCCAATAAATTACCACTGAAGATTCCTCCCGACATATTGATAGAAAATCGGTGCAGGATCTTTTACTTCCATAACATGTGGGTTGTTCAATTAATAATGATGTAAGTTTCGATAATTTTTAATGCCGCCTTTCGTAAAAATAGCTTCATCTGTCTATAAAACAGACGAAACGAAATAGGGATTATCAGTTATTCTTCTATTAAGCTCAACGTTGGTCGGCATTTCCAGGGTGAAGAGCTTAAACATCTGTATAATGGTAAGGGTGTAACAAACAGGTGTACAGTTCTCAAAACAAAACTTTGTGAAAATCTAAACTGCATCGAATGATGCGTACTTATAGTAGGATTATCCAAAACTGCATCAATTTGTTTTTGCAGCAGTTGGAAACGGTTTCAAACTATCAGGAATGTCCGTCCAACTATTTATTGCGTTAAATTTAATGGTAACGCGTTCTCAACTTAACTGATCGAATATTTCTGACAGTTTCAAACCGTTTTCAACTGCTGCAAAAGCAAACCTATTTTGTCATAGCAGTGCTGCAACCCTTGCGACCTTTGAAATTCCCAATTCCAATCTTCGGAAGGTTGATGCAAATATTTGATGATTCATGGTCTTCTATTAGAAAATCTGCGGTGATATTCTCTAACAGCTGCCAGGCCATTAAAAAAACCATATATCTAAACGATGTCAGTGACTTCTTATTGAGTAAATTCACAAATTTCAAAGATTTAGAGATGTAAAAAGACGTAAATGAATTTACAGTTAGTTACTAGATTTAACAAAGAACGCCTTTTAATGATAGCAGCAGCTTTAATTTGTTGGGTATTTCATTCAATTACTGAAAATAGATACGTACGTGCATAATAATAATAATAATAATAATAATAATAATAATAATCTTTATTGTCCATATCATGTACCAATACAAAAAATGTATAAAAGGTATAGGACTAGTCAATAAGTACAGAGCTACGAAAAAAAAACACATTCAAATGACGAAAGCACAATTTTAAAAACTTAAATATTCATCAATATTATAAAATGATTTTTCCAATAAAAAATCAGTTAAAACTTTTTCAAAACGACGTGTGTTTAGCAAAACTTTTATATATCCAGGAAGTTTATTATAAAATTTAATGCCATTGTAAGTTGGACATGATTTATAAAACGACAAGCTGTGTTGTGGAATAACTAATGCATCACAATTTCGTGTGTCATAGTCATGATTAAAATTATTAGTTGCAAATAATGAAAAATTACTTTTAACAAAGATTAAAATTTCATATATATAGATGCATGGTATGGTAAGTAATTTTAAATCTTTAAATAAATTCCTACATGAGTGATACTTATTTACAGAAGCTATATTTCTCACTATTCTCTTTTGTATTTTAAAAACTTTCAACATTTGTGATGAAGATCTCCAAAATAATATGCTGTACCTTATTCTGGAATAAAAATGAGCGTAATAATATGCCAATAAAATTTTTCTAGTGGTTAAATATTTCAATCTATAAATTACGTAACAAATAGGAGACAACTTTGAGCACAAATTATTAATATGATCATTCCAGTTCAAAAATTGATTTATATGTATACCCAAAAATTTTATCGTGTCAGTTTGTCTTATAGACGTACCATTCACTTTTAATAATTGACTTTCATTTCTTTCTAACGATTTCGTTTTAAATATAATAAATTCTGTCTTGGATGTATTTACAAATAATTTGTTACCATTAAACCAATTCATAAAAGTATTTAGGATACTTTGACTCTGTATAATAACTTGTTTTTCTGTAGAATCAGAACAAATAAAGGATGTATCATCGGCAAATAATGTCAAATTTTCAGAATTAACTATATTAGAAATGTCATTTACAAAAACAATAAACAATAAAGGTCCAAGTACTGATCCTTGAGGTACGCCATATTCTAAATTTAATTTATCAGATTTACAATTATTTATTTCTACAATTTGACTCCTATTTGAAAGATATGAAGTTAACCAGTCATGAACCCTACCCCTTAAGCCATACATATACAGTTTGTCAAGCAACAACTCATGATTTACAAGATCAAATGCCTTACTCAAATCTAGAAAAATACCAACACATTTATTTTTGGCATTTAAATTATTATATAAACATATTAAGAAATTCAGTATTGCAGATTTAGTAGATTTACCTTTTTGAAAACCAAATTGACTTGATGATATTATATTATGCATTGAAAAAAACTCAACAATTTTATTAAAAATGACTCTCTCTAGAATTTTAGATAGTGTTGATAACAAAGAAATCGGCCGATAGTTATCCATTTTATTTACATCTCCCTTCTTATATAAAGGAACCACTTTAGCAGTTTTCAAAACATTTGGAAATTGTCCCTCACTTATCGATAAATTAACTAAGTATGTTATTGGCTCGACAAAATAATAAATATACTCTTTTAACAAATTCGACGAAATATCATCCAAACCTGCAGAACTAGACTTCTTTAACTGGACAATAATATTAAATATTTCAGTTTTCTCTACATTAGCCAAAAAAAGTGTTGGATAGTTTCCATCGGTAAAACACTTATAAGTATTCACATTTATCAGTTTTTTGTTTAACTCTTTTGGAATATTTGCATAGTAATCATTAAACATATTTGACATTGTTAATATGTCTGATTCTACTTTATCTTCAGTTACAATATCAGAAATACACTGCATCTTAATATTATGATTACCAGTATTTTGATTTATGATTTTCCAAGCAGCATGTGACTTATTGGAGGATGATTGATATAATCTTTCATTATATAATAATTTTGCTTTTTTTAGTACTTCTCGGTAAGTTTTTTTGTATTTTTTAAAATATTTTATATCTGTTTCAGATTTAGTTTGTAACATTTTTTTATTTAAAAATTTTAATTTTCTAGATGAGATTGTAATGCCTTTAGTTAACCACGGTTTGCGCTTATTGGAATTATTAAACACAATTTTTTTGAAAGGAAAACTTATGTTTATATAATACGACACAGCATCTATAAAACATTTAAAAGCTTCATGGACATTTCTGGCTAGATACATTTCATTCCAATTTTCTCTACTAATGTAAGATGTAAATGTTTGATAATTACTGCTGTTAAATACTCGTTTTGTTACATAAGTAGGGCTATATTTAACATGATCAAGTAATAATAACTGTGCAGAGTGATCCGATATACTCTGATGACAAACATGACAGGCAACATTTTCGTTAAAATTGACACACATGTAATCTATAGCCGTAGCAGAAGTAGTTGTTATTCTAGTAGGTTCTTGTATTAAATTATACATTCCATACGATGACATAATATTAAGAAGATCATTTTTTTGTTCTGACTCTGTTAAATAATTCACATTTAAATCACCACAAAAAACTATTCTATCATGATTTTTGCAACACACCGTGCGAAAAATATCATTTAAACTTCCCAAAAATTCATTTTCACATTTATCGGGTGATCTATATAAACATAATATTTTAAAAACCTCGGAAAATAATTTAATTTCTATACCAACAATCTCAAATATTTTTTCTTTGCAATAAGATTTCAAGAACTGAATTTCTTTTACATTTACAATTAAATAATCTCTAACATAAATAGCTGTACCTCCATTTTTAAATTGATTTCTACAAAAAATTGATGACAAAATGTATCCATTTAATTTTACAGAATCAGTTTCGTATGAATTTAACCAGTGCTCAGTAATGCAAACAATATCAACATTATTATCTGATAAATACATTTCTAATTGTTCAATCTTATTTCTAATACACTGTATATTTATATGTAATATTCTAAAGTTAGAATTCGTTTCAACCCTTGCATTATAAGTTAATTGCTATTTACAAGTATCAAAGGAATTATAACAGATTTTTTGTTTTTCATTTTCAATTTTCTTCTGGAGTATAGGACAATTATTCATATCAAAACATGAATGTCTAACATCAATATTTGATTGCGATTTCAAATTTACATCTAAGCAATTTACACATTTAAATGACTCACTGTTACAGTTTTCTTTTTATGTCCCTGTCTGGCACATTTTAAGCAACGGTCTGTTTTTTCACTGCATTTATTGGCACTGTGATTAAATCCTCCACATCGATAACATCTAAATATGTTTACATAATCAAAAACTCGGCAGCTGGACCAATTCATGTATACTTTTCTCTCTTCTAAGACTTTACAATAGGTTTTTGGATCACATTCAATAATTGCCATATAATTCTTTTTCATTTTTTTCATAGTAACTACTTTTAAATTAACACCTTCATCATTTAAGTAATCATTCTGACTTTTCAAGTTCGTTATCAGTTCATCACCATTTAGTTCAATGTCAATGTCCAGAATTTTTATGCAAGGATTCTTTAGTTTAGGCGTATTAATACTGTAGTTTTTATTTAATTTTTCATATGCAGCATTTCTAATCTTTTCGGCTTCTAGTTTGGTATTACATTTTATTACAATACCACCTTCTTGAATATTTCTAATTTCTGATATTCCAACTTTTAACTCTACAGGATTTAAACATTCCTTCACATATTCTTTTGTTACAACACTCTCTTGTTTTGTTTTTGGTTTAATAATAACAACTTCTTTTGTTGCAGCAGCATAAGTTTTTGCAGTAACCTCACTTGTCGTCTCAACATGTTTATTACTGACAGCTTGATGCAAAGTGCTAATTTCGTTTCTAATTTCTTTTTTAAAATCGGCAAGTTCAGAGTAAAGTACTTCAACAAATGCCTTGCAGCTTTTACAAAACCATTTTAGGTTATCATATTCTTCTATTAACTTGCAGTGGGAAGACTTTATGTCTACACATTTTCCATGAAAATTGTGTTTGCATAATCCGGAACATTTTATTGACGATTCGGTACTTTTTATCTTGGTTAAGCAAATTCCACAATCAGCCATAGTATTTTTTTAACATAATAATTGTTGCAAGGAAATTTTATTCTCGTGTAGGTAGCAAAAATATAATTTGTTCTTACTTCCCTCCGATATTAAAATGTAAAACAGAGGTCGTTTATCTTAATGTTTAAGACTGATAAGTTTTTAAACACTATGTTTTGCAGCAGATACGTTCTTTTGCACATAAGAAATTTCAAGGAGTAAATTAACTATTTTGCAGATTTATTTGTAGTTTTTGTATATAAAAACACTTAGTCTTCACATTCACAATAGTTCCAAATATTAACTAATTGCACTTTAAATTTCAAAATTTAACGTTCTACTTAAATCAATATTCACTATTTTACAAAGAAGTATGTAAAACACGTCCTTCTACTACGAATACTCGAATACGAATGATTCCAGGCCACTATATTTTCCTATTTTGCTAGCTCTATACTGGATAACAGCTAATAATAATGACATTGACTACACCAAATTCCATTTGTGATATATGAGAAAAAACTAATTTTTTCTAAATTACTGTATCATTGTAATGAGGCATATTAGCACAAACAATTATTAGAATAAAAAAATTTTTTTGGCGAGAAGAATCTTCAGTTAAATTTTTTACACCTACTTGTCCTTACTGTAGAATCACTATTTACATTTTATTCGTTATTCGATAATAATTTTTCAAAATTTAACAATCTATTAAATGAATTTTAACTACAAGGTTTGTTCAATAGAAATACATCCCTAGCCAGTATAACCTTGTTTTTTACCTCTTTTCTTGTCATTTTCTCAAGTCTACTCGCAAAAGGACAAATATATGTGCTATTTTCCAAATTGCAATCCCTAGTATTTCTCAGTTCCAGCACACTCGAAAAGTTCATGTGCAGCTCACAAGCATATCCAGGCTCACCAACATTATCAGCCGAAACTATAACAGTTAACTCTTTGTTCAGTCCAAGTATTATATGTTGCCTGAAAATAAGAAAGAAATACTACATGTTAATGTTTTGTCTTTTCCAAGTATTCTTATTTCAGTTGCGAATGTGAATAGAGACTACTTACAAATTACTTTGAGCTTGCACCAGAATCTGTGTCTGGCAGATGTTGTCATTTCCGCATCCATGGGAAAATGGGATAGACTTTTCTATTTTACTTTCCCCTTTACCAATTATACCTTTCTGATTAATGTTAGATTTAAGAGACAATTTGAAAGGAGTTATGTCTAATGGTGATTTCTAAAACATAAATTATTTATTGCCGTAAATTTTTGTTTTTAAGTTTCATGTCGTGCTACAATGTATTTTTTTACCTAAATACGTTTGCCAAGTCTTTTGTTTGTTAATTTAATGGGGAAAATGTGTGAAAGTTGCATTTATTTTAATTTGCATATATCTGGTGTTTGTTTTTTAATTCTATAGATGGGTGGTAAGATTTCCGTTGCCTTAATCAAGCAAGCGAATGCAATCAAAGTTATTGTTATCATTATTTTTTTCTTGTTTTTGAAAGACGAGTGTGAATGCCTTTTCTGCTGAAAATATAGCAAAATATTACTTGAAAAAGTTGTTCAGAATGGTAAATTATGGAGACGTGCAAAATTTCGAGAAGATCGGCGAGGTTTGATGAAACCATTTTTCAACAAAATAGGTACAAAGATTTTATCAAAGCAGACCGATCTTTTTGAAATTTTGCACGTCTACATAATTTACCATTCTGAACAACTTTTTCAAGTAACATATTGCTATATTTTCAACAGAAAAGGCACTTTACCCAAAACCAAAACAGTTTTTACTCGGTGCACTGAGCATTTCAAATATAATTATTTCGATGATCGTTACTCCTACCGACTTCAGCAAAGTATAGCATTTCAAATAAAACAGGTAGGAGAAAAAGTTACACACGCAAAATACCAAGGCTGTTTAAACAATATTTACTCACCTCACCACCCACTGAGTTAGCCACTGTATTCGGTACTGTTTTGAGGTTGAATAACTGAAATCTCAATCTGATTATCTTATTTTAATTTATTATTAAAGAAAAAGTATACTTAGATCAATCGGAATGAATTTACCCACGTATTATCAGAAAATTCTACATAAAAGAGTTGTCAAAACAAATACCAAACACACACACACATTACTTAGCTAAAATAATTAATTACTCATCATAAATAAAATATGCCATAATTTCGGATATGAACGCAAACCAAAAATAGCATAATGAAAGTCCCATTACCTGCACTGTAACAGTAAGAGATGAGCAAAGAGTTTGCGATATATTTGGACTGAGACTATAAGTAAAATGTGTAGCGCCAGGAACCCTATAGTCAAGCTCTAGCTCGATTCCAAACTGAAGTGTCTTAAAGTTTCTTGTTGGACTCCTTTGACTGTAATATACGCAAAATGTTATGTTCATTGAGCTGCTCGATATAGAAGTCACGTTTGATTCTAAAGTTAATTTGTAATCTATTACACTGAGCGTCTTTATTACAAATGCTTGGTTGCTTTTATAAGCTCCAATGGCTATATCTGAAACAAAAGTCAAGATAATGAGTAACTTTGTTACCGTAATATCGTAGTAATATTACTGGGTTATGCCAAGCATCAAATGTTAACGAACATTCTTACCATTGTGGCCATTGTCATCTACGTCTACGCCTTTAGACAGTCCTTGACCAAAGCCTCTTATACTTTGAGTATTTCCAGGAAAATCCGATGGTGATAATCTCTGACTATAAGTTGTTTGAATGCCAGTTTTACTTCCCATGTATATGTATACAGCTCCAACGCCATCATCTTCGTGGAGCAGAAATTGCAACATCTAAAACATTTTTTATTTTTAATGTAAAGGTAAGACGTTCTTAGTTTTATTTATTACAGAACCTATGAAAAGAATTTCTTACCGTTATATGAATCAAGATCAATGTCACCTATAGACGCGATTGATGTTCCAAATCTTGCACCAGGTTTTTTGTTGCCAACAAGCTTTACTGGGTTTGCGATTTTCTGAAAACAAGATACAACACTGATACTGTAATAACTAATGGTGACTCTGCTTGTTAGAATACACAAAATTTAAGCAACATTAAGATTTTTCCCAGAAAATTGAATAACTAACACAACGTTAAAAATATCATGCGGATTTCTGCAAAAATTTGAATTACTTATATTGATTAAATGATTTTAATGTGATTGTATATTATGAAAAAATATATAGATTTTGGCTAGCAAGCTGAAACCTAATTCTAGAATTTCTTTTTGATTTTATTTAAATTTTGTATTTTGTATTTATTATGTGTGAATTTTTCAGTGCGTTTTTAAATATTTTTGAATTTTCTTAATTTTGTTTTTATATACAAGGTGTCCGGAATATGAGTACCAATATTAAAAACGCTTCTATATTTGACCAAAAGTAACAAAAATTATTGTGAAGAAAATGTGACGAATAGTTTTTCTTTTTTTCGATTTTCCTTATTAGGCCTTAGATATTATAACTAAATGACCCTGTATACATTAAATAGCTTTAAATGTAGGTCTAATGTATGAAAGTGTAGAAGGGCCATATATACTTTTTTTTAAATTCAGACTTCATACTCAGAATTCTGACTTTAAAACTCAGGATTTTGAGTTGGAACTCTTAATTTACACTTATAATTCTCAACTTAAATTTGCAATTCTGAATTCAAACAAATAATTCTGAATTTGACATCAGAATTCCAAGTTTATAATCTGAATTCTGAGTTTAAACTCAGAATTCTCTGTTTAAAATCGGAATTCTGAGTTCAAACTAAGAATTCTGAGTTTGAAGTCAGTAGTCCGAATTTAAAGACAGAGAGTTTGTCAGAATTTAAGGGAGCCCCGTTCTAGCCTTCATACTAATGAAATATATCAGTTGGTAAATTCTACCTCACGACATATTTTTAAAATTGAAATAAAACATATTTACTAGGTATATTATTATATTTTATTATTCTGCGGGTATTAAAGCAGTGGAATTCATTTATTTTAAATTATATTTTTTTCTTTCTCAAGAATTAATGAAGGAAAAATATAAAATAATACATACAGTAAACTTCGTGGATAATGGCTAATGCTAAATATACTTTATATAGACGTGTTGCGTGCTTTACCGCAAAAGAACTTATTAATTTCAAGGTTTATGATATCTATTTAGTTATATGTTTTTTCCTTTTTCGATAAAAATAGCCTTTGTCCAAAAGATTAAAAATTATCATTTCATAAGTCATCAAAACAAGGGTTTGCTCAGGAAATTAATAATTAGCTATATTTAAACAAACTGTATATGAAGAGTATAGGAGAAAAGAGAAAACAAGAAGTGAACATATTTCTATCTTAAGATGCCATTAGGTAGATCATTGTTTCATTAAGTGTATTAACTAATTTCATAGGATAAAAGAAAATAATTTTTCAGAATTCATATTCAATATACTATACAGGGTTAATCTTTGGGACGTAGTAAATGAGGTTAAGACATGAAAATTTGAGATAGGAGCTCTTTTTTGAAAGCAACACCAGTCTGTGCTAAAAAAATTGTATTTTTGAGCTTCTTGATTCAAGATTTAGATACAGTTAAATAGTCCTTTCGTATGGATACATAAAACTTAATTTGGATTCTAAATATTCTATTTTCTTAAGTACATAATAAATTATAATTCTGTAAATGACGAGAAGAGTTCTTGGATGTTCACACAGATACTGCAGGAGTAATTCAATGCCGGTCGGGGCATTAGCCCGCGGAGTAGTTGTTTCCTGCAGTATCATTTACAGATTCGTACCGCTGATGTAAAATTTACAATTTTTGATTAATTTATTATTTCCCTAGTTGAAGATATTTTCAGATCTCTCGACACAATATGTATAAATAAATTATAAATTTCACTACTAAAAATACAATGAAACTTAAAACTTATTTCTAAAATCTAGTAAACTTCAAAGCAGATTATGTAAATGTGTGAAAATACCTACATTAGAGCCATGCAAAATTTGAAAAAGAAATCCAGAAAGTATTAATTTAGATTTGCATAAAATCAAAAGCTATGTCATATAAAAATACGTTACACTTTTTATAAATACATATTTTTTATCTTATGGAAAAATTACAGTTCAAAAGAATAGTCTCTTAAATTTGTATTAGGAAAATACGAAAGATATTTTCGTTTATGTTAGTAAAACAAATCAAGGTATTCTGTATGAAATAAGAAGGTTTGATTTCTTTAGCCGACATAAGTATCCTATACAGGATATCCCTGAGTGAGCATACAAAAAATTTACTGGTTTATAAATCTGGAAAAAATAGTGCTAATTTTTCCTATTGCGCATGCCTACTGAGATCCAGGTGATAAGATTTAAAAAAATAACTGTTTTTAGCCATATCTATAAAAAAATAAAGATCAAACTAATTTTTGGCTACCTCAAAGTCGTTAAAATCATCTGACATTTGTTTTGATTTAACATTGGCCATTGCTCTTAATATTTTTTATAATTTGTAATTTGGAGTAGCCTTTCCTATCTCAAGACCAATGTTAAACAAAAATAGGGCTCTTGTTTCGTCATAAGTGGAATTAAAAATTATGGCTTTCAATGACAATAATTTTTATTAAAAATAAAGCTCTCTTTCAAAATTTAATTTTCAAAATCCGTTTGAATAATTGAAATCATTTTTTATTTAATACCATACAATCGATATTTTGTACAAATTTTGAGCATTTATCTCATGACATTTTTTAAATAATTAGTGCAAACAACAACTCTACTTCATTTTTTCGAAAACTGTATATTAAGACATAAGTTTTAGTACGACTTGGTCAAGATGTTAATCCCAGCAAATGTCCACTTTGGCGTCTTTCAAACGAAATATAGCTAAAACAATTATTATTTACTTCAACACGCTGTATTTCAGTATGTATGACTGATAATATAAACATTCTGTAATATATCTTAACCCAATAAATATTTTGTACGTTCACCCAGGAACATCCCGTATACCAAATTGTTCTGTCCAACATATTTCTAAAAAATAATATTGACCGATGTCATGGAGCGTGTCCGACAATGGAAAACTAATAATGAATATATGTACTTACAAGCCTTGTTGTTTTGTAAAAATACACATAACCCTCATCCCATGTAGTGCCAGCCCCCATAGGAGCACCCACTAATATATCGTCACTAAGATCATTACTCAGGTCAGCTGCCAGTAGAGAAGATCCATAATAGGAACCGATTTCATTGCTTGTAAGGGTGGTGAATAGTCTGCCCGCACTGTTAAAAATTTTCACCTAGAAAAGGACTTGCTTAAAAAAAATACAAATTGCCCAGAAGTTGGGAATATTTTAATGCGGTAAATTAAAAATGTATTAGGCAGGAGGGTAGTTTTGACCCTTAGACACAGTTTACGTACACCACTGATTCTTTGTGTACCCACATACAAACAACAACAAACGATATAATTTACTTTATTTCATTCTGTTCAACAATGGTGCATTTTTTGGATCATTTTTAGAACAGAGAATGGAACTTTATGTTTAACTTCTTATATCAGACATGTATAAATCGAATAATATGTATTATTCCAAGAAGGGAACCCTGAGATACACCTATTTTTTTAGATTCTAGATGTCTAGATATAGACATATTGTTTAATAAATGGGTGATCGAATGATTTGGCATCTTTAGTGAACATTACTATGTATCTCAATAAACTCAATGCGCATTTACAAACTGGGTTAGTTTATGAACTCTATGGTCATGCCAAATCTTTCCAAAATAAGCTTAAGTTTTGGAAAACCAATTGCGAAATGGTAATACATATAATTTTAAAACATTACCATCAAGCTGTAATGACTGATTTTGCGGCATTTACAAATGAAATACAATCTTTGGCGAGGGAATTTTCGAGGTTCAATAATTTTCGGCAACAACAGATAAGTTTATAATTTTTTTAGTCCCCTCTGAGTGTATATGGAGAGCACCATTATACTTCTAAGTGGAACTAATTGAACTAAAGGAAAATTTTGATTTGAAAAAAAATTTTGGAAGTAAAAGGTTGCCTGAAAATTTTCCAAAGGATAAATATTTATTACTAAATGTATTCAATGACTAATAGCTCAGTTTGGAAATACTTCTTTTCTAAAATGAGAAAAAGTAAAGCCAACGTTACAGATACACACTTAGAAAATATATTTGCAAATTTTGGACCCTTTGAAAAACATGTAATCAGAGATATTCTGACTGATTAGTTTCAACTACTGCATATCATGATGTTGTTCATTGGGAATATATTTAGCCTTATTTATTTTGACCTGTCCTTGTTCTCGCGCTAGGCTAGGCTAGGCTCTGTGAGGACAAGCCCGTTAACAGTACCTCTGGGCCCGCCCATATATTGATTTAAATTCCTGTTGTTAGTATTACGGTTAATATTTTTGGAACTGGTCTTTAAATAACTACAGCTGTATCTACAACTGGTCACTTCCATGCTTCCAAAGCAAATAAGGGGTCCAGGGGTGCTAGTAACTGGTCCGACCTCACAGAGCCTAACCCGAGAACAACAAGAGCAGATCAAAGAATCTCAGCTAGGGATGCGCATACTTCAATTCTGTTACTGACACCCACCAGTACTAGGACGATAAAGTAAAAGTCCTAGGAAAGAAATTTCTATGGTAACTCACGTATTACGTATTATTGGGAATATTTTTTGAACAGTTCATAGTTATTAATTAACTAAAAGTCGCAAAAATATTTACGATTACTTAATTAGATTATTTGAATACTTAATTTTTCGTCCTAGGTGCATAAATCACTATTGCAGCCATTATTAATAAGAATGATGTGTAAACAGATTTTAAAATTGAGCAAATGGAAAAAAAAGTATTACAAATGATCTATTTTATTCGATGCTATTTTAAAATTCCTTGTAGCAACTTTTCGTAAACTTGAATGTCACCTTTCAAAATGATACTTATGATTAAATATTCAATATGAGCGAAAAAAGGGGAACACTCAACAGCACTATTGCTTCTAAATTCTAAATGTCTAAACTAAAAAAGTAATGTTCTTCTAATTACATTTAGTTAAACAGAAATAAACAAATTATGGTATTGTATGTTCATTTAATTTGTTTTTTTTTTTCTGCAAAGGTGAATATTTCCGTCTCATGAGTCTGTCTTATTCATGTTTATTCAATAGTAGGGAGTGCAAAAAAACAGTCTGGATACTAGGAAAGCCATTCCTGATCCCCTTCTAACAAACTTGATATACTCGCGTCAAGAATTCAGACGTCTTACGTCACGGCTGACGTTACACATTTGTTTTTATTGTCAACGTAATTTTCGATATTTGGTCGCGTTAAAAACAATAATTTTTGCAATTTAGTGCAATATATAATGCAAACTTTTAGTGTAGTATAAAGTTTTATTACTATCAGTTGCAGTTTCTTAAATATTTTGATGAAAATATACTGAATTATTCATTTGTTCGCATGACGTAAGTCGTCTGAATTCTTGTCGCGAGTTTACCTTTATTCCCTTTGATTAGTTGGATTCAGTACAGTTTGACAATGTAAGTACTCATCAGTACTTTAAATAATTATTGTAAACATTTGTAAACACACTAGCTTGAGTCTAAGGTCCGCTACAAACTATGCGTGAATTTGCGATTCGTTATACGTGATTCGTGATATGCGAATAAATCGCGAATAGTGTGTAGGGTCTTGTTCGTTAAAAATTCATTCATAACAGCCCTACTACGTATCGCGAATCGCGAATTCACGCATAGTCTGTTTTATGATCTGCCTTAAATATGCACTTATAATGAAAAAGTTATATAGCTATTTCAGTTCATTTACTATCTGTATAGCTCAGATCGACCAATCAATTAAATCATCATATGATAAATTACAAAAAACGCTAAATTTAAAAAATCAGTTTTTATCAATATCAAAATAAATGGCTACAAGAAATTGAATAATAGTACGGAAGGGGTTTTCCCTCGTTTAGCTCATACTATAGTTGTTATCTAAACTGATAGAGATAGTAGTACCTACTTACATTTCCCAATAAATTACTAGCTCGTGGTGATCCTACTACATAGTAAATTGCTTTTCCATTAAGATCAAATTTAGCTGCGGCAATTGCGTATCCTAAAAATAATTACACTGTATTAATTAAAAATAAACATGGTTTACTAAATATAATATTATAGTTTTCTGACATTAGCATTTAACATTGGATCATTTGGATCAAATGAAAGTAGAATGTAGTTGGAGCAAACTTACCCAAATAGCCAAAGTTTTCCGACAAGACTGGAGCAGTCTTTTTAGGAATTATCTGTTTGTTATAGGATGTTTGAGCAATTAACGCACCTAAGAAAAAAAGGTATATCAAAATTGCGTTCAAAATAATGGCATATTTCTTTTTATTTTTAATATTTACAGGCTTTCATGTTGAAGAAAGTTTAATATAACAGAAATTAAAGTTATATATGTTACCCTCTTTCCTCAAATTATTAATTTACTGCATACATATATTTTCATTTAAAATATTAAAAATTAAATAAATATTAGTTTATTGTCGCTTGAATCTGATGAAAATCATTACATATCATTTTTTGTAACCGTTCAGGTGTATTAATTTGGTCACTCTGTATATTAACCATTTAAACCACAAAAATAAATCCAGTTGGTTGGGGGGATGTTACAAATAATCAAAAAACATTTGATAAACTAAATCACAATGTATTGTTAAACAATTGATTTTGTATAGCACTTCTACTGAATTAATTTTATTATACTTATTACTTTGTACGTAGGAGAACTAGATGTCCTGCTAAATACAGATCTAATTCAGGAGTATCTCAGGGTTCCAACCTGCGTCCGTTTTTATTTTTAATATCAATTAATGATTTACCAGAAACTATTCATAATTCAAAATGTTTGCTATTCGCTGATGACCTTATATTTTATAGCGACATTAAATCATATTATTATTGTAAACTCTTATAGCTTGATATCAATGCTGCTTATATATCGAGTCAAATTAATAAATTAGAGTTAATATTAAAAATGTTTTTCTACAAAACTGTTAAAAGTGGGCTTTTAATTGTCATTTTGATGTTAAAAATGTCATTTTTGACACGCGTGTTACTTTTAATACTAGTGTTAAAAGTAAATCAAAGTTTATTTAAATTTTGTTTTGAAAATTAATAAAACGTTTTAACAAACACATGAACAACTTTTATTTTAAATAAGTACAAACCAACATTTTAACTAGTTATTACTATTAACATTTATAGTAAAATTTAAAATTGTAATTCCCTGCGGAGTCATCATACTTAAGTTGGTTTTACTGTCAACATGTGTGTCACATCTATTTTCTGTAGAAATACTAACTGGTGGTCTTGCTAGTAGCTGCAGCAGTAGGAAGTATTTGGCACGCAATTTCCTTCTTCTGTTCCAGTGAATTTTCAATGTAGCCTTCAGCTACCGTAGAAGATTTCCATCCTCCATATCTCTTGATGGTAGTAAGATTTGCACCAGAATCTGCTAACAATGTCGCTGATGAACGACGAAAACAGTGTCCGGTGTAGAGTTGAGGATTTGTTAGATTCAAGAACTCTGCAATGTCGGCAGGCATTTTACCAAACATATGTTAATTCCGACTGGATTTTTCACACATTTATTCTTCATACATTTAAGAAAAAGTCGTCTATGGCCAGCGTTGGGTGGCCGGAGTGCCATATACTTTCTAAAAAGTTTAAATAGAATTCACCAACAACACTGAAAGTCCGAGGCACTTTCGTTTTAGTATCTGGTATGGTCACAACATTCACAAAAACAGAAGTGCCCAGATATTCGATTTTGTCGATGGTCATCTGACACAATTCCTCTCGGCGACACGGCCCGAAGACACCCACTGCTGCGACTTTCATCATCAGATACTTTTCGTCTTCTGCTTCTGTGAGAAATTTGTCGATATGCGTCTTTGTCAAAACTTTTGACTTTTTGCTTGATATCCTTCACCCTTCCGTTTTAAAAAAGCAATAAGTTTATAATGTTTGCTTATATCTTGATCTTGCTTTATTTTTAACATAGTTTTGATCATGGAATAATTTGACCACAGCGTTGACGATTTCCATATCTTGGCTTTTTCCTCAAAATATGCCAGTAAAACACTTTCGTTACATTTCCCAGGGACCTTTTTAATGTTGCACCATTCCGAAAAGCGTCTATAAGCGATTTCGTACGGCAATAATTCCAATGTTGCTCGACTGGCGGCTTCTTCGATTTCAGCAGGGATGGAATCGTTACGCTCATTAAACAAGGGTTACGCTCATTATCGAAATTATTCATTATACTTATAATATTACCAGAAAATGCTGTCAATATTTTTGCGTTTTTCCGTAACTAACAACAGCACTGGTTGCTACGAAAATTTTGATTCATTAAACATTGCGATCTGTGTGGTATTTTTTGATTTCTTATTTTTATTGAGTTTAAAGTTCTTCCGATTGTTTTGTAGAAAAAATAGTGTATGATATACGTGTTAAAAGTGATTTTATTTTGTTCGTGAAGTTAAAAAACTCGCTACACTCGTTTTTTAATCATCTTCACTCACAAAATAATATCTTACTTTTAACACGTATATCATAAATAGCTATTGTATTATGTTATAGGAAATAACCACTAATGTTCCATCATAAAATGAATTTGAATTATTAGCGATTGATAACATTGAAAATTTAGGGATTGGATATTAAGGTTTTTATGAACTACAAATTGAAAAGCTCATTTCGACAGCTTAATAAGCATTAAGTTTTATATTTAGAGGAACAAAACATTTTCGCAATGTTAATACAATCACTATATTGTACAATTAGTTATACCAAAATTGGAATACGGATCCTTATTTTGGTACACTCAACCTTACTCATTAACAGAAACTATTGCAAAAGTTTAGAATCGGTTAGAGTCTTGCAAAATCATGCAAGAGTTTGGCAAAATTGCGAGACAATAAATTTTTGATAATCTCGTAAGGCACTCCAAGGCACAATATCAAATTATCACATTTTTGATGCCTATCTTTTGTCATCCCCTGTAGAGATACCTTCTAATTGGTTTTGTTGTTATAAAGATTGTTAAATTTGATGCGAGTGTTGTACTTAATGTTGTACATGTTAAGTAAATACTTCCATGTAATTATATTTACATTTGCTTGGAAAATAAATAAATAAATAGCTAATTGAGGGGTTAAGATGTATCTTATAATTTTAGAAAAAATTAAAATTTATAATACATTATTCTAAAATACTTGTTAGTTCAAACTCAAATAATAAATCATTTTGCTGCATATCGTGTCCCAGTGAATGTGTGTATTATTAAACTAGGTATATTTAAATGTGCAATTGAAAAATGTATATTACCATTCCAGTTCTTAACACCAGGGGCACCAAACAGTATAGTATTAGTTTCCTAAGAACAAAATAAAAAAAATATTATTTTTCGAAACCCCTGAAAATATGACACCAACTTACTCGTACGTATTTGACATCAAGTCCAGCCTCACCAAAACCAAAGTCGTAAAATGACTCTTCGTGACACGATCTTGGCTTATAAAATCTAAAACAATGTGATGAATACAAGGTATCTTCTGGTATTATAGAAACTCACCTTCATTTTGCAGTGGTTTTAAATCTCTATAAGTTCCTCTAATATCCGAGGAGTTACTTTTCAAGAAACACATCCCGTTCAAATAGTTGTGTTCTCCCACAGCTCTAACAACGCGAGGTGCACAGGCCTGAAACAAAACGTATATTCTACAGGATGTTTTTAAAGTAAGTGCCTTTCTTCAAAGCGGTAGAAGACTAGAAGAAATGAAAATGTGTTACTTTCATTAATCACATCATTAAATATCATGTGCAAAGACTTGAATCAGGCAGTGGTGTAAAAGTGAATTTCTACGTATTGTTTTATACCTATATTTTTTTTTAAGAAAATATAAAAATAAAAGGCTTATATTACACATTTCTGTTGTATTTGAAAGATTTTCGGTCTGCGAGGTAACAAATAACACTCATACTAAAAAGTACACTTGCATTTTATGCCTATATAAGAATACTATTCTGTGGAAATAGACTATTATTCTGCAAGAGATAAAAAGTAGTATAAAATGATTTACGTTAAAAAATTATAAAGCAGATTTAAATAAAACATTTAACTGACTACCGAGTTTTATTGTGAACGCTTCCACATCACTAATATTTAGAAATTCATTTGAAAGTTATTCTTGTAATTTCGCCTTACTTGCACTTATTAACTTCAAACAGCATTACATATTAGATGAGATGTAACTGGTCTGCTACTTCCTGCTCGGCCTAAGCGGCTCGACTTGCAGAAAGCGACCTACCATATCGTAGGTACTTAACTGCAGACCTCTCGCCCCGGGCGATGCGCCATTAAATCTATAAATGATACTGCAGGAAACAACTACTCCGCGGGCTAATGCCCCGACCGGCATTGAATTATACCTGCAGTATCTGTGTGAAACAGCCAAGAACCCTTGTCGGCCATTCCACCAGACATAGACCGGTTTCGGGCTTGTTAGCCCTCATCAGTATGCCATAGGTGAGATGACCGACAATTGAACTGGCTGTTCCTTCATATGTAGTTTCACATATAAATCGAGTGCAAATGAGATGTAACTGGTCTGCTACTTCCTGCCCCGACCGGCATTGAATTATACCTGCAGTATCTGTGTGAAACAGCCAAGAACCGGGGCGAGAGGTCTGCAGTTAAGTACCTACGATATTGTAGGTCGCTTTCTGCAAGTCGAGCCGCTTAGGCCGAGCAGGAAGTAGCAGACCAGTTACATCTCACCTGCACTCGATTTATATGTGAAACTACATATGAAGGAACAGCCAGTTCAATTGTCGGTCATCTCACCTATGGCATACTGATGAGGGCTAACAAGCCCGAAACCGGTCTATGTCTGGTGGAGTGGCCGACAAGGGTTCTTGGCTGTTTCACACAGATACTGCAGGTATAATTCAATGCCGGTCGGGGCATTAGCCCGCGGAGTAGTTGTTTCCTGCAGTATCATTTATATATTTAATGGAGCATTACATATTAGTTGTGTCGGAGAAAGTTATAGAGACTCAGTCATTCATCAAGTTAAAAGCATATTGAACAAAATGTTATGATTGCCTGGCACTTGAAATTACCACACGATCAATAACAAGACATGTTCCATTAGTGAATAATAATGTAACCTCTACGTTGACCTAACCTTGAAATACGTCACATAGAAAAATAAACTTTATTGTCACTACTTTATTAAACAACAAATATCCTCCAAACAAATTCACAACTGTCAACTCTTTACTTTGACGTTTGTCATTCGCGTGCGGTTTCTGAACATAAAACTATCATAAACTGAACTCTGGAGCGAAGCCGATTTGTTTATAAATATTTTTAAGATTCTCGAAGTTTCCGTGGTCTCGAGAACGCGTCTACAATCAAATCGAATATAAGCTGGCATATTCTAGAAAACGTCAAATAAAGGTATTACAATAGTTATTTATGCAACAAGAACAAAAGGTAAGTGTTTATTGCAGGCGACGTGAAATTGTCTAACGAGGCCGTCAGGCCGAGTAGGACAATTGTGTCAATCGCGATAAGCTACTAAACAAACTGAAACAATACAAAATCAGAGATATGACAAATATGGCAAATGGGTATCCAGTTTCTTAAATGATAGCAATTCATTAGGTTAACGTGTCGAATGAATTATAATAATTTGGAACATAACTAACGTATCCGTTGGCGTACCACAAGGCCCTGTATTCAGCACGATGTTATTCCTAATATATAATAATGATCCACAATATGTATCACCAACATTGTATGCTGACGACACTTCTCTGGTTTCCCATGGAGATAAAAATATACTTCCCAGCTAGCAAAGTAGTTCTATAAATTTAGAGTATATTTTCTGTGATAATAGGAGTTTTATATTCTGTTATTTTATAGTTGTATTTAGAATACTAAATTGTTGCATTAATGTGGCACATGAGACTATTTTGCCTTCAGAAACTGAATTGTTTTTAAATTTGTTGCAAGAACGTTCTTAGAGCATAATTTATAGAGCACTTATAAGATAACTGCTAATGTAGCCCTATAAGTGTGTACAATAACACAATTTTACAGCAACGGTGCTTATAGAATCAAATTACTGTAAAACCGATGCAAAATACTGCTTTATATAATTATACCATCTCCTGTGACACTCTTATAAAATTATTCCGTAATGTCGCTTATAGTTTAATTATAGAACTATTGTATAAGGCGTTGTTAAGTTACAATTCTGCTGCGGAAAACAAATTACAAATATGGAAGCTGTTATCGAACTTAAGAGAAAAAGCTCTTTAAAGCAGTTGTAGAGAATAATAATACAGTTGTTATAAAATCATTATAGAGTAAATAAGTAACAAAAGCCTTTTTGTTCCATAAAGAAACGCTATAGAACTATCATTTTTTATATATGTAGTAGGTATAGCCCCATCTGACGAGACCTGCCTATAATAGTACGAAATATTTTGATCAAAGTATAATGGGGAAATTTGTATAATATAGTCGTGACTTGTATTATCTGCTTGCAGAAAGAAAATTTCATTACGATAGATAAGATTTATTTGATTGCTAAGAGAAAATGATTTTCTTATAGAAATTTAGTAACATATTTAATTTAGACCATTCCAAACCTTAAACATATTCACTTTTAGATGTTGAAGTTAAAGAATTTTAATAGATTTATTAAATAAGATTGAAATAAGTGAAATTACCACAATAAAATATGACAACACTGTGAATATTAAGTAGTTGCTTACGAAGCATATTTGCTCTATAATCATCGACAAAATCGACACAAAAATGTTATATTAGTGAGAATCCATTGGAAGTACAAGATAAAGCCTTTCTTTCTGTCGCCATATTGTGAAGAAGGAAAAAATATCTTAATTAAAAATATGTACAACATAAATAGGTGAAATGATATCAATAATATGGATATACTTACTTTCTGACTATTTTATGTACAGTTGGTTGTAAAATTAATCAATTTAGAAAAAAATTTTTTATTAAATTTCCAGCATCATAGGAAATATAAGGTTAACTGAGGGCGCGTCAAAAAATTACCATTATGTACCACATATTTCACGATAAAACTTTTTCCGCATTAAAATGTACTGCTCCTGATGGACAAACAAACTAAGCAATTCGTAATGATGTAAGTAAGTACTCCTATGCAGGCTGATTAGGCCCATCTTATTGGTTCTTATTGGCCCGTCCATATTATTTCTAACATGTGCGATACAGAAACATTTTGTTTTTAAAAGGTACAATTAAACGATTTTAAAGTTCTTTAAATATAACACCATGCAACACAAAAATTGTATAGCGAAGTGCTATAGAATTTTTATGAGATTGCTTTGTAACTGTGTTATACAAATTCTTTAAGACTTCTATAATTATTTGCTGCAAGCTTTACAGAACCGCTTAAAGAACTAAAAGGTTCTATAGAACGGTGCCCATTTCTAAGGTATAAGTGTTGTAAGAACGTTTTGAAAATGTTCTTAGAACAAACATTGCTCTATAAAATTTGCACTGGAAACGTTCTTACAATTTTTACAGAACAAGAAATTGTTAGCTGAGTTGAGAACAACTGTAATGCTACTTTGGTTAATTTACGTGATTGGTACAATTGCAATTATCCTTACTTAAATAATTCCAAGATTAGCTACATACAGAGTGTCCGGTAAGTATATGGCATACTTTCGTGAGTGTATAGGGGTGGTCAAAATAACACTAGTTTGTCATATTTTTTTTCCCCTAAAGTGCCCCTTAACGGAGATACAGAGCCCTTAAGGGGTACCCAGGTATTTACCTTTTCGGCTCTCACTTTTGAACCGACCTGTATAATTTAATGAAATTTTAATATTTTATGTAGACTATAAAGGCTCATAAAACCATACTACAATAGATGTTTTATACTGTCAGGGTAGTCAGGAACGGACTTGCCACCATACTTATTGGGCAAAAATTTTGACAGGTGTCATTTTATAGAGGTGAAGACTACATTTTTAAATACTTTGGTCATTCCTCTTTAAAAAAGGTACTCTACATTTGTTTCGATAAAATTGACCGTTTTCGAAAAAAAAAGTTTTTGTATAACACAACATTGACTCGAAATTTATTTAATTTTCAAGTTTATTAACACACGGTATTTAAACGCAATAACTAATGGAATAACACAAATAACTAATAATACGTATCAAAATAATAAAATCTGTTATTACTACATCACATTAATGCTGATATGCATCTATCTTATGGACAAGCAGTCTGCAAGTATGTTGAGACAAGAAGAATTTATTCTGATACAATTCCAAATCGACGTTAGTAGAATAGCTATGCCGATCCTGCTCCACAATTCAAGATGGCGACTGGAGCAGGATCGGCATAGCTTTCAGCCGTCTACGTCACAGCGGCTGGCACATGCGCGATAGAGGTTGAGGACCGTTTGTGCTGAGCGGAAGTATATAGTCGGTTTCTGTCGACTACGTCAGCTGGGTTGATGACCTGCTTATCATTATTATGTAACTAATAGGGTTAATTATTAAAATAAAAAATCGAATATAGAATGTATATCATTTATTATAATTCTTATACAATATAACATGCTACAATACATTATTTTTATCAATCCAAGAATTATGTTTGTCATCGTAACCTAACCATTTGACAAAAACTTTATTTCTTTTTTTTCGTAACACCTTTTCAACTAAGTGAGCGTCAGGATGTTTTACTCTTTGTAATTCCAATTCATAGAAGCATCCTGTTATTTCTTTACAACTCTCATCTTTCAATAAATATGTTGTATGGTTGGTTAATCTTATTTTCCTAATGATAAAAATCTCGCTAGACCAGTTTGGAGTGTAGCCTTTCTTAAAAGCTTCTCTATATTTGCTAATTCTCACATGGTCGCCTACTTTAAATTTTGTTATTTTATTAGCAATTTTTAAATGAGTATATGTTGATTTTAATAATGATCTCTCATTCCTTGATGTAACTTTAATTGGTTTCATCCTTGTTGTAGAATGGACTGTATTGTTGTATTTGTCAACAATTTTATCTAAAATATGATTCCACTTATATTCTCCTCCTAAGCTGAAAGCACGCCAAAGCATATTCTTTATAGTTCTAATGGAGCGTTCCACAATCGAAGCCTTTTTGTACTATAAACGCTGTAATGGTTAATCTTATATTTTTTCATCAGTTTCTTGAAATTCTCATTATAGAATTCCTTTCCCATGTCGGTTTGTAGATGTTTCGGAATTTTTTTAAAACGTTGTAAAATCCTATTCATTGCAATTGTAACATCCTGGGCTGATTTGCTCGCTAGTGGTTCTGTCCATATGAATTTAGAGAAGCAATTAATAACGATTAGTACATACTTATATCCATTATTTTCCTTGGAATATGATATCAAGTCAATTAAATCAGCTTGTATTAAATCATTCAGACCTTTTATTACGGTTCTACGTCTTTTAAAATTGATTCTGGCAGGCTTGTGTAATTCATTGACAATATCTTCTTTTATATTTGTTGCATATTTGTTGAAGTTGTTGAGATATTTCATATTGGATTCCAATTAAAATTACAGTATGTAAAACAAATTTCTATATATTTAACCCCACAGGAACTCGTATAACGATTTCTACAAATAAATTTTTATTTTCTGTTTCCGGATCTTTTCTCGAAATGAAATATTATCATTGCGACGTAGCATAACGTTGACTAGTTCTGCCAAAGTAAATTCCTTTTCATTTATAATTGTTATGATATCAGTAGGGTAACCAGTAGCATGTTCAATCGTAGCTGTTTCGTAGAAGAAAACTTGACATGTTTTTATATCAGATATTAAATAGTTCTTACTGTTTTCATGAAAGGTTGTAGACTCAAATGTTAAAACAATGTTATAATATAATTCCTTCACTATGTTTCCTGAGATGCTTGTTAACGTTACTTCAAAATCTTCATGATCCGCAGATGAATGCTTTGGTTGACTTATGTGTCTACCAAATTTATCGACTGTCATTTTTTAAGTTAGCTGTAAGTTTTGCTTACTACTCAATAATTTTAGATTCACGCAATTCTTCGATAATAGAGACGATCTCGTTAGAGTGACCTGTATGGCCAGCGGCTTGAGAGGCAACTAAAAGCCTTAATCTATCAACAAGCTCATTGGGATCATCCCAGTATACGTAGTCGATTGGATTATTCGAGGTTTCCATTAACATACCAAGACCTAACCTCTTTCGAGTTGAGGGTGCTATGATGCGAGGTCTTCGTGATGTTAGTGGTTGTATACTCAATGCGGAGATGATTTTTATATTTGTAAGATGCATTACCCTGAATTTGCTCATTTTCAGAGTAGTTTCTTTTATGAGCATTCGTTCGTTTAACAATGTCTAAGTAGTTTTTTATCACCTTCTGTGAAACCTTTTGGATGTTTCTTAAAATTAATTCGTAGAGTCCAGGAGTCCCAATATAATTTAACCCTCCTATAATTAAATTATTACCATCAAATTGTAGAGATGCATTACCAATTTTTAGTTCATTATGCTCAGGATCATATCTAACACCATACCTAAAGTCAAACTCATTATGAACATCACCAATCATTTTATGAACATAGTCTCTAGGTAAGGGATCAAGGTGATTTAAATAGTACATCATATCGGGCGATTTACCAAAGTCTTGAATATATTCTTTTGCATCTTTTACACTTTCATCTAGTTCCTCATTGTTTTCCTCATTATCTCTATCAGCAATGTCATTATCATTTGAAGTTCCTTCTGCGACAACTGATGTATCTAGGAAACTTGGTGCATCAGAAGTCGTCGATCTATTATATTTCGCTATGCTTTTCTTTGGTGAGCTAAACGAAAACCTTGATTTTACTTCCTTTTTTATAAGCTTCTCACTTTTTATATTAGGCTCTCCATCAAGTTTCTCGGCAATTGTTTGTAAACGCTTCGTGATAGGGAGAAACGATTGTTCTTGAATTATATTTCCTTCTTTCAGAGCATTCAGCTTTTGCTTTACTATGTTCCTCCTTTGTATTAACAATTTTTTTACTTCAACTTCCTTTCTATTCATATTGAAAGCATCAAATCTTCCTAATTGTAGTACTTCTATAGATCTATAGATCCTCAATAAGCAGTAAAAAAACAGGTAGCTGGCAGTAAAAAACAGGTAGCTGGCAGTAAAAAACAGGTAGCTGTCAGTAAAAAACAGGTAGCTGGCAGTAAAAAACAGGTCCCAGGCAGTAAAAAGTAGGTATCTGGCAGTAAAAAACAGATACTTAACAGTTAAAACAGCGTAGTGCTAAGAGCAGTTCAGTATGAATACTAATAATGATGAATAAAGTTAGCAGAGCTTATTTCTCTTTATATATGTATGTAATGATCAAATGTCTTTCTATATCTACCATTATTAATGTCACTGTCTTTATTAACCACCATAAAACTATATTTGTCTTTCCAGCACAGTGAGCAAATTTCCTTAAACTTATTAAAACTCATATCGCTGTTAATGTGGTCTTCATATATATGCTTCAGATTCAAATCATCTTGTTTGAAGACTACCAACATATTTGCGTTATCACGTATTAGATGTTTTGGAATACGTGTATAAGTTTGACAAAGGTAAAAGCAATCTACGTCTTTATGACGCCCCATACTGAAGTAATCTCTCATAACATTTTGTTTATCACAGGCTACATCATCAAAAATAAATATTGAGTTTTGTTTAACATCTTCAGGCGGTAGAATCGCAGTTATTGAAGGCGTAGTATCCAATTCCATTTATTTGTTTTTGAAGTTCTTATAAATACTGATATTTTGATTGATAGAGAGACTTATATAAAATATAAATATTTTCAAACTTTAATCCATTGGGATGCTCGATCAAACTAATCATGACATTAGTTTTACCACAGTTTGATGGACCGACAACCAAGCAGCGGATTGTAGATGGTAACAATTCTCCATGTCTCTTCGAAATTTTTATTTCTGCGATATCATTGTTGTTAATAGGTAAATCAATTGGCTGTTTTATAATGCGCATGACGGAAGCAAAACTATAAATAAAGCTCAGTCTATGATTGTGTGTGTATATATATATTAGATGTGATACTGGTATTGTCATCATTCGTGAGTAGTTCGTGATGCCAAATGCTTAGAATAACAAGAAAATCTGGCAACGGTATATTGAACTCTGCTATAAATAATTTACCAGTAGAGCTCCATATTCCAGGATATAAATTTTGTGGTCCTGGTACTAAACTTGCGAAGAGATTAGCAAGAGGTGATGTGGGTATTAATGGTTTAGACGAAGCTTGTAAAGAACACGACGTGGCTTATAGCAGAGAGAAAAACTTGGAGCAACGACATACGGCAGATAAAATTTTGGGTGAGAAGGCTGTGGAGAGATTTAAATCACCAAACGCATCTATAGGAGAAAAGGCAGCAGCCTTGGCTGTGGCAGAAGCAATGAAAGCTAAAGTTAAATTAGGAATGGGATGCATTAATGGAAAAACTAAAAGAAATAAAAGTAAAACTGGTAAACGTAAAGCGAAATCTAAAAAGGTTGGTGGATCGTTAGCATTTAAAGATGTAACAAAGCAAGCACGAGTAGCGCTAAAAGGTAAAAATGTGCAGAATATGAAAGATGCTATTAAAGTTGCATTAAAAGCTGTTAATAAAGTTAAGAAGAAGAAATATATTAAAGCTGCCCGAGTAATACCAATACCTAAGACAGGAGGATTTCTACCACTAATTCCATTATTTGCAGGCTTAAGTGCGCTTGGTGCTTTAGGTGGTGGAGCAGCAGGAATTGCAAAGGCTGTTAATGATGCCAAAGCTGCAAAACAAAAGCTTGAAGAAAGTAAACGTCACAATGCTGCAATGGAAGAAATAGCTATGGGTAAAGGACTATACATGAGACCTTACAAGCAAGGTTTTGGTCTTTTTTTAGGGCGCAAAAAACCTTCCAAGCGTTACCGATAAAGTTACCGAAACGAGCTCTTACTAATTTGGATTTAATAAGATTGACTAAGAAATTAAATATTCAACATTTTCGAGGCATATTTATGAGAGATAGTTTACCACGTCGGGTGCATTATAAAGAATGCGGTATTATTAATCTAGACAATGAAAGAGGCTCTGGGACACACTGGACTGCATATAAGAAAACTGGAGAAAAAGCAGTATATTTTGATAGTTATGGCAATTTAAGGCCTCCACGAGAATTGGTACATTACCTAAATACAAATGGACCGTGTAAAATATTGTATAATCATGAACAGTTACAAACATTTAATACATTCAACTGTGGTCATCTATGTCTGAAATTTTTGTATAATTAAAAATGCAGTGCTATATTTGAATAGTATATTTCACGACACCGAAGATGTCGAATTCTTTTACTGTCTGGAAGAAGCTCAACTCTTACTTCTAGGTATACTCCTCCAATTATATTAGATGATAGTAAAGACTACGTCTTAGGGTTAATAAGCTTTGAGGCTTATAATTCAATTCCAAATATCGAGAAAAATAAGAACAACAAATTTTATTATGGTTCCAAGGGTAAATACATTGAAATTCCAGAGGGTAACTATGATATTGATGCAATAAATAAATATCTACAACGAGCCTTAGATGACTTCAGATGGCATGATAATGATGACAGCATAAGAAAGGGAATTGTTAAGGAGCATCAAAAGCTCATTTCTATTAAAGCTAACAATAACACTCTGAAGTGTAGAATCAAGTGCAGTGAGGACATAGATTTTACTAAACAAGATTCAATAGGACACTTGCTTGGTTTTAAACCAAGAAAATTGGCTGCATTTGGTTACCATGTATCAGATTTTCCAGTCGATATTTTTAGTGTAAATACCATTTGTATAGAATGCAATATTGTGGGTGGATCCTATATTAATGACAGGCAAGCTCACGTTATTCACGAATTTTTCCCTACAGTGCCAGCTGGTTTCAAAATTGTTGAGACTCCAAGTAACGTTGTCTATTTACCCATCAACACTCGATTTATCGATCAGATTGTTGTTAATATAGTCAGTCAAGATGGTGAACTCATCAATTTCGGAAGAGAGGTGGTGTCATTAAGACTACATTTGAAGGAAGCGTGATCAATAAGTGCAATGGTAATAAGGTATAACAAACGTGGCGGTTCTAGTAGTCGAAGCTATATAGGAGGTATATATTTAAAACCTGCCATCAGTTCTACACGAACCATCAAACCAATAACAGTAAGAAATCGAAAGTTTCTCGAATCTCTTGGTTTTAAGGTAATTTTTAAGAAGTGATAATAAAAATGGATATATTAAATGTCAACGAGAGGGCTTATTTTGACAACACTATTATTAATACTCATCAACCGTACGCATCTACGTCTTTGAATAATAATGATGAAATTCGCATTCCAATACAACAGCAGGATGTCTACACATTACCCAGTGAAAGTTCATTGTATATTGAAGGTAAATTACTGAAAACTGATAATACACCCTCCAAAACTGCTACATTTGTGAATAATGGTGTCATGCTTTTATTTGATGAAATCAGATATGAAATGGGTGGATATGTAATAGATCGCATCCGTCATCCAGGTCTAACCTCCATTCTAAAAGGATACGTGTCATTCAACACAAGTGATACTCAATATCTACAAAATAGTGGATGGTTTTTAATAACAACGAACGGTCACTTATAGTTGATGATCATGGAAATTTTAATGTTTTAATCGATTTATCCACCATTTTCGGATTCTGCGAAGACTTTAAGAAAATTATTTTAAATTTGAGGCAGGAGTTGGTGTTAATTCGCTCAAATTCGGATACCAACGCTATAATAAATTCTGCAGATGAGTCAGTGAAAGTTGTATTAAATAAAGTATTGTGGAAAATGCCTCATATATCAGTGTCAGATGTGGAAAGATTGAAATTGGTTGACTATGTAGCTAGGAACAAGGAATTGGAAGTTCCCTTTAGAGGTTGGGAACTGCATGAGTATCCTCTCCTACAAGAAACTCAACGTCACACCTGGAATATCAAGACGGCGACGCAACTTGAGAAACCTAGATTTGTAATTGTAGGTTTCCATACTGATCGTAAAATAAATTGAAAAAAAATTTCAGTCACTTTGATCATTGTAATTTAATTAATATGAAACTGTATCTTAATTCTGAGATGTTTCCTTATGACAATTTGAATATAAATTTTGAGAACAATCAGATAGCAACCTTGTTTGACATGTATGCAAAGTTTCAACGATCGTATTATGGAAAGGAAAATGAACCTATTTATACACGTGCAGAGTTCAAGAAATATGCACCTTTAATTGTTATAGATTGTTCTCATCAGAATGAAAGTCTTAAATCTGGTTCAGTTGATATTCGACTAGAATTCGAGACTAATAAAAATATTCCTTCAAATACAAGTTGTTACGCTCTTATACTTCATGATAGATTAGTTAAATATAGTCCTCTAACTAGTACTGTAAGGATTTTATAAAACATATAATTAATGATAGTTATTTTTGTTATTATTGTAAGTTGTTATTGTATATTACTTAATAAATAAAAACAAGTCTTAAAGTTGTTTAAATCATTTTATTCCTTAATTTCATTTAATATACAAAGAGTTCTATTATAATCATACAAATGTGTAGAAGGCCATGGGGCGGAATCAGGACCACAGCTCCATCCTAAACAAGCATCTAAATCTTGTTCAGCTTTTTGTATATTATCCTCAATCCATTTAAGAATATTACCATGATGAAAATTTGTAGATGGCTGAAACTTCCAGTGCAACTTTTTAGACTCTTGTAGCGTGCGCAATTTGTGAAGTGTACGGCTTCTGGCATAGTATGCCGCTTTACACATGGCTTCATCCATCGTTTTGTCAATGGTTTTATAATTACTTAATATATTTCTTAGTGGAAAAGTGGTATTGTCAAGATATGGATAATATTTGTCATCTAGTAACAATTGAAATAAGTATATTTTGAATGATATTTTAATTGAGGATGTAATATTTGTATAATATCATTCAAGCGTTTAACGGATACGTATTCATATCCTTCTTTGTGACACACCGCCAACACGCTGTGAATAAACTCATCAAGTTCCATTTTCTTGTCCATCAACAATTCAATGAATTGTAAAGGAGGTTGTATATCATATTCCGATAACCACTTAAAGGCTTCCTCTGGAATTACAACTTCTTCCAAGATACTCTTTAATAACTTGTATCTTTCTTCACTGTAACAGCACTCGATAATGCAACGTTCGATAAATTTATTGTAAACTTTAACGGTTGCATAATGCAAAGCAATATGCATCTCACTACACAGATTGTTCATAGTCATGTTGGAGAGATGAAAACAAACTGATTTTGATCTGTTAGCTTACAACTTATATACCAGTAATTTGCTGACTCACGAGCACACTATCCAGTTTACAGTAGACATTGCCACACATAATTTTATCGAATACAAATTCTTTTGTTTGGAATGTTATCGTTGTCATCTAAAATTCTTTCAAAACCCCAGGGCTTCGTATCTGTGCTCTTAGAATTTAAAATTCTTTTATCATCGTAAGGGTTAAGAATCATCTTATGTTGTCGAATTGTATAAACACAATGCTTTTAGATCTAATTAGATGCTGTGGCTTGTAAATAATTTCATGATCGAACAGAGTTCTTTTGTAATCTTCAAATGTAATTTTCTTAACACTTGCAGATGTAGAACCCTTTGACTTTTTAACTATCTTGTTATTATGAACTTTATAAGCATACATTTTTGCTCGAAGGCCTACAAATTCTAGCATGATTTTTCCATTATTTTCATCTTTCATCAATCCTGGCACTTTCTTGTTTTTCTGTTCTATTCCATATGGATTATGAGGATCATAATCAGATGTATCAAACCTCTGACTGTCTTCTTTAATATACTCATAAATATCAGGCACATTCAATTGATAAATTAGGCTATCGGTATCTGTGTACAGGAGTTTTGCTTTATTTTTAAATTTTTGCAAGATATAATCATAGTGAAATTCATACAGAAAGGTTTTAGATATATCTAGAACACAGAATCCTGCGTATATAGGTTTATTAAACAAAATTTCTAATTTATTCATTTCTACAATGATCATATCATCATCAAAAATGCTACAACTGTGGAAATTAGGTTTTGCAATATAATTTTGAGCCCCATAACGGCCGTCCCATTTAGTGGTCATACGGACATCTCTATATTTCCGTACGTTTTCCATTAATTTGCCGTACACAGCATTTATCATTAATTTATAAAAATTCTTATCAAAATCATTTTTGGCTTGCTGACGCAACGTGGTGTTTAAATCAATATACTTTTTCAACCACGCAGCTTGTTTGAATCTGAGAACCCTGTTAATTTTCTTTAAACGTAATCCATGCTTCAAATACAGCTTTAAATTTCTATAATGAACAACATAATTACTTTTGGATACAATGTTAGTAATAATTTCTTTAATTTTGATCTTGAAGGTACTGGTGGTGTCATGTGTTGTGGAGCTAAAGGTAGATCACTATGAATTTGATGTAGATAATTGGGATATTCTAAGTCACAATCGAAAATATAGCCAACTTCTGCATTATCTGGAATATTTATTATATATAAATTTTCAATTTCATTCTCTTTCAGAAATTCAAATTCTCCATATGGTAAATATTCAGACATTGCAGCCCCATATAAATTGTTTATATCAAAATACATTAGATATACGGATTCTTGACTTGAATCATAGAGATCTCCCATATATTTATTATTTGCTTTTGCATATCTATTGGAACACTGAGACACTCCACCACGAATACCTCTCTCAATAAACATAAGTTTTCGATATCCGTTAAAAGTTCTAAGTGTACTCCAGTCGTTTTAAGCATAGCATCGAACGCTAAACCTGGAGCAGTATAAAAATGTAATGGATCCAATTCATATGTTAGTAAACAAGTTCGTCGAAAATTTTCGAATATATCAGCAAGAAGGAGAACATCACTTTTCAAGTATAAATCAGAATAATCACCTAACGTTTTTATGTTAAATGTTTTCCAAACATTAAGGGCATGCTGATAATCTTCATCTTTAATACATTCATCATGCAATTGACTATAGAAATTCGCTTTTGGTGGTAAACATGTCTCAGTGAGTTTTCCCACGAATCAATATAATCGTAAGGAAAAATACCCTTTCTTGTTAATAAATTAAATTCTTGATCAGTGTTACAATAAGCCTTAACAATGGTTTTCTTTTCATTTTCTAAATAAGAAGATAATTTATCAAGACTACTAGACATAAAGCGGAATGAGTCGATGAATCGTAAGTGTACAGCAGTACCTTCAACCGTTTTAGTAAATGAAATATATTTTTCTTTATTAACTGGTAGCAATCGAACTGGACCTGCAAAACCGGTAGCCAATTGTTTCATTATAAAATTTGCATCATAACCGCTTAAATTATGAAAAACAACAGGTATATTAAATGAGTTTTGATAATTTAGATTACAATCTTGATGAGCTGCACCTCTGTATTTAGAGCTGAGGTGACAATGATCACGAACTTTGATATCACTCGATGTAAATGGTTTGGTACATATGTGACAGTGTGTTGCGGTAGCATAATTTATTTCTTGTTCGAATGATAAAGTTTCCATTTCTTTCGAATTTTTAAGGATACTATCAATATTCAATGCAATATCTTGTAGTTCTGAAATAAACCATTTTATACAGTCATCACCTCGATATAGCTTGAGTCTTGATAAATTATTATCATATGAACATTTCAAATAATATGCTACACTGAATGGTGTATGCTTTTGATAATTAACTGAATTGTACTGTTCCACTCCTAAGGTTTCACACGGTTCAAGAATACTTTCAAGATCGGCATATATCACAAAAGGTACTCTTTCTTTGTAACTGAAATGCTTGAAATGTAAAATTTTATCCGACTCCTTTGGTAATTTGAGGGCACACTTATTCATGTTATTGCAGTAAACTAAATGTCCTTTAAGTAAATCATCAGAACTAAAATGATTTAAGCACCTATAGCATATGAAAGTTTTATGTCCATGAGAAGATAGTTGTTTTGAAAGTAGTGCTGACATTCTCTTTATCCATGCGAAGTGGAAAAATGTCTTATCGTTTGAGAATCCTGTAAAATTATTATTATTATTTTCAGTCGATAGCACTAATAAATTAATGGGTTCTTTGTTACTATTTCTATAATCGCTTAAAGAAAGCGGCAGAACGTTTTTATTTTCTATACAATACAAATTAATAGACAAGTTATTCAGTTTTTCAAACTTCTTTATATCATTAAGTTTTATTGGAAACTCGATGGAATCATATTTTAGAACATCTTTAAAATGAGGATAACTTGTTATTCTTTCAGGATGTTTATTTTTAGCTGGATATAGAGCGGAGATTACAGCCCACAGAAAACATAATGAATCGTTATTTTCTACATTTATTACAGCATTTTTTCGTGATATAAAACCTGGTAAACTAACATAAGTTGATGTTCCCCCTTTTAAAGGTGAAAATTTGTTAATATTGACTTTTAAGTGCAAAACCTCTGTAAGAGCCCATCCCGAATCTTTTTCACTAAATTCTTCTAATTTATTTGTTAAAGTATGGATTACGTTATCCCTGTACCAAGTTTTTAAATTAGTATTTATATCGATTATATGATTTTTTGTAGAAAACGTTTTCATATCAATATCACCACTTTGAGGTTTAATAAAATTACATACTAATACAACATTAACTTTAAGCATTGATTGTTGACGATATAATCTAATTTTTCTTTGAAAATTATTAAATGCCTTATTTAAGAAGCATAATGGATCTTTGATACTTAAATTTGCAATTAATCCTGTACACACTCGTCCGTCGAAGCAAGAATCAATCGAATGCCAAACTAAATTTCGACTACGCTTCTTTTCAGCAGTATTGTTCTCTAAGCCTGCTCCAACTTTACTAGAAGTATATCGTAAGTGTTGCAATTTAGCTAAATAATATTTCAATAATGCTAAGTTTCCTTCTAACTTAAAAGGATTTTCAGTATCCTCTTGACGGTTAATTCTATTTTTAATCGCCGTCTCCAACAATTTCACATTACCTTTTACTAACTTTATTTGCCTTATTATCTCTTCTTTAGTTTTTACCAATTTTACGGCTTCTTCAGTAGTTTTCACAATTGTAGAACTAATAGAGGTTACTGTTTCAGGATTCATGTCTACTTTATGTCACTGTACGGTAGCACTGAATCAAGGAAAATAACAACAACAGCAGCAGCAGCAGCAAGTATACCAGATTAGTATGAGAAGTGTAAATATAAACTGTGTGATTTCTTAAAGAACACAACTCATTTTATATGCGCAAGGAGCTTGCGCAGATAAATTGAAACGTTAGCTCATTTTGAAGCATATATCTACATTTTTGCATTTGCTATTGTTAAACGTAACACCTCAACCGCTTAATAAATATATAATTTATGATATGTTCTTAAAAAATATACTGCAGCAACTATATTACAGGAAAACAATAAAATAAAAATATATAATTTATTTCTTTATTTTGCAAATTCTAAATAAAAATTATATAAACTGTAAACATTTGCTAACGCACATGCGCACTGCTGCATTTTGTGGTGCCAACATTCCGGCACCATGGGCTTCAATTTGGGACGTTCCAGAAGCTCAACCACCGGTTTGTCTACATATTTCCTTAGGAATTCAGCCTTCTGATTCCCCTTCATATATTATTCCAGCTGTCTGGGTTGCTGCCTTAAGAATTTTGGAAGATCTTCGAGGGATTCGTTGCCATCATTCCATGGAATACCATGATGGTAGTTGACTACCCAATACGCCTCTTTTGTAGCTCCCATGACAGCTGATGAAAGGGGAAAGGGGTTTAAATATATAATGGTAGGAGATTTTACCATTATAAACCCCAATTCCTTCACGGCCCATCTGATGTCGTCCTTCTTGTTACTAATTTTAAAACACTGAATGTCTACCACGCAGTCGGAAGTCATCTTTTTCGAAGGATCTTTAAAAATAATGTTTTATTTAGCTCAGATACTAATATCTGTAATATGGTTACAAACTCTAGGATACTGCTTTATATACTTTCTAAATGATCAAGTCAGCGCTTATAATGATTGTGGTGGGAGGAATAACGAATCTGTGAAACATTAAGCATTATTGAATACGTCTTGGTGGAACACTTTACATAACTTAATAAGATTTTAAGTCATCTTAAATACATAGAAAATATGAAAAAATTTGTTTGCCTAACTTAAAGTACGAATCTAAAAAAATTAAAATTTCAAAGTTATTTGCATAGAAAAGGTGAAAATATGAAACTGTGTATCTTTATGTTTTCGAGGGTGCTCTTTCAGAATTTGTCATCAGAAAAAACCTGTCTCGAAAAAAAACATGATTTTTGAAAAAAAATTTGGTTTTGAAATTTTTTTTGATTTTTTTAAAATCATAAAACGAAAGTATATAGCATATAGTATGAAGTGAAATAGATTAGATGAATTTGGCCAATGCTATTTTCTGAAAATCGTAATAGGTAGTATGTCAAGGTCACGTATTTTTGTTTAATATGGAAAAATCTTACATGATTTGACATTCCCTAATTGACCCTGTATCAGATTATCCCAAAATAAACCTATAACAGAGATCCTATACACATCCAAAATTTGGACATTTTCAAAGAAATTTCTGAAATCTGAAAATGAAACCAATCGTAGAATTTTTTTAAATTCTAGCAAGTCATATTAGAGGTTGAGTAAAGAAAAAGTTTATACAAACTTCATCGTCAAGCGTCACGTTTAAGGGCTAGGTGAAAAAACAAAATACCCTTAAACAGTTTTTTCGTTATAACTTGATTACTATAAGAGATAGAAAGTTGATTTTTTTATTATGAAGAGGAAAGAAAAAGCTATCGAACGATGGTATAATTTTGGTTTCACAACTAGTATGAAAATCGGGGTGGGGTAGCGCCAAATTTTACATAAGGATGAGGGGTTGCAATGTTACTTTTCAATTGTAGAACAAAAGTATTTTTCAAAAATGCAATAAAAAAAATAAGCGACTTAAAAAAAAAAAAAAAGGAACTAAAATTCATAATTTTATATGTATGATGTTGGTGTTGTTTAAATAGATATCAAATTACATAACACGGTGTCAAATTTCAAAACGCGGCGTCAAATTTCAAAATAATGTGTCAAATTTCAAAGCGCGGTATCAAATTACAAATCGCGGTGTCAAATTTCATAACAAAAGTGTCAATTTTCAAAACAAAGGCGTCAAATTACAAAACGCGGTATCAAATTTCAAAACGCGGCGTCAAATTTCAAAATAAGGTGTCAAATTTCAAAGCGCGGTATCAAATTACAAAACGCGGTGGCCAAGTTCATAACAAAGGTGTCAATTTTCAAAACAAAGGCGTCAAATTACAAAACGCGGTATCAAATTTCAAAACGCGGTGTCAAATTTCAAAACGCTGCGTCAAATTTCAAAATAAGGTGTCAAATTTCAAAGCGCGGTATCAAATTACAAAACGCGGTGTCAAATTTCAAAATAAGGTGTCAAATTACAAAACGCGGTATCAAATTTCAAAACGCGGTGTCAAATTTCAAAACGCGGCGTCAAATTTCAAAATAAGGTGTCAAATTTCAAAGCGCGGTATCAAATTACAAATCGCGGTGTCAAATTTCATAACAAAGGTGTCAATTTTCAAAACAAAGGCGTCAAATTACAAAACGCGGTGTCAAATTTCAAAACGCGGCGTCAAATTTCAAAATAATGTGTCAAATTTCAAAGCGCGGTATCAAATTACAAATCGCGGTGTCAAATTTCATAACAAAAGTGTCAATTTTCAAAACAAAGGCGTCAAATTACAAAACGCGGTATCAAATTACATAACACGGTGTCAAATTTCAAAACGCGGCGTCAAATTTCAAAATAAGGTGTCAAATTTCAAAGCGCGGTATCAAATTACAAATCGCGGTGTCAAATTTCATAACAAAGGTGTCAATTTTCAAAACAAAGGCGTCAAATTACAAAACGCGGTGTCAAATTTCAAAACGCGGCGTCAAATTTCAAAATAAGGTGTCAAATTTCAAAGCGCGGTATCAAATTACAAAACGCGGTGTCAAATTTCATAACAAAGGTGTCAATTTTCAAAACAAAGGCGTCAAATTACAAAACGCGGTATCAAATTTCAAAACGCGGTGTCAAATTTCAAAATAAGGTGTCAAATTACAAAACGCGGTATCGAATTTCAAAACGTGGTGTCAAATTACAAAACGCGGTGTCAAATTTCAAAACGTGGTGTCAAATTACAAAACGCGGTGTCAAATTTCAAAACGTGGTGTCAAATTACATTTTTTGTTAACTCAGCAGGAAATGGTGTCGGATTACAATTCTCAAAGAATAAGTATGAAACTGAATTTTATCTGACACGAGAAAGTTAGTGACCTGTACAGTTCAACGGAATTCACCGGATGTTCATATTACTGTGTAAGTTGCAACAATTTGATATATAAGCATACTGCATTCGTTGAGTATATTCATTCTAATACAAACCTATTAGTAGGAACAGTCTTAACTTCGCTTCGCTTAATTTTTATACCATTTTAAAAATGTCTCAATTTTTATCTGAAGAGATCTATCAGCAGGAAATGCAGAATCCTCATTTGGATGAAGCCATCAATGAGGCGTAAGTTTTTTTCTAATGTTTTTCTACGTTTTATTAAACTATTTTCTCGTTTTGTACAGAATATCAGAGGAACTCAATTTGGCCGTGAAGGCAATTACCTCATTGGAAGCTTCAACCAGGCCAAGCCCAAGTTGTTCGTCGAAGGTGGCCGCTGCCAAAAGGAAGTGCTTCGAACAAGAGGATGACGCGGACGTTTTCAAAATCCGCCGAGGGAAATTCCTGCACTTCCTTCTAGGTAAATATTAAAAAAAATTGTAAAAAATGTATGAATTATTATCTGTTATTTTTTTTGTTGCAGAGGCAAAAATTTGGGTTTGGCCCGGAAAAACATTAGACGGCCCTCATCTTCCATTCGCTCGCTGTCGCCTACGCCCTCGACCTGCTCCTCCTCCTCGGATTCCGAAGATTATTGGACAGGAGCAATCAACGAAGAAAAGCAGCGGAGGGCAGAATTCCGCCAGCGGATGGATGGAAAGATGACTTCTATAAAAAAGAAGATTAAAAACAGCGATGATCTCATATCGCGGCTAAAGGGGGAGCGAAAATCGTTGAGGGTCCACAGAGAGACCCTCAGGGAACAAATTCGGTTGCTCGATGAGCAAGAACGCTCCATCGATAAGAGGGAGCGTTCTGCTAACGAGACTAAAAAATATGAGGCCATCGCAGCAAAGTTTAATGAAATTAATAATTAATTATTAATTTCATTTAATTAGTGCTCATTTTAATCTTCTTTTGTATATATTTTGTTTTTGTATATATTTTGTTTTTGTATATATTTATATTATATTTTGTTTTTAATTATGTATTGTAGTATAGTTTTTAAAAATATATAGCATTATTATCTATTCATTTGTTTTCTTTACCAAGTCAAACCTGAATATCTAATAAATAATAAAGCATATTTTGAAATTATTTAGTTTTTGATTACAAGTAAAATAACAAATTTATTTATTTTTTTAATTATAAATATATTTTCTCGTGAACATTAAAGTCAAATATGTGCTACATAGCAGCTTTTCAGCATCATATAAAATATTATTAATGCAATGGATTATAGTTTATAATTCAAATATTAAAAAATTTTAAAATATATGTTACCTAGTAAAAATTTTTAAACTAAATGAGATGTCGAAATGTTAGGGTGGTTATTGTTGCACTGTTTTATAGATTTTTTAAGTAACCAATGCTAAACTCAATTGTCTTGTAAGTCTATGGTCATGGTTACAACAAAAATGGTCCGATAGAAACGTTACGACTCATTTCCAGTAATGTGTTACATTTATTTTATATAAAATAATAATAACCATATATGTGTAAAATGTTAGATTCTGCTTATATACAAGGTTCGATCAAGTTTCAGGAGAAAAACTATGACAAAACATTCACTGTATTATGTTTTTATAGTATATGTACGGGGTAAAATAATAAATTTGCTAATTCAATATATATTTTTATTTTCTTACTAGGTACAATAAAACATTCACCTGAAATATAAGACTTGTAGACAAAGGTTTACTTCAAAATAAAATATTAATATTCGTTTTATGAATTTTTCATGCTTCGGTAATACACTGGAGCAGAACATATAGTATACAAGGATTTATTTATAGTATATGTACGAGGTAGAATAATAAAATTGCTAATTCGATACAAATATTTTTATTTTATAACTAGGTATAATAACACATTGGTCTGGAATATAAGACCTGTAGACAAATACATATTAATAATCCTTTTATGAATTCTTCATGCATCGTCTTGGATAAATGTAATGTCCATTGTTAAACCAATTTTTTTCCTTTACTAACCAGATATACAGGTCGACTTCTTAAAGAATCGCTAAAGTTTTCAATACTTTTCTTCTCAAAATGCATGTAAAATCTTCTTGGTAAATAGCAGGACAAATTTTCAGTTTCAGCCACAACACTGTCACCATATTTGGTTTTACTAAACCTCAGCTTCACTATTTTAAACTTTTGATTTATTTCTAAATTATTTTTATTTTATAACTAGGTATAATAATACATTTGTCTGGAATATAAGACCCGTAGACAAATACCTATTAATAATCCTTTTATGAATTCTTCATGCATCGTCTTGGACAAATGTAATGTCCGTTGTTAAACCAATTTTTCCTTTACTAACCAGATATACAGGTCGACTTCTTAAAGAATCGTTAAAGTTTTCAATACCTTCCTTCTCAAAATGCATGTAAAATCTTCTTGGTAAATAGCAGGAAAAATTTTCAGTTTCAGCCACAACACTGTCACCATATTTTGTTTTACTAAACCTCAGCTTCACTATTTTAAACTTTTGATTTATTTCTAAATCTTTCACATTTTTAATTTCTTTATATGAAGTTGCCTTGTTCAACTTTTGCAGATCCATGTTGAATATAAATGAATATAGTAGACTGACTGTTCAAATAAGTCTCATATATGCATATATATATACCTTATTCACCCACCCCACCCATATTTCTCTAGTACCCTCCATCTCACATTTGGAATTATAATTTACTCTCCTACTTTTTATAGTAGAAAGGCTAATAAGTTGAACTGGACACAACCAGCAGTTACTTGGAATCACTTTTATCAAAGTAAGAACTAGGAACATGTTTTGATCCATCAGCACCCTCAAAATAATCCTTAGTTTCACATGTGAAACATTTTCTATTTGGCAGGTCGCAATCTCCACCACATTTGATGCACTTGTACTTTACTGGAACAGGCATATTGCAATTAATAACACTTCCGCTCAGCACGATTCTTATTTGATAATAATTGAAATAACTGAGTGTTACATACTTTTATAACAGCCCTTACACTAAACAGGTTAGGTATCCACAAAATAATATACAGAGTGATGAAAATAAAACTTTATTTTATAGTAATAGACATGCAACAAAATCTTTCATAGTAAATACGTGATCGATGATTATTATCTAAAACACTACTTATAATAAATGAGACATCATTGATTCTTCTTTGAAAGCGAGCTCTATCTCTAGCCATCTGCATCCAATCTGATTTTCTTGCTTTTTCAAACAAACCATCAGGATCCATAAGTATAATGGTTTTATTATTGTCTAAGTTAAACACAACCCGCTTTTGACCACTCATTGTATCAGAAGAAAATCGATTAAACAATATACTTCAAGTGTTAAACGCTTTCGCTCAGCATGAGCATAATACGATTATTATTATTAAAGTAGCTTAGCGTCATCTATCTACACACTTGTAACCCTCCCAAACATTGTGACGTAGACGGCTGAAAGCTATGCCGATCCTGCTCCAGTCGCCATCTTGAATTGTGGAGCAGGATCGGCATAGCTATTCTACTGACGTTTACCGCACCGAAGAACTTTTGAAAGCTTCGCCTCTTAAAAATTTGAAAGCTTTGTTTCTTTTTGTATACTTTGTAAATTTTCGAAATGGGCACCTTTACCGGAGTATATTTATGAACTGGGAAATAAATCTTATGTTATCATAAGATTTCATGCAGCACAGAATCATAATGATTTTGATATTAACATTTTAGTTAACATTTATTTCCTGAAAAAGGCAGTTAATATTATTTTTGGGTTTAACAATTGACAAAACTTTTAACTGCAGAAATCATTGTATTGAACAGGTAGCCGTATTCTCCGAAATCTTAAAGTGCTTAATAAGAATAGGAAAACTATACACAGTGTTATAGTAAAATAAGAAAATTAAGCTTATTTTTTAAAAAGAAGAATGCTGAAATGGCCAATATGGTTTACAGTTAAGGTTACAGTTAATGGTACCTATGGAGGCCAGGTAAATTTATATGGAGGGATTTCCAAATCATCCAACTCACAATCTAGCAATGTTCAGAAATGTTTTTCAACGTCTTTCGAAGTCAGAGAGGTCCAATTCCTGGAAGACCTTTGACTGCTAGAACGCCTGAGTTGGAAGAAGCTATTCTACATGAAACTGAAGAAAATTGAAATACTAGTACTAGGAACATCGCTGCAAATCTTAATGTGAATTATAAATTAATTTGGTCCATTCTGAAGCATCAAGTTATATCCGTATCTCATACAAAGAGAGAGATTTTGTAAAAAGATTAACAAAATGTTGACTTTACCGCTGACATATTTTTACCGACAAAGCTAGTTTTTCCATAGATGCTATAAAAACCCTAATGCCATAATAGAATGCGGAGCTACAGTAGCCCAAAAATGTAAAGGTTGAAAATACTACAATTTCAATCATTATTTCTCGGAAGTTATAAGAATTGTTTAGATAAGTTGTTTTTCGCCCTGTATGGGTATACGTATATTGTATATTAATGTTTTATGTGTATACATATTGACTTTGAGTGTTTGATGACGGATCATATATTAATCTAATTATTATTAATCTAAAGGAATAAAGAGAATTGTACGTATTGTATTATACTATATAGCACTTTACTCATTTTTTTTACTTTGAAAATATGACATTTTATACAAAGATTGCTTAATAATAATTGTTTTCCTCTTCCTCTTTTTTTCTATTACGTCTTTGAAGGAATATATTTATTTCAGAAACACATTGTATAAACCAGTGGCGTAGCTAGGCGTGGGCGAAGCGGCCCCACGCCCGCGGCCTCGCACTTAAAGGGGCCTCGCGCGAGGCCCTCTTGGGGGTAATTTAAAACCGAACGCCATGAACTCTAAATAGTACGAATATCACCCTAAAAGACCTTACTAAGAATAAGCTTTACCGAGTTTTTCCAACCCTTCTATAATTAATTTGCACACCCTGCTGGGTGTGCTCTATTATTATCGACATATTTTTTAATACTGAAGAGGTTACAAAAAATAATTATTTTTAGCATCATAATTATGAAATTTTCAGATCATCCAGACTTCACTACTTTAACTAGTTTCATCATAAATGAATAATTTTGTAAACAAACTTTCTGATTTTTCACCATTCTTTTCTTGAAAATATACAGGGTGACATTGAAAAAACTACAATCCATAGTATCACGCGATAGAGGACCAAAAAATAATAAATAAAGTTATATACACTAATATCCGATTGGCTTTTGTTTTCAAGATACAGCATTTAACAATTTTTTGTAATTTTTTTTTTAATTTCTCCTGATTGTATGAAAATATTTGAACCCAAATTGATGCACACTGTGACCTTGCATATAGCTATTATATGTGTCACAATATTCAGTTCATTCAGCATCTAATGGCGGAAGAAAAGGGCCTCGCTGATGAGACTTCGCCCACGTCTAGATTAGTCCACGCTACGCCACTGGTATAAACCGTACAGCAATAAATGCAATGCAAAGTTTCAGGTAAATGAAGAAGAATTTGTGAAATGCAGTGTCCAGTAAGAATTTACCTATTTTTCGGGTCAAAATAGCACTAGTAAAGGTACCTACTTCCTATATTTTTCTAATGGAGCTATGAGATCATAAAATATTACCTCAGGTGTACATTTAGGGTTCTAACTTTAAAACCAGCATTTTAATTTTGAAATGTATTATATTGACTCGGTAATTTATCTACTATTAGTATCCAGAGGCGGACTTGCCCCAAAACTTTCTTTCAAAACTGTGACAGAAAGTAAACCGAATGATCTTCATTGATTTCGAAAACGGGAACGGCTTTAGAGAGATATCGGGTTTTGAAACAACCGGGGTAAGAGCAGTAACAATTTAAGTTTTTTATTTAAAGAATATTTTATGCATTTAATTATTTTAACTTTGTCAAGTTCAAACAAACAAGTTAAATATTAAAAATAAATCTTTACAATTTGAAAATCTGAATAGAACAATAAAATAGTGGAAAGAAATAAATATTCATTCAGCAATTGTTCAAATTGAGCTCCTCGTACGGCAATACATTGAGATGGTGTTTAATATAATGTTTGCCGTGTTTGTTTTTCTTATGCTGAAATCAACCTTATCAAAAGCTTTTAGTCTTTAGGCAAATGCGAAGTTCGGGCTTGGAAATCTTTCAGTATAAAGTTTTCATACCGTCATTAGAAAATAGAAAGATGAGTGAATTTAAAAAGAGATACAAAATTTAGGGAGCTCATTTTGGATACTTGTGAACTACGAGTAGTATTTACTTTTTTATTAATTACTATTTTTTGTTTTATTTAGATTTAATTTGTAAATATTGAGTTTAAATCTTAACTTGTTTCTAAGTAAACTAAATGCTTGAATAATCTGGAAAAAATAATTATTATTTTTTTAAACTGATTTATCTGGAAAGTCGTTTATTTTATCAAAAGAGATGATATACATGCATGATACTATAAATCATGCATGTATATCATATAGTATCATGATATACATGTATAAACAAATTGCCAATGACATCTGCCAAAGCTTAAATAGTGTTGGGCTCTCTCGGTACCTGGATAGTCAATGACCGATTTTAGGGTCAGAACTGTAATACGGTGCCTTAAAATTATCAAAGAACCCACAAATGTAAATCACTAGGTATACTCGCGACAAGAATTCAGACGACTTACGAACAAATGAATAATTCATTATATTTTCATCAAAATATGTAAGAAACTGCAACTGGTAGTAGATAATAAAACTATATACTACACTAAAAGTTTCCATTATATATTATATATTGCACTAAATTGCAAAAAATGATTGTTTTTAACGCGACCAAATATCGAAAATTACGTTGACAATAAAAACAAATGTGTAACGTCAGCCGTGACGTGACGTAAGACGTCTGAATTCTTGACGCGAGTATATCTCTTTAAAGCTTTAAATAGGTATGCGTTGGAAAATAAAAGAATTATAGCAAGTATTAGTGTTACTTTGACCTCTTTTATGTGTTGACAATATTTAATTACAGCATACCTTGTATAGAAACATGGTATTTTTATTATCAAGAATTAACATTACTGATCGTAGACGTCAACTTTAGGAGGGACAATTTATACAAGGTGAATTTATGGTAAAACTTTCAGAATCACCTTGTGTAGAATGATAATTTTATGTTTAGCTCCATTAAATATGATTATTATTGATTGGTAATGGTATGAGAATTATGGTTTTCTAACATTGTTTTATGTCCTCTAGTGTAGGTAGATACCTTTTAATAATATAATAATGTTTATTGTAATTACTTGAGATTGTGATATATTTATGTTATACAGTTTAATGAACCAGAATACACAGGATTAGGTAAAATTAAAAACATAAAACCTCAATTTGTTCTGAAAAAAAATCGAAAAAAATAAACAGAGCTTTTACAAAATAATCCTCATATAACTATCATCAATTTCAGTTAATTAAGAAAGCATTGAATAGATGAAAGACATGAGTAAATTATTATATGTTAAACTTGTTTCTCTGGCAATCAGGAAATTATGAAGATATATAACTATAGAATTAATTTAAACAGCATCAGCTAATGAAATAATATACAATAATTTAAAAAATATCGGTGTTATATTTTGTTAGCTAATATAAATAAACCTGTGGGAATTCTAAACGAGCGATAATAATCTAACTTTATTTAACAGATATATTGGTATACTCACAATAAGCAATTCTCCAGATGTTTCTCCACCATCTAAAACTGATCCTAAAAAATTTCCATTTGGGGAATTTGCACTACCTAGAAAAAAATATTCAGGCAAACATTCTTCAGCTTAACTTCACTAGTAAATAAGATTTGAATGTTAAAACATTCTTGTAATCATTTTTGCAGTTAATGTCCATATTGATTTAATATGACCTATGTTAATATTTCTGATAGTCTGATACTCATATAAGCACATAATGTGGTAGTAAAAACAAACATATACGTAAACGAAAAACTAACAAATTGTTGTGATAGTTGAACAATTTTTAGTCTGGTTGCCACGTTGTCGGTTTTAGTTTCTTGATGTTTTGAGAAACACGATACATAGTTCGAAATTACTGGCTGATTATGTTCTGGTCCAGAAATCTTCTATCTCACACACACACTAAAACCTTGGTTTTGTCCAGGTCTATCTAATTCTCTTAGATTAGTGTTCCTTCATATAGATTGACGCATGCATGCTGTACATATCAGGATCTTGGAGTGCATTATTCTTGCAGTTGGTCTTACCGCCTCTATCTTTCTTGAGATGTTGTAGAGAGTATTAATACTGTTTTCTTATGATGAAAACCTATCTCAGTACATTCTCTTATACAATTTAGTCAGGTTGTTCCTAGATATTCCTCCTTTTCGTTGGTCTTAGACGTCATCTTGACGGTTCGTTCAATTTCATCTACGAACAGATCGTGGTTTACTCATATAGTCATCGTCTGCTAAATCGCAACAGCCGAGGCGATGCAATTTAGTAGACGATGAGATAGTTCTTCCTTCAAATGTTAGCTGTACCTGTCAGTATATGTTACTGTAAACGATGCGTATTAATACAGGGTGTCCCGAAATAAATGCAACAAAATTTGGTCAGAAATTCTTAAGAGAAATTTAAGGGACCCGTATTTTTTTACTTTTGATAAGTGCGGCCGCCTTTCGGAGATATAGCCCCCTGAAACAAGCCCCTAAAAATTTAATTTTTTTTATATCTCAGAGCTATATCGCACAAGAACCACCAAATTTGGTACACAGGGATTTTATGACATGTAGAATGCGATGCTGATAAGCTTTTTGGCAAGGGGCCCCCACAAGACACTTTTTCGGGGGCCCCCTTGCCTTTGGGGCCACCGAACTTTAGTTGCATATTTAATTTTTAAAAAAATTAGTAGCCTCTTAGAAACTCCAGGGAATTTAAAAACTTTTTTGTCTCTTAAAATTTTTTCGAAAAAATGGCAAAATGTGATTGGATGCATATCGAGGTTCATATGAAATTTTAAAGTGTTAATCGTAGGTGGCTGGCATTCGCAATAAACAATCAATTTTATTCTGTGACAGTTGTCATTAACCAGTGTCAAATTGTTACCATTAATAGTTGTCAGTAATCATTGTTCCCGAAAAAATGGTGAGATTTTCTGTCAAGAAAGGGTACAAATGTACCTAATTTACGGGAGGCTCGTGGAAATTCACGTCTCGCACGCAAATTGTACGCCGAGCGATTTCCTGCACGCATAATCCCATACCATTCAATGTTTGCACGAGTACATCGGCAGCTAATGGAGACAGGATCCGTAGTTGTGAAAAAACCTAACTCAGGGAGAAGTTATTTATTAACTCCCGAACAGGAAGAAATTATCTTAAATTTAATTGAAGAAAATCCCGAAATAAGCATAAGACGCGCGTCATCTCAACTTGAGATTCCCAGAACAAGAATACACCGCTTTATCAAACGACAACTGTTGAAACATTTACACAGTCAAAAGGACCAGGAATATAAAGAAGAAGATTTGCCAAGAAGAAGACAATTTCTCTTATGGGCTCTTCAACGTTACAACTTAAATCCGGGATTTATACGAAATTTTTCTTTACCGATGAGGCGTGCTTTACAAAGATGGCCTAATAAATTTGCACAATCTTCATTATTGGGCTATGGCAAATTCATTTGTCTTAAGGCAGACTCATTCGCAAGAAAAATTTTCAATTAATTGCTGGGCTGGAATTGTCGGAGATTGCATCATCGGTCCATATTTATTGCCTCCACGATTAAATGCTGAAAGTTACCTTAATTTTTGGAGCATGAACTACCGCCTCTTATGGAAGATGTTCCTCTCGGTATTAGACGCAATTTGTTCTTTATGCACGATGGTGCCCCACCACATCGGGGGCACTTCGTAACTGAGTGGCTGAATGAAAATTTTCAAGGGCGATGGATAGGTAACAATTCTCCTCATGTAACATGGCCCCCCCGTTCTCCCGATCTAAATGCCATGGACTGAAGGATCGCGTCTATGCCGTACCAATTAGAACCCGGGAACAATTACATGAACGAATCCTTGCTGCGGCTGAAGAAATTAGACAGATTCCCAACATTCACACGAAAATACGTCAAAATTTCGTGTCACGTTTGCAGGCTTGTGTTGAACAAAACGGTTCTCACTTTGAACACGTTTTACGGAACTGACCAGTGTAATTTTAACAAACTTTTTAGAATTAAATTATTTAATCATGAAGTACCATTAATTTTGTTATTAATTTCAAGTTTATTGTACCTTATTTTGATATTCACACTTTCTTATTAATTGTTAATGTTTAGCTTGTGATTTCTTTAAATTAAAATTAAATTTCTTTAAATTGTGATTTTTTTACAACTACTGATCCTGTCTCTATGAGCTCCCGATGATGGTTAATGACAACTGTCACAGAATAAAATTGATTGTTTATTGCGAATGCCAGCCACCTACGATTAACACTTTAAAATTTCATATGAACCTCGATATGCATCCAATCACATTTTGCCATTTTAAGAGACAAAAAAGTTTTTAAATTCCCTGGAGTTTCTAAGAGGCTACTAATTTTTAAAAAAATTAAATATGCAACTAAAGTTCGGTGGCCCCAAAGGCAAGGGGGCCCCCGAAAAAGTGTCTTGTGGGGGCCCCTTGCCAAAAAGCTTATCAGCATCGCATTCTACATGTCATAAAATCCCTGTGTACCAAATTTGGTGGTTCTTGTGCGATATAGCTCTGAGATATAAAAAAAATGAAATTTTTAGGGGCTTGTTTCAGGGGGCTATATCTCCGAAAGGGGGCCGCACGTATCAAAAGTAAAAAATACGGGTCCCTTAAATTTCTCTTAAGAATTTCTGACCAAATTTTGTTGCATTTATTTCGGGACACCCTGTATATCAAGTTTTGTTTTCACAAGGACATCTAGGAATGGAAGGCAACCATTTTCTTTTAATTTACGGTTATTAATCCTTCAATATCGTTATATTTATATGATAAGTATATAGAAAATACTTTGGTTTTAAGATTACTGACTTCAACGCCTGTTTCTCAAAGGTGTCAAAGATGTTTGACAACATTAGAGACAAAGGTGGAGACTGCTCCTTCAGTTTGTTGATAGAGTTTATCTCTGATGGAGAAGCAAATGGTTCATTTGGTGTACATTAGCCAAATCAGTTAAATGCCCATCCTTCTACGTGGAGTTTTCGATAAAATTATTCCAAAGTTTCTTTGATTGACACCTTTGTAGTTGGATCTTGTTGGAGTTAGATCCTGATTTTATTAATGTATAATTCGGTGTTCTTGACATGATGTTCTGTCTTTCACATTAGATCTCTAATTGGATGGGTGCCTGATCCTATTGCAGCCACTACTGCCAAAGTGGTACGTTAAGTTTGTGTATTTTTATAAGGCAATAAAGTTAGGGTGTTCTTGAGTCACTTGGAATCAGATCTGTCTGAAATTCTTTGACAATTTTAGAAGCTCAAATTGCAAACAAAACTTCCTGGTCCACTTTCTTGATCGTATTGTTTTTGATTTTTTTATACAACGGGTTCTCCACCTTGGCAACATATTCTTTTGTATCTAAAATAACTGCTGCATTTCTCTTGACAGCGGAAAAGTTATTTTTTCGGTATAGTGCAGTTTGATGGTTTTGTTATTTGATTCGGTTTTCAGAATTCTATTTTTTTAATATTAGTACCTACTCGAAGGATTCCCTATTTTTATTTGATTATGATTAAAAGTTGCATTCACAATTACCGTAAGGGTATTAGGTAATAATGATTTAAATAAAGCAAATGAAATCACTGATTAGTAGTATGTGAAAAGCTCACAAACTACAGTGACGTAGCTTATTACGGAGTGTTCATGAAGTAGGCGCAAAATTAGAGAAACGTTTCTCGAAAACACCAATAATTATAAGGCAACCTTATTAGAAATCAATAAAAGTATATTTATGTTTCAGAGAAAACGATGCTCATTTTGAACAATTTCTTTTGCGTTAATTTTTTTTATATAGTTTTATCATTGTCAAATTATAAAGATAAACACTATTAAAATCTTATTTTAATTAATGCATTTTATTAAGTTTTTTAAAATTTGACATGAGTAAAAAAGTGTTTAAAATTAAATTCTGCGCGGGATATTAGCATTTCTTTTAAATTCGATCAATGGAGAGAAAGTTTGGTATAATTTTACACACCTTGTAGTGTTTCAATTTATTTGAACTCATAGTCAAAGAAGACTAATAATAAACGTAAATCATGTACCAAATTCGGTTATATTAGCTAAAATGTAACGCTGCCTCCCGGACTATTATTATTTTGACAAGCCCTCAACATTTGATCTTTATTTCGGTCATTTTTCTGTTTCCAGTATTAAACTTCTTCCTTTCGTATAGTATTTGACAAATGATGAAGGTGCATGTAATCATTAAGAATATAATGTGAGTTGCGAATACCTAGGATGTTAAAAATAGCATGAATTGAGTCACCGATTGTATTTTCCGTTTCCGTTATCTATTCTATACTCGAGCAAATATTTCTGCTTTCACAATCACCCATTATTAGTGTATGACACACGCACTAGTTAATTTCTGTTTTTTAAATTATTATTATTTTTTTTTTCCCAGTAAACACCTTCCTTATTATTATTATTATTATTATTAAATTAAATTTAGGCAAAGGAAAATCCTATATTGCCGTTTAACAAAGTATTAGCTATCTAAGCACAAATATAATACATAAAAAGAAAAAAAAAACAAAATGAAAATAATATTATCTATAAGTTGGACCTCCAATAACGATCCAAGCGATTTTTGAAACTGTTCACAGTGGGAGCACTAATCACTTCTTCAGGTACATTATTCCAGGTGTTTAACACACGACACGATCAAAACTACTGCCTACATGTAGTAGGTACGGAAGTGTTCGTGTGACAATTTAAGTCTATGACCTCTAAGTCTTGCATCTCTACTGGGAAGAAAAAAGTTCAAGTTTGTACCGAATAAGTTGTTAAGAGCACGATAAGTCATAATTAAGTCACTTCTCACTCGTCTTCTGTAAAGTGTTGGTAACTTCATAATCTTTAGCCTCTCTTCATACACCAAATCGCGAAGATTGTGTGGTATTCTAGATGCTCGATGCTGTATACGTTCAATTATGTTTATATCTTTTGCAAAGTACGGAGACCGAACTGGAGCTGCACATTTTAAAATTAGGCGGATATATGTAGAAAACAGTTTATTCATTGTGGAGTGAAATGACTTGTTAATCAAATATAACATTTTATTAGCCTTTTTCACCACAGAAGAAATGTGCGGCTCCCATTTTAAATCTTCAGATATGATAACACCTAAGTCACACTGGGTAGATACGGACTCTAACTGATGATTCTCAATAGAGTAACTAATTCTAGGATTATTTCTACCAAAATGAAGAATGCAGCACTTATCTATATTCAAGTGGAGCAATGTATCTAGATCATGTTGAATTTCAATTTGCAAGTAAACGGATTTCCATATAATTTAGTGTCATCTGCATAGAAGGAAACTTTGGACTTAAGCATGGGTGGAATATCACATATATATGAGAAATAGCAGAGGGCCTAATATGGATCCTTGTGGCACTCCACTTGTAACAGGAGCGGAAACAAAGATGAAGCTACCCACTCTGACACAGAAGATCCTATTATTGATGTAAGCCTCATCCATCTGAGTAAGTTTCCTCTAATCCCAACATGCTCCAACTTTATAAACGTTGTAGTGGGACTTTGTCAAAGGCTCTTGCAAAGTCTAAATATATAACATCGATAGGATTGCCACTATCAATTTGTCTAGTCCAGTCATTTAAACATGTCAATAAGTAAGAACCGATTTTCCACGTACAAATCCATGTTGTTCTTGTGGGATGACAGAGCTTTCCAGAAGAAACGGGCGCATTTCATCAACTATGATAGTTTCCATTAATTTAAGAGGAACTGGGAGTAGGCTAATGAGCCGGTAGTTAGCTGAATAGAATTTATCACCTTTCTTAAAAACTGGTGTTATGACTCAAGAATGCCAATCCTTGGGTAATTCTCCTGAATTAAAAGATGCGGACATTTTGTAATGAAATTTGTAATTTTTTGACATATTTATAGTAAACCCTCTCCTATACCTAAACTCTCGATTGTCGTCTATTCATTGAAACCATCGCATATTTAACATATCTACTTTCTGCCATTCTACTAATATTATATTATTCGATGAGCATATAATTATGGCTGCGAGTATTATAAATCACCCGAGTAAATTACAGGCATTATACACAAGTAGAATATTATACTTTGTACACGACTATTAACAATATTTTAGCAAACTTTTTACTGAAAAAAATTATACAATATTTTGACATTCATAAAATGAACATAACCTACAAATCAAAACTGCCAAAATATCTTAGTCAGGTTTGACATTCGTCGGTCCCTTGATAAATTTAAAAAAGCAAATCAAACTTTAATTAGTATACATGCTACTACCATCATTCGAAAAAATGTTAATATTGCCGTGACTGGTATAATGGTTACAGTGTTCAGTTCTTACACAGAAGATTGAGGTTCATTTGCTTACATCGGAGAATTTTTGTTTTGTTTGTTCGTTTCCGATACTGTCACATTTAAGAATTTAAATTTGGTGACAGAAATGTATATCACTTGATCAGTGATAATTATACACTGCTATAGTGCATTACGTACACCAGTTTACTTGAAGAATCAGACGATTAATATTTTTATAAGAATTATTAAACACTTACAAAATCAAATGGCTGAGACTTTCTTTTAAAACAGAAATCAGCTTATCTGATTGTTTTTTGAGAAATTAATTGTTAAAAATATATAATACACCCTGTACTTTATCAGAAGAATCTTACTTGCAACAAAACTGTATTTAGAGCATAATTCTTGTTTGGCACAGGAATATACAGATCCACCAGCCTTGCCGGAACCTTGCCCTGGTGCCCCAACTATTATCCTGTAAAAAAAATAAACTACTATTACATAATGTAAAAAATAAATATTAAAATATCGAATATATTTTTTACTTAAGGCTAGACTTTTTTTAGTATTATTTAAAATCAAACTAATTAGATTTTATTTCAAATATCACATTCAGTAATCGTAAAGTGCAGCAAGAAAATTTTTCCAAATATATATTTAGTTCAAAATGTTTGCTTTTATACTAATTTCTAATGCAATATCAGAAAGTAGTTACTTACATTAATTGCAATTTATATACAACATAATTTCTTCTAAAACATAAGTTACTAGATCTGATCAATCCCAAGACAAATTTCTGTATGTGTCATTGTACCAAACTGTATAGTTTAAAGTTATACACGTATACAAACTGACCATATAAACTTTGTTCAGACGTTAGTTCCTAACACTTCAACTAAAATGATATTCTGTAACTTCCTTTAAGTTAGATTTTCCCATTCTAAGTAACGTACTATTATGTAAAATCAACTAGGCGATCTCTGTAATAGCACTTATTTATCAAGTGTGTATGTGTCAAGCTTCAAACCACCTTCAAACTGACCAGCATTGATATAGGTAATGTGATATTTTGTAAAAGAAAAATTCAGGATATTGTGAATTATCTGGTTTGAATAGTAATGATAAATATGAAAGCAGAATACGACCCGATTACAGTGGTCATTTAATTAAAATTTTTAAATTGATATTAAATAGGAACACTTCTTCATGTACAGTTACAATATTGCAGAGAAAAAGCTTGCAGCACGTTTTACCTTAAACCCAACCTGTTTGAGATAACCCTGACTAAAATGTATTTTAAACATTTAGCTACCCCATGCAATTTGTTTTGGATATACCAAAATTGAGAAATCTACATTTACCCACATTGCAAAAAAATAAAGTGTGAAAATACTTGATAAAAACTCTTTGTGACAAAATATGAAGCTATAATGTCACTAACAAAAATAATATGAGTATATTTGCTTAGAAGTGCGGGTAATCTTCGATTCTGAATTTATATGAATAAAGGCATTCATATAATCTAATTGGATCGTATACACACATAGAGACTAGCATATCAAATTTTATTTAAATTGAAACAAGCGGGAGTAGGTAATTCTGAAAAAGCAGCACAGGTACGTTTAGTTGTCGTATTATTTTATCCCTATATTAAAACACCATAATTTATAATAATTTTAATTTTCACAATTTTTTGTTTAAATTCAGTTCATATTTTCACCTTAAAATATATCAGACTCATGGAAATATAGTTCCGTCTGTGTTAAAAACCATATATGAACAATAATAATATGTACTTACGTAGGTGAGAAACCTTTGTTTCCTTTCTGAAGCAACAAAGCATATCCGAAATACGAACTGTTAGTCCCGTTTGCACGGATTTCCTGAACACTGTTTGTGTCAAAGTTAAAACATAGAACACTGGATAAAATAGCCAACAAAATTAGATACTTCATAGTAGAAACACTATTTACCGAGTTTTGCCACAAAATGTTCATACAGAATATAAATTTTTAAAAGGAAACTGATAACTGATGATTATAGAGCTGTAGCTATCGCTGTCGAATAGACAGGAAACAAAAATCATCGCGCATCAGGGTTTGCCCAAAAGATTAAGGAAACATGCATTGTAGGATTTCTAAACAAATAAATCAGAGTGATTCACAAAAATGTAAAACACAGCTGATAATAAGAATGAAACATGAACAGTTTAATTTTTCGATTGTTATTTCTTCATGTACAACTTTTATTATAAATTTTTAATTTTTAATAGACGTAGAACGGTAAGTATTTTCTGTTGCATATTTAAGTATTTTCTTCGCTATTTCAACTTTTTTCGCTATTGAGTATTCTCAATAACTAGCCATATACGAACGGATTTTTTTAACGGGCCTAATCCGCCGATTGAGTTCACAAATTTTTCTGCGGATTAGGTCTACGAACTCTGTCTGCTGTCTCCAATTATTGACATATTAAGATTAAGTCGAAAATAAAATATCTATATAATAAGAGATATATGCTAAACAGTATAATAATAATATCTCTATCCCTCATTCTAATCACGAGGATTAGCCCAGAATACGAAGATGATAACACTTACCCGACAAACCTTAGACTTGAGAATGAAAAATTGTTGAGGCATAAACTATATATTAATATATTTGCTGGTAACTCCTGATGTACCAGTTGAAGGTTTAGATATATTTTCCAAAAAGGTGTATCCTGGATTTTTGTTCATGTTTTGTGTCTTTTCTTTTATCGTACTGGAATCTGGAATCTGGAAATGTGGGGAAGGTAGCGTAAGACGCTACAGCACTTAGGCCCCATTGGGCCCCTTGTACTTCCTCCCACCTGAGCTGCTAACCAACCTAATAAATAAAAGAAGGTGGTGACGTTGCTCAGGGGGATCTCTCTACTGTAGGCCATAGAAGATCATCGTTCTCCCAACACGGATTCTCTTATTGACGAAATGGCATTGCACTCACAGAGTGCATGGAGTACAGTTTCGTCTTTCTGTTCGCAACCCCTACAAAGAGGTGTTTCACACTTCCTCGTATAATAAAGGTACTTCTTTAGCCAACAGTGTCCAGTCTGAATACCTGTCACCAGGCGAAGATTCGTCCTAGACATGGCTAAATACTTTTTCGCTGTATCCTTGCAGGGGTACTCTAGGAACTCTTTAGCAAATTGACAGCTATTTTTCATCCCACCGTTTCCTAAATTTTTTGTGGGTGTCCTCCTTGATAATTTCAACAAAAGCTGACAACGGAAGTATACTGGAGGGACCAGGTCCAAAAATATTGAGACCCGATGCCCTACTGGCTAGTTTGTCAGCTGCTTTATTGCCATGCACCGCCCGTATCCCTTCACCCAGCATACAGATATGCTGTTGTTGGTTGAGGCCAGTACCAGTGCCTGATAGCATTCCCATGCTGATTTAGTTATTATCTAATGATTACGTAAAATCAGTAGTGATTGTCTACTGTCTGTGTAGATTCTGATGGTTTTACTCGTGGTATGTCTACGGACAATTTCTTTGGCGGCTACGGTTATACCTGCTAATTCCGTTTGTACGACGGTAGCATGCCTATTCATTGCCCACTGATATTGGATGTGTAGGGATCTGAAATAGATTCCACATCCTGCACCTTCCTTTTTGATCCGTCTGTGAAGATGTTTATTACATTCTCACTGGCGCTCTCCTGATTCCTGATAAGTACCGTGTAGGGTCTGTCAAATGCAAACTTGGGAGAAATACTGTCAGTGTTTGCCTGCAAAATAGGCATTTTTCTGACGACCCCATTCCACAGGCAACTCCTAACTTCTCCGCATCCTACATCTGGTATAATACCAGTATTTTTGAGGCAAAGCATAGTTGTCAGCCATTTCTTTTAGATAAATATCTAAAGGTGGCAGACATAGCATTACCTTCATTGGTATGGTGGGTGTTGTTCACATAGCTCCTGTTATGCTCAGACAGGCAATCCTTTGTACCTGACTAAGCTTTTGTTTAGCTGTCGACTGTTGGTCACCAGACGACAGCCCCATAGGCTAACATTGGTCTCACAGTGGCAGTGTATATCCACATGACGCCTTTTGGTTTTATTCCCCAGGTTTTACCAACGGTCGTGCGGCACTGCTCATAGGATATGTACGCCTTTTTTAGTCTCCTTTCCAAATGAAGATTCCATGTTAACTTTGCATCAAGTGTGACTCCAAGGTATTTCACATCTGATGCAAAGCTTAGGAGAGTTGGTGCCTTTATTAGCCCAATTTTTCTCTTCCTCCTGAAGAGAACCATTTCCGTCTTCCTGACAGACAGAGCATGGTCCTCACATCAGTTTTCAATGGTTCTTAGGGCTATTTGCATTCTTTGACAAAAGATCCCTTCGAACTTTCCATTAATCAGCATAGTGAGATCATCAGCATAAGCGATGGTATAGGTGCCTATTTCCGAGTTGAGGTGGCACAGGACACTGTCCAGAACCCATCTCCCTTGTTGGTTGGATAGCCGAATCCTCTGGGAGGTAAACTGATGCTATGACAACCACAGTCTGTTTACCCTTGACTACACATTCCACTTTCACGGCAGTTAGATCAGATGTTGAAAGGTGCTATAGTAGTTGGGTTTTGATATGGCGAGGAGTATATATAGCCGTCCTCGGTCTGTCTTGGGTGTACTAAAAATACGCCCAGTTAGTTTAGTTAATCCCGATATCCGGGATTTAACTACCCAGGGTTCCTGTATTAGTGCCGCTTCACATCAAGTCGGCGGCATAGCGCAGCCGTGGCCGCTCGTTGCAAGTTACACTGTACCACAGTTATCTTTGTATCACAAATCTTTGTGACGCGTGGTGGTTTGGAAAGTGGCGCTCTATGAGGGTGCCCTCCCTTCTTAGGGGATGGATTGGTCTGGGAAGGTGGCACATCTTACTGGTGCTCATCCTTATTTTCGGATAGTCCAATTTGCTCTAGGTGGTAGCAGGCCCTTGGATTTACCAGCCATCCGCGTAAGACTACGCCCACCAGACGTTGTGGCCTGCGCCAGAGGAGTGGGTGCACGTTTGGAGGAGGAAGCTGCAATTGCAGCTCGAGCCTCCTCTTCTCGCGCCTTCCATCTCATCTTAACCTCAGCACCACAAATTCTTTTGCCCCTACGGGGCTTTTTACTGACCTCATTTCAGGGGCAGTTTGATACGATTGTCCCAGCTGTGGCGAACGTTGCAGCTCTGCCACTGGTAGTTGCAGCGACCGTTGCCGTTCTGCCGCTGCTGACTGCGGCGAGCGTTGTCGCTCTGCCGCGGAGAGTTTAGCTGTTGTTTTATCCACAAGGGATTGAGTTCGATTCGTCCACCTGGCTGGCGTCACCAGGGCTACCAAGTGAATATAGCTCCCAGAAACAGGACAACGTCATGGGAGGGTTGTGCATCCCTGAACCCCAAAACTAACCGACGCCCAGTTCTGCAGTCTCCTCCGAGTCCCTCTGCCCTAAGAGCTCACCCTGCCGGCCCTCTGACGGGACGGCACAGCTGATTGACCGGGAGTGGGTTACAGCCGCCCGTCTAGTCGAATTCCAGACCAAAGTGGCGTATTGCAGGCGCAGTCTGCTCAGCCACCAGGCACATTTCCTCCGACGACACGGGTCGCCACGCACGGCACAAATACGTGGGAGCTGGTCTGCGGGGTGCTTTCACAAGAGATTTAAGCCAGGGAGTTCACCCCAGTGAGCCTGCTTGTGGCAAACCTTGCCATAAGTCGAAGTCCCATGGCTTTTCCTATCTCCCACTTGGGGACGCGCCTGGTAGGTAACTCAACCCTCAGGTTTATCGTTTATCATACTACTGACTGGGCGTATATTATTGGCATCGTATATATATATATATATATATTTTGTACATCATTCATAGTCTATATGATTCCAGTTTCCTTATTGCACTAAGAAACTATAGTATCTATTAATGTAACGTATGTCATCGTGAATATTTTGGTCATTCAGTAAAACCTGCAGTGTGCGTATGGCGCTGCTGCCATTAGTATTAAATCTACAAATAACATCACTTATGCCATCGAAATGTTTATCATAATATGCTACGGCTTCTAACTAAGTACCCTAGATAGTTATGTTATATATCTACTTCAGGAGGTAGAGGTAAAGCCTCCCTAAATACGTTATTTCTTGTAGGCTCCTTAATGAAAACTTTTTTGACAGTTGATATAAGTGTTTACTAAAGGAAAACTCCCTTATTTTCTCAGCTACCCCATAAAGTGCGTGAGCAGCGCATGTGAAATGTATAATTTTTGAGATAAAATCAGTTCTGTTTTTAAAATGTACGTGCCTGCATCACTTAGCATTACAAGAATTTTATCTGAAGCAATAACTTCATTGGGCTATATATAATTAAAACAGTCAATAACAAAATTTATTCAGTTTCATGATTGATTTTATCTAGTACCTTAGAAGCCAGTAGGGGGCTGTCACTAGCAGTGTCGTTTTTAACGCACCAATTAAAAAATTGGCTACTGAACACCCACAAACATCAGTAACTTCGTCTAATGAAATAAACGAAATGGTCCGAAATGTATTTGCGTATTGATGTCACATCATTGTAAATCCTATCAACGTATCTTGGTCTTAACGTACTTTCATGACGAATTTTTCGTTCCATATATTTTTCTAAAAACGTATATAAGTTGGAGTTCTATAGTTTTTTTTTTTTTTGGAATACTGCTTATGAGAAAGGCGTCTGTAAATTCCTAGAAAAATACAGACAGTGGTATTCGTAGTCCGTCTCCGGTCGCCGGAGAGCAGTCACCTTCCCGAAATTATATGAATTTCGTTATGAAATTTGCATAATTTCTGGAAGAAGATATAGGATACCACTGTTACAGTACACTGTATTCATAGTCAGTCCAAAATTTTGAGAATTTCATTATGAAATTCACATAATTTCAGGAAAGAGATCGCTCTCCGGCGACCGGAGATGGACTATGAATACCACTTCTCTTCAGCGCTGGACGAGGCATGGCTGTTAAAATATCTTGTCACTATAGTTTTTTCAGAAGAAAGCATACACACACAGTACAAAACAGGTAATTTTCTTTAATACGTATGCCCCTATAACCTTTTGATACATACATTTGACACATAATACATAATACATTTGAAATAATTCCCGGCTATTTCTTATCTCCTTTGACATGTTACTTTACTTCCATTCACTTCTCTCCCCTCAACTTCTCTTGCTAAGGTAAATTATGTTACTATTTATAAATAGTTATTTAAATACATCCGCCGGATACAAATTACAACAGACGTAGAAAAAAAAACGTATCGACGCGATAATACCACAGTCTGGATCTTAATTTGTTTCATTAGCAAGAAATCTATTATCCCATTCATCCGGGTTCTGCAACTTAGTTAGCATAAAACTTTTTCTCTTACTTCATTCAGCTTAGTTGTTAAAGTTACTTTGCTGTTCTGTAATTATTCTTCTACTGATGATTTTTCTCTTTCCATTTCGTTCAACTGGGTTTGCAACTTGTTTTTGTCGGTATTTACGAGTAACTTCCCTAGCAACTGGTTTTATGTTTAAAATTATTCAATAATTCCTGTTTTTCTTTAACCCACTGGGTTTCTTTTTGTTTCATTTAATCCTGAATTAATCTTATCCGATTGAGAAGTTCAGCATTAGTAACTTCCAGAGTTTTATTCTGGTTGTCCTAATCAATCAATGTTCTCATTTTCCAGCTCCTGTTTAAATTCACTGGTGAACAAAATTAAAATAATTTTTTGTGACATGGACAAAACAAGGTGGTTATTATGTAAAAAGTACCAAAAAAGCCGGAAATAGCATTAAATTTTTTCTATCACCCACGGTTTTCTTGCAATAAGGCATTTTATTTGCTGCTTATAGGTACTTGTAAAATATAAAAGGATATGTGTGTAAGTATACTAATAAACACTCGAATAAACATTAATCTCAGAATGTTTTGTCGATGCTTTACGGCGATATGTTCCTCCTGGAGTATCTCTTAACAATGTCCACCAATAATGAGCAAGCAAATTGACACTCGATTTGCCTTGTTCATCACTTACCGTACCTAAATTTTCCGGAGAAAAATGGTGATGAGAATCCAAAAAGTGAATTTTTAGAGACATGTTAGATCCCATTCCTTTATAAGCATTAATTAGTTCACTCACCATATCTTTATAATTGTCCGCCTTCACATTGCCTAAAAAATTTGCAGTAACTGATTTAAAAGCATTCCAAGCTCGTAATTCAATTTCATTTAGAGAGAGTAGAAATACATCATCCTTCATGATTTTCCGTATTTGTGGACCCACAAATATGTCCTCTTTCATTTTTGTCTCACTAAGTCTCGGAAATGTTTGTTTTAAATGCAGAAACCCTCTTCCATTTCGATCTATAGCTTTCACAAAATTCATCAGTTCCAACTTAATATGCAAAGATGGAAGCAACACATTTTTGGGATCAACTAGTGGTTCATGAGCAATGTTTTTGAGGCCCGGAGTTAATACCTGACGTAGTGGCCACTCCTTCTGTTCATAATGACGATCTCGCGCACGACTGTCCCATTCACAAAGAAAACAACAATATTTGGTATACCCAGTTGCATTCCAAGAAGAAGGGCTATTACCTTTTAATGTCCACATATGGCTCATCCATATTCATTATAACGGATATGCTCTAACAGAACTCGCATATTTTCATATGATTCCTTCATATGAACTGCGTGCGCTATAGATACAGATGAATATTTATTACCGTTGTTTACCAATACCGCTTTTAAACTAAGCTTAGAGGAATCAATGAACAGGCGCCAATCATTTGGATCATGTTTCTGTCCTAACGCGTCAAACAAATTGTTGACATTGGAGCAATATATCAACTTCCCTTCTTGACGGAAACAGTGTGTGAGGTCTTGTTGCCGTTTTCGGTAAAAAGTAATGTTAACATCACCGTGGAGAAGATTCCATCCTTTTAATCTTGCCGCTAAAAGTTCTGACTGGGATTTTGACAGATTTAATTCTCGAACTAAGTCATTAAGTTCACCCTGTGTGATCAAATGCGGCGCTGTTGAACATCCTGGCAGGTCAAACGAAGTATCGGAAATTTTTACGCTTTCTGTACCATCACTTTCAGAATCGGTGGATTCGACTTTTACATCTAAAGACCAAGATTCTGGTGGAACTGGGATAGAAAGTTCATCACTATGCTTAACGGGCCGCAAAGCTGATGGTAAATTAAAATACTTAACAGTATGTTTCGATTTTGGTCCAATACCTTTAATATTTGTGAGGCAAGAATAGCAATCAGTAATATGGTCTCTCGGTTCTCTCCAAACCATTGGTACCGCAAAGGGCATTTTACGATTGTCGCCTCTTAACCAACCTGTTAACAACGTTACACAAGTCTTACAACATATATGTGAGGCCCATAGTTTATCTTGGTCGCCAACTTTAATTCTAAAATAAAGTTCGTATGCTTTCAACACAAGGGAGTTAAAATTACATTTCTGGGGTTTAAAAGTTAACTCTCCGCACACATAACAAAAACTGTTCGCACTATTTACACAATTTCTAGGCATTGTCCATAAAACTAGTCTCGATCACAATAAATTAAAAGAACACACCATTTTAACAAAAATTAACAGTACTCAGAACATCTCAGTACTCTTCAACACAGAAAACGTAACTGAATCGGCTGCTATAAGTCTACTTTATTAGTAGACTAATAGCAGCAATATGCTCTTTAAACATAGAGCTCGCATATAATAAACAGGAATAGACAGGTCTTAACATGATATATGTGCGTCATCGCATAAACGCCCAGAAATGCAGCAATATGAGATGTTACGTATTGTAATTCATAAAAGTAGATGTTACCAAATATCTGTGGGTGATAGAAAAATTCTGTTTTTAGATTTGATTTTAGGTTCTCAAAATACGTAAGATACACCCAAAATTGTCATGTCACAAATCCTGTGTTTATCAGTGAATTGGTTCTTCAATGTATCAATATTGGCTCTTTCCGATGTTGATTGAATATCCTAGAGCATTGATTCCAGAGATGTCCTTTTGCTCCACAGTTACAACACGGGTTGGGTTTTTACCTCCTGTTATGGTAAAATCAGCATCGTCCCTTCCTTTATGAAGATTATCCAATAAATTTTGCAGACTCTTCACAAACTCTTATATATTCTTTTGGACTCCTCGTTGTTCTCCAGTCTGATGCATAATTTGCCTTGTTCTACCTTGACCGCTTCTAGATGCTTGTCGAGTGGTTTCGATTTCCAGCGGCAGTACTAGAGCTTTGAATATATTTTTATGTCTGGCTAAACTTAATGTTTGACTGATCTCAGAGTGTCGTAGGCCATCGATAAAGCTACTCACTGCTAACTGCTTTTGGAACTCTGTCGCTGCGGTGGGGTAGGCTAGCTTCATCATACATACTATATTTGTCTCAAATTGCTGCATATTTTCTTCGAAGCATTGTCTTCAGTATTTTAGTTCCTCATTTCCAAAACAGTTTTCCACGTTTGATAATCATTCTGATCATTTTGTTTTGCCAAAGCGGCTGCGTCAAACTGTTTAAGGTAAGTGGTCCATATGATACCTTTCCATCAAACGTTAGCAACTTAATCCTTGAAGACGAACTTGTAATGGACTCCTTCGCAGACAACTGTGACTTTATACTTTCTTCTACGACTTGAACTTTGGCGACTCTATTCTGTAACTTAACACTTTCTTCTACGACCTGGACTTTATGTCCAACTTTTATGCTTTAAATGGCTTACTTCGCTTGGTTCAAAATAGGTAGGTATCTACATAAAAAACACTTTGTAACCCAGAAGCACCGTGCCCACCTAAGTACGACCTAGTATACATGCTATTTTATTTATACGTAAGTAGGTACAAATCGTACAAACTAAATATTTATTTAGTGTTTTTGTTTTTTTTTAGATGAAAAAAATAAAGATCTGAACTTGTTTTAGAATTATGGTGTAAAGGTACGGATTCGCTGGTGCGGCTGCGGCTCGCGACTGCGACTCGTTGCCGGCCAATAGGCAGTCTAAATGCTGGAGTTGATGAGAACATTCAGACTGTCTATTGATCGACGACGAGTCGCAGTCGTAGTCGCATCAGCGAATCCGTACCTTAACACCAATAATCGTTTTCTAAACACATTTAAAAGCAAAATTGTCACGTCATATTCTAGAAACCACAGACCTCGTGACCTAGGACACTGACACAAAATTGTTATTTATAGATCAAATTGCGGAAATTTCAAAATATGCATTAAAGATTGCATTTTCTAGAAAATGCAATCATATTTCAAGTGAGACGTGAGCAAGTCCTAAAAACATTACCTATACTTTGTATAGCCACTTAATCTGTGGTATAGCCTGTGGTATAGCTATAAAACTATGTACTATATGAACTTGAATACTGCTCAATAACTTGGTATCCGCACTATATAGGTACTCTAACCACTAGCAGCTATTGAAAGCATCCAACGTAAATTTTTAAAGTTTCCGTCACTAAAGATCAATGAATTTTATCCGGAGAGGCAATATTTATTAAATACATTTAATATACCTAGGTACGTAGAATAATTAATAGTCTAAAATACAATTTATTGCACAATAATATCGATTTATTAAATTTAATATCATTCTAAACACCTTGTGTGTGTGTGTATTTGAGTAATGGCTTTGGTCGTACCAATTAGCCAGAGCTAAGTATTTATTAATAATTATATACTCAATGAAGATAGCAATTGCTAGAACAACCCTATATTAGAATTTCTTTACTAAACATACTATCTAGAATAAACACCTTGAATAACTTCATGTTTTACTAACACTTTTTACAGTGAAACTGCTAGAAGCAATAACATTCTTCTTAAATCCACTAGGTATATAATACCAATTATTATCCTTCCCTATACGAGTATTATATTATACCTATATCAAGGCTATTATCTGCCATAATTTTAACAACATTGCTGATATTATTTGTGAAATTAATAGCATCAGCCTTTGTGAAATAATAAAAATTACTAGTGTTAGATACCTATTGTAATTAGTTTTAGATATTACCTATAACTATAATTGTAACTATATTTGTTCTATTATTAGATTGTATCATCTGTTGGGTCGTAATAAACTGTAAATGATTTATTATTATTAATATAATACTATTATAATTCAGTTAGGCTTAGAAGCTATTATTGTATTCAATTACAAACAAAAAGTTATATAAATAATAAATCTTAATAGGTATCGCTATTGCATTATTCCAGACACCGAATAAATCTTGTATAATGGGCTTCCAGGTAAAGGCTGTTACGATTTTGCCGCCAAATCAACCCGACAAACGACCCCTTACAAATGGTCGGATTCTATTGGTGGATCTGAGAAGAAACGTTTAGTGACCCACCGTTTCAAATTTTGATGCAGTAGTGACTAGTGGCAGTAGCATCAACCGTCTTTGTTGGCAGCAGTTTAGAACTAGCATTAGTAGCATTTGTTTGTGTCGTATTGGCCGCTTCAGAACCTTAGCTACTGGCTTGGTGAGTTAATTTTCATTTTACATTAAAATACATAAAAAAAATCATAGTTAGACTTTAATTAATCTGTTAAACAATAGTTTTTTCACTGAATAGTGTTGATTTTTATTGTTAACGAATGTGTAGATCTTCCAGCAATTAATTTAAAGCCGCCCAAGAAATTCTTTTATTGCCACAATGGCTGCCCCTTTGCCGAAATTCAAGCAAGCTATCGAATTTTGTATGCGTTGTACCTAACGCGTAACTTGTTCAAATAATTTTCAGTGGTTTAGAATAAATTTATTTATTTTTTGAATACGCTGATGTTGGCGTTATTTTTTTTATTATATTTAGTAAGTTTAATTTTGGCGCTAAAACCGTTAGCAAACAAAGAACTGACGCTGCGCCGGCGTCTGATTTGTTTTATTTTTTATTTTCAAATAAACCGGGCAGGGACGATACAAGCTAAAACCTGAAGCCAAGCTACTTTTAGTTAGCATAAAAGTGTACGAGTAATCTGCAAATTATTACTTCAGTTATTGCTTATTTTTAGGAGTAGCTTGCATAAAAAGGTAGTCTAACTTCACATTAAAATTTTCTTTACTTCCAGAACCTAATTAATTTTGCAATAAAAAGAATTGAAAATGTCTGACGAAGAAGTCCAAACCAAAAAAGGCCGCAAAACTGCAGCAGAAAGTACAAAACGTCCAAAAAAGGTATGTCTGACTTAATTTACATTATTAAATAAGGCACATGTTGTAAAGTTCAGTATGGCGTAATTCTTTAATGTAGTGTTGGTTAATTATTTGATCAGTTTCATTTTTACTGTTTTCTTTTTAATTTATAAGTATTATATACCTATAGAATGTTAGTATGTTTGCTATATAAAATGACATGTATAATTATTGGTTTTAAAGGAAGCAAAATCTTCTGAACCTAAAGACGATGGAGATGCACCTCCAGCCAAAAGAGGTCGTGGGAGACCAAAAGGGTCCACCAAAAAAAAGACTGAAACAAAGGCTAAGGCAAATGGAGGTAAGATATAGAGGAATTATTATTGAATAATACCTACCCATAAAGTTCGTAACCTTCTTTGATGTATAAGGTTTGTTTTGATTCTGATAGTAAATGATTCTAGAATCAGTAATTATTTACAATATATTGCAATTTGAACCTAATGTAGTGTATGCATAGAGATTACAATTTTGATTTCTTTTTTACGAAAATTACGTGCGAGCGCCAGAATTTGACTTCAGATTCGTGATCAGCACTCCCTAAAATGGGGGTACAATTTTTTTTTGTTAAGATTGGAGATTTTTACTCTGTTGTAAATATCCTAGAATCATTAAAAAAACTGTTCATTTCTTTTTAAAGTAAGAATCAATACAAGTCTATAATGTTGCTCTGACTAATAAAAACGAGTTTTTTTAGTTGGGCGACGCGGTAGATCAAAAAAGGAGAAAGAGGAGAAAGACTCGACTGAAGAAGAAGAAAATGGAGAAAAGAGCAGTGCCAATGAGGAGGAAGAGGATGATGATTAAATTATAGTTATTCCTTGACTCATTAGATATTTCGTTAAGGATCCATCTCTGAATAATATTTTTTATATAGTTCTGCAAATATTTGACTTAAATATGTTTGCTTAAGTTTTAAATTATCCATAAAGATTCTGTAGAAATATTCGATACTCAAATTAGTTATAAGTTGTTTCAAAACATTAGACTGAAACTAGTCTTCATTCCAGATTTTTTTTTTTATAAAACGAACTACAAAAAATTTTGTACATATTTATAAATATTTCAGTTTTAATGAAATAAATTTGGAAATTATATAGTTCTTTTTTTTCCTAGACATATAAAGTTAACACGTATTCTAAACAAAAAGTAAGCTATCTATATAATCTATATATAAATTGGAATAGTTGAGTACCAAAGTGGCATTATAATTAAAATTCGTAAAAACATTAAAAAGTTGTTTGTAATTAAAAAATAACACGGAAGAAAAAAAAGTTAAAAACTAATCAAATGTCATGTCACCCACGTCTAGATATAGTTTTAATATCTTTTCAAGTAAATGTGTATATCGATAATAAAAAATTTAAAAGAAAAATCAGGGACAATGTTATCTATGTAAAACATGTTTAAAAGATATGTAGAAAACACTAGCACAAATTTTTGAGGCTCAAATATGAGGATCTAGTCTAATTTACCTCGGTACAAAAGTTGATAGTTTCCGAAATACTTTTTTTTGTAAATATTTGTGCCTTAGTATATTAAATTTCTAGTCAAAAATTCTTGTTCCTTGGCATCTGTTCAAAAAATGCATATCTGGTAGTTGTCGTTTAATGTTTTATTACCAACTGAAACTCATATTTTTAAAATGTTTCGTTTAATTCTAATATTTTTCGCTATATGTAGTCTAAGCAACAAAGGGGTTGTAGCATGCATTGAGGCGGGGAAAATATTTATGTGCGGGAATGTGTTTGGGGTAGTTAGGACGTAAACATAACGAAAGTTCCCGCCCCTACACTTCAAGGGGGGGGGGGGGGCGGAAGTTGTTTCCATTTTTTGTTTTTTGTATTATAACTCGAAAACAGTGAATTGTACCAAAAAATTCTTTACATAAAATTGAGAGCTTATAAAATTTTCTAAGATTAATTTTATTTATAATTCTGGTAACTCCTTGGCCGTTTGTTTTACACAAAAGTCCCATTTAGAGCGATAAATTTTATTCAAGAATATAAATACGTATGCTATTAATTTATTTCCAATGGGTCAGAAGTTAACAGCAATTATTTGCAGTACGAATTGGCTCCATTTACCTTGGCCTTATTCAATGTGGATGGTATGAGGAAAACAAAAAAATCCGTACTTTACAAGCAGCTTTAAACCAATCAGAGTATCTTCTAAACCAAACCTTTATTTGATTGATGGGGACTTTATTTTACATAAGGTCATCTAGCAAAGAGAATCCTGCTTCCACAATTTGTGACACCTACGTGAATTTTTTCAAGATCCAGGCAGAAGATATACCATTGTTTTTGATGGACATAGTAGCTCTCCCATTAGCACTAAATTGGCGTAACAGGAAAAGCAGTATCGGATAAAAAAGTACATATGTCAATATCAACTTCAATCTGGAAACTGAAAACTGAAATTTCAGTTGTTACTCAAGAATTATTTCTCTTCAATCACCAGAACAAAGATAGATCAACCTATTGAGCTCTAAACTCCAGTAAAACGGCATCACAACATATCAATCATTACATGATGTTGACATGTTGATTGTAAACACATCTATTGACCAGTCCGTAAGTGGTGGTTATAAGAGAAGACGTCGACTTCGATGTGCTACTTACAGCAAAATCGCCACCTTACCATAACAGCCAGTTCATAAAACCTGGCAAAAGAAAAGTACAAACCAACATTTACTCCACACATCAGATGCCACAGTTGAGACATTTTGTTCTTACACACATTCACTAGCGCAACATTCCAGAAGTGTAACCTTGTTTTTGTAAAAATTTACCAAAAACATCCTGACATACAAAAAGCAGCTGAAGTGTTCCACAATCTCTTCTCCTTGCATGGTGCTGTTAAGAAAGCTTGGTGAATATGTATGCAGAACAGTACAGTGCCCCTGCAAAAATAAGCATTCTGGTACGATTCATTTTTTGAAATCGGTACTGAATATAAAACAAGATTTCGTATCACTTCCACTCAGCGGGGGGGCAGCTTAAAAGCACGCATTACTCACAATCCACCTGGTGCAGCTTTGGCTGGGAAACCACCTCTAGACCTGTGGGGTTAGGCATGTAAAGGCAATATCCTAGTTGCAGTGATGACAAGAAACAAAGCAGCAGTACTTTTAACGAAAAAATTCAAATTACTGTAACTTTTGACTGATTGGAGATAAATTAGCATATGTACATATATTCTTAAATAAAATTTATCTCTAAAACATTCCCTTATGGAACTTTTGTGTAAAACAAACGACCAAAAAGTTACTAGTAGAAATGTGACAAAAACGTGTCAAAATTTTTATTTCTTTAATTACCATCTTTTGAGAGCAGACATCTCGGAAACTGCACATTATAGCAAAAAAATGGATAGATTTAATCTTGTAGAAAATTTTATAAACTTTCAATTTTATGTAGATTTTTTTTATTACGACAGACCATTTTCCCCTGAAGCGGACAGACTAGGAACGGGGACTTTTAATATGTTTACGTTCTAACTATCCCCAACATCCAACATATTCCTCAACCAACAAATTCCCCTTCCCCCCCCCCCTCAATGCACGCTACATGCCTTTTTCGGCATTCATTGACTATCCTAATGGAATAAAAATTAAGAATTAAATGATAAATTTTAAAATTAAACGATAAAGGTTTGCCAGATTGAATTGTTTGACAATACTCTTTTGTAATTAATAACCATACTTACCATTGTTAATTCGTTGCTACGATGAGTTTCAGTTCACAGTAAAACATTTAAATTCAATTATATATAAAAAAAAAAACTGTTCCGAGTTACATCTACTAAATATGCTTTTTTTGAACAAAAACTGCTAAGGAACAAGAATTTTCAACTAGAAACTTAAAGTATCGAGGCACAAAAAGTTATGAAGCTTTAGAGGTAGGCGAATAAGTGCTGTTTTTGGTACCATCTGCAATGTACACTGAAACGATGACCAGATCTCAATTTTTCATCCTAAAAAACCCTAAAGTACCAACCAAATTTCATGTGAATCATGCTATTATCAAATTATTAAAAAAAGTTCAAAAAAATAACTGACCCTGTATTTTGGACACTATCAACTTTTAGACTAAGGTAAATTGGGCTAGATCCTCATATTTCAGCCTCAGGAATTTGTGCTAGTGTTTTGTACAGACCTTTTATAGACACCCTTTATAACAGAAAATTTTCATAGTAAAGCGTTATACGGTTCATGCAGACAATATGGATAAAAGAACAGGTTTATCAAAAATATCAGATAGCTGAAGGTAAAAAATTACCATTTGAAGGTGAAACAGTTTTATAATTTAATTTTCAGTACTTTGTATCGAAGAGAGCACATAAAAAAATGTATATGCAGAACCCGGGGAAGTAATTAAATAAGAAATACATTAGTTAAAAAGAAAAATTCTATTTATAATGAAACATTTATAGAACTATGCTAATGAAGAAGAAAGCTGAGGAATGACACTACAACAATATAAAAACATAATTTTATTCACAATAAAGATATAAAATAAAAAATAAGGCACCTTTACAGAATTAAATATTACTAATGAAAAAATATAAACATAATTCCTTAACCCATTTTTGCTATTAGATATTTCATTTAAAATTACAAATCTCAACAAATGATTCACAATACTTAAAAGTTTAACTTTATAAGTTTACGGTGACAAGGAAGAACGAATTAAAATTATCCATTTTTGGAATGTGAAGTTGTGATGGGCCTTTTAAACAGTAGTATATGAGGTTCTAGAACAAAAAATCAATTTCAATACATTAATTATAAAATAGAGCAATTTCATGTTTACATAATAGTAATTTTATATAATGAAGGGCATAATGAAAGCATTTATGGTACATAAAATCTTGTATATCAAATCTTTTTCTAAGTTCGTTTAAGAAAATGAACAACTTGACAGAAAAAACATTTTTAGAGAAAAGAAAAAATACCTACATTTAACTTACTGACATCAGACATCTGCATATCTGGTAATTATGTTTCATATTTACATTGCTTTACATACAGAATGTAGTTAGTGAAATGCCTTTTAACAAATAAAAAAAAAGATCGAAAGAATAATTTAGAATTAGAATATAATTGTGGTTTAATTTTAGTTTACAAAGTAATTATTTTACCACCCATAAAGTACCCCCTATAGAAATATCAAGAGTAATATTTTACTAAAATTGTTCAGTGAAAGAAAAAGCATAATTTCTATATTGCAGACCCACTGTCCTTTTCCTTAATTTTTATAGGAGATTCTGTCTTAAGCGGGCTTTACACTAACAATTTATTGACGAAGAAATTGATGAATTAATTCATCAATTTCTTCAAGGTCGCACTTTGGTTTTACGTTACGTTCAGGGCTTGGCAAGTTTCTTAACAATTTAGCTGTCAGATGTCACCCGTACCAACCTAAAAGTAATTTTAACTTTTGGCATTATATCATTCCCATTTGTATACGAAACAAAAACTGTTAAAAATAAAAAGGAATTTTAATAATTATATTTTAGGGCAAAAAAAGCTTCCATTGCATTTATTTGTTGGTGCTGCTCGGATACTGGTTAAATATTTACATTTATTTTAGGTTGGTATTCCCGAATTGAAGTAAAAATTGACGAAAAATTAGAACAAGTTTTAAGTCGGCAATAACTTGACGAAGTTCTTCATCAATTTATTTGATGTCCAAATTTTAGTATTACATTTGTCAATTGACTTGACGAAGTCACTTGATCAATTAATTGACAAAGAAATTGTTAATGTAAAGCGAGCTTTATCAAATTAATACAGTAAAAAATGTACAAAAGCTATAGTCGACTTCCAAAATTGTAGATAGTGACTAATGTTATAAACCTGCTCACAATTTATAACTGTCAACACAAAGAAATATACATGCAGCCCTTATATTTTTCCTACAAAATCGTGTGCAACATATCTGAGAGCATACCCGATTACACAGCTTCTGCTACGCATGCGCTGCAGTTAGTACACGTTAGTACGCATGCGCTGCTGGCTTTTGATTGGCTGCGACGAATTGTCGGATCCAACTGTTTCATTTCCAGCGCTATCATGGGCGAGAATATCGTTCGGGCTGGCAAAATTTCGGTTATATCTTATCGTTAATTTAATTATGAATGTAATTAATTTTATTACTGATTTGATCGAAATGAGGAATATCCGATGACGACAAGTATGAAGAGTCTAGTGCGCGAGGTCAAAATGCGAGTGTAAGTGATGTTGAAATATATATTTTATTAACAAAATTGTATGTGAGTGGCATATGCGTGCAAACAAAAAAGTGGTAAAGTACAACTGTGAAACGGAAAGTGATGGAAACTCGCGGAAGGAAGATTGTATTTTTAAAATAAGTTTTCCAAAAAAAAAAAATCTCTTGCTATATCTTACAAGATACTTAGTCCGTATAAATGAAATCGAAATGAGTATACTGATAGAAAGGACGAAATAGTGATATGGCGAAGAAACTATTTAAAATAAATATTAAAAAATAAGAATCTGGATCGAAGAATATATTAAATTTTGACAAAACATGGGCGTATGAAGGTCATACGGAAAGCGGTACAATACGATATAATAAGTGTTAATGTGTGACCGTTATAGTGACAGTAACCAATAGTAAATAGTGTGTATGTATTCTAAAGCCTTTTGCCCTTTTGAATGCGGAATTCGCAAATATTTGTGCGATTTATTTAACGGTGGAGAAATCTCTATTTGTAACAAATTTTGTCAACTACGAATAACATTTTCATTTTCATCATGAAACTGCCATGGTAGATTATCAGAAGTTCAAAACAAATTTATTAACAACACATAATAATGAAAGGGGCAATAATATTTGTAGTGTTTGACAGTTTCGCAAATTGCAATTATTGTCAAAAGTTGAGATTTTCCCGCCATAAATAACTAAAACAGAAGTTGCAAAATTCGTGCAAAAATCCGTGAATTTCGCGTCCATGAGGACAAGGCTTAAGTGTGATATCTGTGGAGTGCGCATCAGGTAGGTGTAAGTAGGTGGTAGTGGGCAATCGCCTTCCATAAGGACAGGGGCACATTTAAAGTAAATTGTTAATGTGCTAGGTTCAACCGACGTCAACTTATTATTGATAATTTTGTGTGCTTTAACTCTTCTCAAGTGGCACGCTTAGGTAATCTTACCACACATATCTTCCGTACTCATCTCTGTGTTGTGAATTAGTCACTCTCTATTATTTTCGACTTTGGGTAATTGATAATACAAAATAAAATTTTAAATTTTGAAATATTCTTATTATATTTATTATCTAACACCTCGAAATTGGTAAAAACTGTTATATCACTGTTTCTACTCTAAAACTAATGGATGTTATGTAATGCAATTATTTTTGTATACTTTTTATATCTGATCGCATTCAAATTTAGTACGCCTATGAAATGTTGCTCCCCGCACGTTTCGCCCATCGTGCTAGTCTACAAGCTAGTGATTAGTCACTGTCCACAATTTCGACCGGTGACTATAATAAAGAATATATAGAGGTAGGTATTGTGGATTAAAATCAATGTTGGTCAGAGCATTAGTCCACAGCAAGTAGTTAGTTTCACATATTATTACTAATACCTAACTAATAAAATATATATAAAATTATCAAAGAAATTTGTTCAATTACACATATCACACTCTTAGTAATAGAGTGACCCAATTTGATAAATGGCAATTCTGAGCTTTATTAATAGAAAGGCTCATTATAATGCTCTCTAGGAACATAAGTTTCAGATTTTTTTGTGAGATTATCGTACTATCTAAATTATTGATATGCAGTTTTTGAACAAAATGGCAATTTGTTCTATAACCTTTTCTAATCTAATGTGTAACAAACCGATAAACTGACATATTCAGTGCCGGATTGAAACAGGCAAGCGACCGAGGCAATTTTGTTGCGTCGTTACTCCTATGGGGCGGGTGTGATTGCAGGCCTCATTAAATTTTTGCAAGAAATATAATATTTTTTAATAGAACGCCCGTGTATTGTTGAATTTTGTAATTTTTTTTTATGATTTCAAAAATATAACATATGATGTTCCTACATTTAACCATTTTCCAGTTATTAAATAATGAATGAATATATTTTATTTGAAAATAATAAATATATAATAATACTGATATTTTATGGATAATCTACTACATTACCACAGTTTTTAGATATTTATTTTTTTTTAACAGTACAAATCACTAAGTGTAATTAATCATTTAGTTTAAAAAATGTTTATTAGAGCCCCACCAATATAAACCAAAATTTAGACTTACCTATATTTATACTTGGTGCGCATTGAGTACAAAAGTGCAAGTATTAACATTAGGTTTGTTCCTGCAGCAGTAAGAAACGGTTTGAAACCATCACAAATGTCCGTCTACGTTCTCAACTTAACTTGTCCAATATTTCTGATAGTTTGAAACCATTTCCAACTGCTGCAGGAACAGACCTTATCAAATAAATTTAAAACCTATCGCCAAACTTCCCCAAAATCTAGGTAGCTGGTTTAGTTCATCCTAAAATTGTGTTAAACTTTTGGCACTGCAATCGCTTGATTAAGCATAGCTGTCCCCATTTCTTTGATTCCATCTATATACATAGTTTCCTTGTTTATGTGTCATGTTATTATATAATATTTATTTAATCAAATCAATTAATATTGGAATTGAAATAAATGTTTTGTAGCTTTCTGAATAATTTATTAATTTTCAATGTTCAACTCGAAAACGGTTAAAGATAGGTATGTTGTATGTAATATTTTTGAAATTAGAAAATTAAAGTAATTTCCTTGGGGCCGCGCGACTCTAATTGGCTTGGTAAAAAAAATCTCTACACGATACTGGACCCACCACTAAACAATAGCATAAAATTTAGAATGAAATACTTATTTGATATTAGAGCAATTAATTTGCTTAGAAGTACAGTCATCTAAATTGGAATAATCCTGTTGCAACCTGTTTTTTCATCAACTATACCTAATTTTTAAGGAACACTCTATAATTCGCCTTCACCTTTTATGAATTACCTAAGTACTTTAATAAATAAACATTTTTATCTCTAATAAAAAAAATTCTAACACATTTTCAACAATCATGTTTTTTTGAGTTGTCACTATATTACTAAGGCTGCGATATGTTACCTAATTTTTCATTGTGAAGAAATTCTTGTTGTTTCTCTATCACAGGATAAAACAGGAAAAGGACAATAATTTACTAGTGATAAGTATTTAGACAATGTATCTGAACATCCAAAAGATATTTAACAAATTAACTTTCAATTAAATGTCAAAAGTTGAAACTATAACTTATTTGGCTTTTAAAACTGTTATACCATTTATATCTTGGACACTATATACTTTGCCCATCTTTTGCCGCTATTTCAGATTTGTCTTTTAATTAAAATAATATTTAACAAACCCAAAATATAATAAATATAATACATACCGGGTGAGTGAGTCATATAATGTACCCAACCTTTGCTTTGTTGAACTCCAATTCCTCTCCATTCTTCTTCGGACATGAGATGAGTTTTAGGAACATATTTAACCATTTCTCGAGGTAAGACGACGTGCCTATTAAAAACAAGTTAAATGATAAAGTATAATACAGATGTAACTTTTTCAATATCAATTAATTGATTGTTAACATATAATATTTTAGTAACATAACATGTACTTAATTAAACTTTTACCTGTACTCGTAGTGGTCGTCGCAGTATTTGTCTGAATAATAAATATTACGCTGCATTTCTTTCAGGTTGGTGCACACTTAATAATATATTCAAATAACTAATAATATTTAAAATAAAAATTATAATAAACTTTAATATCACATCAACGCATTTTTGTTAACGACAAATGTCGTTTTTCCAAAAATCAAATTTGACTATCGCCACCAACATAATAAAAACAAAGTAACTAATTTAAAATCACCCAATCACAGCATCCAATTATCTCTGTTCGTGTCACAGAGGAGTTCGTGTTTTGAACGTATATCCCACAGATCATTGGCCGAAAAGAAAGTATATCCGACAATCGTTCAGTAATATGTGCCGACAATTATCTACAAAGTACAAAGCAAATCATATCGTATCATATCACATATTCATTTAAATGCTTCTCTCATACAATTCTAACCACAGATCAGATTCTAACTAATATTGATTTTTAACATATTTACAGTTCTTGGATCGAATTAACAACTTCTACAATAAACGTTTTAAGTTTGTTCCACCGTACATAAATTAGAATTTAGAACTGGTTCTAAGCCGAACACAAATTGAATTGAAGAAAAGGAGAACAAATTGTTTTATTTGTTCTAGCAAGCCTTTTATTAGGTTCTTTCCAAATAGCAGTAAGTTCCAGTATTCGGACTATTTGCCATGCGCAGTAGCAAAATTATAAATTATAGTAGTGCGCTTTTTCAATTTCACTTGAAAATCAAAATATTACTAATAATTACCGTTCAACCCGTTGTAGTGTTATATATATATATAGTAATTCAAAACAAGCAATTATTTCATGTTAAAAAGACATTTTGCTACTGCGCATGCTTAATAGTCCGATTACTGGAAATTACTGCTATTTGGAAAGAACCTATATTATTTACTATTAATAAATTTTATATCAGAATGTGGCTGGTTATGCTAATTACCACTGATAAAACACCTAATAGTTGCATTTATGTTGCATCTATTCTTGCGTTGTGTTTACTGAAATCGCATTTATACTGGGTGAATATTTTTGAGTTTGAAACTAGCCGATAACCATATGAGTAACTAAATAGTCATATGCCGATAACATTTGCTTGATCAGTGATCAATTAAACGTAACAAGATTAAACCACGATTATACACAAGGTCTGTTCCAACAGCCGTTGAGAACTGGTTCAGAACTATCAGAAATGTTTGACCAACACCGTCTTACGTCTCATTCGCCCAGAGTACATACCTTAACAGCTGAACTGACTGACTAGTTCTGGACGGTTCAGAATTGATTCTTGCTGTTGTTGGAACAAACCCAGAAGAACTGACTGAAATTTTAATATCGGAACGCAACCCAAAACACAGCGCTGTGGTTGGGTTATCATAGTTACTTCATCTCTATCATGTTGTCACATTTCTTACTAAAAAGTTTTGTTTAAAAAAAGAAAAAGAAACGGCATTTTCGTTGAGTTTTGTGTTGGTTTGAGAAATTCTATAAAACTTTTTAAGTGTTGTTTTTGGTGAATCGAATATACCAAGTCAAGTCCATATGAATCGAGAAGAAATGCAGCATAATATATATTACTCGGACAAATACTACGACGATGAATATGAATATAGGTAAACTATTAATAACAGTAATAGCTTGAATAAAAGTATTACTATTTTTCTGTTATTTATGTGATGCTAGTGTTATTAGATTCTATAATATGTTTCTTACAATAGGCACGTCGTTCTACCTCGAGAAATGGTTAAATTAGTTCCGAAGACACATTTGATGTCTGAAGAAGAATGGAGAGGAATTGGAGTACAACAAAGTAAAGGATGGGTACATTACATGACACATTCACCAGGTATGCTCGATGCTATAGTTTACACTTAAGGACGATTCCCATTATCCCATTTCATCCTGGAACCTCAAGACATATTTCAATACACACTTATGTGTATTGAAAAACCCTGGGTGTTTAACCTTGAAATTAGAGCATGTTCTATTTTTTATTTGCAGTGGGTGACGGTTTTTTTTTAAATCACTTGACGTTGCTTTTAACACATACCATATAGAGATTTTTTTTGTTTTATTGGTGTTATGTTACGTTACTTTTTAGTCTTTATGTTACTCTGTTTTACATAAACATGTCTCTGTGTATTTTACATAAACATAATAATAACTAAACTTAACCCATCTTGAAAAAACTCTTGCAAACTCCTAATGTAATTTTCATAAAACCCCGCTAAAAATCCCGTAATGGGAATTGACCCTTAGGTATAATAATTTAGATAGACATATAAAAGTTATATACTGTTAATGTCAAGATATTAAATATGCGTTATATGCTCACTAAATTGAAGAAGGAAGAAAACCTCACCATGAGCCATGGTCAAGAGCAAAATCTTTTTTTTTTAGAGATTCATATCATACAACTCTTGAGATTTGAGACCGAAAGATTTGATCGTTTCGTATCACTACTCTTACTCATCATGGCATTGATCGCCAAGAATATTTTATCTGTGTCGGTGTGTGTTTGTGAAAGTCTGTGGGGTCGGTCCGAATAGTATGAATGTAGTTAACGTGCATGCACAGCATATTAGGACTTGACGCTTGGCCATTAAGAGATTAATATGAAATATTACAGTGGCAATCAATGCAAATTGCCTACGAGCTCCTTATATATTGTATATTTTCCTTTTTTTTTGTTTCACGTTCATGGGAATGACAAAAAACCATTTTCTGCATTGTACTTGTACATAAACCGAATCTTTTTGAAACATCGCTCAACTCTTTTTTAATTACAAAAGATGTCCCGTTACATAAGTTTTTTACTAATCTGGCCTTCAGTCATCTTTTTAAACACATTAAAAATCAAATTTTGCTGTATAGTTTCATAACTCAGATCAAATGGTATAAAAACGTATTCTTGAATTTCAGCAAAATTAATTGTTTCCGAAATATTTGAGAGTAGTAGATTGTATTAAATTATTACATGATAAAACAGCCAGATTTCAGGACACAACTTTTTATGGTATTTAAAGAATGTGTGGCCGGAAACGTTTAGATTCCGAGATACAAGGTTTTGTAAATTTTAAAAATATTAATATTTGAAATAAATTTGAAACAGTCAATGTTAGGTTCCTAAATTTTGGCAGTTATTGTACGTTGGTAAAGAGCTGCATTTTAAATACTAATATATTTTTTTAAATTTTCAACGCCCTGTATCTCAAAATTGCAGCATTTTCAGTCACATGTTTATAGGAATTGTTTTTCTCTAAACGCCATAAAAAATTATGTCCAGAAATTACAGACCGTACATAGGAAACTCCCTGTATAAATAGTTTATATTTTGTAACAAAAAAAGAAACCTAATATACTGTAGTAAACAATAATTAGCTCTATTTTGCAGTGTATAAATACATTTGATTCTTAAACCATTTAAAATTTTCGAAAATATTAGGGAAAACAAATTTAATTTTTTGGAAGATACAAAATATGGCAGGAGCTGTGATACCAAAGTTAATAGCTTTGTTTGTAAGAGTTTGTAGTTCAGAACTGGTTGCCGTCGTAAATCACGAATTGGTCCTGAGGTACACAGTTTCAATATATGTAGTTCCGATTTTTTGCCTTTGGTTCTCTGATCAATGGCAATTCTTGAAGTTTGTCACTTGATGTAGCCAGGTTCTTGTGTTTATAAGAACTAGACTAGAAAAAACAGTCTTTTTATTGAATCTGTGCTTTGAGGTTGATGCGGTAAAAAAGTTAAAGTTTCAGTGCACATTGTGCGGAACTAAAAATTTCCTGGATCCGATTTTAATAACGGTTTGAAATTGGTTTGCAACTACAAATTACATCTCTACAAACTCTAATCAAGGTTTATCATTCATACATTTTCTGGTCTGTTATTGTATTTTTATTAATATTCACTTGACCGTATAAGCAAAAAAAAAGATAGTAAGACCAGTGTGGATTTATCTGGAATTGTATTTTGTATTTACAATTACTATTACTGTATTGTTTAATATGGTAAAAATTTATATATATTTTCTAATGCCATATTTAGTACTAAATTTTTGTATTCTATAATAAATTGTGTGAACGATATTTAATTATATATGTATTTTTTATATTTTCCAATTTGTAATTTTATTATTTTTTTTTTAGAACCTCATATTTTACTATTTAAAAGGCCCATTACAACACCACCACCCAAGGATGAATAGCATGTAATTAATACAATTCTTGTGTAGAATTTTTACTAAAGTATTTAGTTTTTATGGAATTGCAGAAACATTTCTAGTAATAATTGTTAATAACAAATTTTAGTTTAATCAGAATTTAGTTATTCCTAAAATTTTAACGTGTCATGTTCTTGAAGTGGAGAGATGTTTTTGTAGTTTATTTTTAGGAAAATAAAGGCTGTAATAATATAGGTTTGTAATAATTTTTGCTTTTTGATGAAAATATTACAATATGGTAATTAAAGTGTTAAGTACCTAATTATTTTTATACCTGTTTTTATGAATAAAAATTGTACAGTTAATTTTATTTTTTTTTTGTAGCACTAATTTCATATCAAAAAATGTGTGTGATAATTGAATATTTTAAATTTTTTGCCCCCTGACAATTTCGGCTTGTTTGGTGAAATCACCCCAATGTATTAAAAGTTGCATGTGATTAAGACATGTTTGGTTCAATCGCTCTATTTTAGTTTCAGGGGCTCTATTTTGGCCACCATATCCAAACATCCTGTATTTTTTTTTTCTTGAAGAAATGAAACATTTGATGGTTTCAATAAAATTATATTTACATATACAAAATACAAATGAAGAACAATTTTTATCTCCTATATCGATATCTCTTAAAATGAAACCACAACTGGAAAATGTTGTTATGGAACTGACATCTAAATCCCCTCTTATAGGAATATTCCCATTCCCTATTTACTATTTTAAAGGCTATATCTTCATACGGAGGACCCGCATGGAACCGTAAAATGGCAAACTCTTTGTTCTCTGGACAGGGAGTCTTAAACAAAAAAGAAAAATATTACATAAAATGTTGCACTAAATAATTGTTTGTAATTATAAAATGAAGAAATGATGGCAATAATCTAATTTTAATTTTCCACTAATTCAACATTATTTCCAAAGGCAACACAGTAAAAATTCTTGTATTTGCATTAATAAAAATCCTAATGGCCAAATTAGAAGGCTAACAATTAAGCACATTATTGTCAAACACATGTTCTAAAGTTATTTGTTCATAGTGCATAGACTTTTATCTGTTTATTTGGGTATTATACCATCAAATACAAATAAAGACATAATTTCCATCTAAAATGTATTTTTAAAACATCATCCTTCCGTGTGTAATTGGCACATCATACTTTTAATAATAAATTGTGGCTAGATTTATAATATAATAATAATAATAATATCTCTACCCCTCATTCTGATCACAGGGATTAGCCCAGAAGTCGGAGACTTGTGCATATTATTATTAAGCAGGCCGCATTTGCGCCCAGGAACGACTTACGTTGGTAGGCCCTAACCACTATTCAGTGCAGGAATGAGGGAAACCTCATTAATTAGGGGGGTGGTCAAATATCAACCGCCATCAATCTCTCACATTGACCCAAGCTAACATTGTTCCACCCTACCATACCCACAGAGAGGGTGCCAATCCTCTCCACGAATATAGCTTATATACGGTCTACCGGCAGCTGGGCTCGATATCATCAACTACAAATAAAAATAGTCACCTCGCATTTTCAAGTACTAACGCCTTAAACCGCGACCACTGACCGATTTATGTGATCCCAATGTTTAAAAGTGAATGACTTTTGTAAGTTTTTGAATGATGCCAGGTATGTCTTTTTTTGTTAGTAAATTTAGTTGGATTAATTTTTAGTTTAGATAATTATTGAATCCAATCTTGTCTAAGAAATTGTTCCTTACACACGGTCTACACTTGCTATATAATACTGCAATATAGTTACATATTTTTTAATCAAATGTAGCAAATTTCGCTGCTATATAACCTGCTAGATGTTCTCCACCTCTAGTCGGTAAAGATCAAACGATGTTGTATAACATTGCTACAACAATGCGTCCACACTTGCTTTATTTTTAGTCCAACAGCTTTTAGTTTCAGAGGCGCACACAGATGCAAATCGTAGTGCTGTGAATTGAAACTGAATTTATTTATTGTTTTATTTTTTATTTATGATTAATAGAATGGAGTAAAGAACAGACCTGCAAAATAATCAACAAAGCAGAATTATGAGATATTCGAACTCCGTTGTTCAAAAGCAAGGCAGATCTTTTTTTACATTCTTCAAAAATAATAAAGCACGCCCCTGCTGCAATAAGAGCGTCTTTTTTGTCACACAGGTTCATGGTGACTAACTTTATAATGTGGAGTCCCGGATTTTCAACATCTAGCATGTAACTAAATATTTGGTACCAAACATAATGACTTAATTGATAGCATTTGAAGGAAAATTGACTTATATTAGCTGAAATACCTTTGCAATACAGTAACAAATCCTTTATGTGTTGTATTCACATATAAATCAGACTTAATTCTGCCCACCTAGAGTAAAGCGCAGCAACCTTTAACACTTTCGACGCCATGGCGGTCACCAGAGCCCGCTGAAAGTATTTCCCTCGGTGCCAGAGCGGTCACCAGTGACCGACCGTAGTAAAATCATTGAGAGAGCTCTCCACGCCACATGACCGCTATAACACGCGTTTTGCCGTATAGATCTGACCGCTATGGCACTGTTGGCCAGTTCTGTCACATAAATTTTTTTATTTTATTTTGTTGTCTGGGATTATCTTACTTCAAAGCTCATAGCCGTTTTATTGTGTTTTTGTGATTAAAAAATTGTAATTTTGCACAACCCAAGTGTTATTTATTGATATAATAGGTAATACACACTAAAAACAAACATACATTTCCATAACACAAAAATTTCGATGTAAAGAATTTCGAAAATAAAATCTGGTCGAGTGTCTATTCGTCCCCAAAACTATCTGTCCACGAAAGATCGGGTAGGTAGAAAATGTCATTAAAAACTACCTTGGTTATTAATTAATATGGTACTTCTAGTAATTGCTTGAGATTAGAATTCGAATCTCAATAACAGGATTAAGGATGGTATGAATAAGGCGGGTAATTATATTTAATGGAATTTCCTAATAGGGGTTTACAATTTAAAAATAATTACATTAGGACTGAAGGTCATTAAGTAGGGAAGGTAAATCTCAACCCGAATTGGTGACCGCTCCGATGACCGCTATCTAATAGGTAGGCATTCACGTCAGAAAGTGCCGAAGCGGTCACTGGTGACCGACCACTTCTTTTTATTAAAAAGTGTTGCTGATTACAAAAAAACTTCACTAGGACACTGTGGGATATGCATTAGATAAAAAAATACGAAAAAACACTTCTGGCACATGAGGACATTTTTTAGAAAAGTACTCTGGCGTCGAAAGTGTTAAATTGAGTACTTGACAAGATATGTATTGATTGATACCACTCTATTTCTCATTAATTTTGTATACAATTTGTCTGGAAGAGTGTACTTGATAAGAGCATCATGATTTGTGGAATAAATTAACTGTTATAACATTTATTTTCTACGAATATTTAAAAACTGTATTGGTCTACTCTGCCTGAATCTCACTTGTCAGCAGCCTTTGACAATTTTTTGTCTACTATAAGTATGAAAAGAACTATAATTAGAGAAAATAATATATATTTCAGTATGTGAAATAAAAAATTGCTACAAAGAGTAGATTATGTCTCAAAATTACTAATTTTAAAAAACAAAAAAGAGAAGTAAAGCCAATTTGGTCTTCGAATATTTAACATTTTATTAACTCATTATATTGGCAGCGGATTTAAAAATATAATAAAAAGTATCTCATGGTGCACAATTTCTGTACATATTATAAATAGACTTACCAAAAAATACTCTGGTGTGTTGTTCTTATCAATCAGATCTGGATAGAATATGTTGAACTTGTAACCCTGAACGATTTTCGGAGGAGGATTATCCATATCGTAATGGGTCTGATTGTATTTGTTCCACTCGAAACCTGTGTGAACCCTGTTGAAATAACGGGGTTTTCTAGGTCTGTATTTATCTGACCATAGGTAGACTTGGCTGTCCAGTGTTTGTTCTACTGAAAATTGAGCTTCGTCGGCATCCATTCCTTTTCTTGCTTCCTTCTGTAAGAGAAGCTCTTCTTTCGTTATTACATTCTGGAAAAAGATAAGAGTATTATTTATTATAGTAAAATTAGTCAATTTCGTTAGTACAAAATATTTTTAGATAACCTACCTCTACCTTTTTGCCGCTATCTACAACCTGCATTCTTGCAAACTCTAGCCGTTTAACGTCATCTTCTTCGGTAACTACGATGGTTCCAGGTTCGATGTCCTCAGGGTTTAAGAATTTGGGACTGTATCCACCAGCTTGGTAGGCATTGAAGCATTCATTTAACATATCGTTGGCGATGTCTTCTTCGTTACTAAAAATATTAAAACAATGTAATTCCTGTTCCTTTTTATCCATCATTTCTATCAAGACTTTTTTTTACAAGAAACAAATTATTCCAAATCAGTTCTCATTTGCCCCAAAAGCAGTTCAGTTTTCATCTCAAGCACATATTTCGATAAAATAATAAAAACTGGAATATTTTAGAAACTCCATACAACTAAAGGTATATTTAAAATTCAAACATATTTCAATACTAGCAACATATCCCATTTGCTCTAAAATGGTTGTATGACAATATTGAACAATTATTTTTAATTAAAAAAAATAATAATAACAATCAAACATATTTCAATATTGGCATAAGGGATTTTACAAAAAATGGCGGTTGATTGTGGTATTTTATCAATCCAGAGCCTTGACAGACATTTGTTAAGTTCCTAGATTGATAAAGTACAGCTATCAACTGCTAAATTATATGCATGATTTGTCTTACATTAAAATAATCCTTTTGACAAGTCCTAAAATACACTTTCTACTTAAAATTACATTCAATTCAAATAGTTTACACCATAAACAGAATATCCCTGGCAATTAAGAGCTTTGTAATCTTTAGCGGTATTTGTAAGCAAATTGTTGATCACCTCTATTTTCCGAATTTTACAGCGCCATCTAGTGGAATTTCGCGTATAGCAAATGACATATGTCAAACCACCACTTTGGGTAAACAGGAACAAAAGGTTATAGGTTGTACTACTTAAAGTCCCTAGATTAGCCACCGATATTCTCGTTTGCTTCAAAATAGTGGTTTGACAAATATCATTTTGTATTTCAAACATGTATTTCAATAAAATAATAAATTTGAATAGTTTTCTACACTTTTATTATGTTCAATGACATACGTATTCCTTTTTTATACCCAGACGGAAATTCAAACTTATATTTCAATGTTGGCAACTGATTAATTGTGATACTTCATCAATATACGGACTCTAGTAGATAAATTATTCAGCAAAGTTTAATTCATGTTTCAATTGCCTCAAAATTACAGTTTGACAGATGTCATGTGTTCCGATATTATCCGTACTAACCAAAGATTTCAGTCATCCTAGACAATATTGATGCTTGGTGAAAATTGTAATAATGAAACGGTTTGTTTAACCAAGATTAAATCTGTAACTTTAAAGTGTAGTGTATTTATATAATGTATTTTCATATGTCTCTGTCTAAATGTTCTAAATAGAATAGTGAAAACAAATGAGAAATGACAGCCCGGTTACTGTTTCACTGCTTCTACAACGCCAGATTGCCGGTTATTTTATTTAATGTTCAATTAACCTTTTTCAGTTAACCAGAGTTTTAAAATTAAACAATATTTTGAAATTTTATTATACTGGAACATGACCTTCGTGAAATAATGGAACCTGAAATGTAGGGTTATGTAACTTTGCCTTGAGCTTATAGAGACATGCGCAAATAGCAGTGTTCCCCTTATAGATCTTTGTTCTCCAAATAAGCTTCATGGCGCATTTGACATGTCCCCTGGTCATGAGTTTCTAAACAATCTGACCTGACAGTCAATGACAGTTTTATAGTGAAAATGTTAATTAATAAATCATAAATTTTATATATTGCTGCTACAGCAAGATTTGTTTTGTAAAATATTATGCAAGTTAATCTCTACTGCTACACACATTGCGCATTAACTTCTTTAGTAACAAAAATGTCCCCTTTCTTTAAAATAACTACATGCTTTATTCACAATTTTGTTACTTTTTTAATTTCGATTTAAAACTTTAAATAAGAGCCAAATTTAATACTGCTGTATTCCCCAGTAAAAAGAATAATTTCATTTTAGAAGGTTATTACACAAGGTATCTGGAAATGATGTGACAATATTCTGAAGCACGAAAAATTAATGCCACAAAGTTCTATAACATTTTTTCGAAAACTCACAATTACCAAAATTACAGAACAAAGAAATTTTTTTTAGTAAACTTTTTTTTTAATGAACCAATTTTCCTCAAATTTTGTACACTTATCATATTATTATTGTTTTTGATCTGACACGTTTTCCAATGCTAAAGGGCTAAACTGTCCTTAGCTTAGGATAATGACAGAACTCTGTGGTTTGACTTCACACACATAATATTTTATCTAAATACATTCCTATTTCATTGTACTCACCCTTCATTCTCACTGACATGATCATCTTCCACAGATGTTCCCGGCTTAGGTCTTGAGGGATCATTTGAAGGTGTTTCTTCTGCAGTATTAGCATGACTCTCGCTAGTTTGTGGCAATGTAACAGCTTGCTCTGCTTTCAACACTTGAAGTTTTCGTCTGAGGCTCTCTTGATGTCTGTCTCTTAATCGAGCTCTAGCCATATGAGCTAAAAAACAAATGAAGAATTAAAAGCTGTCCACATTATTTAGAATCTTAATTTTAAACATATATAATTGTAACAAAAGTGTTTAATAATTAATACCTTTCAATTGTGACAACAAAGACTCCCAGTATCCTATATCTATTCCATCAGCTTTTCCATTAATTTTAGCCTCGATCTGCTTCTGCAAAGCCGCCAATTGTGCCGCTGTCTTACCCTTAAAGACTGAAGTGACATCCGATGCCACTGCTTGATGAATTCCTTCTCGTCTGTTTATACCCATATCAAAATCGTTTTGCTTCTCTATTTTCCTTAGCTTCTGCAGTTCGTCCTCCACAATTACTGTAATATCGTTCCAATAGTCAAGGTTCTTGCCTCGTTCTAATTCCTTGTAGACTTTAATGTCTTCTACAAGGTCTTCAAGGTCCTTTATATGTAGGCCGTTTAGGTAAGTGTACGGTTCGTGCATTTCTACAGCATCGACTTCTTCTTCAGCACTGATGTATTTAGCAAGAAGATCTATTGGCTTAGCTGAAAATAAAATTATGGCTTGTATAAAAGCAAACTGTTAAATATTGCAGATTAAACTAATTAAACTAAAAAAATTGTAATATAAAGTAAAAAATTAAAGCAGATTCATGTTGGAAACTAACAACTTTCTTTTAATTTGGGCTAATTTATAGATATGTCCATCATCTGCTAAATCACAGCAGCCATGCTTTCTCTAGTCTGTCCCGGTTGCAGTGAGTTGTCAATTGTCTGTATCAGTAATTTGAGGTGTACGTTTCGTACACATAATGTGTTATAAAGTTACATAATTATTGTATAACAAACCTCTTGTAAATCGATAAACAGAAAACTAAAATAAATGTAATAAAATGAAGCAATGACATATTTGACCGTTCTTGTTTTACCAAATTAAAGTTGAAAATTTGTATTTTAGTCCATCTACAGCCCTGTTGTACTATCATATTAACAAGTGTTTACCTAAATTAGGATCATCATCATAAACTCATAGAAAAGCAAATAGTTCTTATAAAATAGTTTTCCATTACAGTTATGCTCTCTGCTATTCCGTTAATTTCATACAGTTTACATAATCTATGTTTCATAGTGTCAGTGGCAGTGTAGAGAAGTTACAATGCACTTTAAAAAACAACTGGTCTGATTTGATAAAAAAATAATTTCTACTATTACCATTTAAAAATTGACCAACACTTAAAATTACATTCTACCTTGTTAATAGAAACATATTAATGATCAAAGGGGTATATGCAAAAATCAAGAAAATATACTACAATAATTAAAGTACCTACCTCTGCCATCTTGGATTCGTATATGAGACCGCAATCTGGCCTGTTCCAGGTGAAACTGATCTTCCTGCCTCTCCCATTCTTCAAACTGTGCTGCCTCTTTACTCCTCTGCAACATTTGAGTCTCTTCCTCCCGTTTCTGCCTCTCTAACTCTCTTTCAAGTCTCCTCTTTTTTACCTACATTAATTTTGTTATTTAAAAAAATGTTGGGAATGAAAATAAAGACATTACCTTTTCCAGTTCTCTTTTATTTTCTTCCTGTTTAAACCTGTTCCTTGCTTCTAATTCCTCGTGACTAACACCAGTGAGGCCCTCTTTAGACAACTTTTTGTTCCACACAAAAGTAGATAATAAGTTTCCATCTCCAAAAGGATTGTCACTGTTAGTGTAATGTAAATATTCATTGTCCCATCCCATTCTTTCTTTTCGTCTACGTTCCTTAGCTTCTTTTTTCATCAATCTTCTTAACCTGGACAAAAGAACCAAGATTATTTCATTTATCTCATGATCTGCACTAGACTACCTCTCAACCAGATTTAGATTAATTGACCACATTAATCAAACAAGTAGAAAATATTACATACTAAGGCAGTGGCATGTTTTATGCCTAGTAGACTTATAATAACTCAAATTTGATGTACACATGTAATAATGTTTTCAGTTGGTAATATTTCACATTATTTTTATAATTATTATTTCTGTTCAAATATGCCTTAGAAGCAAAATTAAAGGCTTTAGAAACAAAATTAAGAATTAGGGGTAAGTATATAGAACATTTACTTTAAAACAAAAGTCCACGTTGGCTTATTTCGCCATTCTGGTTAACAGATTGCTTACTGCATGTTTACAATACAAATATTTATAAAAAGTAGTATTTGCCATAATTTTCTGGAAAAATGCATCGTAAAATTAAGTTTTAACTTAATCACAATTCTAATTTAATTTTTTGCCATGTAGGTATTAAGTACTTCACTATCTTTTACCATGTTTAGAATAACTGGAAGTATCTTATCATACCTTTTTTCTTCAGGAGTTTCTGTGGCTTTTGTTAATTCCTTCTGTTTCTTTTTATTTTCAGCAATCTTTAACCTTTCGTCTTTTAATTTTTCTAATAATTTTATTGAATTATCAGATGATGAACTTTCAGTACTACTGGAACTATCATCTGAATCAGATGATTTTTTACTTTTATGTTTTCTGTGTTTGCTTTTGGAACTTTTCTTTTTATTACATTTTTTATGACTAGTGTCAGAGTCGCTGTTGGCATATTTCTTATGTTGTCGATATTTCTCTTCTGATGATTTCGACCTTTGAGAGTGTTTTGTTGATTCTCTGTGCTTCCTGTAATCTCCTGAACTTTCTGAACTAGATCGTCTTCGACGAGAGGTACTTTTACTTTTGTCTCTAGAGGATACCTGTGAGTGGGACCTATAACAAAATAGAATTTATGTGAAATTTGTACGTTGTTCATTCGTACTGATTCTTTAAATAATTTACAAATTACTACAAAAGCCTTACCTATCTTCTCTTGGCATTGTGTGGATAAAGTAGATTTTTTTAAATTACCATATATATTAATTATTATACTAGTACTGAATGAAATTGTGACCTAGACAAATAAAATATATGCACATATACGAAAAATGAGGTTACTTTAATTTTGACAATTGTCATCTGTCTCTGTCATATTGTTTGTCCAGTAGCAGCAACCACTAACCACTACACAGAAGAATAATTTGCAATCGCCTTTCCATTAGTGGTGACGTCACTTTATCCGCAACCAATGCTACAAATTTCAAGTTTCAAATATCAAGCACAAACTTAGAGAAATTATTTTTTCTAGGTTTGTGAGCGCAAAATATGTGAATTTTAACTTTTTATCTTTTCTCAGCTGTTTATATGAGTAACCCAGGACCGTAGGCAGAGTCCACCCTAGAGTTGATCTTAGAGAAAATGTAAACGTATTTAATGTAATATTAAAAAATATTGTTTAATAAAAAATGTTCACTATGTATACAAATGAAGAAAACATGTAAAATAAGAAAATGACCATTGTAATTGTCACTGCTTAGTCATGTGTTATATGGTCTGTCGCATTATACATGTGTCTGGGCGATCCAAAAATACTAGGAAAATTGGATTCATAAGGTAGTATAGGGTTCTTTGACCTTAAAATTGTAGTCACAATTGTGGTCTTCGCAAATAAATATCTCTTGAACCGCTAGGCCAGTTTTAAAATACAAGTAAAAAGTATCTACTTGTATATATCTCCAGGGTGATTCAGTCATAATGGCAATAATTTTAACCACTTGTTCGGAGTGCCTAATAAAGACAGAAAGTCGAAAAAAAATGTTTACTCCTTTTAAAAGAGAAGAAAATCAACCCATAGCGTCGGCAATACGGCGTTCCTGATACGTTCGAGTGTTGAAGTAGGCCGACACCGCGTTGATTTGGCAGCTGTGAATAAATGCAGGAGGCCAGCGGTTTGCAGCAGCTTGAAAAGAGGGTTTAAATAATGATTTTTTTTTTCAGCGTAAATATACATTTATTTATTTTTTAACCGCGTATTTGTATCTTCCCTTAAAATTAATGACATTATGCGACTGAATCACCCTGTATATCTGTAGGTTATTTGGATATACTAAGGTGAGTAAATTGTGAATTTGTAAGGGAATCCAATTTTTACCAAAATCAAATATCTATTTGTTGTTCTCATTGTATATTATAGTCTATACGCAGGACATGACTAATATAACAATATTTTTACTACATTTAATTATAACTGTAATGCTATTTAGTTTTTGTTTAAATTTTATTTTTATTTTTTTATAGTGGACTGGAAGCACAATGCACAAAAAAATAAGCTATTTACTTTTTTCATTTAATGGATAATTAATTAGTAAACGTCACTAAATTGTACTATTATATACCCTTAGCAAGGTCAAAAATTCATGAAATAGAAAAGGTGGCTGTAACAAATTGAATGACATATGCCAATTAAAGATATGCGAAATTAAAAAAATATAGTTAAATAAATTAAGAAATGAAAAAAACAGTTGTTCGTGCATTTTAGAAAATAGTTTTCTTGTCCTCATCAATTGGGCGCTAAACTTTGTTTACGGATTTTTCACTTGCATTGGTAATGGCAGTAATTACTAAAACTTTCGAAACTTTTTCTAAAAAATTTAGTCTCAAACAAAAATAAAGGTGATGTATGTATACTTTTGTGCAGAATGCACGCTGGACAAAAATTGAATAAAAATGAAAAGAATTAAAAAAATTAAACAGCATTACACATAACTTGTGCTCTCTGTATCACTTGATAAAACTAACATATTAATCACGGCCAAATATTTAACTACATACCAAATTATAAAATCAGCCTCGTTTAGAAGATATTTGCAAAAAAACAACATTTTAGGCCCAATTTCAAGGGACTATTTCTAGGGGCTCTTAAAAATTAAAATCCGTGAAAACAAAATATACAGGTCAAACAAATTCTCAAGTTGACTTTGTGCCCACATTTTTCCTAGTATTGCTAGTTCTTTTTTAAGAATGCAACATTTTGATTCAGTTAGAGCTCCACCAAGATTTCATTTAGCCCCTATTGAAAAAGTTGATTGGCTACGTCTCTGGAGTGCGTGTTAGTGTTCATCTAAGGTATACTTAAATAAGATGTCCTTCAATGTTTTGTTTCGATCATATCTAAGCTTAATGGAAACTTATTAAAGTGTAGTACGAAACTATTAGTAACTTGTCACATTGCATTTTTATCTTGTAAATTGTAAAGCTAAGTGCACACGTAACCTTAAGTGTGATCTATGAATTCCACCCTAATTACCCTTACACAGTACGTTCATTATCAGAGAGAATAAGAAAAAAAACATTTCTATCCATTTTTTGCAAATTGTTCAATCTAACTTTTAACATACTCTATATTATTTGACATAACTGTAATATAATACGCCGTGTGCAGCCAGCTTGTTATATGTGGTTGAAGATAGAATTGGAGTCAAAAACGAGAAACGCAATATTACAGTGGACCAGACCAGCTATAAGCATTAACTAAAAAAAAATATGAAAATCGGATATTTTACTAAATTGCGGTCATTTAGCGCAAACATAGTAAAACATTACAAAACAACTGTAATAAAACGAATCCGCAAAACAATATAATAAAACCCCGGCCAGGGATGGGAACGGAAATGGAGGCGACATAGAGACGTCTCAAGCAAACGAAATCTTTTGTACAGTCAGATTTGATTCGACACGCCGGACGATATATAGGCCATTTAAGTTTAAAGGATAATTTTTCTAATAACCATTGGACACGGTCGAACGCTAAAGATTAACTAAAAACTTCTTAAACGTAATTTATTAGTTTCGGGTCGGAAAAGAAAGTCGTTTCTAAAACGCGCTTTTGTCACTATCCAATGTTAAATAAACCAGATGTGGAAGCTGGAAACTATACGCTTTGCCGTCAGGCCCCCGTAGTGGAAGGAACCAGGGGCGGCCTCCGCCTACGAGGCATGGATTCCACGGACGCGACGACCGCGAAACAAACAAATCGAGACGTAGAGAACTATTTAATTATCAGATTCAATGTTGTAAGTGTTATAGATTCGCCGCTAAAGTCGATCAAGGAGTTTTTCGTTGGGTTTTCTCCTTTAAATTCAGTAAATCAAAAGGTACAGGTATTGCTAGATCGAGGAACCCAACCTTTGCGTAAGCGCGGAGCCCGGCGAAGGGGGAAGGTAAAAAAGGAAGTCAATTAAAGCCAATAAAGTATTAATGATCCTGGTAGACACGGAAAATCAATTAATTAAGAAATATGTTCAATTAGTTTCTCTAAGCGCCTTTAGAATTGTATAGCCACAGTCTAAAGGAACCCGAGACAAGCTCATAGGCTAGGAGTGACAGCCAATCCCCAATCTTCATTAAAGTAGAGAAGTGGACGGCCCTCTTCGCCTTTAGGGCACATTTTTATCAAAATACCTGTGATGGCATCGACCCTAAGCACAAAAGGGGAGGTTCCCGAAAGGTTCCCAAAAATCGCAAGAGGCCCGTTCACCATAGAGGACCGCCAGATTTTTGCTGACACTCGAACTCGTCGTATAGTTGTTTTTCACTATTTTCTGATTATTTTTACCTTTGTATTTTTATCGTCGAACTGGACTTAGCCTTTGCAACTTGTGTCGGGTTGTCCAGGGTCTAAACCTTAATTTAGTTCACTGTGTTGTATAGAATCATCGTGCTCTTTGCGTAATCGTGTGTGAATAAATTCCAATACCTTCCTCGAATTTTGTATTTTATTTCTTCTGGTGAAACAGAGGTCCAAACCAAAAAGAAGAACAAGGTAAGTGGGTAACCTAGGTGTAACACTCGCAATCTCACCTTTAAAGAACTCGCGAATCTAAACTTGAACGAGATATGATGAATTTGTAACATGTTGAGGAACTAATAATACCAGTCATTTAATTAACGGCCAACCGACAGGTTTATTACACAACTACTGTATTGCATAAAATAATATTACGGGGTGAAAGAGGATCACGGTATTGTGAAAATCAAAAAAATTCGGGAAACCTAGAGAGGTTGCTACAGACGGATATTTTGTTAAAAAAAATGGCAAAAAGCACTAGAAATTAATACAGTCGTTAAACATTCGGGAAATCTAGAGGAAAGTTTGATACACTCTATCAGAAAGTTTCATATTTTTCCAAAAAATACTAACAAGCATTAGAAACAATACAGCGTGATTCAGAACTTATGTAAACAAAAATTTTTGAATGTACAGGGGACAATGCAAAGACAATTTTGTAAAGAAAATCAAACAGGGCAGTTCGAAAATGATTTAAAAATATTATTCTGCACGGCACTGGAAACTGGCTCACTGACACTAAAACCTGATAAGGCTGCAAAACATGTAATCGGCGACCGGACAAAGAATGGAAAGAAGTTCGCAAGGAAAGAAATAAATAACATTTTATAACATAACACATATTTTATGCAGGGAATTCAACTGTTTTTGCCGCTATTGTTATTATTTATTAATATACTTAATTTGTGGTTTTTAATTTGACATATCTGATGTTACAACAACATTTTGGGCCCGTCTTACCCAGTTTCTACAAATTAACACAAATGTCTCTGCTTGTCCGTTTTGAACTTGTAAGTTATTAGCAGCAACTATGATACGTTTGTGTCAATTACCAATAGTAGATATCCACTTCGGTGCAATACACTTCATTTTTTAAATATCCCCATAAAAAGAAGTATACATTATTTAAAATCAGAGAGATCGTGGTGACCATGGTACCGGTCCTCCTCGTCCAACATCTTGATGCTAATGCTTGGACACGCTGTATGTACATGGTATGGATATAATTGAGCCTTACGTATGATTCGCCACACTGCTGCAATACGCCGTAGACGTCCTGGACCTCCATCTCTTCCATGATTTGGTTCCAAATTTTCCTTCCGTGGCACTACACTTGCACTCACTGCACACCGCGATAAAAGTAGCTGCATCTGGCACATATTTATCGGGAAATCGTCCTGCTTAGGCATTTTCACATCGTCATAAATTAAAACGATATCCACCAACCCCGAGCGGCAAGAATTCAGATGACTTACGTCATACAAACAAATCAATAGTGCAGACTGACTGTTTACTGACTTTGTTTTTAAAATAAAATCAGTCTGACCCTGTTTACCGACTTCTCTAGGGGGCGTTTAAGAGATTTTGCACATATTATAGTCCCGCCATCTAGCCGACATGGTTCACAACTAAGGCCGGTTGACTAACTATACTTTATATAAACACTGAGACTACAGTAGGCTAGCGATGTAAAGGTGAAAAATACTACTTCAATATTTTTTTACTTGGAAACCATAAGGATTTTACAAACATTTTTTTACGATATTTACCCCATTTTTCATGATGCTATATTCTCAATTTTTTTAGATAAGTTCTGAATCACCCTGTATATATATATTACGGAAACGAAAATATTCCGGTGAGTAATGGAGATGCGGCGGTGGAAAATTCGGGAAATCTAGAGGAGAGTTTGGTAGTTTTATATTTTGCTAAAAAATACTAACAAGCATTAGAAACAACATGTATTACGGAAGCGACAATATTCCGTTGAGTAAGCGGATTGCAGGGATGTAAAAAAGTATCGGGAGCAACCTCTATAGATTTCCGGAATTTTTTACATTTTCACAATACCGTAATCCCCTCTCACCCCGTAAAATGCTTTTATGTAATACATATAGTTGTTTTGTAATGTTTTACTGTTTGCGCTAAATTACCGCAATTTAGTAAGTAAGTACCTAAGGTTGTCACATTTTTTTTAGTTGCTGCTTATAGCTGGTCTAATCCACTGTAAAGGCCGCTGTAAATTTAGGCAATGGAGCATGCAATGCAATAAAAACTATTTTGTAGCAAAATCTTTCATGCAATATTGCAAGGTGTCATTTGTTTTACATTTATGCAATATATTGTCTTTTTCATATATTTTCAGGTATTAACAATATTGTGTGAAACTAACTAATATCTACCCATATATTCCTTATTATTAGCTTTTGTAACATTTTTTACTGTTTAAGAAAGGTATTTTAAGCTAATATGTATCAAATCTCCTACAATTTGATACATATTAGCTTAAAATACCTTTCTTAAACAGTAAAAAATGTTACAAAAGCTAATAATAAGGAATATATGGGTAGATATTGTGGGTGTAATTCAACGCAGGTTGGGGCTTTTGTCCACTGAGTAGTTAGTTTCACACAATATTGTTAATACCTGAAAATATATGAAAAAACTATACATAAAAGGTAAAATTTTTAAATTAATTTTTATTTATTTTAGTAGGTTGTTATGATATTCATTGACAGTTAATCAGTTTGACGTTGTCGATATTTCATTTTGACATTCAATTTCAAATAATTTTAATTTATTGGTATAATCATCTTTATAGTTAGATATTTGACTCAAGTTAAAGGAGGCCACCTGATGAAGCAATCCTAATAAAATGCAGAAATAAGTGAGATCTCAACTATTGTGGTTGAATTTCGAGTTCCCACTCCAGAGGTTAGTAAATATATTAAATTCTTTAGATAATTATTGAATAGAGTTTTGTCTGTGGATGTTCATTAGCATACCTAGATGTTTGGTATCAGAGAACATACATATGACTTCATTGATAGGAATTGTAGGAGATTTGATACATATTAGCTTAAAATACCTTTCTTAAACAGTAAAAATATATTGCCCATTACCAAATTAGTAAAATGAAAATGATTTCGATCTGCTGGTCTTCTGCAAAACCATCAAAACATACCGGTGTTGTATACTGTGGTGTGAAGTTTCATTCAACCTAGAGTTTCAATGAATGAAATAAAAAAGAAAATTATTATTGTTAATTGAGGTTAATTCACTTTTTACTTAATTCCTCGCTGTTAGTTCCTTTTGTGTAGGATGGCAAAACTGAATATTACCAGAAAAGGAACCAGAATTTCACGTGCAATGCAATCAAATTAGAGCAGACTCTATATTCATGCAATGGACTGAAAATTGCGTCGGTAATTAATTTCAACTTTAATGCGCATGCGCGCATGCAATATTTCTTTATATGCAATAAGAATTGCACAAATGTAAAGCGTTCTTAATATATTCCGTTTCTCGCAGTGTTCTTGCATATGTCAATTCTAAATATCCGCATGCGTTCTAAAAAAGGTCCGATTTTACCAAATATTATCCGTTCACTGAAATCAAGTGAAAATCCATTTAACATTAGATTTTTTAAATACATAGGTATATGTTAGAGCCGTGGTTAGAGGATAACAGTAAACCAGTGCAGCCGCAACAATATTCACACACGCCAAAAGTTGGTTATAGTTGTCTTTTCTTCCATGCTATGCTATGTTACTAAAGTTTCTAAAATATCCGAAAATATCCGAAATATGTCAAGATCCGAAAAAGATACGAAGTATAAAAAAAGTCCAGATAAAATATATGCCATATGCTGCCAAGTAAGGAGACTCAGGTTTTTGATCTCCATTGATCCTTGCCAAGCCCACATGGAGATCGGCGTAGGAGAAAAACTTCTACGTCACAGTCAGAAAAAAGGCCGAAGTTTTCCTTATATAGAATCATTTTGTTGTTAGTCACCAGTGGCTGGTGTCTGAGGTCTCGCTTGTGCGCGTGGGAATCACACCGCACACCGCTCGACGGTCCGCACACCATAAACAATACGAACGGCAGTCTGGCATAAGCTTTTGTGCGGTGTTTGTATCGAAACAATTCGACTGTCCCTTGTTTTCCGAAAAAGGTGGGCCTAACTTTTTCCCAAATATAGTGAATTATAAATATGTTGTCAATCTGCAATTTTTAAATACTGAACTAGAATCGAAAGAAAAGAAAGTACTTTAAAAAAATATCACCTAGTTCATTTTCAATTGTTATGATTTTTAAGGAAGAGTCCTTTAGAAACAATTTATAATTGTTTAACTTATTATTTTGCATTCAAATTAAGCCTTATTTAAAAAAAATATATTTTGTTTTACCTAATACTTCCATGGTTAATGGAGTAATGATAGGTAGAATAATTTGTAGCGATATTACACAATAAATATAATTCAAAATTATGTTTATTATTTATTTTTTGTCGCTTTTCTTTGATTGGTAGAAGAGATAGAAATAAAAGTCTTATTGTTTAATAATAAGGTTAGGCAATTAAGTAAACTAAATTATTGTAATAACATTTACAGTGCAGCAGTAATATATAGGATGTGAAAATTAAATTGCATTCTTTAAAGAGCGCAATTATCAAAATAAGTGAAAAGTTTCTATGATCCTATAAATACTATGTTATACATATCGTCTCGTTGAGGTAAGTTTAATTAGACGTAAACTTTAAATTTATTATCGACTTCAGAATTCAATTTAGTTAAAACTGAAATGTATAGAAATAAATGACCTTAATAATATTATGCGATTTTTATAAGACCGATTTGAATTTTTAACCAACTTTTTAACCATGAAATGCTTCTTTTTTTGTCTTAAAATTCATATGAAAATGTTAGATTAGGGGTTGTTTCCATAATGAAATTCATATAATTTAAGATTTTGAGAAGCTTTAAAATAAGACATTTTAAGGGTAAATCTTGCTTATTCAAATTTCAAGATTTAATTTCATTGTGAAAATGGCTCTTAAATCTTTTTTAAACTCTAAACTCTCACTACATCTCTTCCTGTTACTCTTTTCTAAAAAAAATAGAAGTAGTCGGACGAGTACCCTTTTCATTCCACTATAGCATATACAAATTTGAGGTTCTCATTGTAAAACTTTTAATGTTAGCAAACTAAGCATACGATGTTTTACCAGTGTTATATTAATTACATTAACTAACCTTTTTTGAAAATAAAATTTAAAAAAGTACCATCTGTAAAATTTTCCCATTGTTGCTGGTAGCTAATATCAATAATAGTCTATATTGTAGATGCGAATAAAATAAAACACATTAAGGTATAATATTGTTTGCTTTTATAAGATATAACAATATGCTAATGTAAAAAATATAATTACGTCAATTACGTGTCATCTTTGCCACTATAGTTATGTGTAGGATTGTGGAAACTTTCTAACATGCAATGAATTAAATATACCCACATACAAGGTGATTCAGAACATATCCAAAAAAAAAATTCTTCTTAACAAATACAATTTTGTAAAAAATATCTGACAGTTCGAAAATGATTTAAACATACATTTCTGCACGGCACTGGAAACTAGTCCACTGTAAAAGCTGGTCTTGCGCAAGGCAAAACATGCAGTCGGCGACAGGCACGATGGAAAATTGTAATAAAAAATGATTGGACAAAAAATTGGAATATTTTTCCTAGGAACGAAGTAAATCAAATTTTATAACACTTATTTTATGCCACCAAATTCAATTGTTTTTGCCGCTATTGTTATTATTAATTAATAAAATTAATTTATGGTTTTAATTAATAAAATTATTATGTTAAAATAACTGTTCAAAGTTCTGTCCACCGACGTGTAAACACATTTGGACCCGTCATACCGAGTCTCTAAGAACTAACACAAATGTTTCAGATTCTTGTCCGTTTTGAACAAATTAAAACAATAAAAAGTAAATAAAAAACGATCTCTTCATAAACATGTAAATAATAAAAAGATACGAACAATATTTGTTACAAAAATGACAAAAATAAACTTAGAACTTAGCTGCTGGTGAACCCTAATATAAGGGTTGCCGTAGAATATCTAGTTCACCTAATATTGGCGAATGGAGTGATTACAGATTTGTAGTGGGACATTACCTATATGACCCAACCAACCCAACCCATGAGGGGGAGCTCTGACCCCCAAAACCCCCCGTGGCTACGCCACTGATTGGCAGCAACTGTGATACGTTTGTGTAAATCATTAATCATATCCACTTTGATGCGATACACTTAATTTTTTAAATATCCCCACACAAAGGGGGTTCTATAGAATTTAAGCCAGGACATCGTGGCGGCCATGGTACCAGTCCTCCGCGTTCAATCCATCTCACCCCTTGAACTTCCTTAAGGTACTCTCGAACATTTTGTCGAAACTGAGGGGGAGCTCCATCGTGCAAGAATCACATTCGGAGCAGCTAAGAGCATATCTTCCAGTCCAGGCAGGTTATTTCGAAGGAACTCGAGATACTGAACCACATGTTCGATTTGGTAATATTTCAATTAAGAGATCATCGACACGTCATCTGTAAATATGGGATTTTGAGCATTTTGTTGCAACCTTTCACAAAATCTAATTCGTAAGGGATAGTCCCTTGGTATTAATGCTTGGATACGGTGTACACAGTACCAGTGTTTTTATAGTTAGTGAACCCGCCTTAGTTGTGGACTATGTCGGCTAGATGGCTGGACTATAATATGTGCAAAATCTCTTAAACGAACCCTAAGCAAGTCAGTAAACAGATTCAGTTTGACTTTGTTTTTAAAATAAAGCCAGTCTGACTTTGTTTACCGGCTTCTCTAGAGCTTGTTTAAGAGATTTTGTACCTATTATAGTACCGCCATCTAGCCGACATGGCCCACAACTTAGGCCGGTTGGCTAACTATACTTTATATAAACACTGACAGTACGGATATAATTGAGCCTCGTGTATGATACGTCACAATGTTGATTGAGACATTCCTTGTACTTATGGAGCGATGTGCAACAATTTCTCTCTTCCACGATTCGGTTGTAATTGTTCCGTGTAAGTAATGCCCGCGTTGCACTACCGCGGTAAAAGTAGCTGCATCTGGCACATGTTTACCGAGAAATAGTTCTACGTTACAGACGAGAAGCTTCTAAAGCATTTTGACTTACTTCATCATAAATTAAAATAATATACGTCAACTCTGAAACATGTAAGCCATTTTTGTCACTTGAAAAACTAATGTAAACACTAACAGAAAAACGTTAATACTAAAATCGAATTTCAGTATTCGGAATCGCCTGCATTCCGATAACGCTAGAGACTACAGTAGCCCAACGATGTAAAAGTTGAAAATACTACAGCCTCAATATTTTTTTTCTTGGAAACTATAGCTATAAGGATTTTACAATTTTTTTTTACGAATTTGACTCCATTTTTCATGACGTATCTATTCCCAACTTCTTTTGGATAAGTTGTGAATTACCCTGTATATACAGGATATATTTAATGAAGGGACACAAATGATACGAGAGATTCCTTCGGTGAAAATAAGTTGATTTTATTTTACATACCTCTATCCCATGACGCATTATGAAACAGATCCGGGTATCAAAGTAATTTTTAAAGCTTCTGTCAGACTTGTTTAAAATGTTCTAGTGAGAGATTTATGAAGGGTGGGAATAAAAATTATACAATAATCATTTTTCATTAGCATACCTAGATGTTTGGTATCAGAGAGCATACATATGACTTCATTGTAGGAGATTTGATTTATATTAGCTTAAAATACCTTTCTAATTCAGTAACAAATGTTTCAAAAGCTAATAATGAAGAATATATGGGTAGATATTGTGGGTGTAATTCAACGCTGGTCGGAGCTTTAGTCCGCAGAGTAGTTAGTTCCACACAATATTGGTAATACCTAAATACTAAATATATATAAAAAACTGGGTCTGCGTCGGTCCAGACGGTGGAAGTTATACTTCTTAAAAAAAAAAAAAAAAGTTCTTAAAAATTTGTTCTTCCTTTTGAGCGTGACGCGGTTTCTCGACCAACATCCCATCCCAATGTGTCTAACGGGCGCAAAGAAGTATAACTTCAAAAGGAATATGTGGTCACATTTGTGCCCATTAATTTAAATACACCCTTTATATGGCTCTATGTAGATTCAGCGAGTGGTAAAAAATAAAATTATATACAGGGCCAGGTACATTAAAGCAATTAGGGAACAGACATCAAATTTTCCAAAAATACATCACATCACTAGAAACTAAAACATATTTTCTCATTTTCATATAAACTACATTTTTAAATGAAAGTAAAATGATTGTATAATTTGTAGTGTCTTGTAGGTACAGAAATCCTGAAAAATTAAACACAGAGCAAAAGTAATATCTATCGAAAAAAAATTAGTGATGTTTTGTTTATCCACTTTTACTATTTATATTCTCCTCAAATAATATAATAACTTTTAAAATGCATTTGTATCACACACATTATTTTGCTATTCTAATTCCAAATTTTAACAATTATTTTCACATACTTATAAACAAAAAAGTGAACAATCTATAAATGATACTACCACCATATCTCACCAAAAGTGAACAATCTTATATGCAGAACCATGTAAGTTTATGTTATAACAATATTTACATGTTGTACAGTTGAATTAAAAAATATATATTTTGAAAGATTTTTGTACCTAAAAATGTATTGGTTAGAGTGCATTCAGCCGTTATATAGGATAGGGAAACTTTCCACCCCGATTCTTTTGGTTTTAAATAAAAATCTTGGAAAACGCTCGGATACGTCGACTTTTCGAAACCAGTTTCGAAACTGAAAAATAGTTCCCCCTCAAATCAAAAGTCGACGTGTCCGAGCGTTTTCCCAGATTTTTATATTAAATCAAAAAAATCGGGGTGGAAAGTTTCGATTGGCCCATCTTGTATATTCGTTTTACTTCGGTACCTTTGAATGTTTACAGGTGACATGATGTTATTTGCTAATCTCTATATTATTCATTAGCATTTATGCTGGTGTAAATGATTAAGTATTCGCAGGAATGTTTATTCATATACAGGGTGTTCAGTAAAGAACGGGCGAAACTTCAGATGTAAATAGTTAGAATGAAAATAAGCTGAATTAACTCAAGTTACCTTAATCCAAAAGTTGATACTAACGGAGCTACAGGGTGTCAAAGTTATTATTATCCATTTATTTAAAAGTAAAGTCAAATTGTTGCGTAAGTAATGGGCCATACTGTAACATAATACTGTGACCAATCAACATAGACAATTTTTTGTGGTGTACTCGTATATATTAATAATAAAATTGAGTAAGAAAAATATCATTAAAGTGAAAGCTGGACGATGGAAAAATGAAGATTATATCAAAAATTAATTTCTTCGATGATTACAGAAATTAAAAACGTTGGTTGCTCTGCTCATGTCAGATCTGCTAAAACTTTATCAACATAGAATGTTCATTTTCAATTTATTGTTTGGTTCTTTCCTCAATCTTTTATACATATACCTAATAACAATCAGATCTTCTACTTTATTTAATAAGTAATTACAAATTATTGTCTAAAGCTATTTATTTGTGGCATAGTTTTAGTTTTTCTTTAGTTTTTTTGGGTTTTTGCCACACTTCTGAAAAAATAATAGAGATTAATTAAATAAGCCCTTGCGCCAAACGGAACAGTCAAGGGTTATTTTTGAAACTATGTTTGCCTAACCAAAAAATCTCACACTGAAAAACAGATAAGTAAAAAATAACAAAAATCACATCACTATAGCGCACTTCAGTATTATTGACTTTTCGAAAACCTCTCTGTTTTCGTTCTCAAATCGTATTAAAAATGTTAAACGTATGTCAAGTTTGACAGTTTAAAATTTATTTATCTGCTTCCATAGAGATGTTAAATGATTTTTATTTTATTGTTACTTACTTCTTCTTGATACAACTGTAGCCAACAAGGATCGATGTTCACTGAACAGTTTGACACACACTTATCTCCGTTCAACAAAATAATCGCGGTCTCTTTTAATTTTCTTTTTGTGTTATCTTCCTTCTCTAAAATTTTTGCCGAACCCCATTGAATTAAATGACCGTTTTCCCAAGCGTGTTCGCAAATTTTGGATTTTTCAAATTCCCGTCTTTTTATGTAATTTTTATGTTCCTCAACTCTAACATTCATAGGCCGAGACGTTTCTCCAACATAGTGTTTATTGCATTCACAAGGTATGCTGTAGATGCAATTTTTTGAATTTTGTATATCATTTTTTGGACGCGTTTTAGACAAAAATGATCGCAAAGTATTAGTTGTCTGAAAAACTGTTCGAATATTAAATTTATTACCGATTCTTCTTAACTTTTCTGATAATATAGGAATGTATGGAATTTTTATTGTATGATTAATTTCTTTTATTTGTCTTACAGTGTTCGTTTTATCTGTAATATTTAATTTTCACAGACTCTCTTATTGCCTGCTAGTTGGACACAATGACCTTCAAGGCTTCAGCTTAACAAAAGTTTAAGCACTGCATTAACTTAATTTATGGATCATTTGGCCTATTTCTTCATTTCGCAGTCACAAGTAAGTTCTTATGAACCGTTAAAAGTTTTCATGGTTGTAGTAATTATTTTTTCTGAAAATTTGGCTCCATGACCTTATACATATAATCGAATATAATATTGATGATTTTTAATGAAAATATTTCCAAGAATGTGCCAATTTCAATTATAACAGAAGTCATGATTAACTTTGTTTTTTTTAAATACATTTTCAGTTTTTTGATCCCCCATATTATTTCAATGACATTCAATAGACTTGCCTATATCGAATTCTTTTCTTATTCCAGATATTTAGGGACAATGTTTCGGAAATAATCGCTATATTTGACATTATAGTACCTATGGAAGTTAAAAAATTAATTTTTGTACAAGGAATATTGTTGAATATTTAAGCTTTCTAACAATGTCTTATAAGGAGCTTAGTCATACAAGGTGTTGAAAAATGAAGTTCTGAATTTTGTTTACTTCAATCTGTCAAAAATACATATATATTTTAATAAAACGCCCTGTATATTGTTTAAATTTTCTAGTGTAGAATTGTATTCTCTGTCGATCCACATTTCACTGGTGTATATCTGTTTATTTTACTTTCTGCGTAAATCAGAATTTTTCTTGAAATTAAGTAAATACATATTTTTTTTGTCGAGATATATAACAATGTATGACAATGACAGTAATTGGAACTATTGCCTGTATATGTGCTTTTAAAACGTCATATCATACCTGCACAATTATAATGGCAAACAAAGAAAATGATTATTCAAATGATGATGTTTTTAACCAGAGGTGTCCACAATTGTCATCATTAACTGAAAAAATATACGATTGCTTCTGATAAAATAATTATCATTGGAATAATCAATATCGTTGGAATAATCATTTTAGAAATTTTTTTGTCTTCTCGAATATATTTTATGCATAATTTGGAACGGATTTGTAAGAGATTGAAGATAATATTATTAGAAAAATGGTAGTAAATACTATTTTTGTAATTAGCACATTTTTATAACTTTTGGTTGTTTCGTTTCTGTATCTGATACCAGTATGGAAAATGTTATATTTTACTGACTAGATTCCATTCGATGGGGAGAAGTGTAAGTTGGTGCACCGATATATCTGCAGTAGCATATTATTCAGGGAAAGCAGGTTGGTTTAAAAAGTGTAAATATTGGAAGCCAAAGAGAAACACCTGTTAACTCTTAAATTGTATGCACAATCTATTGCAATTATAATGGCATTCTTTAAAACGAACTTGGTGATTTATTTCGAACAGTTGACGTATTCGTAATGAAATCTACTTTCAACATTAGTTCTTAGTTGTTTTTACTCACCAATAAAGATCTAACGAAATTTCTACTCAGAATATCCAGTAGTTCAAAAACTGATTTGAGGAAGCATTATTATTGCAATAGAGTCTACCAAAACATTTTGATTGTAAATGCAAATTATTTTCTCTGCATTTTAATTTTTCTTTCATCTGTATACAGTACTTTCATAAATGATTACAAGCCACGTGATCAGGGTCCAGATTCTCAAATCAATCACAGAGCAATTCATATGTGAATATCATTTTCTTCACTACGGCAATTGAGAGAGAAAAGAAATCTATTTGTATACTAGTTGTTCTTCGAGAATCACGTGGTCACGTGGCTTGTAATCATTTATGAAGGCATTGTATTTATTTGCATTGGGTTTCAATAATTGTACCAATTTATGCACTGTATCTCTAGTGTGACGATGTGTATTGTACTGAAAAATATTTTTAATGCAGGCGCCGTGACTATACTTTTCTTCACTAAGGGCAACCTATTGTATATAAAAAAAACATCTATACACCGTTCTTTACGGGGTGGAATCTAATACAGGTGAAAGAAGTAATAAATAACAAAGCAGTTCAATTTTTAATTTTTTCCAGGGCGATAATTTTTGGCATCAACTAAGGTATCAACGGAATATAAATAAACATATATTCTTGAAGAGAATGTACAATTTATGAAGTTGAAAGTGGAGAAGAAGATCTGCAGGAGAAGGTGCAAACCATTTTTGGTGCTACCTACGGTAGAGAAAGATTCAGTAGATAAGAGCCAGGAAGACCTCATCATCATGACGAACAAGAACACAGGATTGAAGCTGTTTACCAAAACGTGGACTCCAAAACGCGACAATAAGACCAAAAAGATAGAAGAACAGCCCAGACCCCTCACGGCAACGTTAGAGAAACCTATGATCTTGGACATCAGCCTCATAAGTAAAATAGACATGAGCAAGATAAGAAAAGAGTTTCTTAACATTTCGAACTTGTGCAAAGTGCCTTTGATAATCAAGAGCAGGAATGTGATCAAAGTGAACAGACCGCTGAGTTTACCACCCCCGGAAAAGCACAAGAATAAGAAAAAAAGGATAACGGATACCGAGGACAGTTTTGAAGACGAGGAGAGCACTATCGTGCAAAGCGCGAGGAAGCTGAAGAACGACAAGATCAACAACAAGATCAAGATAGCGTCAAAGAAAGGCGGGCTCGTGAAACCAGGCGTGATCAGTGACGCGAATAACAATAAAATGTTTAAAGTGCCGCGCAAATGTAATGTGCCGAACGGGAAAGTGATGAACCTTAAAAGTGAGCTCATCAAATCGACCAAACTGCCAGAACCCTGTTCGACTTGCGGTAGGCCTGATCAACCAGAGCGATTCCACAGTCATCCTGCCACCCCAATGAGGTCAACAGGAAAGAAGACGGAGGAGTCTCCGAAAATACCAGGTAAGGTGTCGCTTACAAAGGTCACAAGATGCACTTCAGACCATTTCTATAGCACGACAAGAATGTCATCAGCACCTTTATTTGGTCATACCTCTGTGATTTTTTTTAAAGAAAATTTAATCATACGTTTGCGGCTAGAAATTATGAATACATTAATTTATTGTTTAATGTTACTATTTATTCATTTGATGACACTGCCACTACCTTATCAATAATTAAAACAAACAATAACAAATGTTGACCTAATTTTTAGAAACCATACACCATGACCGTGCAGAATTATTTTTCAAAAGGGGAAAAACATTATTGTAATAGAAAATTTGCACTCTCATATAGATATTTAATAATTTTTGGACTACTCGGATATATGTATACATGATGTTTGGAAATGATAAATCAATATTCCGGGGAGTCTACATGAAACATTAATGCTACGGATATTTTTTTGAATAATATTTTAATCAACAATTTTACAAAAAAAAAATATATCTGTCAAAACAGAAGTGTTTATTTTCAAAGCGTGCTTTATTCATTTTGAAAATAAGTTCAAGCCGATGTTTATACATTTTTATTGGAAACGGTTTATTTTAACTTGAGAGGTAAGATAGGAAGAGAGATATTTAAAGAACTTTAGATGCTTTATAATGACATACAGGGTGTCCAGAATTGATGCGTCAATATTTCGAGAACTCAAAATTAACGGGGTTACAATTTTTTGTTAAAGCATTTCTTCTAATAACTTTTCTGGGAGTGAATTGGCTTTTTTCTAATTTTATACACATATCACTAGTGTTTCTTTGTATCCACGTTCTCGTTTTCAAAAGACGTTTTGTTAATTTTGAAACTGAGTTCGAGTGAGCGGATGTTCATTTAATACACGTAGATATTTTAAATCTCTTTTCTCGAAAATGACGTGATTTAACAAGAGGATCTTTTTTTAAAGATGTTTTGACAATCTTTAATTACGTGTTCTAAATGTATACAAATGTTCAAACAAAAAAGCTCTAAGTCATTATTTGAAGGCCAAGAACAGTTTAAGCCTTTTGGCGTTGGAGGATGCGCCATAACGTAGATACAAAGGAACACTAGTGATACATGTACAAAATTAGAAAAAAATCGGTAGACTCACAAGAAAGTTATTAGAGAAATCCAAAATATTTTTTTAGCGCTCTGTAACCTCGCAAATTTTGAATTTGTGACATTAATTTTTCCTGTAGAATCATCCCCCAGAATATTAATACATCATTTCCGGACACTCTGTACTACTCAAATTTATGAAAAGGTTCAAATAAAACAGTTCTAAGGCATCATTCTAAAGTCAAGGACATTTTAGATCCTTTAGCATTGGAGAATATACATAAATTATGAATGCTAAAACGAGTTATAAGTATGCAAATATCACGCAAAAAATGAAGTCAGAAAAAAATTTTTTTGGCACCCTGTTACTCTAACTGTAATTTCTTATGTAATATAACTATACCTGGCATATTGATTCATCATTTTCGGACACCCTGTATAATAAAACAAAGGGACGTCCTTGATTATTCTGCAGCTGAATAATACTAAACTGAATATGTTAAATATGTCAAACGATTGGTAAATTATTGATTGTTAGATACAATGCTAGATATTGAACTTTTGCAAAATAACATTATAGAGCATTGTTTTAGAAATACTGTCAAACACGATATTCTCAGTTTTAAAATATCTTGATTTAACCTCCATTGTAATAGTCGCACTTATATTGTTTCCGGTTTTGTCTGCCTTAAGCACTCCCTGACGTACCGCCTCTGTATTAATCTATACAGGCGATAGAAAAGCCCTTCCAATCCATTAATCGAAAAAACATTAGTGTATACATTTCGTACCAGCTACACCTACACTTTTGAATTTAATGATTTTCGATATATTTATGAAGGTTGACTGGCGATAAATGGAAATAAATATAGAAATTAGTCAGTACCTACCGAGCAAGTTGGATCGTAGTTATGATGTGATGAATTGCATCATACCTATTTTATTAGTCCCGGTTGGATTAATTCTCAACTACCTACTTCTAAATTAAATAGGCGTGGAGAATTGTTTTTGCCTTTAAATTACCGTGGATCGGTTTTTAGTTTTTCGTCTAGTCGCAGTTGGTAACTGGTTTCAAGGAAGTGCATTCCATGCAATATAGGACCAAGTAAATATTACATTTTATTCTATTGTATAAGGTGTTAATCTGAAAATATGTGTAAACAAGGAGGCTGAATTACTATTGAAAGTAAGAGGTATACTTGTGTATTAGGCCTTGTCCTCATGGATGCGTAGTTCTCGAATATATCTCGCGAATTTCGCAGTCTTTGATTTAAATTATTAATGGCGGGAAAAGTCTCAACTTTATTTATGAAAATAGCAGTGTTATTGCTAGTAAGTTTGATTTGAGCTTCTGATAATCCATAATTCTCGCAAATATTCGTGAATTTCGCGTTCATGAGGCCAAAACATTAAGGGCGCCGTTTTCTTGAAGTAGTGTTTTTTACGAAGTAATTTTAGACATTTAAGAACTGAATAATATAGACATTACCAAATAACAGCAATGTTCTCTCATGCCACCTGCGAATATTCAAAGGTAGGTACTGAAGTAAAACGAATATACACAGTTGGAAAACGGTGAATGGTCCATCTGCCGCTACATGAGAGCGACAAAATAAAGTATAGAAATCCGTGCGATGGACAAGAATGGCTATAGGAAGACATTAATTAAATACATATCCTTTTTGTTGAGATATATATGAAAAGGACAGTAATTGGAACTATTGCCTGTATGTGTGCTTTCAAAACGTCATATCATACCTGCACAATTATAATGGCAAACAAAGAAAATGATTATTCAAATGATGATGTTTTAAATTCATTTTTTATTTAAGAAGAAACTCAAAATTGTAGCCAGAATCTACCGGATTTTTAACGAGAGGTGTCCACAATTGCCATCATTAACCGAAAAAACATACGATTGTTTCTGATAATTATTTAAATATCGTTGGAATAATCATTTTAGAAATTTTGTTGTCTTCTCGAACATGCATGTTTTACAAATTAGAATAACATCTGAGCAGTCACTCCCCCTTTTATTTGTTGTGAATGGCGAAACGGGCGGTGACTATTTAGATTTTAAAACGTCGTCAATATAGTCATCCTTGTCTATCGCACGGATTTCTATACTTTACTTTGTCGCTGTCATGTCACGGCAGATGGACCATCACCGTTTCCAAGCGTGTATAATTGCTAAAAACGGTCTAACAAACAAATTTTTAGGTAAAGGAATCTTTCAAAATATGTATTTTTTTAAAAATCAACTGTATATGTAAATATTGTTAAAACATAAACTTACATGGTTCTGCATATAAGATTGTTCACTACATATTCCTCTAGCGTCACCGAAGGCTCTTGACGTTGTGCTGGATAAATCACACCTCTTGAGTTATCTAAATATTTTTGAAATTTTATGATATTGCAACAAGAGCGAACATGCGATTATATATAAACAGAAGTAGATATTTGGAAAATATTTTTTATAGTAACTACATAGGAAAAACCTGAAAGTTCGGACTCCTTTTTTCTTTTGATTAATACCTAGTTCTGTTTAAATAACTATCTGAATCGCTAAAACAGATTGATTTTATACAAATATTTTGCACATACATACAGGTTGAATGTTAAATATTTACATATATTGCAACTGCGAGTGCAATGGAGTCATGTAGCATTTTTTTAAATTACATTTTCTGAATAATTTTGTAATTTTAGTGCGATCTGAAAAAAATATATAATTTTATGACGCCTCAATGGCGTGTGACGACACTGCCTTCTCGGGTTTGCGCTCGCTAACGTTTACTTGCACTTAGTATACGAAGCGTAGGGAGGCCGTCGACGTCGTTAGGATTGCGGTTTTATTTCAATTAAGGAAAATATTGAGATTGTTTTAGGTACACTAAAACAAAATAAACTGTTAGATATTGTATTATACCGAAATATCACAGTACAACGAACAGATAAATTATTTATTAGTTTACCTTGGAATCCCAAAACGCGAAACTTGTTGGAAAAAGCAATGAATTGCGTCGTATTTCTTGGACCCAAAACAAATAAATATGTGTTATACAGGGTGAACCTTAAATAAGTACAAATATTTTAACCAGCAGTACAGTTCACTGTGTAGAACACATAATTAATAGTTTTTTTTAACAAAAAAATCAGGAATAAACGTCATTTTAAATACATTTCGTGATTTTTCAATAGAAAACTTGTTGACGACTGCTGATCCGGGAGTTATGGTGGATGCTAATTCCACAACGTTGCCAGTGTTATACTAATGTCTAAATAGGCTCCAACAAAGTTAACTAGAATTTTTAGACATGTCAAAGAATGATTGAAATATGTTTATTTATGAAAATATTAATGGCCATCTCCTCCCCTTCGCTTTGCCATCCCTATGCCTCACCAATAAATTGAAAATATAAACCAGATTCTCTACTTACAATCATAGTTATCCAGAATTTGTTCATTATCCATTTTTACTACACTCCAATTGGTTTATCACAATACGTTATCGTTATCACTATCACTGATTATCATTACTTGACAAATATGCTTTTAACATGTCAACCTTTACACTCTTTGAATAATGCGCCATATTTTATTTAATCACACGGTATATCACGAAAAATCTTAATTGAATACACAAGAGAAAAACACTGCCCATGAAAATAATAAGACGATTTAAATACGTTTTATACGTTAGTGCCGCAACTCTTAAAAAAGATGAGTCAAGCAGTGTATTACTTAAAGAAACCATTAGTTTAGTTCGGTTTCAGAAGATGCAAAAGTATCATATTAACTTTCAATTTACGTGTATTGAAATTATCAAATATTACATGTGTTTCCACGTGTAACATGCACACAGCTTATTCTTTTGTGCTGAACCATACTTGTGCCAACATCAACATAACCTCTTTGTCGACCTCGACTATTAATCCTAGAGAGTGGGGCTGGTATGGGACATTTGGCCTACTGCTCGTGACATCTACCTGTTACCTGTGCCTACGGCACTAGTTTCTTATTTGCATGCGATTGACACTTTGCATTCCTTTGATATTAAAAGCATACATCAAGCTAGTTATTTTGTTATTCCATGTATTGTGTTTATTTTTAAAATCTGTTTCACCCACTATTTCAATATTCCCCTCAGAAGCTAATAGAGCTGTCACTTCTTATATTTTATAAATTGTAACTAGCATTTTGACGTTTACTGTCAAAATTCATTGGTTTGTCAGTGCATCTTAGATTTAATGTTTATACTTAAATTATCAATGCTAATATAGAGAAGTTTTGTAAAAATAACAAAATATGTTTTTTAATGGTAGTTGGATAGTATTGGATATCTGACCGTAGCTTTCAATTAGGATCAACTTTTCTTAATAACGATTGTCGATATTATAAAAAATAAGAGTACTTTACTCTTGAGCAAAATTACATTATTCGACATACCTCGTATACAACTGCAAAAAATTGAAATCTGATTACTTCATTTTGGGTTTTAGGCGATGCAGAACTTTTTATCAAGAATAACTTTTTTTTCCATAAAATCAATAATAAAAAAGTTTCCCATATGGCGCCGACTTAATTGGGTACACTGTATATATATGCTTTGCTATTTTGGTATGATGAACCCATAACAATTTAGGATCCAGGTACCTACGTAGGAAATTAACAAAGTCTGGATTATCCAAATGCTCTGCATTTCGTAAAGTAAAAACCATAGTCTTCGTTTTGACATGTTTAAAGTTAAATTATTAGACGCAAACCAATCTCTTGCCTTTGACTAAATTTGACTTTATTTATATAAATTATATTTGCATTATCAGCAACTAATATCTCTATCTAATGAAATTTGAAAGTTATTTATGTAAATTAAAAATAGCAAAGAGCCCAATAGTGAGTTCTTAGGCGCACCATGAATAGTTTTCTTAATTCTGAATTTGACACCATAGTAGTCAACAAATTGGATTCTGTCATTCAAATAGGATTCCCCTAATATTGCGCTTTCCCTTGAAAACTTACCATTACATATTTACTCCTCTTATTTCAGCACTATTAAAATAGTCGATCATATTTAAATCTACGATAGGTAGATTAGACGAATACTCTTTTAAATAGCATGTTGAGAACTTTAAAAGTAGTTAGCTTTTGCTAATCTGTTTCGATTTAACACAGAAAGACCCTTGCTCGATAAATTAAAATTAGAACTTTTTAAAATAAGCCTATTTTCGAAAATAGATTGTAATATAGATTTCTTCTTTAAATGGGGATGGTACATATTTTCTGGGGTATTTTTAAAACTTTTCGAGATATGTTATTTTAAATTAAGGAAATCAAGCGTACTCTTGATTTAATGAATTAAACAATTTCGAAAAATCCAGAATTCCTTATAAGGCATTTGTAACGCAAATAAGTTAAAAATGTTGGACGGAAAAGTGACAGGTACATCCTAAACTCTTACAACAAGAAGTGAACAAGATATATCATATATCATTCTTTAAAAAGCATATATTTTCTTTCACAAAAATGTTTACATACAAAACTAGCTCTATTTTTTTGATATCCTATCAACAATATATTAAGAAGCCAGTGTCTTTGCAATATTGAAATTTGCCCTGAATTCTATCAAAACTAATGACAATTAAATCAAATTAAAGCTGCTAGCATACTTTATTTAAGTATGTAGTTCTAATATTTACCATTTTGATATTACATATATTTAAATTCTTCCGATAAGGAATAAACATAATTCAATTATATTTATAGAAACTATTAACAAGATAACATCATAGCATGTATATCTATTAAAAATATTCGAGTGGTAGAATACATTTGATGATTAATGTTTTCGATACACGGGTTTTTCCGTGGGAGCCGTAAATTGCAGATATTTACAAGTATGTAAAATACATTGACCTGGTTACGGCATACCTGAATCTGTGCTATATTGTGAAATGAATTTTCCAAATAAAGTTATCTAGAAATCGTTACGTAAAAACTAGGGTTTTGTTACCGTCAGAAAATTATTCCATTCCTTTTAACAAGTGTCTTTTTATGACTTGCAAAATGGTAATACGAGTATATACTAACATTTGAGTCTAGCTCCGTAGACGTATGTCGACTATGTCTAAGGCTGCGTACACACTTTGTGACAGAACATCGTCGAGTAACTTCAACACGACCGTGTGGACAGAACCCTGAACCTCGTCGCGTAACATCATAGCCCACATGAGTGTTCGCATCAATATTTGCAGCTTTCCCAACATTTGTCGGTATTTCCGTATCATCCTTTGATTTTCATCAAAGGATGCGGCTACACAGAGTATGAATAGGAACCTTTTTTCCTAACACGGTTGACTGGGCTGCACACGACATGGAAGCAAAATTTTCGCAACACAACGAAATTGTGTACGAACCCTGTTCGAGACGAAGTTACGCAACGAGGTTCTATTACAAGTGAGTACCTGGTTTTACAAGTGTGCAAGTAAGCAGCTTAATAATTATATATTTTTGTTACCAGTAACAATTTGGCAAAGCAAAAATGTTGAAAATGCATTGTTTTAGTTGAAATGCGCATGCACCTGCCGATTGGAAATTGATTTATGGATTGTGTGAATAAAGCTAATACTGAGCTAACGAAGCAGCAAAAAGTTGTCTACGTTCATCTACTCACTCCTTTTTCTTTGGTAAATAGTGTATACATACTGTACATATTTTCAGGTTCGAATACTATCCATATATCAAAAAAGTAATATTATATTAAGGGTGCCGTATTCTTGAAATTGTTTTTTACAAATACAATTGAATAAATTTAGATATGTATTTAAGAACTGAATAATACAGGGTACTTCGAAATAAATACAACATAGATCAAGAGTAGATCGTTGATGACAAATTAATGCGATATTGCCAAACTTACCTTAGTTAAAAGTTGATGGTTAAAAAAATACAAGGTGTCAAAGTTAAAATTTTATTTTCGGTATTTTTAAAATATCTAAATATTTTCATACATTTTGGACATCGGGGATTTTTGGGGGCCAGAAATTCAAATTTGTTTCTAATTTTGACGTCACTAGTAGGGGGCGCCACTTATGGCATATCATGCTTCTTTTAAATGACAGAACTTTTTTTGCGGCTTAATGTATCCATCTGACCATTGAAATAGTCCATTCTTCTGCCTCTTTTATCTGAAAAAGATATATCTTATTGAAGTCGTTAGAAGTAACAGTTCTACACCAAGTAGAAACTATTTGGTTACAGGTAAAGAGCCTTTTCGGCTGAAAATACTGCAAAATGTTCTTGAAAAAGTTATTCAGAATGGTAAATTATGACGACATACGATTACAAGAAGATCGGCAAGGTTTAAGCTGAGCCCCCCTGGAGAAAAAAATGTAAACATATTTGGAATATAAATGAGGTCAACTGACTTGACTGATAATCATTAAAATTATTGTTAAATAAAAAATGTTCATTATGTAAATAAATGAAAAAAGTGAAAAAGATAAATTAACTATTGTAGGGAGTAGTTCAGTCAGGCAAATTCTAAATGTTACTAAATTGTAGTATTATCATTGGCAGACTTGAAAATTCACTAAAGAAAAATGGTAGGTGAGACAATAATTAAAAGAAGTTAAATGACAGATATCAATTGGTGCTACACGTTGCTACAACATTATTTTAATAAATTACGGAATTAAAAAAAAAACAGTTAAATAAACTTTAGATTTTTGTAAAATCATGCATTTTAAAAAAAATTTATGACAGTACTAGGTATATCTTTACCAACTTTTTACAGAAAATTAAACCTCAAATAAAATGGTAATTTAGGCATACTTTATTATGTGGAATGCACGCTAGAAAGAAATTTGGAAGAAACAATAGAAAATAATTTAAAAAAATTACTTAATTAGCATTACACATTACAAGTGCCCTTTGTGTCATTTGATAAAATCAACATATTAACCACGGTCAAAGAAACTATTTACAATGACATACGTAAATGAACAAAATTTGGGTCCGATTCCAAGAAGCTATTCCTAGGGAGCATAGAGCCTCTAGAAAATAGAATAATAGGGTCAAATAATTTTTCAAGCAGACTGTAAGTACTCATTTTTTCTAGTGTTTCTAAATAACTATGTATAAGAAGGCAACATTTTGCCTTTTTTCAATATTGTCATGGACTTCCCAACTAAACACTTATTTAATTAATCGCTATCTAAATCGCTTTGATCTCTCTAACTAAACACTTCAATTCAAGACTGTAATGCAAGACTAACTAACTCGGTCGTATATTCTTCTTTTATAGACCCAACGAATATTCCAGGTATATTCTAGCATTTCTATATCCATATCCCGAACAACTCGAACGCTTCTTGTCTATTCCAGTCTATTCTCTAGTTTTCCAGTTGCGCATCGATACCCCGGCATTATTTGTTTGTTTACCAGAATCGCGTAGGGGCGATCGGGGCAATTTCATATTTCGCGATGCCACAGTCGTCGATTTGGGTGTGAGTGGGGCAAATTCCGTGACAATATATTGCCGAAACACAATTCCATCTGATTTGAATGAAAACTTTTATGTTGCGTCAAGTGTACTTGAGTTTAAGGGTTGTCGCTAAGAGCAGCTGTAATGAACGCAGCATTTTCCAACACGCTCAAACTGCAAATTCGTAACGTAATTTAGAAAGTGCGTCTATAATGCTATGAAAGTTAACTTCTTTTTATGTCAATTAATTTGATTAATGTAAAACTTTACAATGTGAAATTATTAATTCATTAATAATTATAAAATATACCTAAAACATGAATAATAATTATTATTACTGTCAAAATGTTAAATTTAAATCATAAGTATGTAGGCAACATCCCTTCCTTCATTTTCCAGAATTTCTCGATCTTATCGTGTACAGTGCCTTTAAAAGGGCAGTGGTGACAGTAAAGATTTGTTGATACAAAATGGTGGTGCGGTTGTCAATGAAATCTTTATTGTGACACATGAAACGCTTTAGATTTGGCATTTAAACTAATTTTGACACTATTCTTAGCGCACTGAACGGTCATTTATTTGATGCAAAATGGGAGACCAATTAAAAAGTTGCCGCACTATTGTCGCCACTACTGTAAGCCACTGTATGAGGGTGTCGACGGGACTGCCCTCTGGTCGCATATGCCCTAAGCTACGCTATAATTACAAATAATGTCAAAAAATACGAAGGCTGTCAAGGCAATTCAAAAAATTTCCGGAAATTTTCATACTCCTTCAAGTAAGCTGCATGTGATTACACTGGATTTTTATTACATTTATGTTTAGATTGGCATTGTTCGATAGTACATACTTTAATTATTTTATATTCTTGAGTTTTTAATGATCTATATGTAAACTAAAACAAATAAGCAGTAATTTATTATACTCTACATGTAATAATTATTTTTCAATACAAAGAGTAATTGTCACACGCGATCTCTATTTCTATCTTCAAATTAATTGATAGTTTGGTGTGAAAATATCTTACCGAATATCCGTCGAACTTAAATTAATTACTGGAAATTTGTCTCGTTTATGAATATTTTTAGAAAATTACATACCTGATATTTAAAATTTTCACCTAGAAAATTTTTTTGGAAATAATTAAGCACTAGGGATATTGTAAGTGAATGTCTAATGGACTAATGTAAAAATTGTCTAAGTACATAAGTGAAGTAAGTCGATAATTAACACCTAAATATCTTATGTTAAATAAATAAAGTAATTTTTCCAGGTATATAAAAGAAATATATTTTGATATTTCTACGTATGTACAAATTCCTACGCATTACGAAAACTAAAAGTAGGTATACTCAATGAAAATCCACTTTCACAAGTAAAAAAATAGATCAAGTCACTTCTTCTGAATATGCTCAACATCAATTACTATAGATATTCAACAAATTATGGGGTAATACGTGAAAATATAATATAAAAGATTTGCTTCTCTCTTTGTTTCAGTGAAGAGCACGGTGCAGAAACCGATCGCTATCAAGTATAAGTCGAAGACTAATGCCGAGAAGAAGGCATCTTCTCCAACCAGGAAACCACCCACTTCTACGCTGCCTGTGTCGAAGACATCTCATATCCCTCAAACTGTGCAGAAGACCAGCAATTCAAACGTTACTGCAAAACCTGCCGAACCTGTGCCCAGAGCGAAATCAGCGAAGAGGACACTAACTTGCTACCTGTGTGGTAGAGAATTTGGCACGGCTTCGTTGTCACTTCATGAGCCGAAATGTTTGGAGGTATGTATTGGAAATGATTATCGAAATTGCTAATGTTTAAATCACTGAACATATAAAGGGTGTAACATTTCCACTGGCAACTTTTATATGCTGATGACGCCAAAATGTATTCTAGTATATCTTCTATTAGTTAAGCTCGCATTCTCCAGGATGAGCTTTACAAACTATTAATGTGGTCTACTAACAAAAGGCTCAATCTAAATACTGATAAATGCAAACCTGTTCTATATGATTACCATATTGACTTACTCGCTCGACATGGTTTTACTAAGGATTTGGGTGCAGTTTTTGATAGCTCGTTAAGCTTTGCACAACATATTGACTACATATTGTCAAATCAGCTTCAAATGCTTTATAATAAGAAACAGTAAATCTTTCAAAGATCTCAGTACTTTAAAAATACTGGATTATGGTTTTGTTAGATCAAAACTCGTATGCTGCTTTTTAATTTGGTATCCTTAATATATATGTTATAGTAATAACATTGAGTCTACTTAGAGGAAGTTTCTGAAGTATATGTCATTTAGATCTGATGGTGTTTATTCGGCGCAAGGTCTTGACAACAACCACTTTAGACCATATGGTTGCTTTAGCAAAATCGTTTTCGAAAGGCAAAGTAGGTAATAAAACGTTGGTGAGACGAAATGTATACATTTATTTCATTTTAACTTTTACCTGCTTATGACAGGTATAACTGAGTGGTAGCTGGACCAGCCCAAATTATGCTTGGAAGGGCGTCTTTAGGAACGCATGGTAACAACTTTAGAAATAGTTATAGTCGCACTAGGTTTAGGTCTGGGTCGGGAGAATGCACAGCTTTAGATCGGTATTTTTCAATATCCAGCGATGTCACAACGACGCATCTTGTCCGTCGGTTTTCCCTTCGCTTTGTTACGATTCTGCATGATACATGACTGAGTTGTAATCTTGGGAAGACTGACAAATGCACGTTTGCACTTTCTTGGGTTATTTCTCTTTTAGTTCTCCCTCTGGTTCCCAGAAGAACATTTCAAACATTCCCCATAAACAAGATAACTTTCCTTGTCTGTGACATTCCCAAAACAAAAACCTCCGCACTCTCTTCTCCTAGTCACTCTCCGACCAAATACTTTCTTACTAACCTTTAAATAACCGGGCCCACTACAAGCTATTCGAGAGAATTTGGTTCGTCGTCTTCGTAAGTCTAATGAAGTTCAAGGTCGTCATTTTGAATCTTATGGGTGATGATTTACTTGATAAATAGTACGTCTTTGTTGGAAGTAAGATTTTGTCAAATGTATTTTGCTAACGTAACTTGCATGAACCAACGTATTTTCTTTCGAATTTTCTGAGTAAGCGCTGCTGAGAACAAAACATGTTTTAACACATAAGATTCTGGTGTCAAAAGAGCACATTTTGGACAGAAGTTTCTTTCTTATATTTTCATGTCTCAACCTCCTTTAGTATGTCCCAAAGTTTGTAAAATTTTTCTTAAACACCCTGTATATTCTTTCAGCAATAATATGAGATCCTGATAAGTGTATTAGTAAATATATTTAAAGCTCTTACAAACAATTATTCTAAATTCCTTAGATTCCACTGCCTCTAGACTCTTCTACTTATTAGTTAATAAATAGGTACTTGAATTCCTTTATTTTGCATATCTTTTTTTAAATAATATTCTTGCAAAATTTAATTCAACTTAGCCTGTAATAATGTTACAACTTAATACCTTAAATATTTGTATATTTTCAGTACATAGCTCTACTCTTTAAGAAATCTATTTCATAGTAGAGTACATTTTTAATATGATTATAAAGAAATTATTAATTGAATTTCTGCTTATAATTATGGGTATTTTCTATTTTTACGAGGACAGAAGATAAATATGTGTCACAGCATAAGTGAATTCTAACATCTAACCTACTCAAATTAAATTCACTTACAATAATCTAGTTAAGCAATTTCCGGTATATTATTTCCGATTAACAGCTGTTTGTGCCCGCAATATAGTAGCAAATTATTTTAAAATGACCTACATTTTTTGTCATATGAAACCATTAGCCTATTTCTTTTAATTGGGTTCGACGAAAGTTCTTGACATGTATCGCAGTGCAGTGATCTAACTGGTTTCTAAATAGATAGGGTAAATCAGGGGGCAAATAAAATTTAAAACGCTTAAACTTAACGAATGAAAAATCGATTTTGCAGCCTAAAATATATTACGAATGTTCAACATTATTTAAAAAAAAACAATTTTTTTTATTTTTTCAGGTACTCTACCATTTCACCCGACTCTATGGGGTGAGATGGCGAAATCGGTAAGGGTTAAATGGTCTGTTCTTTTCATATAATAGTGTTGTAGTAGTTTCTAGGGTTGGGAGCATTTATCGATATTTCGAGAATTATTGACAATTAAATATTAAAATATCTATATATGGATGACTGCTGATAGTTTGGATAATATCGATACTATCAATAAATTATCAAGAATAGCGACAGAATTAATAACATCGATAGTATCGATAATATCGATAGTATCATCTTCTTCATAATCTTATGACGCGTGGAGGGCCGCGTAGCTTGAAGCTTGCCAAAAATGATGTAGGCAGTGCCTTAATGTGCAAGTATTTACACACCTATTAGGTTAATATTCAAACAATGCCAAAAAACACTCAGGAACAGTCACGATTATTATAACATTTGTGCAAAGAAGCCGTAAATAATGAATACATGGTTAACGAAACCCGGCAATTGTCGATAATTTCAATAATATCGATTATCGATAATATCGATTACCGATAAATTGATAATATTTATTCATTTTATTTATCGATAATCGATAGTTCCAAATCAATATCGCCCACCCCTAGTTATTTTGGCTGTTACACGTATAATGCCAAAGTAAAGCTAAGTTAGTTTCATGGAACTTATTATATTAGTTCGAATAACGACATTTTTGTAATTTTTTTTAAATAAATGGCAATACTTAGATAACTGTCGATATTATTGCAATTCACCATTTCATCTTATCTTTACTTACTCTGTAAAAAGGTATTAAAATTGGCGAAGGTGCCAGGTGTACTTGATGTTATATTGGATAAATAAAACTTATATTTTATTTATTTCTTGTCCTAAGTTGCATCAATCTATAAATTTAAAAATGATACGTAAACAGAAACGTACACCTTAACAGATACCTATTTGACATTTCAAAATTGTTTTTCTATCTTCTTTATAACAATGATCACTATTATGTAGAGGAAAAGTGTCAAATATGGAATATGCCCTTAGTATGGAATACAACAGAATTGAACAATATTTACTACAACAATGCAACGGCGACTTACCTACCTTTATAGACTTAGTCACTGACCTCTATTAAATTGTTTCTTTTTCAAAAGCATTCCCTCTGAATAATTTGTTTTAATAAATAATTGAAATTAGGAATACGAAATTATAAATATATTTGCTTACATCAAATATTTTGTAAAAATAAAATCAAAATGAGTAGCTCAAGTCATTTAAAAATACACTTCCGCACGGCACTGGATACTGGTCCATCGTAATGCCGCATCCACACTCTCAGCGAGAGCAGGCGAGAGGGATATAGCCGGCGCGATACTCGACGAGGGCTCCATCCACACTCTCGTGCTCGACCGGTCTCGAACTGTCTCGGCGAGAGTGTGGATGCGGCATAAAACCTGATAAGGCGTATAATTAGTGAGCGGCCAAAAAACTGAAAGGAAAGCAATCATTCAACTGCTTTTGCCTTTATGGTTATTAATTATTTTACTAATTAAAAGTAAAATAGTTTGACATACTTGATGTCATGCATTTTTTAAAAATCCCCACAAAAATAAGTCCATATGATTTGGTCTGGTCTTTTAAAAATTCTGAAACACCCTGTATATATTAATTACTAAGTTTTGCATTGCATGAATTTTCCTGGATTGAATTGTTCTATATGTTGATTGAAGTTTTAAGATACATATCGCTCTGTAGTTCTGAATTAACATTGGCACCGAATAACTACAAAGATAGAAATAGAAAGAGAACGATATATCTTCCGAAACGTAAAGAAACCTAAACTGGTGACGTGGCAACCATCCAGGAAATTGTTCAACCAGTTTGTTTGGATATTGCTGCATTTATATCTACTTTAATTTTTATTTTCAGATAATTGCTTTGCCAGACTTAACTTGATCAGCTCAATCAGTTGAAACAGTCTCGAAAACTGAAATAAATATTATGTAGCTGTTCGAAATACCGCAATAGAACAGATAAATTCGTGGCTTCGAACACGCGAAGTATTGAACTTGTAAGCGAAAGCCACTACTGGAATATACCCTTGCATGCAAAGTAGTTGGTCACGCCACAATTTAAACATACTTACACGTATATTTCTGCATCAAATGATGGCTATACAAATTAACCAAATGGTGTACCATGTAACTAAGTTCAGTTTATAAACGTAACTTATTCAATCCATCAATATTGTTTCATGTGTTTCTCATTATGCATAGGTCCATACATCTATTTCAATGTCATGTATTTAAAGATACTCGGCCGCTAGACCGTCAATCAGCTATATTTGCGGACAGGGTCAGCACTCTCTGTGGGTATGGTAGGGTGGAAGAATGTTGGTTTGTATCAATGTGAGAAATGCGGCTTGCTTAATAATAATATGCTGTCCACCCCGCACAAGTTTCCGACTTCTGAGCTGATCTTTGTGATTAGAATTAGGGGTAGAGATATTATTATACTGTTTAGCATATACGTATAATTCAAACACAAGTATTTACTCACGATCTAAAAAGTAGAGGAATGTGGAATTAATAAATGTGGCGTGATAGCTCAGTGGTTAGAGCATGCGCCCGAAAAGCGGAAGGTCCCAGATTCAGGAACTTCTGGACCTAATGTACTCGTCCTACAAGATCCAGAAAAAAATTTGGTAACAATAGTGACCGCGAAGAGTCTATTAAAATTATTTTCCACATTTTACCGCTAGATGGCGGACTTTTAAATCCAAATTGAAAAATGAGATTTTCTCCATAAAATCAATATTGAAAGTATGTATATTATGTTGAATGGTTTTGAACTCTCCTATTGACACATTGTTTATTTGACATTATGCTCTATCCTTTAAAGTAAGGGGTAGGCAGAGGGTAGAATCATATTGCAGAGAAAGTTGGAAAACCTCCAACTTGTTAACCAATTTTATCAAACTTGGTCTTGTTTTAAAGCCGTTTAATAAGCTCATAATGAGTAATAATATGTTTAGAAATTTACTATTTTTTTTTTATGAAAAGTTAGATGGAATACTATATTCTTTATTTTACTAGATATCATATTACTGGTAAAATTGTTTCAAAAATGACCGGAAGCAGTTATCATTTTCTAAACTTAAGTTATGAGCGAAAATATTGTAATTTCCGAAGATATCAAATTACGCCATCTGGTAGTTCAAGCTTAACCAAAAACTTAAGTATTTTACAGATTCGGCTATTAAACAGTTTTAAAACAAAACCTAGTCTGCCAAACTCATTTAGCATTGGAATTTTCCAACTTTTTCTCTAATACGATTCTGGGCTCCCTCTACCCCTTACTTTAAGAGATAGAGAGAAAATGTCAAATAAACAATTTTTGATATGTAAATAGGAGAGTTAAAACCCTTCAACATAACATAATTTTCTATTGATTTTATAGAGAAAATCTCACTTTTTGCTTTGGATTTAAAATTACGCTATTTAGCGGTAAAATTTGAATGTAGAAAATAATTTTAATATACCTTTCGGGGTCACTTTTGTTATCAATATTTTTCCCGAAAGCTCCTAGCCGACCTTAACGGGTCACCTGGCATATGATAGGAAAGTTTATATCACCAGTGGTGATGTGTATATTTAGTCTATTCCCAATAAATAAAAAATACTCCACAATCATCTTCTGTCCATCAGTATAGTTGGTGTAGCTGTAAGTCAATAATAAATTATGAAAAGCAAATAATGAGAAATAATTTACTTTGTCTGAAATTTTCTGAAATTACGAATTCTAAACATTAAACATTGTCTGTATAGCTTGTTATAATGAAACTAAAATGAGCTTGTCTGAAATAAACTGGTCGTTTTTGAAATATGTTGACGTTCACACAATTAAGTAAATACATTTGATAATTTTCTATTTCTTTTCTAAGAATTTTATAAAATGATTATTATTTTCCAGAAATGGGAACGAGAAAATGCCAGTCTGCCGCCCAATCTTCGAAGGAAACCTCCTCCAAAACCTGACCATTCCATGTCAAAAGATGAATGGAACAAATTGGCTTGGGAATCTTCATAGGTAATCTTATTTTATGACATCGAATTGGCTATAATGTTCACCAACTATGACTCTAAAACGGTTTTAATAATTGGACAGAAAAATATTTATGATTCTTATACAGAATATTTCATGAAAAACTAATATGATATTATTGAGATTTGATGGGTGACTTTAAAATGACTAAATCTTGGGCCAAAATATGTGAATACCCCATGTAGAGTATTTAGTAATAACTTTTGATTAATATATTTTTGGTATACCTACTCCATTGCCATTGAAGACCATTACTCTTTTGAAATTAAAAATCAATTATTCTAGGACCGTATTGGGAAAATTCTTGTTATTTTAATGGCACCTAGTAACAAAAATTGACTACTATTTCCTTCAACAAATTAAAAACACCTGCATCTGCTAAAAAATCCTGCATTTGATAATTTTGTCCCACTTTAATTAATAATAAACAGTAAAAACATTTTTTAATTAGCTTATCATATTAGAAATGAGAATAATTAGACCTAATACCTTTAGACGGTGGCACAGTAAATTTGCGATAACGTCAGCACGTGTTGATAACAGTTCAATAACATAAACACACACTTTTTATTTAGTATTGACACTAATAACTACTCTGTAGTTTGAACAATGTTTTCAATTATGGAAAAAAATATAAATAGATAATATCTAATCTTTCTGATGACATTTAACTTAATTAAATAATTGTTACGTATTTTAATAAAATGGAATTTATAATTTGCTTTTCACTTTCAAGATTTTTAATAAATTTTTCGTTGTATATTTTTGTATTTACAATAGTCTTCGCATAATGAATTATTTATAAAATTCTGATTTGCCATTTAAAACTTTTATTTATCCCATAATAAGAACAATATTGCCACGGATTTCCCAATCCGAATTTTTCTTACTGCCAGAAAAACAATCCGTTAATTAATCACTTATCTTTATTAACTACTCTGTACACAGCTGAATACTAATTATTACAACTTGACTAAACACTATTTCACTTTTAATCGCTATTTAAATCGCTTTAAACACTCCAATTCAAGACTGTAATACAAGACTGACTAACTCGGCCGTTTATTCTTCTTTTATAGACCAAACGAATATTCCAGGTATTTTCTAGTATCTCTAGATCCATTTTCTCGAACGACTCGAACGCTTCTCGTCGATTCCCCATTTTTCCAGTCCCGCCTCGATGCACGGCATTTTGTTTGTTTACCAGAATCGCGTAGGGGCGATCGGGGCAATCTTAGCATTTCGCGGTACCACAGTCGTCGAATTGGGTGTGGGTGGGGCAAATTCCGTGACAATATAATTCTTCGCGAAATTGAAGGGAACATGTATTTGAATGTTTTTTTTCACATAAATTGTTAGAAATTCAGTATTTTTCAACAAACAAAAATTTAATGCATCATTTTAGGTTTTTCTTGCTCTGAATAGTTGAACTATACACGGTTTCCAAGTAAGAAGTTAAATATTTGATTTCAGTGAACACTTCTAAACCTCCAAATGTGGGTGATAGTAGTAACTCATATTAATACAACTTTCACTATTTAAATTGGAATTAGGAATTAGACATGCTTCATTATACAGATACCGTGTTTCCCCTATCAATTTGCTGCAAAAAGCTGTAAGTTGTTTTCTTCGATATCTTTTACAATTTTTGCGACAAACGCATATTTAATGATATATGTAGGTAATAATAATTTTTTAATAATGAAGTTAGTATTTCCAGACAAAAAAAAAAGAATAATATTAAGGAACTAACATCAAGATTCCAACGCTAGCTAGGTTTTACTATTTCTCAAGTATTGAAAGATATATTATATATTCTTCATTTAAGAATAAAAATTACTTGAACTCAAGAAAATAAAGTTAATCTGTTTAAAGAATTTTTTTGATTTATTTATATAATATGAATTACTTGAGTCTACAGTAATAATTGTGATTCTCAAAATGAAGTTTTCTTCGTTTGAAGTGTTTTGAAAGAATTAGTGCAAATATTTCAAATAATTTTGAATAAAGTAAATAATAACATTGCATTAAGAAAAAATAAAACTGGAGTACATAATTAGTATTTTTGCTATATTGTATTCCTTTCTAGAGAAGTTGCCACTCTACCCACCTTATATAAATATTTCAATACTACTCACTCAGTACTCAGTAGTATTTAGTTATCTATTATTTATACAGGGTGAGTCAGTCATAATGTCATTAATTTTAACCACGTATTCGGAAGACCTAATAAAGGCAGAAAATCGAAAAAAATTTTAACTCGACCTTTAAAAAATAAACAAATCACCCTATAAAAATCGGTAACAAGACGCTCCTGCTACGCTCAAACTTTCTGATGTCGCAGCCATATGATAATCTAATTCTGATGGAAGTCATCTTTGCCACATGTTTACATACATAACGTCGTCTAACACTTCAGCGTGCGTATTATTTAAATTTGCTTCATTTAGTCACACTTTCCGCATTTCCCGCATTTCTTTCCCCCCAAATTTAGAAATCACACCACACATTTAGAGGGGGGATAGAGAGAATACGAGCAGTGGTTTGTTTATTTCGGTCGTGTATTGGTCGTAAATTCACATTTTACCTAATACTACCTAATTACCTAAATTTACCTAATTTATTTTAATTAATTAATTTATCTACCTAATTTTACTAATTTAGAATATGCGGAAATGCTAGTTTTATACGGGAATGTTTACGAAATGCGAATGCCGCTGCTGTCGAATACCGGAGACGTTTCCCTAATAGGCTTCACCCAAGTGCGCGAACCTTTGTCCAAGTGTTTCAACGTGTTTGCGATACGGGATGTGTTAAACCGCGCCGAGAACTTGCTGGGCATCCTCAAAATGACTTAAATGTAATAGAAGCTGTTTTAAATTTAGTTGAGGAGGAACCTACAATTTCTACAAGAACCATTTCAAGGCGATTGGAGATATCCCAAAGCAAGGTCTGCAGAATATTACGCGAAAACTCACTGCACCCGTATCATTTTCAGAAAGTTCAATCTTTAGAACCTGCTGATTTTCCCAGTCATCTTGAATTTTGCAATTGGTTACAAAATCGAATTGTTGCTGAACCAAATTTTATTAATAAAGTGCTATGGACGGATGAGTGTAGCTTTACTCGAAGTGGAATTTTAAATAGGTTAGTACCATATACTACTTAAAAAGCAATAAATTTCTAGGCTAGATGTATGTAATTACTAATTACAAACTGAATAATTATATTATACTTACGACTAATACTACAAATTCATATTCAATTGTAAAACGTAGTGAAAACGTAATATCAAAATTATTAAAAATAAATTACCTAACATCCTAAAAAATTTATTTATTATCTACATTTTAATTTATTAAAAAGTAAATCAATATTTAAGGAAAATTCATTCATGTATCTAGATAAAAAAAAGTTAATTTTACTCCTTGTCGTTAAATAACAGTACAAAAACTAGGTAACTAGGTTATTGACCTAGTCTTGGACAGTGTTTTGTCGACAACACAAGGTTTTTTTATTACTTTGTATTTAAACACGTTTTAAACGTTTTTTATGTAATGTACATACCTAAATGGTTTATTACTCAGTTTATTATTAGATACGTTGGAGTTTTGTAATTTCAATATTAAATACTTTTTAAACAAACCAAGCTAATTTCTTTGCAGTCATAACAGTCACATTTGGTCGGACGAAAATCCACACGCTACTCGTCGGTTTAGCTTTCAGAGGCGATTTGTTCTCAACGTATGGGCAGGAGTTTACGGGAATCATTTGATTGGGCCGTATTTTCTACCGGAGAACCTGAATGGACCACGTTACTTGCAATTTTTAATAGAATTGATTGGAAAGCGTTCATTGAACATTAACATTTTAAATTATTATTGGCTGAACTGAGCAAGAAATAATGAGATTCTAAAATAGTCAGTACAATCGTTTATTTATGATGTCTAATGCCTAGGTAGGTAGGTACTAGAAAAATATTTCAACTTGGCAACATTGCATCAGGTCGACATCGAGTTGAACTGTCAGCTGTAACCGACCAAGGCTGTGAACGGTCAGTGACAGTCTGAAAAGGGGGTTTAAATAATGATTTGAAAATATTTTTCGGCGTAAATATGCATTTAGATTTTTTTTTAATCGCGTACTCGCATTATACTCATTATTCCCTATCTCCTCTTAAAATTAATGACATTATGACTGACTCACCCTGTATAAGAAAAGAAAAACTTGCAGCGAACTGCCAAACTCATTTATTAGCAGCACATCATACCGCTTTTGAGCTTGTTAAGTCTCCTCAGTTTCCCATAAAAGGCGAGGCAACCAATGACTTATTCAACAGAAGGGAGCCTGAGTAGATGTGATGCAAAATATAACTACATCTTGAGGCCACATGCTGAACCTGGCGGTCCACCCGCGCACACAATTTTAATATAATCATTGTAGTAAATGATACTAATTGTATCTCTATAGCTTTGGTAATGATCACCACAAGTGTTGTATTAACATCATCTATAAATATTATTATTTTGCACTATAGCCGCATTTTAAATTTTACAGTATGACATTTATTACAAAATAATAATAATTTTAATTTGTGCAAATCTATAAACCTATAATTTAAAGAAGAATTGACCTATTCTATAAGTAATCATATTTTAACAAAATATTATTCTTAAACTAAATCTACATATTGTGTAAGTTTAAGAAAGAAAAGTGTTCACTTAAGTATAAGAATATTTGGATGTCAAGAATATGAAAACATTTATATGTAATAATACATATGCACTTGTATGAAGTAAAATTTTAAGTATATTCGTCAAAATTATATAAATTCTAAAACTTAATTTTCAGCGTAACTCTATAATGAAACATATCTAATTCCAATTTAAACAGTGGAACATATATTACTATGAGTTACTTCCATGATCCAAATTTCTGGGTTGCCAAGGTAACAGTTTAGAAATTATGACTCAAGTTCAATATTTAACTTCTTACTTGGAAGCGCTGTATATCCATAAGTATCCATATCCATAAGTCAGATAATACAAAACTGTATACGAAGTACTGACATTACTTTCACTACCCTTGTATGCCCTATCATTTTTGGCCATTAGTATCTGGACTTCATGTAATTAAATTACAAATGAATTGGTCATGCTTAATAAAATAATTAGTTATACATTAGAAATTAAAAACATTTATAAGAGTGAGAAATGTAATAATTATTAATCTTTCTTGTACTATCGTTTGCAATATTAATGACACTCACTAAAATGAATTTTGCAATTTATTTTGAACTTCTGACGTATTCATATTGAAATCTGCTTTAAATTTTTAACATTAGTTATTAGTTGTTTCACTTACCAAGAGAGATTTAATGATATTTCTATTCAGAACTTCCAGGAGTTCAAAACTGTTTTAAGAGAGTGTAATTATGATTGCAAACGATTGTACAATAGAAACTAAAGTTATATTTGGAAAAAATATAAGCATATTTGCTTAGGGATGGGGGCTATTTTTCTCATATCTATAAATTTTAATTTCTTTAGTTGTTCACCAATATTGGAAAAAATAACATTTTTTGCTAATTTTAACACCCTAAATTAGCAAAGCAAATCATTTTTGAATAAAGGTAGAGAGAAGATTATTTTGTTGAAAACAAGAATATCTATTGGTTCAGTGTATATGGATATTGAGGCATCCTGTATAAATTAATTTGAAATTTCTTAAATAAAACAGTAATATCCTACAGAAACCCAATAAACATATATAACTTTGTAGAACCTTTAAGTCAGAGTGCTTAGATTTTTTTATACATAAATCAACTGTAATTACCGCAATCGATACCTCTTTTTGAAGTTAAAAATAGACATTTCGTGCGTCATCACTGGCACATTGGGCTAGGGTTTGTATTATTGTATTATTACATTATTCAGCAGGTAAATGCAAGACGATTATGGTTTTCAGAAGCATTTTCCGAGAAAACATAGTTACTATTAACCTTATGTAACATTTGTAGAATGTTGGGATTAATTTGGTAGAGTGTCTGTCTATAAACTGCCATCTCTAGCGGAAATGTCAGATATCGCCATAAAAACAGTTTGGCATTGTATATTGTCTGCAATCATTTATAGAGTTCTGTTTATGTAAAACTTTTATGGTTGTCGCATTTTTCAATTTTGATTTACTTACGTTTACTTTCATGTTAATTTATTGCTTCTCTATTCCAATTTGCAATGAGGTTTCCTGTGCGGTGCTTCATCTTTTAATAACCATCATTACGTTAACTTTTAAAAGGAAAATTTGTTACCTACTGTATTGGTTGGGTCTAAGTCTTAACTGTTGGTGGAGCTTTGTAGCATCTTACTAGCTTTCACCTCCCAATGCTGTCTTAGTATTGGCAAGATATATTCTAAGGGCATCTATTTCTAAGATACACTATATACAATCCATATGATCCTTTCCTTACTAGAAGTTGTCCATAACATTTCGAAAGTTCCAGAAACATTGTTACGGCTAACGAATGTCAGTGCTTGACTGATTCTAGAGTATTTTAGGCTATCGATAAAGCTACTCATTGTTAGTTGTTCTTGGGATTCTACCGGTGCGTAGTATAGGTCAGTTACACTATCCCCATTATATCCAACTCAAATTATTGTGAAGTTTCCAAAGCGTTTAGATGAATAAACATGGCGCATAATTATTTTAACGCAGCCTTTACTATTTGACAATAATTTTATTTCTATTGTCCTTCTTAAGACCTTTATGACCTCGCCTCGCAGTACTACTCGTACTATTAGTAATTTTTCATTCCTTTCCGGTAGGTACTACATTTTCATCAAAAGTTGGTGGCTCAATTCCTGGTGATGACAGAGAACTACTTTAAGTCTTAACATTTTCACGAACCACTGTAACTTCTTCGCGTTGTTCTGCGACTTGTACTATACACTTTACTTGTCAACTGATTTTCCAACAGTTTGTTCAAACTGTTCAAGTTTAACTTATTACTTCTAACTTATTGAATTCAGTTTGGTAAACTGTCCCTCATTTCATTTCGATTGCGCTTTATTTCAGTTTTTATTCTTCTTGATTATTCTTCCTTCATTTTGTATTGACTGTTCCTTTTTCAAATCCTCCTTCATTTTCTCTTAGCTTTTTTATATCTTTCATCATTTCCATTAACTATTTAAAAATGTCTTAAATTTTCACATGTTTATTTCACAAGTGTTGTTTTAAAACAAACTGACTCTAGTACGGATTCAGCCCTGCTGATGATATTCTTTTCAGGTTCCAGAACTTTCTACATCTTCAAGAACCAGATCGAATATAATCTGGAATTTTCTATAAATTGTTAAGTTGCTAAGAATAAGAAAACTTTGAATTTTATTATCTTCAAATATTTTCTAAAGTACTACAAATAATTGATTGTTCCGTTATCTGAATTGGTTATTGTAAAAGTTCGCTCAATATCAGTCTTGGTATTGGGAATGTGGACTGTAATAAATGATCCACTATTCTGGATATCTTGTATTCTCATCTGATATAATAAGCAATTAATATTGTAAATTTTGAATTCCATCTTTAAGGAAAATTGTCGATTTCATTTCTTATAAAATAAGCCAATGCCACCATTTCGCTAATATGTTCATAATTCTTCTCATTATACTATGCTTTGAAAACTTTGAAAGCGTTTTCATACCGTTCTATCGACTTGGTATAACAGCCGAACATTCTATATGCCACGCATCCTCAAGACCGGAATTGTCACTTGAATGCATTTTACAAAATTATAAATAACAACTAATAAAAAATAATAGATAATAATTCAGACGACTCAACTGACTATTTTTTCAAATATGGCTATCGCTGTTTGTAAATCTCCAAGTTAATTGTGTGTCTTTTCATTTTTGATAGTGGGACAAAGTATTACTTTGTAGTAAGTGATGGTTGTCACAAAATTGTCACTTTGACAATAAACAAATTTAATTTTTTACTGTAAAAAATGTTACAAAAGCTAATAATAAATAATATATGGGTAGATGTTGTGGGTGTAATTCAACTCTGGTTGGGGCTCTAGTCCACAGAGTAGTTAGTTTCACACAATATTGTTATTACCTGAAAATATATGAAAAAACAAATTTAAATCCAAAAATCATTTAAATCGTGTAATGGTTGGTAAAAACTTAATAAGCATCACAAAGGGTTAAGGGATACCAGTCTCAGGCAAAAATTTTACCTTCGACCAGAAAGTAACCCTTACCTTTGATGAAATGAAAATTTATTTATACACAGTGGCCCCCCATTCAATAAAAAGGTATCCCTACAAACCTTCATGATTTAGAACTAAGCTGTTATTCAAAATATTTCACATAATAGTTGGACCTATTATCGGAAGGATAATTGTCGGTGTCGATCTCGTTCAATTGAGATTTTATCGCCTCTAATGAGCGGTTGGACAGTGTGAATCTATATTCAACGCACGTGAGGTGAAATCGATGGAATAAATAATAAAGCCACAAGATTGATGGAGCCGCACTTAGCTACCTTTATTCTGTTTGGTTTTGTTGTGGTTTAGGAATCGAATTTAAATGAAATGTTGCATGTCTCTGGTCCCCTTTATGGATATTTCCAGGTTCAAGGTTAATTATTTGTTTGAAGTGATTGTCATTTTGCCCTAGCATGTGTGCATTAGAAGGAAACGGAGTAAGTAAGCGTAAAAAATGAGGTGGAAATAAAATTATTACTCTTTAAGTGCAAATAGTAAAATCACTGAGATATATAAATACAAATGCATTTTCATGTTTTTGGTAATTTTTTAAGGAATCGTAGAAATCACATATCTGGCTGAAATTGTGTCTAAATTAAAATAAATTAGTTAGTTAGTTTTCACTTATAATATCCTTAAATTAATATGCTTAAATTATTTCTGGAAATATTTTGAAGGTCATGAAAATGTTATGCTTGTAGCTCGGAATAATTTTCTAAAAATTTTCATTAACCAGGAATAATTATATCTTATTAATTTAAGCTCGGAGGATAATTGGTAAGAAATTTGGACACTAAGCTACCTATCTATTAATTTAAAGGTAAAAATGGGAATCACGTGCGATAATTTGACTTTTTATTGAAAATAATTACAGGTAGAACATAATAATTTGTTGCTTTTGTTCTCAAGAATACAAAATAATTAAAATATCAAGTACTGCAAACTAAAGACAATTGATAAACGCCAAAAATTTCCAGTATAATCACTGCAGTTTACTTGAGGATGAAAAGTTCCGGAAATTTATTGAATTACATCATTGTACGACACAAAATACATTCTAATTGGTTACAAAAAATTGGTGTGCAATTTACATTACAATCTACAGTCCTAGTGTTTAATGATGTTTTCATTGTCATGCTATTTGCATTTTTACTCGTAAATAATTTTTTTGATAAAAAATGAAAAAAAGTGATACAAACGCTTAGATTGCAAATTCTCTATCCATCACTGAGTTTGAAGTCTGTATTTTCTACGTAACTTCTGAGCAATTAATTAAGAATTGTGTTTCTCGTGAAGTTTTTGAAGAATTGATTTAGGAAAAGATATTATTTTTTTAAATTTTTAACACAGACTTCAAATAAAAAACGAATGCAATTTTGTATTAGCCAATTCTCTCAAAAGTAAATAATTTTAATTGAATGTCACAGCTATATTTAGTATTACTCATTATTGATAGGTTTCATGTAAGGAATTGCTATTAACCAGACATATATGGTTTTTAAATATAGGTATTCATTATATTTAGGTAACCCTTTATTATCGTTATTATTAGAGATACAAAATAAAGTTTCGAATAAAAGTTGTGGAGCTTGAACTGAATCCCTTTAATAAGTTAATGAAAGCACTGTGGCGTGCAGAAGTTGAGGGATTCAAGAAGTAATAATATATGTTTTAATGTTAATGGAACGCCCTATGTATTATTGAATTTTTGAATTATTATTTATTTTTCTGATTTCAAAAATATAACATATAACATTCCCATCTTTAACCGCTTTCGAGTTATTGAACATTAAAAATTAATAAATTATTAAGAAAACTACAAAACATTTATTTAAATTATTTATTTCAATTATTTTGATTAAATGAATGTCATATAATAATAGAATACTTGTCATTTTCATTCATATAATAAACAGCTCAAATATGATTTTCAATAACTCGGAAACGGTTAAAGACAGTAATATCATTTGTCATATTTTTTAAATCATAAAAAAAGAATAATTTAAAAATTCAACAATACACAGGGCATTCTATTAAAATATATGTTATTGCTTCTAATACCCCTCAACTTCTGTACGCCACTGTGCTCCCATTAACTTATTAAAGGAGTTCAGTTACAGCCCTACAACTTTTAATCAAACCTTTATTTTGTATATCTAATAACAACGATAATAATGGGTTGTCTAAATATAATGAATAATGAAATGTATGCCAAATATATGTATGTATACATGTCTAATTATCTTTTTTTAATTTTATTTTTGAGAATTTTTGTCTAAATTCTATTGAGTTACCTAAGTTCCAAATAACTAAAAATACATCCTAATTCTTATTTCAATAAACTATAACAACTTGAACCCTGTCACCAGTTCTTATTCCAATCGCAACATGTTAAGTTAGTTTGTAATTAACATACCCTATTAATATCAACTATACCTGATTCAAACCAGGGCTGTCAATTTACTTTATGTTTCAGGCGACTTTAGTGCCATGTCAAAATTGTGGAAGGACGTTCTTCCCAGACCGGTTATTGGTTCACCAGAAGAGCTGTAAGACCCCACAAAACAACGTAAGATACTTACAATTTTACTATTTTATAATAAAATAACTATTTATTAAATATTCTCAAAATCAAAATCCATAATATAGTTGTAATAATTGCTTAATATAAATTAGCTAACAAATATTATTTTATTGAAATGAATTCTAGTCTGTCTAGATTCCGAAAGGGTAGATCTAATTAAAAAACAGTATCGCTTGTAAATAGCTTTTATTGTTGCCGATTAAATTTTATGATTTGTATTTGCTGTGTGTCAGTATTAATCTGCAATAATATGTGGAGGCAATCTTCAACGTCCATAAGAACATTAAGGTAAATAAGGCCTGCCTTAAATCTTTTAAACTTATAGGTAAAAGAGAACATGCAGTAAGCCAATTGTGTGAGAAACGACTAGTGTTGGCAATATTGTCTTGTTTTTTCTTGGTCTTGTTGGTCTCGCAAGATAAGGCAAGATCAAAACAAGACTTAACAGCTCGAATTACAAGACAAATCAGAATTTAAATAAAAATCTTACAAGACAAGACAAGAAATATTGCTGCAACTTGTCACATGAAGCTGAGCTGTAGGTCTAAACATGACTGGCATACTTTTCCTTCAGGTACAAGATAACAATGCAGCAGAAATTTAGCGTCAAATAAGTCGAGTACACGGAGAAAACCTTATGAGTGAAGGTGTTTTACAGGAATGGTACAGATTATTTAAAAATAGTCGAACTGACGTTAACGACAGTCCTGCATACTTGCCCACTTACGTCATGAACGTCATGTTTACTGACCTACAGCTCAGTTTCATGTCACAAGTTTGAGTTAACAGTGACATAAGCTATGGTGGAGAAGATGCGCTATTGCACAGTGTGCACTCTGCCTGCTATTGCTCGACAAGCCACTTTACGGTGGAGTCGGTTGAAAAAAAAAAAGTTTATATCTTCTACTTTATAACGTCTCTGAATCGACCACTGTCGGCGATCGACAGTAATCTGAGAGCTCCAAGCGAGACCAAAGCCGACACCATTTTTACCAGATTTGTAATAAAGCTTCATGTTTCTCATTTAAAAATCTCGCAAGAATCATGTTACCTGAAAAATTGCATGACAAGAAATTTGCGAGATTCGCAAGGCAAGACAAGACATGATCTTGCAAGAACAAGACGTTAAAGGAGGTCTTGTCTTGTGAGATATAACTGGTATGTTTATCCTGCTCGGCCTAAGCGGCTCCATTTGCATATAATCTATAAAAAATGATACTGCAGGAAACAACTACTCCGCAGACTAATGCCTCGACCGGCATTGAATTACACCTGCAGTATATGTGTGAACAGCCAAGAACCCTTGTCGGCCACCCCACCATCACACATAGACTGGTTTCGGGCTTGCTTAGGCCGAGCAGAAAGTAAGCAGGCCACTTATATATCTTATATGTGAACATACATATGAAGGAATAGCCAGTTCAATTGTCGATCATCTCATCTATGGCATACTGATGAGGGATAACAAGCCCGAAACGATACTGTGTCTGGTGGTGTGTCCGACAAGGGTTCTTGGCTGTTCACACAGATACTGCAGGAGTAATTCAATGCCGGTCGGGGCATTAACCCGCGAAGTAGTTGTTTCCTGCAGTATCATTTATGGAACTGTTGTCTTGTTTTGCAAGACACAAGACTTTTTAAAATTTTGCAAATTTATCAGGCATCACTAGAAGGACCTTCGGAGGCACGTACATTGGATGGTAGGTTAGTGATATTTCACTAAAGTTTAACACTCAGAGTGATCATAATCATTAATTTAATTGTTGCTGCTACAATAAATATGAATGGCTTACCGGCAGCATGATATTAAATAAACCTTTTTGATGGTCATTTGTTTTATTTACCGATAATAGAAGTGATGGTTCAGTTATGGGTAAAAATACATATTCCAATTTAAAAATTTGTCGCGATATTTTTTATAACAAAATTATTCATCATGTTTTTTCAAACTGGAAAAGTAAATACAATTTTTAAATAAATTTATTTGTCTAACAAAGTAACACAATTTCAAATTTCCTTTGCATTTAATTTGTCAAATAATGATCAACCTGAAGTCTTTAAAAAATATTAAACATTATGTTTCAACTTACTTGCCTTATCCGTTTTAAAAAGTCACGAGCTATCACTGGCTTGGAGCCCTTTGTCTTGCAGCTAGTCTCAGGAAAGACTGCCCCTATTTTTCTTTAGGTATTGTAAAACGGTATTATTATTACTTCTCTTCCTCAGGAGAAATTAATATAATTGATGGAAGTGATTCAGCTACAGATCTGCTTGGATAAAATAGTAATCTTATTTGCATCAGTGCTATTCGATTCAATACATTAAATCCATTCAACTGATGCCTGACTAGCTGATATTTTAATCCACAGAACTGACTCGCATAGCAAAACTAATCATTCGTACAGTTTGTCTAGAAAAATGACAAACACGTCTGCAGTTTAAAATATGTTTCATCACAATCACGTAATATTTTAGACGAAGACATCCTCTGAGCTCCAAGTACCCAGCAACCCAATTCCGATGTCTCAAAGCAGTCCAGCCACTCCTTCAGGTCGAAGGCCTCCTAGTATGGAGTGCTACATCTGTGGAAAAATGTTTGGTTCCAACTCGATCAAAATCCACGAGAAGCAGTGCCTGAAGAAGTGGAACACAGAGAATGAGTCTCTGCCTCCAGATATGAGGAGCCCACCACCCATCAAAAACACCGGTAGTTATAATTATTGATTGAATTTGTGGTTGTGTCTTAACAAAAATTAAGAATTACTTTGAAACTGTCGACTATTATATAAATTCTTTCAAGGAAAGTTACGTAAGAAGTAGCTGATCTTATCTGACAGTTTGGAGTAGTCCTTGATTGTTGTAGGAACAAACTTTAAGTGTATTTCATCAAACAGTGTGCGTTGTTATACCATTTTACTTGCATTACCCCTTTCTTCACCTATTACATTGTTACACATAATGTAGGTATGCTTGAGCTAATAGATCGGATATGCTAAAGACGCCCTCCAACGACTTCAGTAACCAAATTTTGCATCTAGGTAACTTTTGTGAGAAAACTTTACGCGATTCTATGGAACCTAAAGTTACAAAAACATCATATAAAACATCAAGATCTTTTTTTTGAAGAAATGCTACTTTCGTAAAATCTACTACCAATTAAGTTTTAGAAATCAAATTACAGAAAAAAAAACATAGGAGTTGTAGTTTACTAATTAAAGGTTTAACTTACTTTTTTAAATTTATCAAGTGAACGACAAATAAAGTAAGGTGTTTTGACAGTTTTGAATTGTAGGTTATGTGATGTTGATGTTATGAGTGTCAAAATATTGTGTAATGTTTTCAGTAAAAAGTTTGCTAAAATATTGTCAATAGTCGTGGACAAAGTATAGTATTATACCTGCATATAATGGCTACAATTCACTTGGATGATTTACAGCACTCGCCTACGGTTCGTACGTAACCTTAGTCTTGTGAATACAGCTATGTCAGCCATCATTATATGCTCGTTGAATAATATACTATTCTTCACCCCAAATTAACACATCATTCTTATTCAGGTTCGAAAAGTTTCTTAGCTGATACTACAATAATTTAATCATCGTGTGTGACAAAAGCAGCAAAAAAGAAAAAAACAATTAAACAATTTTAAGATTAGATAGGAAATTAAAATTTGGTGATTGCGGATCACGATATCAATATGGATAGACTGTGAATTTTGATTCGGATAAAAACTTGAAAATATTGTTAAATATAATGCCTCTAATATAGGCGAGGTTTGATTTTGAAACCATTTTTCAACAAAGCGCAAAGATTTTATCAAAGCAGGCTGATCTTTTTAAAATTTTGCACGTCTCCATAATTTACCGTTTTGAACAACTTTTTCAAGTAAAATATTGCTGTATTTTCAGTAGAAAAGGCACTTTACCTGAAACGATAACAGTTTTCAATAGCTGCACTATTGCTAAAGTTGAAGTAATAAAGTGTTGAAATTATACATTTTTCAATTCAGCAAGTTAAGCTCTACAAGAATCTGATGAAAAATTATAGGGATTCTATTTAAAAAAATATCCGATGACGTCATCACGCGAAAACAAATGAACATCGGAAATGCGTTAGTATAGAAAAAAGAGTCATTTTAAAGAGCAAAATCGACGGGTTCGAGGAAATTTCATTAAACTTCGTTGTTATAGAAATAATGAATTTATTCCATACTATTCTTCCACACTGTATAACTATAATGGAAATTTTATTTATTGTACAGGATAGCCCAATTTGGCTACTTAGGTATAGAAGGTTTCTCCTATTTTCCGAAAAAAGTCAGGCAAATGTTTTGGGCTCAATTTTCGAGAAAAGTTGAATTGTGAACATCACATTTCGATTTGTTTAAGGTGCCCGTATTCCTCGCCGTAAAATGATCAAATTTGTGGTGTTTTTTAGGTACTGAAATCTCGAAAAATAAAACACGTAGAGCAAAAGTAATATCAAAAATTGAATTATTGATGTTTTGTTTATCCACTTTTACTATTTAAACTTTCCTCAAATAATGTAATAACTTTTAAAATGCATTTATATGACACACATAATTTCGCTATTCTAACCCCACATTTTAACAATTATTTTCACATACTTATAAACAAATGTGAACAATCTTATATGCAGAACTATGTAAGTTTATGTTATAACAATGTTTACATCTATAGTTGAATTTAAAAAAATACGTATTTTGAAAGATTTCAGTACCTAAAAATTCATTGGATAGATCGCTTTCTGATGTTATATGTTGATTTTACTTCGGTACCTTTGAATATTTGCAGGTGGCATGAAATAACATTCTTGTTATTTGTTAAACTCTATATTATTCAGTTCTTAAATGTCTAAAATTATTTATATTTGTAGAAAACACTATTTCAAGAATACGGCGCCCTTAAGGTGCCCGTATCTCTCGCCGTAAAATGATAAAATTTGTGGTGTTTTTTAGGTACTGAAATCTCGAAAAATAAAACTCGTAGAGCAAAAGTAATATCAAAAATAGAATTATTGATGTTTTGTTTATCCACTTTTGCTATTTAAACTTTCCTCAAATAATGTAATAACTTTTAAAATGCATTTATATGACACACATAATTTCGCTATTCTAACCCCACATTTTAACAATTATTTTCACATACTTATAAACAAAAGTGAACAATCTTATATGCAGAACTATGTAAGTTTATGTTATAACGATAATTACATCTACAGTTGAATTTAAAAAATACGTCTTTTGAAAGATTTCTGTACCTCAAAATTCATTGGATAGACCGCTTTCTGATGTTAAATATTGATTTTAATTCGGTACCTTTGAATATTTGCAGGTGGCATGAAATAACATCCTTGTTATTTGCTAAACTCTATATTATTCAGTTCTTAAATGTCTAAAATTATTTAGATTTGTAGAAAACACTTTTTCAGGAATACGGCGCCCTTAAGAAATACTTATGGATATTCTAGTATTTGGCGAAGGAGCCAGGATTTTTTAAATATGTCCAAGAGCTATCAATCTAATTTAACCTAAAATATTTCAATGCAAATGAGCATAAGCATTTATCAATAATTGTTGAGATACCTTAACATTGCAAACGTTTTCTTTATTTTTCAATAAACGAGCTATGTAATGTAACGGTGTAAATATATTTTTACAAAAATAAATGTGTGTATTTTGAGAACTTAGAATGTTAAGGTTTTCAAGAAAATATTTTTGAAACGGAACTTTGAGCACACCATACATGAATAAGATAAGATTAATTAATCTCCTCATGATTATAATGAGAAGTAGAAATATTATTATTATTACGAAGAAAATACATACCTATTATATTTTTTGCAAGGCTATGGCACGCTACTAAATTTGGCTTCTAAAATTATAAGAAAAAGTGTCTTCTCTAGTAGCGTACCATATTTTTATGCATATTATTTGGGGGTCTAGGTACTAGTTTCATAATGAATGCCGTTCACTTTAAATGTACAATACAAAATCCATTTATCATTCGTTATTTATTCAAAAGATATTTTCGGTTATAGTACCTTTTTATTTTATAATTTTTTTACACTGCATCTCAAAAACGAAAATTCCAACGGCAAACACAGAGTGTCTCACTTTGAAAGCTGAATGAATCTAGAAGACCTCATTTTGCGACTAAAACTTCCTATGAATATGGGTCCTAAAATAATTCGTTTCTGAGATGGGCACTGAATTTTATTTTTGTTTTAATTATTAATTTTTTAGCAAAATACATAGACAGAATAATCGTCATATTGCGGCAAAGTATTCATGAAATTACATTTAGTTTTCGTTACCAAAGTTTGTAAAGTGGCTGATGAATCCCTCTGTACATTGTCACATATTAAATGCTGAAAGTACTCAAATTCCAAATATAAATCAATAACTAACTGTATATGCTTTTATTAATTAATTTTTAATTAATTAATTTTAGTAATTAATAAATAATTGAAAATGTTTTCTTTCAAACCATGTTTCTGAGAATTAAATTGTCTCTTTGTTTTTCTTCTGAGGTAGCTAAAAATAAAAGTTCTAGTTTAAAATATTGTTAGATTTTTTTTTAGATCGTTTATATTAGATCGTTAAATTATATCGTGACATAATTGCGTCAGAAATCAGGACAACGCCGCATATTTTGCTTCTCTTCCTATTAATACAGAAATAATTTATAGAGGGGCGCATTAAGTTGCAATAAAAAAATATTCAAAATATCTGTTTCGCCTGTAATGAATTATTCATGGAACGCTACCTGAAAAAGCAATTTGTCCGGCTCAAGGTTTCCAGGTAGAGTCGCACGATATGTACAATTTATAAAGTGCATTTTCCTGCTGACCTTTCCATTGTAGATTTTAGATATGATAGATAATGTCTTTATGACTAAATAAATTACATTTATTTAAAAAAAATAATTACCTTGAATCGTTTGCATTTCAATAAAAATGCTGTTTTAAATACAAAGTACGGAAGAGAACATTTAGTGTTAAAGAGACTTCATACAATGTGAATATCACTTATGGAATAAAATTCATGATTCATTAACTACAAAATTTTGGAAAAAATCCTCGGACACGTCGATACCTAATTTCGCATTTTTTGATATCAGATCTATGTATACAGGGCGAACCATGTAGATTATATGACATCATCGACAGTTTTTTAAATGAAACACCTTGTATATTTTTACGTCTTTGGAACTGAGTTTTTCAAAAATATATTATACATGATTATTATCTTTTACAGTTGAGATATTACTAAAAATGACTAGAAAGGTAGCAAGTCAGCATACGTCAACTTGACTTTTTTCTCGTACCTGCAGCACTGGGGTCGTGCTACGCTACGTTTCTATAAGATACGCTTCACGTCGGTCCAGACTCTTGGTTAGTAAATAAAATTTATTTTATTTGGCACTTTTATTGATATTACATGATGTTGCATATTAACAAAGAATAAAATATCTCGAAAACCGTAAAATATAAGTATGCTGTATAATATATTTTATTTCTTTTATAAGTTCAATTGACGTTCTTTCCAATGGCGTAAAAATATACAGGGTGTTCCATTTAAAAAAATGATCGACGACATCATATTGTCTACATGGTTCTATCTGTATACATAAATATGATATTAAAAATGCGAAATTAAAAATCAACATGTCCGAGGATTTTTCCCAAAATTTTGTAGTTAATGAATCATTAATTTTATTCCAACATTGTAAAATTAATAATTTTAAAATTGTCGCAATGCCGTAGGCTATGAAAAGTTGAAGATGACTAATTATTGTTGATATTGACCCACAACTTTTGATGTTCTGCAAACTCAACGATATCGGTGTTGGTATGGGTATATCAGATACAGTGTTCATACATACCGACAATGAGCCTGTTTTGATCCTGCAGATTTAACACATTTGCTGAAGTTTAGTTAGTTATGTGCCTATCTATCCAACGGACACTAGATTTTGTTTGGCTTGATTACAATTTGGGCACTGCACTGATATGTACTAACATATTGTAATCGGTCTGTGTGAACACTGTATGCATGGGCGTCGTTACAAAATTTTTCAACGAGGGGCATATACAGAAAAATATTAAACCGCAAACAAAACAAAATGTATTTTAATAGGGATATATACAATCCATATAATTCTTAAGCATCATATCTTCAAAAACATATTATAGGTACTATAAGATAATAAACTTTTTTAAAAGATGTTACTATCATATTAGCCATTGATTTCGCATCCATATATAAGTACAATCAAAATACATAATCTCGCGAGAAGAATTCAGACGACTTACGTCATACGAACAAATGAATAATTCATTATATTTTCATCAAAATATTTAAGAAACTGCTACTGATAGTAATAAAACTATATACTACACTAAAAATTTGTATTATATATTGCACTAAATTGCAAAATATGATTGTTTTTAACGTGATCAAATATCAAAAATTACATTGACAATAAAAACAAATATGTAACGTCAGCCGTGACGTAAGACGTCTGAATTCTTGACGCGAGTATATATATAAATTTTAAAGTTTACACGTGCTTACCTCAGTAAGTAGGTACCTCTGTTTCGAAATATTTGTGTATTTCTCGTGAGACGATTTTGATACTCAGCGTCAAAGCTCGGCACGGTATGATGTCAACAGTTCTGTTTCTGCTCTAAATCAGTGTTGTCAACATTTGGAAGAATATATATTCCCAATGGTAACTAAAATAATACCCAAATTACACAAACATTTTAGCGGCGTTTTGAAGTGTACTGACACCTATAAAACACATTTTTCAGAAAAATATTTATTTAAGTTACAACGCACCGACAGATTATGTTGCTGACCATGACAATGTTGCAAATGGCAGAAATTTATTTACATTTTTTTTAATATTCTGTGCATCAAAACCACAGAACATAAACTGACAAATCAAAAGTTTACAACCATGAACTACTAAATACAGATAATAACTGAGAAGGGACCACTGAAAATACTATACTTTGTTCAAAAATTACTGGTTGTTGCATTCGTAATTTTATCAAATTAATAAATTCTGGATGCATCCGTACCGTTACCTCGTTTTCAACATAATATACTCAATTTGGAGGCAACTTTGAAAATGTTATCCAAATCCCCAAAATTCAAAACACCCAAAAATTGGGGAATTACCCAGCATTTGGCAACACTGCTGAAATAGAGTAAATTTGAATAGTAACATACGACAATGACAACGGCTCGAGGCTGAAGGCTATGAGGCTAGTTAGTTAGTTAATTTTATTTTTTTGATAAGTCAGGCTTTTTCGCAAGGGAGAGCAGTTGCCCCCTCTTGCATGTTTGCATTTTGAATTGGCGTCTAAAACGGTTCGATAAACTCGTCCGAGTCTACAGAACGGTCCGACATGCATTGCAATATCGGTGACAGTCACCGATATTTCTATCGGATCAGAGGCAGTGTCAATATGTCCATTCGCAGCCATGCATTTTTAACCCAATCCAATAATAGTACTGACACCGATATCATCCTGTGTGAATCCGCGCTCAGGAATGCCAAAATCCAGGAGGCATTGTGATCGACACCGTTACATACCTAATAACCTGCTCCACAAAAATAGACAATTTGTTATTTAAACTGTTCCAATAAGATAGCACAAGTAATGAATGCTTCATTCATATTTGAGAGTGGCTATTGCAATGCCCTCTGCGACCTACAAACGTCAAAATTTGTCACAAAAAGTGAAGCCTTCACTTTGACTTATCTAATAGCAAAGCTATACATACACGGGGTTTCAATTTTAAATTGATAAACGCTAGTAAACGATAGATATCTGAAACATAATGCCACTTTGTCATATAAACTTTATACAGGGTGTCCGGACCATGAGTGCCGTAGTTTTAAAGGCTTATATATCCGATTAAAAGCAATAAAAAAATTCTTATGAAAAAAATTTCTAAAACAAATACTTTGTCTACAAATACATTTCAAAAATAAAAATACAACTGCAATATCTATGCAAAACTATGTTACAAAATTACAAACTAAGGTACAATTAAGATTAAATAAAAGCGCCTGTAACGTCATTTTTGTTCGTAATTTGACTTTTGAATCAGTATTATACTTTATAACGTTTACCATTCTGTCGACTATTAACCATATCAATAGTGGTTTTTTAGGCTTTCACGGCCAGTGCTGTAATTTGATACATGGTGATTTTCCGGGTTGTTTATGGGCAGGCCAAGAGACACCGATAGCGGGTCTGTCCCCACAGAGCCTAACCCGAGAACAACCAGGGCAGGTAAAAAATTCCCAGCCAATGCTAGGGCTGTGCATTTTAACTCTGTTTCTGGCAGCTACCAGTTACCGAGGTCACGGCATAACAACCCGGAAAATCACCATGTATCAAACCATATCAATAGTTACCTGTGAAGTGTGAGCTTCGAGCGGAACCGTAGCAGACCGAGAGTAACCACCGCTGTTACCAAATTTGTCTCGCAAGAATCATACAACAGTCTTGCAAAGTGCAAGACATTTGCGATAATACAAGATATGATTGCAATATAGAACAAGAACAATACTTTATAGAAACTATTCTCTTGTTTTGCAAGACAAGACAAGACTTTTTCAAATTTTGCTGGAGAGACAAGATCAGCCAACACTACATTGCAATATCTCCCATAAATTAAATATGCAACAAAAATTTTTTAGAAAAACTCATTAACTAACTAATATTTAACGTATTTAACAAAATTTATAATTACTTTTTTGTTTGTTTTTTTTTTATAAATGTCTGATTACGTCTTATTTTTAGAAAAAAAGTCAGTGACTCCTGAACCCGAACAGCGACAATCCATTACCGAAAGCGAAAAAGAAAAAGAGGACCGTCCGAAGTCGGCAAGGAAACCACCACTGTTTCCCTGTTACATATGTGGAAAACTTTTCACTGTCAACTCGATCTACATTCACGAACCGCAGTGCCTGAAAATGTGGAAAATCGAAAACGACAAGTTGCCGGCACATAAAAGAAGACCCCAGCCCCTTAAACCTGACATCAAATTTACACGTAAGTTTTGTAACCATTTAATATAAGTGTAGAATTACATGCGGGCTTATTCTTCCATTTGTTTGATAGTTATAAAAGACGTATTTAAAGCTGCGTGCAGACCAAATAAGCGAGCAAGAATACCAATACTTTGTACGGACAGAGTGTCAAAATTTCGTTGTAATTGCAGTAAGAATTTTCATAGACATCTTCATTTTGAAATACAAGAAGGAAATTTTAAAAAAATACTACTTTTAAGAGGTTCTTTATATCTCAAAGAATGACTGACATATCGAAATATTGAAAATTACTTCCGATAGAATTTTTTTACGTAGTTCAATGACGAAATTTTCTCAACAGGGTACCTCTGTTAAAATATGAGACAAATACAGGGTGTCCGGAAAAGACGTGTACAACGGAAGACCGCAGACCCCTGGTTTCAAAATAAGTCGATTTAGAACAATTTATTTATTTCCAAAATTGCTTCGTTTCGCCGCTATGGAGCGCTAAAGTTCGCGAAAAATTTTTGTTTATTCCGAATATCTCAAAAACGACTTGATCGATGTTAACCATTTTTGGGCTACGCAATTATAAGTCTAACCGACACTTTTTGACATTATTTAAAATCTTTTGGAGTCATTAGAAATATAAGAAAAATCATGTATCATGAAAATATAAGCACATATTTTTTAACCCCCTGTATAATTATTCTCAGTCTTTTTCTATTAGTAGCTGACTTTATTTAGAAACTTTTTTTATACTTTCAGAATTTTGAATAGATGAGTAGTTTAGGCAGAAAAAATATTTTTCGTATGTCAACAGTATCAGCATGCGTTCTGCAACAAATAACGAAAATTCCAAAACTCATTTATATTTTATTTAATAAATACGAAATAATAAGATTAATATAGCAAAAAAAAAGTTATGACCTCTTTACAATAAATGCTCAGTGACCACCGTTTTCTCGTACGCAATAAGTAATCCGTTTTACGGTTTTACGAAGTTGTAGTGCTCTCCATGATTACTGGATCACCTCGTAAAATGTTGACTGCGTCTTGGACTTGCCTAAAAAATTACTCTGTATTATTAACTGTGTAGGCATATACTTTACAAAAAATAATCGCAAGGAGGTAAGTCTGGTGCTCTAGGTGGCCATTTTATAGGAGCATTGTTTTCTCTTCGAATCCACCTGTTAGGATACAGATTATGTAAATACTGACTAACGGGTATTGTAAAATGGGGGGTGCACCGTCATGCATAAACCACATGTTACGACGAAGTAGTAACGGTAAATCGTCCAATAAATAGGGTAATACTTGCTGTAAAAAAATTTAAATAGTTGACCCCATTTAATCGATGTGGAAACACAACCGGGCCAATAATAACGTTGTCTATAATTCCCCTCCACACGTTTACTCTCAATTCATATTAAAAATCTCTTATTTCATCAGTATAAACGTGTTTGTTATAGTTATTAATAATTCCTGACCTAGCAAAATATGCTTCATCTGTAAATAAAATGTTTTTGCTGAAATTGATATCATGGGCTTTTTGATCTTGTATAAAATTACAAAATGCTAAACGTTTTTCAGGGTCAATGGGTTCATGAACCCGTCATGAACCGATTGAATGTGGTACGGATGTAGTAACTGCTCCTTCAAAACATTATGAACTATGGTTTTTGGTATCCCTATTTCTTGTCCAATGCGTCTTGCACTCATTTTTGGGTTCTCTTCTATCTTATCTAGGATTTGTTCCTCCACCTTTATAGTTTTCGTGGTACGTTGACCCCTTGAATCGTATTCATTTGGTGGAAGGAACCAAATTCGCGAAGTCGCCTTTCGATGTTGGCAAAAGTTTGATGATTTGACACTCGTCGATGAGGGAATCTGTCCGTGTAGACCCTAACACTTTTGCGGCCGTTATCTTGACAAACTCCATAAACCAAAAGCATATCTACTTGTTCGGAATATGTATACGTATCCATGATGAAATATTGAAAAATGAGGAACATAAACAAACACAACAATAACAACAACAAATAAAGTAAGATCTAAAGTATCTAAGTAATTGAGCAAGAAGAATAAATCGAGAGACTAACTTCAGTAGCTGATTAGATTTGACATACAAGTGATACTTAAAATATCAGAGCCTACTTTCTGGTACTTCGTTATTTGTTGCAGAACGAATGCTGATATTGTTGACATTAGAATAATTTTTTTTCTGCCTAAACTTCTCATCTATTCATAATTCTTAAAGTATATATAAAGTTTTTATATAAAGTCTGCTACTATTAGAATAAATGTGAGAGTAATTGTACTGGGGGTTTTAAAAATATGTGGTAATATTTGCGTGATACATGATTTTTCTTATATTTATAATGACTGCAAAAGATTTTAAATAATGTCAAAAAGTGTCGGTTAGACTTATAACAGCGTAGCCCAAAAATGGTTAAAATCGATAAAGTCAAGCAATTTTGGAAATAAGTAAATTGGGCTAAATCGGCTTATTTTGAACCCAGGAGTCTGTGGTCTTCCGTTGTACACGTCTTTTCCGGACACCCTGTATACAATTTTTAAATGGAACAGCCTGTTTTATATTTTTATACAATTCAATTACATTATTTTGTCCTTCATTATGATATATAAATTGTACAAAATTGGTTGATAAATGAATTACTCCATAATCCAAAAATAACCTTAACAAAATAGTTATATTAGCTAATTAATAGTCTAAGAGCCAGTGGCCGGCAACTTATAAGTAATTGATTATACCTATAATTTTGTCAGTCTCTCATACCTATCGCCACATAAAATATAGCTAGCTATATATTCTGTGCTATCGCTCATGAGGTGATGACCCGCTTAGCCCGGCGAGGCCGACCCAACTGTTACTCAGGTGCGAGAGGTATGAAAATTTAACCAACTTCGTTATTAAATTAACAAAGCTGCCGTTTGAAAATTTCAAAATTTCAGATCTAACAAATTAGGCATTTATTTTTATTATTTATTATATTTAGCACCTTTTTATATTAAAATAATATAAGTAACAAGAAGTAACCTCTATTTCTGGCACAGGTTCTGAGATTTGGTGATGTCGATTACAATGCTTGACATTTCTGACAGTTTTTTAACGTCAAAAATCAGATTTAATTAAATACTTTTTAAATTTATAATTTTTGCCAATTTCACAAGTGTCTGCCATGACCTTAGAAGCCTTTGTTATTTTTATATAGTAATAATTGTATATTTTAAAATTTTCAAAAGGCAGCTTTGTTAATTTAATAACGAAGTTGGTTATATTTTCATACTTCTCGCACCTGAGTAACTCTTGAGTCGGCCTCGCCGGGTTTAGCGAGTCCCCACATCATGAATGATAGGTATAAGAGACTCACTGTGCAAAATTTCAGGTATAATCATTTACTTATAGGTTGCCGGCCACTGGCTCTTAGACTATGAGTACTTCATAAATAATCTTCGAACTTGTAAATTTGTACAGAAATTGTGTAAATTTGTGTAAAATGTATATTTTTTCGCTGAATTGAGGGGGGCTGACCCAAACCGAAACTTCATTATGCTTAACAGAAGCAACATCAGGATTGTCACGATTGTCCTAACACGGACATCTGAATAAACACCTACATAGGATTGGCTTAAGTAATGTCGCGAGGTGCCGACTTTGCGACAATGCAGATCAGGATTCGATTCACATCCTTTGTTACTGTGTCTGTTTAATGGAAAAAAGATACAAATATCTTGGGGCAGGTTTTCGGTCTCCTCGAGACATTAGACGGGCCTGTTTTGAACTATAATCAGCGGCATGTACAATGGGTCTTCAGACCTATTAACAACAACAACAACACCTCCACTAGTAATCATTCGTATAAGCTTTAAGCACAAGATAAGACGTCTTTTACTACGAATTGCTTTCAACAAATCTAACCGTCATTGCTGAGGTTTATTGCCAATAACTCCATCGTTTTTGAGGCTGCAGTTGAAGCAAAAATATCGGAAAGATATCATCTAGCGGTTTTATAGCATAGCAACGCCCGTCCTCATATCTAGTATCTACTAACATTTTAAAAATCGGCTAAATGGAACTCGGCTGGGAGTTTATTCTACATCCACCGCATTCTCCTGCTCTTGCTCCATCAGATCTCTTTCGTCTCTTTCGAACAAACACCGGATTTCTTCGAGCGTAGAATAGTAAAACTGCTACAGCGGCAACGTTGGAAAGCAATCGTAAGCAATAGAAAAGAGATCGGGTGAGATATCATTATTCATTTTGCGATAACTCCTAATCTAATGAATATATCAAATTGAACCTTTTGACAATTTCTGCTGTAAATTTAATCTACATTCGAATTTGGACAGCATAATTATCTTCTAATAAGAGATATATTTTTTAATGCAATTAAAACACTGCGAATTTATCCATCAATCTAGTATTAGGCATATTAAGTATTCGGCAATCGCATTCTTATAAGAATTATTTTTACGACGATAAAATGTTATTTTATTGACGATTGAAAAATTGTGAGTGATATAATTTCAGAAGACTATAATTTTATCATTGTGTGTAAAATAATATATTTTTCTATAGCCCAAATATGGACGCGTTTATAGTATTAAATTATTTGAAGCCATTATAAATTAAGGAAACATTTGCATACTCAGCAAATGTTTCTATGGAATTTTTTTAAACAAAGTCATCTCTTTGGGTTGCCAATGTGCGATCATAGTGTGGTCAAAACATTTTTTTCTTTTTTGGTGTCGTTTTGTGTGGTTGCTGGAGGCAGAAGTCTGAAAACGAAATAAAAGAGGAATTATTAGCATCCGATATTCGGACTGAGGTAAAGAGGCCATATCCACGTTATTATCATCAAAATCTCGAATGATCTATGGAAAGGAATATAAAGTCTCAAAAACGGAAAAACGCAAAGAACATCAATGATGTAAATGGGAATGCATTGTTAGCATATTTTTCTGAAAAATCAAAGGAAATGCAGCTTTCAAGTTCAGTGCTTAAAAGTACCATTCTGGTGAATGACAGTATCGATATTTTAAAGTAAGGATGAACTTAGGAGGCACTTAAAATGAAGCAGTATCAACTGATTTTTTTTTGTTCGTAGATACAGCAAGCTCATAGCTTTCCTAAAACAACTAGTTAATGGCTACAAACCAAAAAAGTTTAGAATGTTTAACTAACTAAAATGAGATAGCATTTCTACAAACAGTTATACATATATGATGAACATCTCCCTGTCATGGTAAAGAATAACCTCTAAAATAAATGAGTATATTACTTGTTTGGGTTACATGATGTAGTTATAATGGGTTTACATGGAGCGTGTCGTTCGGATTTGCACAGGTTAGAAACTGGAAACATTAACAATCGACAATCTGCAACGCTTATTTCTCTTTTTGAACCAAAACCAAGAAATCTGGAAACAGCATCTTGAAGATTAAACGAAAGTACATCGCCCCACGGCCTCAAAACGTACCCCATAACAAATTCTTCATCAACTATCGACAGAATAAATGCAATGTGTTGGAATAAACACCATTTATAAAATTCCACAGAGACAGTTTTTAAAGCTGTCAAATTCAGAAATCTACACTGCCGTTGTTCTGTAGCTACGGTGGTTGCAAATTCTTGTGCAGACTTGGTAACAGTAAAAACGCTCGGGTGGTTGGCACTGTTGGCAGTCTTCTTCCGTAGCAGAGACATACACCGAGGAATCAGTGGCCAACAATATTGCTGTATCAGAACGCATGCTTAACATCGTGGAAAATCAGACTATTGGCGCCAAAACATTGGTATCCTGATCGGAACAAAACAGAATTCTTCCCTTTCCATGTGGTTATAAGTACCTACTTACTTAAAAAATAAAGATCTTTATCTATCCTTAGTGTTAAAGTATCATTGTATCTTGTATCAACCCTTGCTGTTAAAGTACTACTTTATCTACGATTATTACTAGATGAAAGGCAACTTTATCATTAGCTGTAGAAAAAAATATTTAATCACAACTCTCGAAAATATATGCGGAAGTCTTACTATCCATACTGTACCGGAAGTATATCACATTCGATCCATTCCTAAGCTGTTATTAAATATTATTTAAACCATCATTTTAGTTTATTAAATATTACTAAAGAAAAATGTAGGGAGGGGTCAACAACCGTTCGTGATCTTGATTATGCAAGACCAAGGGGACGATCGGCTGTATCCCGCTCACCGGAAGGGGTTGGAGTTTACGACAGACAAGGAACAGGTAGACCAGAACTAAAAGACTGCGTCGATATCGACCTCTCATTCATAAAGCGTTTGTGGCGAAAGGTGGTTAATTCTCGCGGGGGTCGTTGCACTGACCGTCATATGCGACGAGTGAACGACCCTCGGACATTGTTTACTTTTTAAACGTGAGGGGGATTTTTAGTTATTCAAAATTCGGTGTTTCAAGTTTAGCAGAAAAAACTTGGAATCTGAATTCGGTTATCTAAAATAATAGTTATTTATGAAACAAGTGCAAAACACTTTTTGTTTCAGTTGCACACAATATTTTTTCTACGTTCATGCAAAAAAAACAAGGAAATGTTTTTTTTATTGATATTGACATTATCGAAGATACTCGTATCATTATAAATTTAAAGAAAATTTACGCCCTGTATCTCCTTGATAAGCCATATGCGACCCCATGCGTATTAGAAATTTTTACTTTAACTTTTGATATACTTTCTGCCTTAGAACTCCGTTAGCGGTTTTTTGAATCACCATGATTTGTTCTACTTCGGTACCTTTGAATATTGGCAGGTGACTTGAGACAGCATTCCGGTTATTTGTTAAGCTCTACAGTATTCAGTTCTTATGTCTAAAATTATTTGTATTTGTAAAAAACACTATTTCAAGAATACGGCACCCTTAAATGCTTGGTTTTTCATATACACAGTATTGAAAATTGAAAAGAATCTATCTCAATTTTTTTAAATTCCTCAGAGAACGTTTAATGCTTAGCAATGATTTATTTTATCTAATTAAAAGTAGAAATGAACTTTGGATAGATATACCTACTACTGACGGTCATGCGAGGATAATAACTATCCCAGAAATTCGAGATCATTGGGTATTTTAAAATGTCAGTCACTGCTTTATCAAATAGTTTATTTCATAAAGTATCCTTTAGTCAACTAAAAATTTTGGAAAAATACTGATACTAAGTACAAAATTGATTTCAATTGCAAAAATGAAATGAAGGTTTACAATATTAATTACAATACAATTATTTGCAAGAGATCATATTCATTTTTCGCAAACACAATGTTTTAATCACAAAGAAATGAAAAAAATTGAATTAAGGTCAGGCGATAATGGTGGCCAGCGTAGCGGAGCATTTTGCCCTTTGCTAATCCCTCATAATCTTTTGGAAACGGAACCAATGAAATCTTCATTTTTAAAATATCCCCCAAATAGTAATTTGAGATATATCAAATTTCATCAAAATTTTCAAATGTAAAAGAATAAGATTTAACAAGAACACTAGAAGGGGTAGGGTATATGTTAACATTTTCTTATATTTAAGTAAGTATATCCCTATTATACTTTATTACATTTGAAAATGTTCCATCAGTTTTTCCTTATGTAGTTCCTTACTTCCAATCCAAAATGGGATAGTTTTAATTTTTTCTCTTCAACAACAATTGTGATTTGACCCAAAAACAAATGCTGATTTGATTTAAATAATTCATTTTCAATATTCGTGTGTGACCAAATAATACCGTATCAGTATAGTTTAAGTCCCTAGTTGTTTCTTTTCCACTTACGTGCTTTGCATTTTTGCTGCAATAGTGGCACTTTGATGTGAGTACATTGAACTTTAGCCTTATTTCGACAATACAAAATTGTACTCGTAAATGTAGGCGACATATACTGGTATTAAATTGTACTTTTCCGCAGTCCAGTCGAAAGAGGCAAAGTTTGCCATTTGATTATAGTTTATGTTTCCATATCTCAGGTTGATATCCGTAATTTGGTCATGCAATTTTCTATGCATTAGCTATGAGATTTTACTTTATTATTGCAGTAAATAAATGTAGGTATATATTATTGATAGAATATAGATTCGTATATTTTTGTTTCTTTTTTGTCTTTGAACATAAGAGTATTCTTAGAGATGTCTTGCCAATTTACGAAGAAATGATCTAAAGGATTTCTGAAGCACTTAAATTATTGTAAGTGTATTTAGTGTTCAATATGATAAATGATTTTTAAATAATATAAATATTCCAGCATCATTTTTTTCAAATTTTAGAAATATTTTATATTTTCCAAGACTATTATTTAGTAACTTACCAAATAAGGCTATTATCTTGTCTTTGAAAACACCTGCCTACCAGCAAACAAAATTCTGAAACGTCCCATACAGGGTGAGTCATTAATAATGGTACATTGCTTAAGGGCAAACTGTTACCGTCAAAATAAAACTATTGAGCCCAACGTGCTTCATTTAATTGTTGCTCCTTTTCATTCTACAGGGTGTTAAAGTTGAAAAAATGTTTTCGATATTTTGCTATATTTTAAGAACGTATGGACCTATTTAAAAATTTGTATGTTCTTATGTTTTTTGAGGTGGCAATTACGAATATGCAAATAGTTCCAAGTACTTCGCTGCTGCACGGCGACCACAAAAATTTTCTTAGGCATATACACATATGTTTAATGTTCGAAAAATTATTATGACGGGACATTTTTAATATAAAAAATAACAATAAAAGACACTGCTGTCTAATCTATGACTTGAGTGGCATTGACAGAAACAATATGGTATTGTAGTGACAGCTGTCTACTTATTATTTTCACACCTAGGTACTACCTACTTTGAAAAAAAATTATTTTCTAATTTAATGCCCGCCGAATCTCCAAAACTTAAATCGTCTGTTTCTCGAAAACGGTTGAGTTTATCGATTTGTAACAGGTATACCTCTTCTATTTAGAATTGAAGGTAAATTCTTATTAAAAAATTCAAAAGCGTAAAATACAAAAAGTTACATATTTTTACACCGACAGTACAGTATAACTAGCGCCTCCTAGTCGTGACCTCAACAGTGTTTGCATATTTGTAATTGCCACCTCAAAAAAATAAGACTGCAATCGGTACATACGTTCTTAAAATATAGCAAAAAATCGAAAATATTTTTTCAACTTTAACACTCTGTAAAATGAAATGGATCAACAATTGAATAAGGCATGTTGGGCTCAATCGCAATATTTCCTAAATTAATTTCTTTCAAGTGAAGTTATTTTTTGTACCGAAATATATGAACACTTTTTTTAACAAAACATCTAACATACATATTGTATAATTTTCCATAAAATAGAATATTCTTACCCGAAATATTTTCAGATTTCCATTCCATCATTCTCAATTTTTTCAAGTTTTCATAACCCAGATACCATGTCTGTGATTTTATCCAGATCACTTTTCTGTTGTTGCGTTATTACTATCTTTTTTTATTTGGCTTCCTAAATGGTCCTTCTAAGCAAATGTTTTTGTTTCAGATGAGGGCAAAGTCGATTACGAGGCGACGAATGAGGCACATTGGCAGAGCCACCTGAGTCAACTCGTACCATGTAAGAACTGCTCGAGGACCTTTAATCCCGACAGAGTCGAAATACATGAAAGAAGTTGCAAAGGGTTTTAATTGCCTCCGTTTTATTCTTCTAGAGTGTCCTTTGAGTGTTATGGTTTAATTTGTGGCTTTGATTATTTAATAAATCTATAAATAATAAAGAATTCAAGTGTGCCTGATGTCTGTTCTTATTTTATTTACAAATATTTTTGTTCTTATCAATATAATCGTGCATTATTATAGGAAAATAATTCCAATTTTTATTGGGTTATTATCTGTCTATAGATTTCATAATGGTGGTTATACACGATGCGCTTTACCGAAAGGCAGACCTTCCGGCAAACCGTAACGTTAGTGGTTGTAGTGGCTGGACAGTCAGTCCTGAATCCCGTACTCGCGCTTCCGTAAAACTGCCAGCGTTTGAAATTTGCTGCCTGCCGGTTTGTCTTCTGCATGTACAATCGTTTGCAATAATAATGACACTCTCTTAAAACAGTTCTTGAACTTCTGGAAGTTCTGAGTAGAAATTTCATTAAATCTCTATCGGTGAGTGGAACAACTAATAACTAATATTAAAAATGTGAAGTAGATTTCATTACAAATACGTCAGAAGTTCTAAAGAAATCGCAAAATTCATTTTAATGAGTGTTATTATTATTGCAAACAATAGTATGTAAGTCAAACCGTGTATGTGTGAGGAGTGGGTACAGGCTGAGATTTAGAACGATATGAAGCAGTCTGGTTAACATATTCCGTAGTCTTTCGATGCGAAAATACTTATTTTTGAAAAAAATTTCCTGATATGTGAACGTGTTCTTTTCAAATCCTTGAAGTAACAGCCTGCAATATATTGGTGGAAAATTAAGAACAGTGCAAGAAGTATTTTCTTTTTGAAGTAATTGAGAACCATGTTTAACTAATTCCGTATATGAATTTTATGCATATGAGAATACACTTGACAATTTTTTAACTAATGTTTTGGTTTGGTTAGTTTTTTATTCATTTGAGCAATAATTGGTACTTATAATATCCCTAGTGCTTAAATTATTTCCAGAATTCTTTCCAGGCCATGAATATTTTGAAAATTATATAATTTTCTAAAAATGTTAATGAACGAGAAAAAAATTCGGTTGTTAATTTAAGATCGTGAGATATTCAAGGTGCAAATGGGGTATCACCCTATTTTGACTTTGCAATTGAAAATAATTAAGTACTTCTAAATACAATCAAAACTTACTGTTTTTGTTTGTTTTAATTTATTCATAGATCTTTAAAACTCAAGAATAAGAAATAATTAAAATATCCAACACAATGTCAATCTATTTATAAACGTTAACAAATTTCCAGTGTAATCACATGCAGCTTATTTGAAAAAGGATGAAAATACAAGTTGAGATATAAGTGGTCTGCTACTTCCTGCTCGGCCTAAGCGGCTCGTCTTGCAGTAAGCGACCTACATTGCAGCACATACTTAAATGCAGATTTCTCACCCTGGGTGACGCGCCATTAAATCTATAAATGATACTGCAGGAAACAACTACTCCACGGACTAATGCCCCGACCAGTATTGAATTACACCTACAGTATCTGTGTGAACAGACAAGATCCCTTGTCGGCCACCCCACTAGACATAGACCGGTTTCGGGCTTGTTAACCCGCATCAGTATGTCATAGGTGAGATGACCGACAACTGAACTGGCCGTTCCTTCATATGTACTTTCACATATAGTTGTATAGTAGTTGTTTTCTGTGGTATCATTTATAGATTTAATGGCGCGTCGCCCAGGGCGAGGGGTCTGCATTTAAGTACCTGCTGCAATGTAGGTCGCTTCCTGCAAGTCGAGCAGCTTAGGCCGAGCAGGAACTAGCAGACCACTTATATCTCACCTGCTCTCAGTTTATATGTAACAATAATGTAACATTTTTCATTCGGAGATACCGGGAGTTTAAAATATCGATTATAAAAGGGCAACATTAAGATTTTTTCCAGTTTTATTGTCAGGAAGTAAAAAGTCTATAAAAGTGTACAACAGTGAGTCATAGATAATTATTATTCATTAATTAATTAATTAAGTGTGCATTATCCTTTGACTTTTTTCTACATAGTTCTTGACCTATACTTGATTGATGCATAAGTTCGGTCGTAGTTTTATTAAATTGAAAAAATATATGTATTTTCATTAAACACAAAGCAAGAATTAGACGAGGAAGACATACATCAAGCCAATCTTCAAAGGCGACATCGTCAATAAAGGTTGTTCGATAGAGTAAGATCATGAGTTAGAACAGAATAATCTTCCAATGAAGCTACTGGGCAGCCGCTTTTATGATATTAACGGTATTAAGGCGTCCTGCTACAAAATCAGTCAATGATGTCTTCCTGGTATTTTTCTTGAATGAGCCGAATAGGACAACATTTTTAACACTAAAGTTCAGTAGTTCTAGTATATTCTTCTTAAACAATTCGTAGTAAACGGCGTATTTTATCTCAAATCCACAACACAGAATAAAGGAACTAACCAGAAGCGAAAGTTAAGGCGGCGCCTTTGATCTTGGATGGTCACAAAAATTTAACCTTGAATTTGAAATTTGACGTACCTACTACTTACTACACTGAGAGAAAGTTGTATATAATATCTACAGTCTACACTAAGAAACAAGTTGACACTATATTTATTTAGTCATATTGAAGCTTTAAGCAGTATAAAATACCTACTATGTATAAAATTATTAAAAAATATAAAATACATGCATAAATTGCATTTATTCCTGTTTATTTTTTTTTATTGTGAAAATGATATATTTTATTTAATGTGGGAGAGCTTTTTCAGATACATTTGCCATACAGAAGATTTGATACTGCAATAGATGTTTTAAATAGTATAGTCACTAATATTTCCTTTGTTTCAGTTATGGAAGCTATTTTCATTTCAAGTAATTAATAGATTTCAGGTATGAGTACCCACACTGGTGGGCCACGCTAGATGCAGGTAAACTCAAGAATTCCGCAAAGCACGCAGCAACCATCCGACTTCCCCTACATCTTTTGCTCTTTCCTAGTTCCAAATTTACAAAGTTATTCTTAATTATTTTCAGAAACACAGTGTACATAAATTTAAAAAATAATTTTCCCTCCATTTATTTTGTTCAGTTTACGTTTTAAACCTTAGTTTACTTGTGTCAAAAAATATGATTTAGAGCACCCTGGACACTAGATTCTAAGAGCACTGGTGTAAGACTCAAATGAGATCAATATTATGGGAGTTATTTTGAAACTAGTTTCAAGACACCTAAAGTTTTAATTTTGAATAAAAGTAATTTATTTTTCAATGTTTACAGAATAATAACGGAGATGGTCTTAAAGAAAATATAAATATGGTTCAGGAAATATATATTTATACAATACCTATTTTACATAACTATAAATTAAAAGAATCTATCACTTTCCAAAACACACCAAACCGACACAGCGACACACATAAACAAGAAAGCAAAGCGAGGTTGATTAATAAACTACTTGTAAAATGGCGGCGCCGCATGCGCACTAAAATTGTGTTTTGGCGGCAGCTCTCTCCTTCGCTTCTGGTTAGTTCCTTTATTCTGTGTCCACAATATCAGTTTATGCAGATGGGTGAATGCTTTTGGTTGAGGAATTGTCCTTCTGTTAGGGAAGTCATTCATTCTGTTCTTGGCATTGATGCAAAGGAACCAATTTCCGTCTCTACTAACAATTTGAGACAAATCCCAATAATTTTAGAGACATCTCTTCTATATGACTCATACAAAAGAAAACGTTCCTATTTCTAATCTTGTCATAAATTTACAAGATCAAAGATATTATTAAACAGTAGCATGACATTAATTCAACATATTCTTCGGGAAAAACGTAGCCCCGCTCCAAAAAAGGTCATTCATCCTACTGAAGTGAATGTACAAAATGAAGAAGATATAATAGATGCTGTCATTGACAACTCTTCAATTAGTATTCGTTAGTGTTCGGCTAATAGCAAGTAATCTTCATTTATCATCGAATTTTGTATGGCGTGTATTGAACAGAGAAATATTACATACGTTTCATCGCCAAAATGTACAAGCGTTACATGCTGGAGATGCTCCTCAGCGATTAGAATTTTGTCGCCCTTTGAGTGAGAGAATCATTAGGTCGCCGATATGAGGCTTGCATTCGAGCTGAGAGTGAACATTTTTTAGCATTAAGATTTGTTAATTTGGTTAATAAAAGTTAACTAATGCTTAAACATTAATTACAAATAATAATTGTTATTTTCAAATGCTTGTAACTTCTAAACAAAAACAAATCGGACTTATGTTCATATAAGAAAAAATGTTTCACATTAATCCAGCTACCATCTGCCAAAGTTTGCCAAAGAGCTTGTGGAACACCCTGTATAATTTCAAATTCCAATTTTACAATATCATTATTCATTATTATGGAACCTCTACGTCTCTTTCCATTATTGTTAGTAATAAAATACAGATTATTCTTGGTGCCAAAGGGGCTGAGCAGATGACCTGAATGGTCGTGATGGATACTTGTTATATCGCTCTGTTGAGTTCGACAGAAAAAAATACTTCTCATTTAAATAGATGCACTGACGACAAAATGTGCCTTTTCAGGCAATTGAAAATTTTATTTAAAAACTTCGTTAAGTTTAATACTTATTTATTGCTTTCTCTTTCCCAAAATATCGATCCTAAACTAACAACATAGTGTTAACCCTTTCAGGGCGGCAGCATTTTATAGGCTTTGTGCCATATAGACGGAAGTTTTGGGAGTGGCAGATAGACGGCTGACGGCTATAGATAGACGGCTGACGGCTATATTCGTCACTAATCGAAAATAACTTGATTAAAAAAATCACAAAATAAAACAAAATCAAATGTATTTATTTGGCAAAAACAGGTATAAAAGCAACATAAAAATTAAAAAACAGATAAACAGGATATGGAACAAGATAAAGATATGAAAACAAGATAACAAAACAATTTTTATTTTTCTAGTTTCACAAATAAAGTATAAAAATAACAGAAAAGGTCAATATTCAACCTGTTGATAATAAATTTTAAAGCACGGCGTTAAGGTACGGATTCGCTTATGCGACTGCAGCTGCGGCTCGCGGCTGCGACTCGTCGCCAACCAATAGACAGTCTGAATGTTCTCATCAACTACAGAATTTAGACTGCCTATTGGTCGACGACGAGTCGCAGTCGCAAGCCGCAGCCGCAATCGCACCAGCAAATCCGTACCTTTATGCACATCCCGTTATCACAACTTTCACCTGACTTTGCTACGTTGCCAGCTGCCGTAAATATTCGTCAGTGCCGACAGTTTTGGGCATAGAGTTATTATATGTACCATAGAGGTGCCGTTACATATCTATCGCACATAGTTTGTTTGTCGCATACATAAACAAACAAGTGGGGATTTGGGGGGAATGTCGGGGGAAGCTATTGTAAACATTTCGTACCAAGTACAGAGGCGTAGGTTTATTTTTTATTTAAGGAGTCAAAATTGATAAACATTGTAGATTTTTACAATGTTAATTAATTTTAGATAGTTGTTCTTTTAACATAAATTACAATTATAAAAAGGTTTTTAAATTTATAACCCGTTTATGATTTTTTGTAACTTCAGCTACAGCTCGCTTATTTGAAGAGATACAGAAAAAATGTAAATACCAAATTTTTCAATTTTTGGGAGCATAATTCAATGACGATGTTCTTTTTTATATGCTAAATGGTTACCGAATTACGAACCAAACATGATTTTTTTAAATGGAAACCATTATTTGCTATGACAATATGGAAACCTTTTCAAAAATATATACAGGGTGTTTGAAGTTTGACTGCCTTAATTTTAACAGACGATGGAATACATTAAAATAAATAAAAAATCCTTATCTGACTTATGCGCCCAAAACTCAACCATTTCCTAGAAAAAAAAATCTCCTACTTTTTGTCGTACTAAGCATGCATAGAATACCAAAAAATACAATGTTTATCGCTGTTTGGAATTTCTTTATGCTTAATTCTAAAAAATAATTAGCGTAATAAATTTAAAATTCGATAAAATCATTGCACAATATAAATTTTAAATTTATTAGAACGCTAATTATAATAATAATAATTTTAATAAAATACATATGTATATGTTACATTTACTCGAGGTAATTTTTAAAAATGATTTTCACACTTCATATTTACAATTAAAAAAAATACCTAACACTATGTAAAACTAGAGATTTAGATAATCAATATGATTATCTATGCCTCTTTTTTAACCAAGCTGCATCACGTGGTTTTGTGATAAAGTCGCTGTCTATAAAATGATCTAAACAAACAAATGCAGATTTGGCTAAATTTTCTTTCTCTATAGCCAATATCATTTATCCATGTATTTCGGCGTTCTAGATCTTTTGTAAATCTGAAATAGAAAGATTTTTATGAAACCCTATAACTACGTCAATGGATTAGTAATGCCTACCTGTGATATCTGATTTCCTTTCCTTGTAGCTTTTTACACACTATGCACCTTTTCCCATTGTCTTTGTATCACTATTAACAATCTACTTAAGTCAAAATCCAAAATATATGCATATAAATAATTATTTAACAAAACACAACCTCAAACACCTATTTTGAATATTGATTTTTCCAGCCGACCAATAAGAAAACGGAACCAATGTTTACAAACAAAATCATGATGTTGGCGACAAACAAATGGAGCCGAAGGCGCCTCTATGGTACATATAATAACTCTATGGTTTTGGGCATCCGTCTGTCTGACAAACAAAAACGAACGAAATGGGTCGTCGGTCGTCTGTGAGCCAAATCAAAGTTTTATAGGCGTCGGACCCCGAAAGGCAGGTGTTCAGAAAACAAATTAGCATCTGACGAATATATTCGGCACCTGTCTAACTGCCAATAATCTTCATATTTGGGAATTTGAAAACAGCTCTTTCATAAAATTTAACGACCAAAAATCGTCAAAAGAGTCATCAAATATAAATACTTATCCTAACCTTCAGATTCAGAGTTTGTTCTCAATAAGAATGTATAGACGAAAATTACGATGTAGCTGACATCTGTTGGTAGATTTCGGAACTGCTGTAAGGGTGAAATACTTGCATAATAGAAGTGTGAAGTTTTGTGTGTTTTTTAATATTTTCCTATAATTTTTGCTACATAAATAGTACCAGAACAGTTTGAAAATGTATATTTTTATCATGAATGAAGAAAAGTGCAGAATCTGCATAAAACAATTTGTAATAAGTCGGGTGTCTGGGTGAACAAGAAGTCAACAAATCGGTTTTGTATGTGTAGGTGTAGTAGAAATTTTCAGAATTTTTTTTAGTAATTTTGCAAACTTTATTGAGATCGTACGATATTTAGTTATAAAAAGTGTACAAAAATTCAAAACATACGCGAGAATATTTGCACAAAATCTTGGTGCTGTTCCCCACTCCGTAGGCAGTGAAAAATTAAATTGAGAATCGGAAACCAAATACATGAAAGTATGTAGCAAACATTTTCTTATTGAGGATTTTATGTCAACAAGGTTATATTGTGAATTAATTAAGAATGTTTTGAATTCTGTATTACACTGCCAATTTTCTCCATCTAATAAAATAGATATTTAAGAGGTGGCTGAACTAACGCAGACATCTGTAAATACAGGTTTTTGACAACTTAAAGCTTCTCAGGTTCTACTTCAGACAAAACTTGTGTGGTCTTGCCTCACCTTTTAGAGGTCCCACACGATCCCCAAGTAGTCCAAGATATATATTTATAGGTATCTCGAACCAGGCCATTATATATGATAGGTTGAAATTACGAACATACAAGGAATCCACGATATACAGAGTACCTTTTTTGTAGTCAATAATTTACTTAATCTAAATTTTATACTGAAAAATATTTTCTTCCATTAGCGTAGAATTATGGAAGATGTAATTACTTAAAGAAAACAAATTCCACGCCAATGGATTGATATTACTGATAATTTTGATATGGGGTTTATTGTTCTATAGAGCAGAGTCAACTTATCAAATTTTAGCAAAATTGCATAAGGCGTTTTAAATTTATAAAAAAAGATTTCAAAATTGCAACGTCAGGATCACATAGCGCCTAAACGGAGCAACTTTGAACTAAGGTAAGGTTAGCTAAATTGACTTATTTTGAGTCGCACTATATCTGGTGGAGCGTTGTAAAGACCTTTTAGGGACACCCTGTATATGCACTCTAGGAATTTCTTACATTAAAGTTTGATAACTTAAAATACACTTTTACCTAACAAATACAAAAAATTACACCATAAAACATAACCTGGTAATTATTTACATTAGCGGAAACCTCTCCAATCTTAATAAAAAATTTTTTTTCCTAACCTCATATTTTCGAAGGTGCTGAACACGAATCTAAAATTAGTTTTGTGCGGTTGGAATTTTTTTTTTTCAAAATTTTAACCTCTATGTACACATTACATTAGGTTGAAGTCGCAATATAACGCCTATTTAATTTGACATCAATGTGACATCATGAACGGAAGCTATACAGGCTATATCACATAAGAGGGCCACTCCCTTGTATCTCGCTTAATATGCGAGACACGTCAAAAATCTTCAATTGTTTTTTGTTGCATTTTTGGAGGCCTTTATGCTCGTAAAAACAAATTTGAGATCCATGGCCAACTTTATGAGTAATAACAAAAATACCTGTAAAGTGCCCAAACTTTAAAGCTGTCTAACTTTTTTATTTTAAGAGATAGAGAAAACTTACTGGTAATAAATTTTGATTGCAAAATTGATACCTTTCGCCTGATATAAACAGTTTTTTGAAATTTCGTATGTGGTTCGCTGCGTCCTCTAGGCGAATATTTTTTTTTTTATTGAAGCAGGCTGTGGCCACAAAAAATTACCTGTTTTTTCGTCTTTCATGCAATATACTACATGTTGCCCTTATCTTTCGTATTTATTACATTTTTTTCAATTTTAGTTAAAAAAAATGTACCTAAATATTTTCGTGTTGCTCAAGATAATGTAGAACCTGTTTTAAAGACGCCAATTGAAAACAAATAATAAACAGAATGTACTTTTTTTATGCAAAATACAGATTTTCTTATAATATTATTTTATTACATTGTCTGTGTCAAAATAATTTTAAAGACCCAATTGCTTCTAATGTGAAAACCAATAAAATAATATAAGAAAATCTGTATTTTGCATAAAAAAGTACATTCTATTTATTATTGTTTTGCAGTTGGCGTCTTTAAAACAGGTTCTACATTATCTTGAGCAACACGAAAATATTTAGATACATTTTTTTTAACTAAAATTGAAAAAATGTAATAAATACGAAAGATAAGGGCAACATGTAGTATATTGCATGAAAGACGAAAAAACAGGCAATTTTTTGTAGCCATAGCCTGCTTCAATAAAAAAAAAATTGTATCCGCCTAGAGGGCGCGAACCACATATGATATTTCAAAAATCTGTTTATATCAGGTGAAAGGTATCAATTTTGCAATCAAAATTTATTACCAATAAGTTTTCTCTATCTCTTAAAATAAAAAAGTTAGACAGCCTTAAAGTTTGGGCACTTTACAGGTTTTTTTGTTATTACTCATAAAGTTGGCCATGGATCTCAAATTTGTTTTTACGAGCATAAAGGCCTCCAAAAATGCAACAAAAAATAATTGAAGATTTTTGAGGTGTCTCGCATATTAAGCGAGATACATGGGAGTGGCCCTCTTATGTGATACAGCGTGTATAGCAGAGGGTTATATTGCAATTTCAACCCTCGGCTCTGTATCCCCTCAGTGCCCAGGGAAAAGTCCCCTTTTTTGACCTTAATAGTTATTTATGCAACAAGTATAAAAAGTAAGTGTTTATTGCACGCGACGTGAAATTGTCGACAACCCGTCGAGTGCAATAAACACTTTTTGTACGAGTTGCATACAATATTTTTTCTACGTTCATGCAAAAGCCAAAAAATGTTATTTAGATGACACTAAGTCTAGGAAAATGACAATATGCTAGTGTAGAGTGACATATGAATGCAATAAACATTTTATTGGACTAGTGCAATAAAGAACCACTTTTTCCACTAAATATAGTTCAATAAAGTTTTGTTTTTTTTGCATGAACGTAGAAACAAGCTTATTAAATAACTTTTTCAAAAATATCTTTTCAGAAAATAGATGGGTAGACATTTTTTAATTAAGACTGGTGAGGTTTCCACTAGTGTAAATAATTATCCAGAACTTTCTTGGTAATTAAAAGCTTTAAAATCTTTAGCGGCAATTGTAAACAAATTATTGTTCACCCTTACATTCGATATTTTCAGAATTTAGAATAGAAATTACAGCGCCATCTAGTGGTGCTATTTTTGCATGTTCAAAGATTTATCGAATTCACTTTTTTATATTTTATAACATGAAATACATCAGAAAAATTGAAACTGTCTGAATAATGCCTTAATAAATAATTTTAGACAATGCTTTTACTTAGACTTTGACTTAGTATTACTTTATCGACTTTTAAATTTAGATTTACTTCATATGCCATCAAATTGTCAAAGTTATCTGCATGTTATTGTTGTATAATTTATTAAATTACTCCAGTGCTATTTACAAAGTGATAACAATTAATAATAGAGTAGACAAATTTTCTTTGCTTAACAATTTTTTATTGTTTGTAATTATTTTATAATGACTGCTAATAATAAAACTGCTACGTAGTATGACATTTTGGATTATTTTATTTGGCAGGTAAATACAACCCACAATTGGTACTTTCGTTTTCTTATCTCTGTCCCACGCAAAATAGATTTTTTATGGTGAGAATAAATGAATAATTAAAGTATATAATGTTAATTATATTAACAATATTTATACCAAGGTGAAGTGTAACAAAAATTAACACACACTTCTGAAGCATACCTACAGAAAATGTCAAAAATAAATGTTCTCCTAAAATGCTTCCCTGGGCTCTGTGTCTCCCCAGTGTCCCAGTCCCCTTTTTTCATTCTTAAAAGCTTATTAAATAATTTTTATCAAAAATAGTTTTTCAGAAAATAGATAGGTACAAACCTTATGTTTCTTCTGAAAAAAAAAAAAAATAGTTTTTACCATTTACGTAGAAGTGTAGGTGGGTCAAATGAAAACAAACAGTTTTAGCTGAAAACAGATTTTCATGTAGTTTGTAGGTTTTCACGGCAGGTGTCAAGTTAATGATGTACAGTTTCTGGGCTGTTCTGCCGTCGTCGATGCTTAACTGTAGACGTTTTGCCATACTCAGATGGCATCATCAGATTGACATCATTCAGCCGCGACAAGCACTGAAGATGCCATCTGTTCAGTATGGCAAAAGGTCTACAGTTAAGCATTGATCACGGCAAAACAGTCAACAAAGTGTAAAATTAAAAAAGTGTCAGAAATTATGACAAAAACTTTGGTATTTGTAAATAGTTTGGGTATTGTTGCCCACCCTGTAACAATTAGGAGCAACTTGTGATATATTTTTGGAAATAGCTCAGCTAGGGTAATCCGGAAATTGGAAAAAAATGTGGTTCCATTAAAAAAAAAGTGATGACGTCATTACTCGAAGGTAGGTCACCCTGCATATTAAATTATTATTTGAAAAAAATAAAATAAAAATGAAAAATCGACCTGTTTCGGGAATTTTCAATAATGTCTTACCCAATAATGAATTTGTGCGTGACTTTAGGACGCACTGTATACTACGTGACAAAGGAAGGTAAACACCCATTAAATATCATTTTATTTTTATAATTTTTGGCATGGGTACTTAAAATAAAAATAAAAAATTTCACATCTGTTAAGTTTTTTTGGAGTTTTCATAGGTCGTACTTTGATAACGTAGCATTCTGTTTTGAAAATTTCTGCTCACATTTGTGTTGGAAATGTAAATCTTGTTGCAACGACATATTTTTACAGTTGATTATGTCTAAACTGCATAGATTTGAACAGATTTCTCAGCTTAGTGACTTTGGGATGGAGTCAATAGTTGGGTTGAGCGAAGCAGATTTGTCGGTTAGAGAAATTTCTAAAAGGACTAACAGATACGTATAGCACGGTGTTACTAGTCGTGGACTCAGGAAAGTCGTGGACATAGAGAGAGATGTACCGGCCGTCGTCGAAGAACCACAGAGCGTAAAGATCGTCGAATGCAATTTTAAGCTCTCAGAGACCGATTTAGCAGCAACCGGACTATTGCAAATCAGTGGTTTGAAAAACATGGGGAAATGGTCGGTATGCATACAGTATATATATTGTATATGTATATTAAATACGAAGTTTTGGCCCCTTGTCTTATCGTCTACATCGGATGCTGCCTCTCATTCGTCAACATCGATCTAACCGCTTACAATGATGTAGAGAGAGGATTCAGTGGGACCAAGAATGGAATTGGGTGATTTTAGTGACAAATCCTGTTTCTGCCTGGGGATGCACGATGCTCGTGCAAGGGTGACGTATTGAAAGACGTAATCTACGATTTGTCAGAGCCCATCACACAGTAGGAGTTATGGTATGGGGTGTTATCGCGTATGGTAGCAAATAGTAGCCAATAGTAGTATGGTAGTGGAACCATGTCATTCCATATCTTCACACCATCCAATACACCATTTTCAGCAAGACAATGCTAGACAATCAATAGCTTTTATGGATTAATATCAGACAAGCCGTTTACCCTAGCCACAAAGATCGTCAGATCTGTCACCTATTAAACATGTCTGAGACATGATTGGTCGTAGACTACTGCATCTACGACATCCACCATATAATTTAGCACCTCTTAACCATGAAGTTCAGAAAGCTTGGAATGAGATATCCTAAAAACTGATCAACAACCGTAAGATTAGAGCACAGTTGTATCAATGAGTGTATTAGGAATCCTGGATTCTCAACACGCTTTCTTAACAACCAATTTTTTCAGTAGGTTCTATGATCTTGTCGAAAATGTAGCTATTCAATAAGTAAGTGGCTCTGAACCTGTATACCAAAATGATTAAAATCTAATGAACAAATATCGGGGTTTAAATTTCTTTGTCCCGTAGTATGTATAGTTTAATATTATTTTTTAGCTAGTTTATAGTAAAGTATTTGATACTACCACTCTGTAAGTATCCATTCAAAAATAAGTAATTCAGCAGCTAGTCTTATGTCCAATAATAGGATTACACAAATAACAACCGAATCTGAATCTATGATCAGATTATGAACTAATAAAATACCTACCATAAACTGAAATGCAAAATCCGTAGGAGCCGCTGTAGCTATTCTATAACTTTTTTAAATGGAGAAGCATTATGGTTAATAATTATTTGTTTATTGGTACGTTAACATTAATTGCAGTAGGTACATTATTTGTAATGGCGTTTTTTGTATTTGTAGCTTTTGCACGTGTTTTGATTTCATTGACTAAAATTAGACAGGGATTTTGGTTACGTGTATTTAGTTACGAATTAGCAGTAATAGTAGACAAACTTTTCCCTGGTTTAAGTTATCTAATCCTGAAAAGAACGTTTTCTCCGGAATAAACCCTCAATTACCTAAATAAACAATGCTTTATTATGCTAGGCAAAAGCAGTAGGTATTAACTCTTACTTAGATATAAGTGCAAACAATGACATTTAGAATATAATTAAATATCAACACAGATAAAATCATTCCAATATTTTTAATTGTTAAGAGTTTACTCCAGTTTTAGTCAGGGTTTCGGAGGTGCAAGAAGAAACTCGAAAAGACAGAGAATTTCTATTAAATCGGGATAATAATGTAATCTTTTAGCGTTTTGTATGTTTATATGTTGATGTATATTTATTTATATATACCATATCGGTAAGTGAACTGGAAAGTGATTGATTGGAAGAAGACTTTCCTATACGGTAAGTATTTATTAACGTATGTTGACATATAATTTTACGGGTGAGTTGAGAAAATGCGTTCTTTTTTTTAACACCTATTTCAATATTTAACTTAACTGTAATTAAATTGAAAAAAAGAATAAAGAATAAATTTTTTGTCATATAAATTTAATATAAAACAAATTAAATAAAAAAAAATCAAATGAAAAAAGATGTAAAAAATTATGTGTATAAATCGACTTAATTCTATAAATTTTTATTAAATAAAAACATTAAATGTGTTAACAGTGACGCATTGTCGATTGAGCAAATTGTTCATCATTAATTAGAATATCCAAATTAAACTTCTATAAAATCAGTAGTAGGGGCCAAAAATTTTGCACAATGCGCATAATGAACGACTATGAACTTCAAACGTGAGTCCCAAATATAAAATTTTAACATGTGAGAAAAATATTGTTATAAAAAATGCAACAAAAAAATAAAATGTATGGTAGGAAAATTGTAGCAACAAATAAAAGATCATGAGAAATATAATATATGTAATATTAATAGTCGGAATCTTGTATTTAACGGATGTTGTCAGTGATTAAAACTTTAAAGCACTGGTGTTAAAAGTAAATTACTTTTAGCAGGTAAATGGCATGATTTACTTTTAACAGTGCGAAAATTAAAGTCAAATAAATATTTGCTTAATTAAATGTACAGTTAAAGAAACTACAATTAAAATAAGTAATTCTATGGCCAATCTCATTAGTAGCTATAGTAGTAAACTGTGAACCCAAGAAAGAGAGTTATTTGCCGTTTTGGACAAAATTTGGTCTCCGATGCTCTTCTTATTTTGTAACGAGTCTTGTATATAACCCTCCGCTACTGTACTTGACTTCCATTCATTGCGTTTCTTAATTGTAATAAGATTAGCACCATAGTCTACCAACAAATTAGTCGAAGATCGTCGGAAGAAATGTCCAGTATAAAGGAGAGGATCAGACTAATTTAGAAATTCAGCAATATTAGCAGGCATCTCCCTAAATGTTTTGATTCTAGCTCTTTTATGAACATTCCTGGAAAAATTCTTAAATGATTAGTATCCTGCTGGACGAAAAGCTATAAATGCAACAAGGTATATTTATGTCCTGAATCTTTGTGTCCATCATTGTCTTCAACATGGAGTAATTTGACCAAAACGTTGACTATTTCCATATTTTGGACTTTTCTTTTAAGTATGCGATAAGCACAAAACAGGGATGTTTGGTGGCCATACGCAGTTTGTCACTGAACTTGCACTAACTTGTTACTAACATTTTTCAAATCACACCATTTCAAAAACGATTGTAAAAAATTTGTACAACTTGAACTGTTCCTTAACTTACTAGGTAATAACTCGAACACGATTTTACTAGTTTCATTATTCATTTTTCATGTCACGAGATTTAAAATTACTTCGTCGACAAAAATGTTTTAATAAACCTAAATCCATATATTTAGTTAAAGTCTACTTAGGTATGTTATTAGATAAATTAAATTTTTAGTACTCTTTTAAATATGAACTATACCTACAGAAATATACAGCGAACATTTTGGATGGTACTCACACTGCAGTGATGATTTTTCTTTCAAACCTTGGAAATATTATAATTTAGAGCCCTATGTAGACAATTCAAAATGTTTTGTTATACCCATATACCTAAATCTCATTAATGTCGTTTCTTCCTCATTTTGGATAATTCCCTTGGAGCCCTTACTACTGACTTTATGTTATAGATTAAAATTTATCAGAGCTGTAGATATTACTATCTTTGTATGAAATTATCACATTTTAAAAATACCTTCAACATTATTTAGGTCAATCCAGAAACGGCAGTTAAAAATCAGATCGATTAGTCTTATCGACACGACATGCGACATAGGAGTATCGTACAACTATTTAAAATAAGAATTGTCAAATATGAACCAATTAGGTTCTATTATAACAATTTCTTTTAATTAATTTTGTACTATAAGACTATTTTAATTTGAACATTTTGGTTTGTAAACGTTTTTTGCCAACGACTACACTACACTTAGTACAAAAGTTATTTTTGTTTTCATTTTTAAGTGTTAATGTTACCAACTGAATTTTGGACCGAAAAATGTATAAACCTTTTATTAAAAGAGCGTATTTCTCAGTAGTAGATACCTATTTATTCCAGCATTTAAAAATTGAATGCATTTTCAATTTTTATTGACAATGGAATAGTAATGACGGTCGCTTACATTTAACCTCCCGATAACTTGACCATAAGATGATAATGATACTGATATAAAAAGGCATGCCTTTCTAATTGACTAAGCAGCCATATTTACTTAATTATTTTATTCCAACAAAAGAATCAGGTTGGTTTCAAACTGTCAGAAATAGAATGTGCTGTCAATGACTATACTGCAAAAATAGGTAGTTGTACTATTTGTAACCGTTTCAAACTAGTCCCTGACTGCTGCTGGAACAAACTTAACTAGCAGAAAATCTGATAATTTCTTTCAAATTGTTGTATGAACTTGAATTAAACAAATTGTTTAAAAAGAAAAATAAAAAAATTGAACTTTGACAAGCTGTAACTTGCAAACAATTGACAATTCGAAAACAATTGTCATGACCTACTGCTATTATTTTAATCCGTAGAATCACCTCCCGGAGTTTCCTCCCTGTATTTAGTTAAAATCTACTTAGGTATCTTATTAGGTAAATTAAACTTTTGATACAAATCTGATAATTTCTTCCAAATTGCTGTAAAGATACATTTAGACAATTACAGAGGAAACTAAAATAATTTTTTTAAACAAATTCTTCAACAATTGTACAGGGTGTCCCAAAATTAATGCAAAATAGAACAAGAATAGATTCCTGACGAGAAAATAATGTAATGTAGCCAAACTTCATGGTTAAAAAGATACAGGGTGTCAAAGTTAAAATTTAGTTTCGATATTTGTCAATAACTTTTTAAAATGATGTGTTATTTAATTTCAAATGTTTAATACAGAGCAATATTTGATAACAGAAAATCATGAACTGTCATCAAATGCAAAATGAAAATTTAAACCTACTTGATATTGGAAATGAAACTAGGTGTGTAGGGTTATAAACTTTATTTTTTTTAATCAAAAACTGTACTACTTACTAAAAAATTGCAAGATACAAAAAACATTCTAAGTTCAACACGCAATTAAAAGGTTTTTTTTTAACTCAAAAAAAAAAAACGAAAACAGTTCGTACTCGGTGCATTGAATATTTCAAATATGATTATTTCGTTATTTCGAAAACGGTTACTTCTAACGACTTCCACTATACCTTTTTCACATAAAAAGGTAGGAGAATCGATTGTTTTAATAATCAGATGTAGGTGTACATTAAGCCGCAAAAAATGTATGCCATTTGAAAGAAGCATTATGAGCTATAAGTGTCATCTTCTACTAATGAAGTCAAAATTAGAAACAAATTTGAATTTCTCGCCCTCATAAACCCCTGACCTCTAAAATGTATGCAAATATTTGGATTTTTCCTGTATGTTTTTTTTATCAACATTAGACTAAGGTAAGTTCAGCTACTTTGCATTATTTTATCGTCTACTCTTGCTCTGTTGCGTTAATTTCGGGACATCCTGTATATTAATGTTTTATCAAAGTTGCAGAAGTCACAAAACAAATTCTATTCAGAAAGCAATAATAATATTTTTTTATGAAAAGAACGAAAAAAGAATACATATTATATATATATATAAAACGTAAATATAATTTCCTTACAAAATTTTCCCAGAAGACTATTACTGAATATTAATGTTTTAGATAATATATCAAGATGGCATTAGAAAAAGCAATTAGCTTAGAAGCTGGCCTCCAGAGTCTGTCCGTGGAGGTAGAGGAATCTCCTGAAGAAAAAAAGATGTCCTTATGTACGAAGGTGAAAGTTATCCTCTCCAACATAACTGTTGAACCTATCATGTTTTGCTACGTCCTGCCCAGCGTCATGGCAAGCATCACTACGCAAAACTTGACCCTAGAGAAGAGTTGTAGGGTCAATTTAGCCCTTGAAAAAGATATTTGCGACGCCCTGTCATCTCGGAACGAGTCTTACCCGAACTATAAATCAAACGAAGAAATTGTACAAAAACTGTCTGCTACTATGATGATTTGGAAGAATGTCATCCAAAGTCTGTTGCCAGCTTTCCTACTGTTATTTTTAGGTTCTTGGAGCGACAGACACAAAAGAAGAAAACCGTGCATAATAAATCCAATTCTAGGAGAGATCACTATGACTGTAGGATTTTTGCTGTGTACTTATTTCTTTTATGAATTGCCGTTAGAGGTCAACATAATGGCAGAGGCCTTGCCACCAGGTTTGACTGGCGGTTGGTTTGCTATGTTTATGGGAGTTTTCACATACATAAGTGGAGTTACCTCAGAGAAAACTAGAACCGTACGCATTGGAGCTGTCAACATGTTCCTGAACGTCAGCGTTTGCATTGGGATCTCACTAGGCGGTATTCTCTATGAAAAAATCGGGTTCTATGGGGTTTATTCTCTATCTTTGGCGATGTACTTTTCGGGGCTGATATATGGCATCTTCTTCATCAAGGATATCAGGGAGATTGAAATGGAAAAGGGAATATATGAAAAAAGTAATGAGAAAAAGAAAAATGTTCTCTTGGATTTCTTCGATTTCAATAGTGTCAAGAAAACGCTGAAGGTATGCTTCAAGAAAGGCAAAAAGAATAGGAGAACTAGGATATGTGTTATTATGATTCTGGTGATGGTCGTCATTGGACCAATGCACGGTAGGTTTGTCTATTTTTTTGAAGTTAACTGTATACAGGGTATCCGAAAACTTACCGAAAATTTATATATATATGGAGTTATACTACTCGAAAAAATAATGTGTCAAGTTGATGTAAGATTTTCTTGAAAAGTCAAAATTAACGAAGCTACGTAACCTCAGTCATTTTTTTATTTTGTTTTATGGGTAGTTATATTTTTCTAATACTGGAATGATTTTTCAAATTTGGCACCATTGTTACTTTTATAGAGACGCAGTTTCAGGTAAAATATTTATAAAATTGCAGCGCCCTACAGTGCAGAAAGAGCACCTCCTAGGTGAAGAAATGATCATAACCGTTCATACAAGATAAAAGAAGAAACCTTTTATAAGAAAATAAACATTTAATTAATTTTTTCTAACCTTGATAGAACAACTTCCAGACTGGTCGTCGGTTCAGCTTCCTTACGTTTCCCAGAGACATATTATAAGGTTATATTAAAGTTTCAAAGTTATTTCTGAGGAAGATATGTCAAACCTGAATGTCATTTACCTAAAACTACATCTTTATAAGACAACAAAAAGTGGCAAATTGGAAAAGAATATTTCCAGTGTTAAAAAAGTTATAGCCAAAAAACAAATTAAAAAAATTACTTTGAGGTTACGTAGCTCTGTCATAGTGACTTTTCGAAAAAATGTTGCATGAATTTGGCACATTATTTTTTCGAATAGTAATGCCTCCTAAATTTTCTGAGCGGACTTTCCGAACACCCTGTATAACACGTGATACTGAGATATAAGTAAGTATGCACACACCAGTTATTCAATTACTTAAACAAATGTTAACTGATAGTAACAAAATATTAATTCTTAACATAAAATATTAACATTATTGCAAAAAAGACAGCAATTATGCACGGAAGGATTCCGACCCTTAATATATCTAGAGCGTACGTCACTGAATTAAATATTTCTTAAAAATCCGAACTAAGTATAGTGTGTCAATATTTGCACTTTAATGAAAAACATTGTCTGCTTCTGTGCCATTGTTAGATTAGTTGTTATGACCTATATCCACTAGTAAATATTTACTAATAACATATTTTATGTCAAATCAGGATTGTCAACATAAATAGATATAGCTGAATGCAACTGATTTATTCATTTTTGAAAATAATATTATTGTACTTTTACGGTAAAACAAATATAAATTATTGTTGGTATATACGGCATGCTAAAATTTTAACATTGTTTAAATGATACCAAGCTATTTAACATACAAAATTGTTAGAATTTCGCTTTGACCTTTTCCCAAAATATATGTTTATAAATGATTTTACATTACTTTTATAAATAACTATAAAAATTAACTAAAATCGTTTCTAATATCTAATCAAATAATTTACGATAATTATTAAATAGATAAGTAATATCTCGGAAACCAATAATTTTTCGAAAATATTGATAAATGCTGTTCAGAACTTAATGATTTTTTACTATCATAGAATAGAAATGAATTAAATACACTAATAATACAACTTATACCATCTACTTATTGGTACATGCTAATTCACTTAAATTTCCCAACCAAGATATCTCCAAAACAGAAGATGTTCTTAGAGATATCTGGATTGGGAAATTTAAGTGGAATAGCGTGTGCCAATATTCTTTAATAATATTTACTAGATCGATTTTGAAGATTTAATAATTAGGATTTACTTGACATCTAGTAGGGGTCTAAAGGACACTGATTTTATAAGTTCTATATATCTAATGATAAAGGATATCAACAGTGGGCAATAAAACCAATTCACATTTTTCATAGCACATGCAATATTATAGCTACTATACATTTCCCATATAATTTCTTGTATATCAGGGTGAGATATAAGTGGTTTGCTTACTTCCTGCTCGGCCTAAGCGACTCGACGCAGGCCTCTCTCTCTAGACGACGAGCCATTAAATCTGTCAATGATACTGCAGGAAACAACTACTTCGCAGACTAATGCCCCGACCGGCATTAAATTACTCCTGCAGTAACTGTGTGAACAACCAAGAACCCTTGTCGGTCACACCACCAGACATAGACCGGTTTCGGGCTTGTTAGCGGTGAGATGACCGACAATTGAACTGGCTGTTCCTTCATATGTATGTTCACATATAAACTGATTGCAGGTGAGATATAAGTGATCATTTACAGTTTTTAGATATTATTTAATTAAAAATAATATTTTTTTTGTAAATTTTCTGATGAACTGTGTAAATTGAAAGAATAGTAGGGGGTATTGCTAGGTGTACCAGTACTTACTTACTTTATACAAACATCACAATGCATAATATAATAATTTCCCATAAATTCTTTCCAAACATACTTATTTTCTTAAAACGCAGTCATTATATTTACTTAACATATGCTTTAATAACAGGCATTAAAAGAAACGAGATTATATATACATTATCTTAAATAATATTATTTGTACCTACCTACGTAATCTTTTCTATATGGCACAATTATTTGTCTTACTTTGTATTTTTCTTCATTATCTGCATTTAGAGCTTAACTAGGCAGATATTAGTTTCTAGTGTTTGACTTTAGTCTCACTAATTGTTATATATTTAGCAAAAAAATAACCATTTGAGCTAATAATACACTAACAAAACAATGAATTGGGGGTTTAAATCTTCAAACTCCTCTACTTTATGACTCCTTAAAATAATGTGTAGATTTCTGATTCTTTTCAACAACCGAAAAATCATAAGAGTTTGAATAACAGCACGGGCTCTGAAAACATCTACTAATACGCTGCTAAATTATACAGGGTGATTCAGAACTTATCTAAAAAAAATTCTGATTGTACAGGGGACTCTTACAAATACAATTTTGTAAAGAAAAAATCAAAAAGGGCAGTTCGAAAATGATTAAAAAATACACTTCTTTACGGCACTGAAAACTGGTCCAATGTAAAACTTGATAAGGCGACAATCTGCGACCGGACAAAAAATTGAAAGAAGGAGTGAAATAAATAACATTTTATAACGCCGATTTTATGCAGCAAATTTAACTGCTTTTGCCGCTATTGTTATTAATAGATTTAATTTGTGGTTTTAATTAATAAAATAGTTTGAGATACCTGATGTTACAACAACATTTTGGGTCCGTCTTACCCAGTTTCTATGAACTAACACAAATGTTTCTGCTTCTTGTCTGTTTTGAACTCGTAACTTATTGGCGGCAACTATGATACGTTTCTGTAAATCATTCTGTGGCAAAATCAAAATTGACAGTTGAAGAAACGAAATTGACTAAGTATGCACAAGTAAATAATTGTAGGCAATATTAAGGTAGATTGATTTTCTTAGGTATAAACTTATTTTTAACAAATTTTGGCAACGCTGAAGATCAATCAAACAATTAATTTAACTGTGCCAATAATTTTCACTAAGATTTAATCCACCTGAAGCATATTTTTCCTTTTAGGTGAAATGAACGTTGCCTATTTCTTTGTTAGATATAAATATGGATGGAGCTCTGTCGATTATAGCTTATTCTCAACATTCCAATTTGTAGCACACGCGATAGGTAAGTGACGTAATTACGATAAATAAAAATTTTTAGACAGAAAAATATAAGTAAAAAAATCTCCTAATATGTATCTCCTATATTTAGGGACACTATTTTCTTTGGCATTTTTCACAAAGTTCCTTAAAATGGACGACGCAGTATTGGGGATGATATCGAGTGGTAGTAAAATCATCGGCTGCCTTTTTTATGCTTTTGCCCCAACTCCTCTCTGGTACTATGCTGGTAAGTAGAATGGCTAAGTTGAACTGTGGACTGTATTTTAAGTAAAAATTAAATAATACAGGGTGCCCAATAATATGCGTGGAATAATGTTTATAACTTTTTAAAAACGAAAAAAATTGTTCAGATGATTTTTTTTCGTTTTACACTTTTTGGTAACCTTGAATTTGTTTCATGGCAACCAATTTTGTTTCTTTTAATTGGTAACACAATATTTTTTCGACGACTGAGATTGAAAGTACAACACAAAGTTGTCAGTTGCCACACGCCGAGCGTTTAGTGGAAAAATTAATTTTTCATGACACGAAGTCACGGGGGGATGACAACTATTGTCAATATTTTAAAATAATTACGGTATTTGTCAGACCTATGAATAATTTCTGTTTATTATGACCAAAAATATAAAAGACAAAATGAATAGCCTCCAACTCAGATTAAAAATAGTGCAATGATAGTAAGTTTAGATTTACAAATTCGCATTTTCAGTTTTTTAAATATCCTTCCGCAAAGTCCACATACGGTGATTTTTGGTTTTCAATTTAATTTAGAATGCCACAGAAAGAATAACTATGTTTAAATTAAATGTCAATCTGAGAAGACTTCGAGTTATATTGTGTAAAGTTCTAATTCACAATCGTAAAATGCGTCTGCATTCAAGGGACAAAATCGAAATATGTAATAAGATTATTTGAAGGCATCTTTAACGAGTCGATATTATTCTTGGAACTGCAGTCGGCATAAATACTATTTTCAATTAAACTAGTCTCAGAATCTCAACCTCGTGGAATACATCCGCATCCTGAAGATAATTTAATCTTAGCTACAAATCCAAGAATGAGTCTACGAGATTTAGCGTGTCAACTGAATATCGACAAGGAGAAAATTAGAATATGTTTCATACATCATAAAATCAAGCCTTATAAACAAACATTTCTAAATACTTTGAAAGAAGGTGATGAAAATAAAAGATAGATTATTGCTATTGGACCCAGAGAAATTTTTTAGCCAACCGGAATTTTATGAATAAAATTTTGTTTACAGATGAGGCTACAAATGTAGCCCCCAATAATGGGGTGGTATCTTCTCAAAACTGTAGATACTGGGCTACAGAAAATCGTCATTGGGTTATTAATTGTAAATACCAGTACTCAGAGAAAGTTAATGTATAGTGTAAAATTTTAGGAGACCTAAGAATTGGTCTGTTTTTCTTTAATAACTCGTTAAATGCTGAGCGTTTAGTTAACTTTTTCGATACGGAATTATGGGATGCAATTGAAAATCTTCCTCTTAATGTACGACGAGATGTTTTTCCAATCAGATGATGTTTCAATACATAATTCTAGAATTGTTCCTCAGTGGTTAAACAAACATTTTCCAATGCGCTGGATAGAAAGAAACAGTCCTTTTGAACTCTGGCCTCCTAGGTCACCCGATACACACCACTAGATTTTTATTTCTGGAAAACAGTGAAAAATAAACTTTACAAGACAAAGCCCAGAAATAGAGAAGAACTTTGTGCTAAAATAAGACGAGCCTGTCGCGAAATCAGTATTCTAGAGCTGAGGAGAGTGGCCAATCATAATCGTAGAAGAATTGAGAAATGAGAGTAGCTACATCCGATAATAAAATAACATTTTTATTTAAATAAATGTAATGTCTCAAAAACTGATTGTTACTTTAAACTGTGTTTTTTCTTACTTACTTCAATTACCAAAAGTTAATTGTTTGCGTTGCTCTTAACATGCTATTTTTGTCAAATCGTCACTTCTGTTCAATATTTTTTTTCAAATTCCATGGCATTCTAAAGTAAATTGTAAACCAAAATTGTCACTGCGTGTGAACTTTACGGAAAAATATTGAAAAAACTAAAAATGCGAATTTTTTAATGAAATTTGTCACAGGTGCTTAAAATTAGATTCTGAACAAGTTCGATATCTTCAACGCGAAGCAAAATATCGAGAATGGTCCCCATTTAGAGGGCTGCCCTTGTTTCAGTTTGTTACTTAAATTATGTTGGTTACCTTGAAATTTACATCTTATATAGGACTACAATTGTGCCAAACTCAAACCTGGATGACAAAAATAACTAGGTATCTTCATTTTAAATGAGACACACTGTAGAACATTCATTGCAGAACACGATGGCAATGTCGCATAAAGTTCTATGACGTTCACAACCTGATTAGTCTAAATCCACAACTATTGACGTTAACGATGCAATATCATCATCAGCTTAAACCAGCAACATAAATGAACCTATAGTGATTGAAAACTGACAAAATTTTTCCATTATAATACTGTTCGCGGTAATTCATAATATTTTCAAAGAATTATGTGTACTTGTTAGTTGTTTACAATGAAATTGAATTGAATATTGTCTGTCTGACAACATCAACGGATTTTACACATCCGTATGCAGAAAAATTTCATCGAAATGAGTATACAAAATAATGTTCCATTGAGAAAACAAAATTGGTTGACACGGTAACGAAATTACAAATAATTAATCAAAGTTAGGTGCCAATATGTGCAAAAAAAAATTACCTGTTATTCCAAACATATTGGGTACCCGTATTTAACTCTTCCTCACTTTACTATTCTATATAGATTATTTAAATGTAAATAGTGAACATACTCATTTTGGATACATATACTAGATGTTAAATGAATGTAGTTTAAAAATTTATATACCATGACTATCACCACCACAAATAGTACCTATAGATATTTCAAAGATCAACTGTGAAAAAAGTTAAAAGTATCCCAATACAAGTTACATTTTTGCGATCTGATTCTGTGATACTGCTTTCTTATTTTTTTCAATGTACCAACGTTTTTGGTACTTGAATTTACTTAAAACGATGGAAATTAAGTAAAAAAATACTGTTTCTACTGAACATTCATTTTAACGTATTTTATAATTTCATAAGATGTAGAAGTTTGCCTTGCCTTTTGTAAACCATTTTGTAAATATCTTAGTAACAACCTGTAGAGTGTAGAGTTAGCAGTGTCCCATAATGAATGGGTCATAGAGTAACTAGTATGTAGATGCCAAAATAATAAGATATAGCCATGGTAAAATATTCTCGTTTAAGAGATACAGGTTGTTGAAAGTGAAAATTTGAAAACGGTGGAACTTAATTAGAACTAAAATTGGTACAAATATGTTTTTTAGAACGAGGTCGCCAGTTACATATGAATGAATACATTCACCCTGTAGTTTATATTTTCGACATTTGAGTCTAATTGATAATAAATTATGAAAGAAGGGGCCCTTCCAAGTAGAAAAGGCTTCATTGATCTCGTTGTCTAACCTCGTTTTCGAGATAAATACATTTTAATTTTGTCTTTAATTAAAATAAAATCTATTACCTACCAGTGAAACATCAGATGTATTTGTACAAGAAAAAAAAACAAATTAGCAACTTATAAGTTATTTAATAACGATGTACCTAATTCCAACTTGGGACAAATTACTAAAGAAAAATTCAAGAGTCAATTCAATTAGATAGTATTTTCTTCAGAATCCGACGTCATTTAAAAAAAATCTTTGAGAAAGTGCATTCACGTTAATGGTGGACATTTTCAGCACGTACTTAAATAAGTTGTTAATTTGATTTTTGTTGTTGTGTTAGTAAATTGATGTTTTAGTGGTAAGTCATAGATTTAATTTTCATTAAATAAAAAATTAAACTGCATATATGCCGAAAACGACGGTAGTCAGCGAGATCAAATGAGGTACCTATATCTTTATACCTAGAAGAGTCTCCTCTTTCATAATTTATTATCAATGGAACACAAATGTTGAAAATAATAAACTACAGGGTGAAAGTACCTATTCATCCACGTGTCTATAACTGGCGCCCTCTATGCCAAATCTGAAATTAGTTGTAAAATTCATAATTCTCGTCCATTTAGCTCAAATAATTTCAACCAATAAATTTCACTTTCAACACCTCGTGTCTCTTAAATGAGTTACATTTTACTAATAGGCATGTTTGGTAAAATCTTTTTATTTTGACATCTGTAATCTACAGTTTCTCTATGACCCATTCATTACGGGACACCCTGTATGTACAATATACATAAGTGCGACACTGACTTAATCCTAATTATCTTTTCAATGCATATTAATTATTTTAAGGTGCTGTGGCTGAGATGATGAACGGAACCTCATTTATAGCCATGCGAGCCATTGTCTCGAAACTTGTACCAGCAGAAGAGTTAGGCCAAATAAATTCACTTTTTGGTGTAGCAGAAGCCATCATACCTATGATCTATGGTCCGCTATATAGCAGAATATACGCCAAAACCATCGACATTTTTCCAGGTGCCTTTTTCCTTGTCGGAGGAGCACTAACCCTCCCCGCAATATTCGTGTTTATGTAAGTTTTTGTCACCGTTTTAAAAAAATTGTACTGTCTACATCTTATACATAGTGTCTGGAAACAATTGGGCTATACTTCAAGGATAGCTTTCTTGTATGAAACGAAATCGAGTTACCTCTAAAATATCGGGGTAGTTAAAGATAAAAACTGCAACAGTTTTTTCATATTTTTCTATGTGATTTGAACAATCCTGGTGTTTTACGGAACATCACTTCATTCGCTATACAGGGTGTCTGGGAAAATGTGGGAAATCTCTCGGGTGCTGATAGAACATGAACAAATAAAATGAAAAGCTCCTATAAAATTTTTCTACAGACCCTCCATACGAAAATCTGTGTCTCTGAAGGGCTTAATACAATTTAATGTAAAGATCTTGTAAAATAGCTTCAGCTTTTTTAGTTTACCAGGAGCTTTAAAACTTAATGTCTAAATTTTTAACACCCTATATGATAAAGACTTTAAAATAATAAATCTGAGTAGCTTCAACCTTTGACTAAATAAAAGTACTGTTATTTATTGTTGATAAAGTGAACCGTTTATGAGAAAAGTTTGACCCTCTTATGATGTTTTTCGATAAGGTGCCTCCAGTGACAACACCACTGACTTTTTAAATTTTGTATTTTTCGGATTAAACATCTTAAAGTGAAATTTCCCTTTGTTTGAATGACTCAGGGCCTGCAAGAAAAATATATATAAAGGAACTTGTCATGCACCGAGAGATTTCCCACATTTTCCCGTATAAAGGTATACATACATGTGTGTGTCTAAGATTCGATTGGTTGCATAATGAAATATGTTCGTGGCTACTCTTAGTTTAATTAAGATACTGTAATTGTTATTTTTAATATTGCGCTCACTTGCTTAACAAACGAATTTAATACCAATCGAAAGTACAAAGCAAAAGAATCATTCAAAAATTAGATTGCCTATTTTTTCTGGCCACTATTACCGGGTCGCCCTGTATACACAGGTGAGTTAATACTAGCAATTTGTATACTTTTTATTGAAATATACAAGATGTTACAAATTAGTAGGTCAAGCCGTTAACCACATATTTTTGAACTAAAATAACTTAAATAATGGGACTTTTCTTATGGCACTTTTCATTTGATTTGAGTTCCATTTTCAAAATACAAGGTATCAAAATAAAAATATTCAAAATGATTTTTCTACGTTCATGAAAAAAAAAACACTTTATTGAACTATATTTAGTGTAAAAAGTGGTTCTTTATTGCATTCTACTACAGCATTTTGTCATCATGACAAACATAAACGTTCAAATCGACGTCACATTTTCCTAGACTTAGTGTCATCTAAATATCATTTTTTGGTTTTTGCATGAACGTAGAAAAAATATTGTATGCAACTCGTACAAAAAGTGCTTACACTTACTTTTTGTACTTGTTGCATAAATAACTATTTATTGATAGCCCCGGTGACTTTAGAGATACTTATTTGACATTTGGCACATATTTTTATCTTTATCTCAGCATACTGTGGAATTTTGGTCGCTGAGTTCGGACGTCTATATGCGGCTTTACATGCTACTAAAATACAATGTTCCTGAAGAAAACATGATACAAATTTTCTACCGCATTGCCAGTTATGGACAACCACATATTTAGAAGGCATTCTAACCTAATTAAACCTCATTTTTATGTTAAATCCATATAAAATGTAGTCGTTTATAAATATAGCAAAAGTATGAAGTTTATTTAGAATAAATCTCAAATATTAGAATTTGTAGTCGATATCGAAATATATTTATATACACGGTTGGAAAACGGTGATGGTCCATCTGCCGTTACATGAGAGCGACAAAGTAAAGTATGGAAATCCGTGCGATAGACAAGAATGACTATATTGACGTTTTAAAATCTAAATAGTCACCACCCGTGTCGCCATTCAAAACAAATAAAAAGGGGAGTGACTGCTCAGATGTTATTTTAATTTATAAAATGTCTTCCTATAGCCATTGTCTATCGCACGGATTTCTATACTTTACTTTGTCACTCTCATGTAACGGCAGATGGACCATCACCGTTTTGCTGTGTATAATACAATGCAAGGAAACAAGCATACCATTTTTGCAAAAATAAAATGACGTGACAAAATCAAAAACTATTTATGACAAAAACATTTCCATTCAAAGTTTTACTAAAGTTTCTTAAAAAATGACGCGTTATTTAAAAAAAGTGTATAGTAAAACATTTACTTGAAAAATTATCTAAATCGTTTGCTTTCATCTCTTGAAGTATGGCCCATTCGATCCAGAACACCCTGTATTTGTATTTCCACTACTACAATTCAACTTCTAGTCATTCGTATTAAATTTATCAAATTGCATACAGATCACACTAAGCTCAGTTACAGTTTCATATTCCTCTCATTAAAATAAGATGAACAGTTTTCTCTAAACATGAATGAACAAATGTCCCGCTATCAAAATAATTTTTTTCAAATTTATGAATATTTAAAAACAGTCTAGAAACAGAAACATACGTGTTCAAACCTTGCTTATGATTTAAAACCAATTACTTTATTATTTTTAGATGGTTGTTTATGGAACATAAGAGAGACAAAAAGAATGAGGAACTAGCGAAGGCCCAGGAAGAACAATTGTTAAAAGAAGAAACAAAATCTGAAGAAACAAGAACTGAATCTGAAAATGTATAACATACTAAAATTTGTAAATAACACCACGTCAACTGGAATGGATTCAGTCTCAAAAATTGGGACTGGAACGATTGAACAGTATTATATTATTTATTTACGTGCTGTAAATCTTGCTTTATTGATAACAAAGTGTATTAAATTGTTTTAAATTTACACACTTTGATTTTTGTGTAAATATCAATAAATTTATTTAAAATCTTGGTGTTTTCTATATTTTATAGTGTTCTTATACAATATAACCATAAGCTATTATCGCCAAAATTATTAAGCAAATTAAACACGATGACGAAAACATACTATTTTCTGTACATATATGAAATATTAAGTATTTGATAAATGTAGGACAAATTGAGAACAATATGCTAACAAAATTGGAGCTCCATAAAAATTAAATAGGTATTTTTGTTATAACGTAAAAATGTCCCATACCATTTTTTAGAGAATGATTTGTATGGACACAAACAGACTTTGTGATAAAAAATTAATCAATACAAGCAGAACTACTCCTATTTTTGGAAAAAATATATTATTTTAAATGTTTTTTACTGTATGGTAAAGGTATTTAAGCTAATATAAATCAATTTTCTTACAATTCCTATCAATGAAGTCATAGGTACGCTCTCTAATACCAAATATCTAATAGGTACCTATGCTAATGAAGAATTCCACAGATAAAGCTGTATTCAATAATTATCTACAATAAAAATTAATCTAGTTTTTTCATATACTTTCAGGTATTAACAATATTGTGTGAAACTAATTAATTAATTTATTTTTGTTACAATTTTGTGTTAGTAATGTTTATTAAATAAAGTTATAATGTTATGTTCTGTAATTTTCCAAACCTAAACCAGAACTCATATTGACCATATACTATCGCTGGAATTTGGTACGTTCATGACGCTATGAAATATGAATTTTATTAATTAGAATTCTTATTCTTCAAAAAGTCGAAAGAAAAAAAATCAAAATATAAAGGTGAGGTCACACCAATTTTTTTCTATCTATAAACCGATTTGATATATAAACGCAGAAAGTAGTTTCGTTTTAACCCAGTATAGGAAGTATATTAATTTTTGATGTAGAGGGGGCCCTTGAAAAAATTGCGGGGGCCCCGAAGACCTTGGCACGCCACTGGCTCCAACCAGCGTTGAATTACACCCACAATATCTACCCATATATTCTTTATTATTAGCTTTTGTAACATTTTTTACTGTTTAAGAAAGGTATTTTAAGCTAATATATATCTAATCTCCTACAATTCCTATCAATGAAGTCATATGTATGTTCTCTGATACCAAACATCTAGGTATGCTAATGAAGAATTACACAGACAAAGCTCTATTCAATAATTATTATCTAAAGAAATTAATTTATCTAAATTTACTAACCTGGTTTAATGAAAACAGTAAAAAATGAATCTAGTTAAATTTACTACAAAAAAATTCATACCTGGATTAATGAAAATATTCTATAATATTCAGTACTTAGGTACTTTTAAAACTGTGGGAAGTCGAAAATCCAATCACAATATATGAGATCTGACCTATTTCTGCATTTTTAGGATTGCTTCTGGTGGCCTCCTTGAAGTTGAGTTAAATATCTCACTAAGTATAAAAATTATTATATTAAAATTAATTTAAATTAAATATCGACAATGGGCGCATTCAGAGAACTTAAGGCTTACGGTGAGCGCTCTATCAAACGATATATAACATCTGTTCAAAAACCGTCGAGAACTGTTCAGTACCGTGAGAAATGTTTGACCAACACCGTCTTACGTCGCATTCGCCGAAAGTACATTAACAACTAAACTGATTGATAATTTTGGACGGTTCGGAATCGATTCTTGCTGTGTTGGAACAAACCCATAGTTTTCGCTCAGTAACTCCTTAACGGATAATGATAAAATATGCGGTTTTTTTAATAGACTTCAAATATTATTTTACGTCGGCGCTGTTTTTTTAAATTTTTAAAAAGTGTAAAATAAATTTTTTAAAAATGGGTTTTGCATATTTTCAAAATTTCAAAACACAGCGCCGACGTAAAATAGTATTTGTAGTCTATTAAAAAACCGCATATTTTTATCATTTTTCGTTGAGGAGTTACTGAGCGAAAACTATATCCCTTTGGATCGAGCGCTCACCGTAAGCTTTAAGCGTTGCAGCGCTTTGATGCAGCGGTTACTTGAATAAACAAAACGCGGCCAATTCGCTGTAGCGCTGTTTTAAAGCAGTAAAGCATATATTTTCATATGCTGGACTGCTGAAAATTGTCACGTTATAAAAAAGCGGTTAAAAGTAAAATTTTAAGAAAAGTTGAATTCAGCCAAAAAAATGAATATTGGAGAATAATCTTGTTTGTGTCCGAATTTGTAACGAGGACGTAAATTTTGTACTACTTCCATAAGTAACAACATTTAAGTTAACTACGTTTAAAACTATTTCGTCATTTTCGTCGAGGATCTGCCCCATTATATGTATTATTCATGATGAAAATATATGGGTTTAATATTACTATCTGAGAAATGAAATAGGAACTATTTTAGATTAGAACACGATAAAATGAATTATTTTTATACCTTCTGCCCCAAACCATAAATGCAGTCTAACAACAGTCAAATGTCATTCATCACTTTTACAATTGACATTTGTCAATCAAACCGAAATTCATTCGGCGAATAGCTGAAAAGGCCTGCAGCACTGGATCGCTGCAAATTATCTGAATACACCCAATGTTTGACAATGTTAGACATTGGGTGTATTCAGGTTTATCCTTGAGTTATGCAGTGATGTTGATCTGTCAAGAAAAATAAATTAAAGATGAGATTCACCTATTTTTTTACTGTTTAAGAAAGGTATTTTAAGCTAATATGTATCAAATCTCCTACAATTCCTATCAATGAAGTCATATCTATGTTCTCTGATACCAAACATCTAGGTATGCTAATGAACATCCACAGACAAAACTCTATTCAATAATTATCTAAAGAATTTAATATATTTACTAACGCAGGTTGGGGCTTTTGTCCACTGAGTAGTTAGTTTCACACAATATTGTTAATCAGTTTGACGTTGTCGATATTTCATTTTGACATTCAATTTCAAATAATTTTAACTTATTGGTATAATAATCTTTATAGTTAGATATTTGACTCAAGTTAAAGGAGGCCACCTGATGAAGCAATCCTAAAAATGCAGAAATAGGTCAGATCTCATCTATTGTGGTTGAATTTCGAGTTCCCACTCCAGAGGTTAGTCTGTGGATATTCATTAGCATACCTAGATGTTTGGTATCAGAGAACATACATATGACTTCATTGATAGGAATTGTAGGAGATTTGATACATATTAGCTTAAAATACCTTTCTTAAACAGTAAAAAATGTTACAAAAGCTAATAATAAGGAATATATGGGTAGATATTGTGGGTGTAATTCAACGCAGGTTGGGGCTTTTGTCCACTGAGTAGTTAGTTTCACACAATATTGTTAATACCTGAAAATATATGAAAAAAAGAGATTCACCTACTTTAGGTATCCAAAATTCTGTTTTTTATTAAAAAAACCGACTGAAGTGAAGTTTGCAAGCCTTTTTTTTTGTAAATTTCAGATGATGGATGTTTCGGGTTACACCCTTCAAATTAGAAAAAAATTGATCACTTTTGGTACTACTAAAAATAGCTTTGGGTTTCAACACGTTCAGAAACAAAGCATTTTTCGATAAAAGATTATTTGAACTAGCGCCCTTAATTTTTTTCGTAGCAATTAGTGGTGGCACTTGGTCGATTAGGAATTAAATGAACGAATTCAGACGTCTTACGTCACGGCTGACGTTACACATTTGTTTTTATTGTCAACGTAATTTTCGATATTTGGGCGCGTTAAAAACAGTCATTTTTGTAATTTAGTGCAATATATAATGCAAACTTTTAGTGTAGTATATAATTTAATGACTATCAGTTGCAGTTTCTTAAATATTTTGATAAAAATATAATGAATTATTCATTTGTTCGTATGACGTAAGTCGTCTGAATTCTTGTCGTGAGTTATATCATACTTCAAAATTGAAAAGAGCTTTACAATAATAGTATTACCAATAACTTATGCCAAACTGTAAAGACCAACCAATATATATGGGGCATTCCACGCCAACTCAGCAGTCGATCCCACATCACCCTCTGGCTCATCAGATCTGGCTCAAAATTGGTACATCGATTGGTACTGTCGAAAAAAGGATATTCGCAAATTTTCAGCCCCTAACACCGCTTCCTGTCACCAGGGGCCCATAGTGAAGTTTTCGACCATCATTTCACCTCCAGGGGTCTGATATCGGTTTTTCGTGTACTGACGCGGCATTTTGGTCTAATAAAATGATCAAAAATACACAGGAGATGCCAAATTTCCCATTGAACACGATGCCACCATCCGTTTTCCGATATCTAGCAAGGGGAGCCCGGAAAACGCGAAAAACCGCGTTTTGGTAAAAAAATCTCAATTTCTCAAATACGGTCGCTTCAAACTGGCTGAAAATTTACCAAAAGGCTCTTCAATTATTGCTTTTTCGAGTGTTCATAAGCGCGTGGTGATTATTATATGTAAAAAAGTTACACGCGTTTTACGGGTTTTATATGGGATTTTCTGTAGTTTTTTCATTATAACCGCTCCACTGTCCCTATCCACTTGGGTAATAATTGGATATTTTTCTCTCTCAAAGCGTCTCTTTTATCACCCTGTCTTAACAAACATATAAATTTCTCTAACCATCCAGTATTATAGAAAAAATTATTTATTCAATGATTTATTTCACAATTTTTCGTAAATTTTTGATTTTTGAGCAAATTTACATTTTCTGCAGCTTATGTCTATTATTTATAAAAATATGAATATAATACAATATAACGAATGAAAATCGCAGTAAGAAACAAGAAAACCCACATTGCAATCATTGTTGACACTATACATCTTGATATTATTTTCACTATTTTACACATATTTTCATTATAATTGAATCAGCATTATATCTAATTGCACTTTTTTTGCAAACGTGGCTTGCCCAATTTTATTTATATCTTGGTTTTTAAGTAGGAACAAACTAAAGAGCGGGCCAAAACTCAAATTAATGCCCAGACAAGGGGATATCATCATTTTGTTCCTATTACTGAACAAGTTGTTGCACGCAAAATCACGAGTTTTCATCAGGAACATTCAATCAGATTCGACCTTCTGAATAAAAATCTCTTTGACTGGGCAGAGGATATGTTTGTAACTTTCGTTATCAATGATACTTGGTCAGTTGGGTATATAGTAAAATTTCAGAGAATGAGCTTCATGAGCTGAGATCTCATTGCTGAAAATAATAAAGAAAATATATATGAATGGGCAGAGAGGGATACCAGACTATCGATACCCTTCACTGATATATTAACTCAGATTGTAGTTATTGAAAAAGCAGGTGAATTCACCATAAAACTGGGCCACACAATTAGCAAATTCAAAAATATAAGGGTCAAGGTACTTCGATAATTTAGATACAATGCTGATTCATATATCACATTATGTGTAAAATAGTGAAAATAATATCGAGATGTATAGTGTTAACAATGATTGTAATGTGGGTTTTCTTGTTTCTTACTGCGATTTTCATTCGTTATATTATATTATATTCATATTTTTTACAAATAATAGAAGTAAGCTGCAGAAAATGTAAATTTGCTCAAAAATCAAAAAATTGACGAAAAATTGTGAAATAAATCATTAAATAAATAATGTTTTCTCTAATACTGGCTGGGAGAGAAATTTCTGTGTTTGTAAAGCAAGGGGACAAAGAGACGCTTGGTGAGAGAAAAAAATCCAATTATTACCCAACTGGATAGGGCCAGTGGAGCGGGTATAATGAAAAAATTACAGAAAATCCCATATAAAACCCGTAAAACGCGTGTAACTTTTTTTTACATATAATGATCACCACGCGCGTATGAACATTCGAAAGAGCAATAATCGAAGAGCCTTTTGGTAAATTTTCAGCCAGTTTGAAGCGACCGTATTTGAGATATCAGATTTTTTTACAGAAGCGAGGTTTTTCGCGTTTTTCGGGCTCCCCTTGCTAGATATTGGAAAACGGATGGTGGCATCGTGTTCTACGGGAAATTTGACATCTCCTATGTATTTTTGATAATTTTTTTAGACCAAAATGCCGCGTCAGTACACGAAAATCCGATTTCAGACCCCTGGAAGTGAAATGATGGTCGAAAACTTCACTATGGGCCCCTGATGACAGGGAGCGGTCTTAGGGGTGAAAATTTGAGAATATCCTTTTTTCGATAGTACTATCGATGTACCAATTTTGAACCAGATCTGAGAGGGTGATGTGGGATCGAATGCTGAGCTGGTGTGGAATGCCCCATATATGTTATCACTGATTTTGATTCGTGATTAGAATGAGGGGTAGAGATATTATTAATATTATTATTATTATATAAGGTATTAGGTCAACAAAATCTGCCAAAGTTGACCAATAAATTAAGGTAAAAGTACTACCTACTTGGCCACCTTTTTTATTTTATTGAATGATAAATGCAAAATTAGCTTTGCTTACATCATTTATATGTGTAAATACTACGAATAATAACATTTTTCTCTTTTCACAGCATCTGGAGGAGTGGACTTTGTTGGAACTTTTAACAGGATTTGGGAGAATCACTTGGCAGAATTGGTTGAATGCAGAACCTGTGGCAGGAAATTTTTCCCTGATAGAATAGAGATGCATGAAAAAGCATGCGCTGGTACACCCATCAAACTCAAGAATAAGAAATGACATAAAGAAAGATATATGAGAATCAAGTAATTACCGCATTTTTATGATATTAGTTATACAGGCATTTATTTATTGTAAATTATGGAAATATAATAAAATCAGTTTTAATTATATTCACGAAACATTCAGAAAATTCGAAAATTTGCTTAACTTTGTAAGGCCCTGTTATTTTGGTAACAAAACATTTGCTGAACCATTTTTATAGACCCTTTCCATCTTAATAACATTCTCAAAGGATGTCATTTAATTTCCGGACATCCTGTATAATTTATGGACATGCAATAATTATGAATATGTAAATGTTGCTTATACTTCTTTTTTATTAAATCTTTCGCCGAGCTATAGGTTGCACTTGAAACAAAATCGGAGATTTCGGATTATTATTACCAAATAATTTCATGAAGCATCAACACGACGACACAGTAAATAATATCTCTACCCCTTATTCTAATCACGAGGATTAGCCCAGAAGTCGAAGACTTGTGCGGGAGAGGGGGCGGCATGTTATTATTAAGTAGGCCGCATTTGCGCCCAGGAACGACTTACGTTGGTAGGCCCTAACCGCCATTCAGTGCAGGAATGAGGGAAACCTGGAAACCTCATTAATCAGGGGGGTAGTCAAATGTCAACCGGTAGGTATCAATCTCTCACATTGATGCAAATCAAAATTCTTCCACCATACCACACCCGCAGAGAGGGTGCCAATCCTCTCCACGAATATAGCTTATATACGGTCTACCGGCTGCGGGGGTTGAATCCACAGCGATCTAGTCACCTCGATTCAAGTACTGACGCCTTAAACCGCGCGACCACTGACCTTAATGCCTAATTATTTCAAGTAAAATATCTGATAACATTATTTAGAAATGAATGGAACCTAACTAAACGTTTTAAAGCTTTTATCCCTTGCTACTAAGATCTTTTGGGTTATGTTGCAACCTAGATAACTAATGGCCGCCAGTTTAAAAATTAATGTGCATTTCTCTAGCTTTAACTGGGAATATTTGATCTGCCCCTGATATTCTCGGGCTTGAGTCTGTGGGGGCTATCATAACCCATGGGTCTGCCCATATTCTAATTTCCAGAAATCGCTTCTCAGACAATCTGGTAGTGTTCCGAGACCTTCATGCTGTGTCCATGCTTCCAAACGATTCACAGCCCTTTTTATTTTACATGAATGTCAATTTGTCAATTCTGGTGTATAATATACCTAACTAAAAATGGGTAGGTAGTGAATTAATAGTTACTTAGTTTTTCATCACAAATTATAATACAAAAACAAAACAACGAGCACAAAATTACATCAAAGTATTAGCCTTCTTCGCACAACAGTTAGAACCAGTTTCCATCGTTCAACGCACTATCACTTTATTTATAATATCCGCATAAGAGTGAAATTATTGAAAATGCACATGCACCTGATGACTGGCAACTGATTTAGGTATTGTGCAAACAAAGCTATTATAATAAGCGCCTAAGCACGTCTTTTCAAGCATTGCGAATTCGAATCGACGTGAAATGTACTAATAAGACACAATAGTTATTTAGTTACCAAGGGAGATACAGGGATGATTATGCCCGCAGACGACAGATGGCAAGTCGCCTAAGGGCATAATCATCCTAGTAAAACCTTTTATATTTCACTTCATACGAAATAAATATAAAAAGTCATAGCTTTGACGCTTCTTAATTTGTAGTTTTGACTGATGTAATACGTCAGTGCTACTTATTTTCAAACATATCTAATCATACAAGCTTCATTATTTTCGGGTTCACATGGCAGCGGCCATGAAAAGATCAATTTTGCCCGCTGTCATGATAGCTGCTTATCAATGATGTAATATGGTTCTGCACTATAAATTCATTTAAAGGAAAGAACGCACTATGCGGTCGCGGTTTAGGCGCAACGCGGACCGTTCTGTGACGAGCAGATCACAGCTTTCTACAAAATCAGTCTCATATGTCGTTATCTATGCACTTTCAACTTGTCCTGTCGAAGATGCATTTTTTTAAGTCATTATTTGACACGACGGGCCGAAATTCTTCAAAAATTTTTCGGAGAGACCGTCATGCCAGCGAGTTCAGTGCACGACCTACTTGTGCAAACTTGTACGTTTAAGATCATAAGATTTTTCACTAAACAAAAACGAGACTAGCATGGTCCGCGATGCGCCCAGACCACGACCGCAAAGTGCGCTTCTTCCTTAATACTCTTATTTCATATTTATCAAATCTATATGTCTGAATTGTATCCTTGAGTTATGCACATAAGTTAACTCTCTTGTTTAGGCCTGGATTTAAAATATATCAGGGAAATTGTATATATATAGTTGCCTATACCTCCACCTCGCCGCGTAAAGGCGTTCATGCGCGATGGAAAATAAAAAACCATTCAGTACTTAGTCAGTTAAGCCTAGTATTTTTGATAGTAGCAACCATACTGTAAAATTTATAGAAAACATCATTTTTATTACTTGTGTAGTGCATATAATAAATCTAGTGTACGGAACCTTTTCCTATCCAATACCAGTGGCGGCTGGTGCTAAGGGGCACAAGGGCACGTGCCCACCCTTCACTGTACATGTCACGAAGAAATATATGATGCTATTATAGATTTATATATTTTTTTGTAATTTTATTATCGGTTGCGAAAAACTACTCAAAACTTATTTCCCGTCAACCATCCACGCGCCGAACTATATCAAACTTTATTTCCTGGGAACCCAAGAATTGTCTCCAAACGTGGCTCATTTTCCGACGTTCGAGACTCCTCGGAGTAAATGAAATTCGCCGATTTAAAGCCGACAAAGGGCACTGAAATACGTGTCTCTGTCCCTTCTCCACTAGTCTCCACTGTCCATCACTCCGTCTCCCTCCGGCATTCAGTTTTCAGTTCTCAGTAGTCGCTTGCTTTGTTTAGTACGTACTTGTATATACAAATATATTTCGCTTGCAGAATAGTTGTGTAAACAAATTTGTGTTTTAACTTTGCTGATTTTAAAGGCGATTTCTCATTATAGATATAATTTTAAAGTGATTCTGTGTATTTGTACATACTTATTAAAAGAAATGGATCCGGAACCAGAAATAAATTCTGTTCAGTATCTGTTAAAAACAATCCAGTGCCATTTGATCAAAATATTTAATTAAAAGAAATGTAGGCCTACTGATTTATATATTAATTACGAATCTACAAGTAAAGCTAGAACATATAATAGAGTTTTTAATAGAAACATATACGAGAAATATGGTTGTTCTGTGACAAATAAATTGTTATGTTTTGTTTGTTTCATATGTTACAGCGTGGACCAAATACGGACTTGACGATTTAAAGCACATAGCGGATAGGGCCAAAAACATGAAAATTCTGTGACTCATTTAAAGCATATATGGACTTTAGTGTTTTAGGAAAAACTGATATACGTGAACAATTAGATATACTCGCGTCAAGAATTAAGACGTCTACGTCACGGCTGACGTTACACATTTGTTTTTATTGTCAACGTAATTTTCGATATTTGGTCGCGTTATAAACAGTTATTTTTTGCAATTTAGTGCAATATATAATGCAAACTTTTAGTCGAGTATGTAGTTTTATAACTATCAGTTGCAGTTTCTTAAATATTTTGATGAAAATATAATGAATTATTCATTTGTTCATATGACGTAAGTCGTCTGAATTCTTGTCGCGAGTATAGTGCGTATTTGCGCTATAAGTTAGGACCTCGATTAGAACATAATAAACAGGTGGAAAAAATCGTCACATTTTGCGTCGTTTAATAATGTGTATAAAGTTTTTTGTGGAGCCTTCGAATTAGCCTTGTGAGGTCATGATGAGAAGACTTCGTTCAAAAATCCAGGCATTTATATAGGTTTAATTAACTTTTCTGCAGAATTACATTCTGTTCTTGCAATACATTTAAATGAATCTAAATTTATTTTTTGTGCCCACCCTTTGAAAAACCCACGGGCCGCCACTGTCCAATACCCTTTCCCACAAAGGTTTCGGAAGCCGGACTGCACTACGAGAAAGGTGAGTAATTTACCTTATTTCTCTTAATTTGGTTAGAGACACCTACAAATTTCCAATTATTATTTTTTTAATTACAGTTCATTCAATTCGAAATACAACAAGAAAAACTTGGTACTGCAATGGTATTTCCATCTTAAAATAGAAACAATTTGATGAATTCAAATATTCATGGCATTCAGGCATTCGAAGAACGAAACACCAACAGTCAATACTGTGGCAAACTTGATTTATCGCTAAAATGTAATTGGGGCACTTTCGTTTTGTCAAAAAATCGAACCAGAGATTTTTAATTCCTAAATATAAATTATGTAAAGAATTTGTATTAGAATACAAATAATGTTAAGCCGTACGTATAATGCAACCGGTGAAGCAGTGTGTGCCTGGCAAACTGCCACTGGAATGTTTCCTTCGGTTCTAGCGAGTCAAAAATGTCAAAATTGATAGTTATCTTTTCTGCGGTATTTCAAAAGATGTCTATGAAAGTTTTAATATGGAAGCAGCTTTTCCAATAATGCTACGGATTTTTTGTATGCAGACGCTCGTCACTTGTGGCAGTAATTATTTTACTTTGTTTTAGGCTAAATAGAGACTAAATTGAATAAAAAAATCCTAAATCCATTTCCCCATCCTGCCCAAAATTAATATATTTTTAATTCATTCGTAAAGACCCATTATTGATTTTACTGGGGGACTGAGATTTTATAACAAAAAATAAATTTTGTCACATTAGCAAAAAAAAAAGTATATGGGGCCAAAGACTATAATCATTAATCAGTACCTACTATTTTTTTTACTGTCCCATTTTATTCAAATAATTACCTATTTGCATTTAGAAGGAAGACAGTCCCCGGTGATTGTCTTGCCCCCAGATCCCAAGCTGCCTTATTACGCTCTATTATTTCAAATAATATATTTAACTAAATAAAACTACCATGTATAGGTAACCTATATTTTAATCATGGCACAAAAATACAACTTGCATTTAAAGGCACATTTTAATCTACATTTTAACTACTGTATAATAATATAACTCTAAGCTTTTTGATATATGGATAATTTGTACCATTCATTTTTAATACTAACCTATATCTATACTATGTAATATATCAAGAATATATATCCACATATCCACACCATATTATATAAGATAAAAAAAAATTATTTATTGATTTCAACTGATATTTTTGGTTCTTTGAACAGTCAATTTGGTTCAGTTTTATTACTTATTAGAGAATAACTAAATACGTTAACACATTTGCAGTTGACCAAACCAAATAGAATTCAAAATAAAAAATACGTTTTTTTAATGACAAAATAATTTTGTACTAAAACTGTACTGTACAAATTCACTATAAGACTTCTTCATGAATAAGAGATTCAAGTTTTATATATTAATTTAATTTTACACATTCAGAATTAATATGAAAAATTAGATGGTAATTAAAAATATGGTCATTCTCTACTTTGTTAAAAGTCCTCAATTTTTAAAATTTTGTGAAGATTGAAACTATCGACATGACAAATCATTTGTATGCACCAAAGAAAAATGCTAACTAACTACTGGATTTCCACTTATTACTACTATACATGGTGTCCTGAAATTAATGCAACATAGGCCGACATCAAATTAATGTGATGTAGCCAAACAAAAATTGATAGTTACAAGATGCAGGGTGTCAATAGTTAACATTTTGTTTTTGATATTTGTAAATAACTTTTAAAAAAATTCAAATTTGCTTGTCATTTTGATGTCATTAGTAAAGGGCACCATTTATGGCACATCATGCTTCTTTTAAATGATAGAACTTTATTGCGAATGTATACATCTATATAACAGTCGATTCTCCTCCCTGGATTATGTAAAAATGGTATACTTTGTTGAAGTCATTAGAAGTATTTTGCTGTATTTGTAGCAGAAAAGGCATTCTACCTTAAACCAAATAGAATTGTTTCAAAAATGCTTACTCGTAACAACAACAAAGTATATCTTTTTCACATGAAAAAAGTAAGAGAATCGATTGTTTCAATAGTCAGATGTATACACTAAGCCATAAAAAAGTTCTGCCATTTAAAAAAAGCATGTGTCATAAAGCATAAATTTGAACTCACCCCCAAAACCCGTCCAAAATGTATGCAAATATTTGTATTTTTTAAAAAGGTATTTACAAATATCAAAAATAAAATTTTAACTTGTACCTTGTACCTTTTTAGCCATCAACTTTTGGCTAAGGTAAGTTTGGCTTCATCATTCTTTTGTCATCACAAATCTACTATTGCTCTACGTTTCATTAATTTTGGGACACCCTGTAGGTCAACTAGACACTTAAAATATACTTTAACAGTAACTAAAATCTACAAAAACAAAACTTAACATAGGACAACTTGAGTAATGTAGGAGGTGGTCTACAAAGATATTGAAATACTGCAAATATAAGGCTGAGCACCTTCTCAAGCACTCGCAGTTCAATATTTTGTAAAAACTTCTAACAGAATAATCCCAAAATTCCACAAACAAATTAAACTTAATAAAAGGCTTCTAAATCTAAACTCATTACTATATAGCTCACTCATCTGAAGAATTTGTGAACGCTATATACTAAACTATCTACAGAGCTCCTTACATATAAGCTTATTAAAGTAAATTGATATCTAGGAGTAGAATAAGATATATGATTATGTGTATATTCCTAAAACAGAATAGAAAAGATGAATTAATTAAAATTTAGTAGAGCAGTTTCAACAAAACGCTTGTACTAGTTTGGAAATCTCCAGTTTACAATATCTTTACAAAACTGCTCCAGATTGTTCTTTGAACATAACTACATATTATGCCTTATGTTTAAGATCCAAAATTTATACAGAGCGTAATATGTATGTACATATTGGTAAAAACTGATTAGAAATAATCTGTTTCTACAAGACTTAAAAAACTTTTTTTTACTTTATAAAAATAAATATGGGTTAATTTATAACTACCAAAAGGAACACGAATTTCTTAAATTAAACTGGATAAGCAATAATTCAAATTGGAGAGATGAAAACTCAATGCCTCTACCCTGTCATCATGTTTTTTAAATGTTTATGTTAAAATCATCAGAAATATGATTTTTCCATGTATAAGTCTGAAATATCTAATAACACATTTTAGTAAGTCAAAACTGATTAGGTACAGCAGGAATATTAAAAAAAATCATTAAATTTAAAGAAATTTCATAATAGCAGGTTTTCTGTTTTCTAGGTTGGTATATATACCCTGATGATGTTCTCCTCATAAAATTCATTCATATTATTGGATAGAAATAAATATAATGTAAAGTAAACCAAAACACTAGGTGTGAGGAATTTAGTGATCTAGTTTGATTTGTAACTAATGGTTTAATTTATCATACATATTTTTTAAATTGACATAAATTTTTTAAGATGAATGTCAGAATCAATAATCCAATAGAACCTATTAATCAAATGGCAGTTTTTAAAAACCCATACAATTGCATATCCGACATAAACCTTATTTTTCCGAAATTCTTGTAGAATAGCAAACAGTGAAACTGTTATTATTGTTTAAAACACCTACTTTTTCATTCTGAACTGCCACTGGGGCTGAAAAAATACAAAAAGCAAAATCCCTGTTTTACGCAACAAATTAGAAAATTCTCGATTTATATTAAAAATTATTGGATTTTCTAATCAATTTTTAACAATCACGTGTAACACTTAATAATTATTTCTAATTTTCATAAAGTACGAACTATTCTCACAAGTAACATGTTAACACTTATTTAATAGACACTATATGGCTAAGTGATACGCGATAAAATCTGAATTTATATAAAAATATCATACATATTTTGGCGAACATGACGCACAAAGGCTTTTTCCCTAAGACACTAGATAGTGATATGAGGGCAATATTGAATACCAATAACTAATTTAGTCATCTAAGTAAACCAAATAAACAAATCGTGTGCAAAAAGGCAGAGCAGTGTACATCTCTAATCGGGATTCCCCACATATGAGAATTACTGAAGCACATTTTTTTGTAAAAATTACTGTTTCAAAGTATATTTCAACTTACGAACTGGAATTTAAGGTTACATTTATTAAACATATTGTACAATCGTTTTCAATACTAATGACACACTTTAAAACAAATTTGGCTATTTATTTCGAACTGCTGACATATTGATAATGAAATCTACTTTCAAGATTCAACATTAGTACATAGTTGTTCTATTTATCAATAGAGATCCAATGAAATTTCTACTTAGAACTTCCAGTTGTTTAAAAACTGATTTAGGTAGTGTCATTATTACTGCAAACGATAGTACATCCACAAACAATAAAAATTTCCAACCCAAACTGTTTTACTTTTTAAACTCCTTTCAATGTTTTAGGTTTTTTTTTTTTTGTCTACAGTTGTACGTAAATTTCAACACTTCTATTACAAATAATTGTAATTTCAAATACACAAAGTAAAGACATGTGTTACAATCAGGCAGTATTTCTCATTAGTGTGTACCTCCAATTTTGGAAAAAGGAAGCAGAAGAATCAAGAAACATTTTTATTTAATGTTATGCATTCTTCTTAAATTTCAGTTCTCACATGTTTTACACAATAAGTGATTAAGAATAAAAACCATTACTCGGTATTCAAATATCAGTAAAATATATATCTCGTTTTATTTTTGGTAAATATATTAGACAATAAAAATATTCAAAACCATAAGACATGTTCGTTTTTAGTAAAACGTCCTTATAACGATCAGTAAAGTAAACTTTATGTTCTGGCATGTTTAAGCAACAGCACATAGCCATTTTGTTCTTGCATCAACTGTAAGGAGAACATGGTCTCCTCCTTAATATGCTGCAGAACATCATTACTCAATTGGACATGAATGGACTGTGGTCCCTCCATGTATATATCACGCACTCGGTCCTGGGACACTCCTGTTACAGAACATAACTTCTTCAGCAACTCAATGTTGCTATGTGAAGAAAGGAAGATGGCATGAAACACCGAAGAGTTTTCACGGCGAACATAAATTTTCAACTTGGGTGCAATTGCCCTGAAAATTCAAAAATATCCAGGTTTGCAAGGCAGAAAATATATAAAGCACATTGAAAATAGCCATTACTAGGTTTGTTTCAACCACAGCAAGAATCGATTCTGCACCGTCCAGAACTATTCAGTCAGTTCAGTTGTAAATGTACTTTCGGCGAATGCGGGGTGACAGAACTGGTTGGAACATACCTAATATCACAGAATATATAGCTAACGCTACTATATTTTCTGTGCTAACATGTATAAGAATCGGTATAAGATAGGAACAATTGATTTGCCTCTACTTACTTTAAATGTAAAGCATTGTGCAATCTTATTCCATCAGCATCACCGCATATCTGTATCAAATCATCTCGCGACATACGTAGCATGTCGTCTCCAGAGAATCTCACAAATGTTTGGGTGTATCTTTCAAATCTGTTCATCGACAGCCACTGAACCGTCTCTTCAGGAGAAGACTGTTGAGTCAGATGAGCATTGTTACTATTATTATTATTTAGAACCTGGAAAAAATATATACTTGCAGGAACTGGTAGCTATACGACAAATCCATGTTTACATTACTGTATTTAAATTGCATTGCAATAGAAATGAAATTTTTAACACAAATTAGGTCTGAGAAAATATCTATAACATATTTTTTGAGAAAAGTTCAGGTATAGATAAAACTAAATTTTGCATTTTGTCCAAGAAACTAAAAAATAATCTGAGGGGCAAAGTGCTGATATAAATTTTGTGCCCTATACCTATCTCAACTATGCCATTCTTCTTCTAACTATGTCCTTTAATACCTTAGTAATACGTACATTAATAAAACACAAAATAAAAACGGAACAAACACATTTCCTTATACTTAGTATAAGCAATCAATTATTTTATTTATTTTGACAATATCTTTCAAAGAATTGTAAGTTTTTAGGATAATTTGAATCAGTAATAAATTAAATTTTCAAAACTAAATATTAGGTATTTAATTACATGTAGCTTCAAGTAAAATGTCATAAAAAGTACTTACAGTAGAAACTGGGCTTTCCCTTTTATCTGTATCGGTAGAAACAGCATTAGAAATGGATTTCTGTGGATTTATACCATTTGTTGATGGTACAACTGGATTATCCACTCTTACAGCCAGCTGATTTCTCTGTCCTTGCGGACTGCTGCAACAGAAATATTATTTTTAGAATATCATTCCAACATATCTAAGTACATATGTATTATGTATTCCTTGTATAAGGATGTAAAAAACAAAAAATATGATACTAATGAAATTTTAAATATCGAGAGCTATTCTGTCCCAACAAAAAATTACTGCATTACAAAATATTGTATAAATTTTGAGATGTTTACTTTATTGTATTTATTTATTTAACATACACCTCCGGACAGCCTAAGCCCATTAATGAGTGGGGACAACATACACGATTAGTAAAAAAAATTAAATATATAGGGTGACTCCGAATAATGTGCAAAAAAATCGAAGGTAGATTGTGCGACCGATTTTAATAGGGGTCCTTCATATAACATTTTTATATGAGTCCTCTTAAAGAGATACGACCCTTTAACTTTAATTAATTTAGTTTTATTTAATTTCTTCCAAACATTTTGAAATTATGAAAAGAAATTTGGCAAGGTAGTAAATACCTACCTGATGACACTTCTTCTGACTGATTATTTTTTATTCTTCTCGCTCTATCATATATCATTGAAATAAAATACCCCCTGTATATTTGACGAATTTAGAATGTTTTTTCTCTTGCAATTTTTTGATAAGTAGTAGTTTTTACGTGAACAAAATAAAGTTCATAGCTCTACATGCATATAGTTTTCTTTCCAATAGGTATCCAATTTACTTTCTTTGATATGAAGGAGGATATCAATGGTATTAAATATTATTACCCTCCTCCTCTATATAGGACGTAACTTCCCAAGGGTGGCTTAGTTCAAAAACTGTTATATTAAAGGACCTCTATTAAAATTGGTCGTACAACCCACCCTCAATTTTTTTACACATTAATTGGAACTATCCTGTATATGACCACAGATAAGGAAAAAGAACGTGTACATATGTATATGTACATATAACAAATGAATTGCAGATAAAATACAAACTAAGAAATCAAATAAAAGAAAAAAACAAACATATAGATACTTAAGTAACATGATCTGCTAATTTATAAAGACTCTTTGTTTAATGCATCTAACAGTATCATGAAAAATATCAACGGAATTTTGTATCTGACAATAATTAAGATCCATTATGTACAAAGTTAAAAATTTGAAAATTAGTTTTAGGGGTGGGAAAATAAAAAAGTCCAGTCCAGTTAATAAGTCTGAATAATCAGTTTTTCAGGTTATGAGTGGCCCATCAACTTTACTGTATGTATTGTACTATAACTATACTGTACTTTACTGTAATGAATGTATTTATGAATAAAACTTTTTATAAATCGATATATAGGTATGTAAAAAAAATCGGGTAGGCATCTAAGAACAAATTATTGCGTTCAATCCTTACGAAATCATAGGTAGTCATTTTTAAGTTTTTGAATGCTGATCTGTTATTGGTTATAGGAAATCTATAATACCAAATCAAATTCTCTCTTCAAAATAAAATTATGGTAAATTCTTAGCTTGACATTACATATCAAATGTTTTTTAAAATCAGTTTCAGTTAGGTACAAACTATTTTATACATTTGTTTTTATTCTAAACTTGTCTTTATTTCGTATATGAACAAAAAGTGAGAGAAACCCAATAAAAACAAAAATGTAAACCAATAGGCGAGTAGAAAGAAGCCTTAAGTGACAATCCACGATTCCACAAAGTCAGTAAATACCAACTTTTATAATTTTCTTGTGAAATCGTGATTCCTGACGCTAATAATACAACACGGTACAAATATTCTGCCATAGTCATACTATAGGTATATAGTTGTGAGTTTTCATTATTGTGATGTGATGAGTTTGTTTTGATTTTAGTGAAATTGATATACATTGAAATATTCTACGGTTTTTATTATTATTTGAATGAATTCTGTGCTCTGGATTGAACAGTCGGTGAGTAATAAATTTAATTTGTATCTATCAACAGTTAACGCAGGAGGTACAAGCTAATACTAACCTATTTCTTCAAATCTAATTTTGGCGTAGGTAATTGACCGCGCCATGCTTTCAATCAGCATCGTAGAAGAATCGGCATGGTGTCATTCGTTTCTTCACTTTCATTTCATCCGTAATCAAAACAATCGTGTTATATTAGGTTTGTTTTAGCAGACAGTTTGGGACTGTCTCAAACTGTCAAATGTAGTCAGTCATTTAAGTTGCTACTATACCTTTAGCGATGTTAATACAAGATTCACTTGGTCAAACAATCTCTGATAGTTTGAAACCAGTCCTTAATACTGCTAAAACAAAGCTATTGGGATACCGCCAAAACTAACCTAATTTTATCACGAATTTTATTATTGAGAAAGTTTTGATGAATGTGTAATTAGCTTTTTTGCAGTTTGCAAATTTATTTGCACACATCAGTTAATAACAAATGATGTATATTATATAATTTTAAATAGAGAATACAATAAAAGAAATGTGGTAAATGAGGCGTAATTTCTGAACATTAAGTGCCTAGGTATTTTCATAATGTATTAGTCACAGATCATGGTATTAGTAAAGGGACAACTTCATTCTACTTATTAATCTGGGCGACGGGAATATTTCTTAGGAAGATAGAATTCAACACACATTTTCATTTCTACAGGAATTTGCATATTTACATTTAATTAATTAATTTTACCATAAATACCATGTGGTATATATCGCGATTATTGGATATTCTCGGATTTATTTGCCATTCCATGCGAATACAATGTAGAGGATGTATAGCAATCACTCTTCACTCCTCCCGCCATGCAGTAGGTATTGTTGGCAGTCGGAATTTGTGATCTTCAGATCTTCGGTGTTTTTTGATAAAACTTTTATCCAAATTGTTAAGGTTATGGTGTTTCAGTGTCAAGTGTGTGGAAAATTGAGTTCGTCGGATCCTGAATTGTTATTTCATATTCAATATATACAAAAATCAACTGGAATTGTCAACACGAGCTCAGAGATTATTTGCGGAAAATATGATGCTACATTGAACGGATTCGAAATTTTGGATTTTTACAAAGAATACACGCCGGTAGCATATGAATGACCTCCCGAAATATTAAATTAAGCATTGAAGTCGACTATAAGATTTTTTTAGATTAATAGAATAGAATAGTAGATATTATACAAAATAGAAAAATACATAGGTGTTATCCTACACTTTAGGCTGATAGAAAATAAGTATCTACTACAGAATATTTCTCGGCCTTATCAAATACCGAAGTGTTTACAATTTTACGAAAAAGGCTTCCACTTAAAAAATGAACCTTAAGACGGGTTTACACATGCATGGATTCAGCGCGGCCAGTAATGGTGGGTTTACACGTGCATGGAGTGAATGTACTGATAAAAATGCACGCCAGTATAGATTTAAATATGCAACTTTATTTCACTGGCCGTCCTCTTAAGAGGGCTATTGCACAAATACACAAAATCAGAACATGTTGTCACTTTTGATTATTTTTGATCAAACAAAAATAATTGTATTCTTATTATTTTTCTCAGCTTGCAGGCCATGGGCGCCTATGGTTAGATATATCTACTTAACTTTAAAATTAGATAAACTCCATGTAAGTGCCTTTAATATCTATAAAAACAATTGAATTACCTTGTACGTAATTTCATAAAAATATCAATTTTTACATAATTGTGTCCCAATTCTAAGGCACAATGAATACACAATTTAGTCAATTTTTGTAGGTTTGTACCTATCCAAAGTTACAAAAGACGCTAATGCCTAAATGAGTCTACATTACTTCATTAAGCACCTACCTACTTGTCTACTTGCAAGTGTAGGTAGGTAAAAAAACCGGAATCGATAATAAACGAGAATAAACTAGTTAGTGGCAAAATTACATTAACAACAGTAGGATCGTCCTTGAACTTATTTAAAGAGGATAATAAACGACACAAATATAACCTTAAATCATAACAATTTGGATCATAACAAGAATCATAATAGTTCTGAATTGTTGATTAATTTTCTAGTTTTAGGTAAGTATAATATTATTAGTCAATTTTATTTACAATAGGAAGGAAAATTGGTGCAAGGGATACCTATGGTGAAGTCTACCTTTACGTACATATGAATAGCTCTCAAGTGGTGTTTGATGTTAGAAGAATTCCTCTTCATCAAAGTTTTCAGGCTGGGAGCGTTCAATCTCTGGAAAATCGCTTTATTTCTGTTCCCTCTCAGCTCGGGGTGGATTCTGAGTCTCAGTCTTCGAGCCACGAGACGAGCGTTGTTAATTTGGGCTAAACCATCGGGCAAAGTGTGAAAAAATTGCGCCTGAACTACATAATCACTTTCAATGATGGTCATAGTGTGTATCAGCAAGAACATGTCATTCATGTTCTCCTGAGTCATCTCATATAAGGGCCACCGAAGTCCTACCGTGGCAAAAGTAGACGTTCTTCAGCAATTGAGAAACGAAGTCTCTTCTGTCCGTATCAGCCCTTACAAGGCGAAAATTGATGTCATCTAATGAATTGGGCTTGTAATACAACCATGAAAACTGCAGTGGTGTTATTATCTTGCGTTGTTTCATTAACACTAAGGGGTGATTCTTTAAAAGCAAGAAAATTTGCTCTAACCATTCCTGTGGGAACTTCTTAACCATCTGCTTAATTGCACCTGCGATGGAACTCCTGAACTTTAGGGACGACTGTTTGAATTCAAACTGCACTATGTATTCGACGTTTATTTAATTACAGTATATTATATTCCATTGAGTATCCACTATGAACGCACTAGATTAACGATAAATCATGCTTTCCAGTGAACCACCGAGCATATAACTAACACAAATTTAAACAACACTGGAACTAGGTTAATTGAAACACCTTTTAAATCGGGATTGGTAAGGTGTAATGAGGACTATTTTATAAATTGAAATGATAAATGTAAATGCGAGGTCTGGTTAAAAGCTACTATACTGGCTAAAAGCTAGATACGGCCCTCAACCGGATTCAACTGGTTAAGCCGGGAATGAGCGGTTCGATGCGGTGTGCGTTGTGAATTGCAATCGAACGAACCACTGTTATTGTGTGTTGCCGGCTGATGGACTGCAAGAGAGTGCTACGTTGCCGCATTTTCGTGTATGGATATAGGTTTAAAGACATCTAAAAATAAACACACTTTATAGTTCCTGTTTGGTTTACATCGATTTTTATAATGTCAAGTTTGAGTTCCTACAACAGGACTGCAAGTGTGCGTAGTGCGAAAATCAAGTTACAAACAGGTAAAAATGGTCCGTCATTAACGAGGTCTTAGAAAAAATTATAGCAAGAACCAGTTTGTAGTCTTTTAAGTTTTAAGGGCGCCGTATTCTTGAAATAGTGTTTTCTACAAATACAAGTAATTTTAGACATTTAAGAACTGTATAATATAGAGTTTAGTAAATAACAAGAATGTTATCTCATGCCACCTGCGAATAATCAAAGGTACCGAAGTAAAATCAATATATAACGACAGAAAGCGATCTATCCAACAAACTTTTAGGTACTGAAATCTTTCAAAATACGTGTTTTTTTAAATTCAACTATAGATTTAAACATTGTTATAACATACACTTACATAGTTCTGCATATAAGATTGTTAACTTTTGTTTGTACGTATGCGAAAATAATTGTTAAAACGTGGGGTTAGAATAGCGAAATAATATGTGTCATACAAATGCATTTTAAAAGTTATTATATTATTTGAGGTAAATTTTAAATAGTAAAAGTGTATAAACAAAACATCAATACCATGAAAACTGCAGTGGTGTTATTATCTTGCGTTGTTTCATTAACACTAAGGGGTGATTCTTTAAAAGCAAGAAAATTTGCTCTAACCATTCCTGTGGGAACTTCTTAACCATCTGCTTAATTGCACCTGCGATGGAACTCCTGAACTTTAGGGACGACTGTTTGAATTCAAACTGCACTATGTATTCGACGTTTATTTAATTACAGTATATTATATTCCATTGAGTATCCACTACGAACGCACTAGATTAACGATAAATCATGCTTTCCAGTGAACCACCGAGCATATAACTAACACAAATTTAAACAACACTGGAACTAGGTTAATTGAAACACCTTTTAAATCGGGATTGGTAAGGTGTAATGAGGACTATTTTATAAATTGAAATGATAAATGCGAGGTCTGGTTAAAAGCTACTATACTGGCTAAGAGCTAGATACGGCCCTCAACCGGATTCAACTGGTTAAGCCGGGAATGAGCGGTTCGATGCGGTGTGCGTTGTGAATTGCAATCGAACGAACCACTGTTATTGTGTGTTGCCGGCTGATGGACTGCAAGAGAGTGCTACGTTGCCGCATTTTCGTGTACGGATATAGGTTTAAAGACATCTAAAAATAAACACACTTTATAGTTCCTGTTTGGTTTACATCGATTTTTATAATGTCAAGTTTGAGTTCCTACAACAGGACTGCAAGTGTGCGTAGTGCGAAAATCAAGTTACAAACAGGTAAAAATGGTCCGTTGTAGTCTTTTAAGTTTTAACGAGAGTTTTAACGTCAATTTGTTGTTTTTTAAATGGGATAAAAAACGGCGAAGCAGCTTAGTCATATTTTGTAGTAGGAAATAAGAAAGACATGTCAATTTTCGAGAAAATTAAGCCCTTACATAAAAAATTCAAAACAAAAAAGTTTCTAAATGGATTATAATTGCTAAACCTACTACAATAACTTTTACTTTTGTAACCTAATTATTAGAGAGTTGTAACTTTGAAACGATAGATTAGAGTTAATTGGAAATTTTAGTCATATTTTTTGTTAGACCCTTTAGAGGGTCAAAACGATATTCGGATTGCAATTATTATAATCCTTTTAGAACCTTGTTAAGTTTAAATGTTGTATAGAAGATGCTTAATTTTCTAGTAAATTGACATGTTTTTTCTAATGCAAGCATTTACTTAAATGCGAGCTTAAATGTTTTCACAAAATCAATTTTAAAATAGCATAAGTTATAATAATCGGTATGCCACAAAAAAATAATAAACTATATTAAAAGTGTAAAGAACATTCTAATCATAATCAGGTCAAAATCCCCAAAATCGTTCATTATGTTGATGTACCTAAAATGTTCCTATAATAGAAATTTTAAAAATATACATCTATATTGGGTTATAAATAAATTTTAACATGACTTGTCTTATGTACGCACGTGATGTTTTTTAATTTAAGATCACGAACCAATCAATCTTGAATTTTTTAGTCATATGATTAAATAAATAAAAATGTAATATGTAGCTACATACTATTAATTTGAAGAATAATCTACCAATAACTATCGAAAACAAGAACATTACCTTCTTCTTAATCCAATAGAAACAACTGTTAAATTACTTATTTCATTTTCAGGTACTATTATTTACCAATACACATCATAATTTACACAATTATAAAAATTCTGTGAATTTAAATATATTTACAAATTTCACCCAAACTTGACAACGCCGCGTCGTTTCTCAGTGATATGATGCCATGAAGTAAGTGATGGAAATGCTTTGCAAGCAATGTATTGTAGATTGTGGCAGTTGGTAATGTTGGTATTAAATTAAAACTCAAATAATCGCAGAACTGCAATGGGACATAGGACCTTTGGTATGTGAATAAAGTCACGTCCTCTTAGTACTATAGCATTAAATTGCTTAATAACACGTACTTGGATATAAATAATACATATACCTATTGGAAGGAGTGACAAATTTTCTTCAAAAATAAAAAAATAATAATAAAAATAAATGTGTATTTAATGTAATTTAATAATTGTTTAATATCAATAAATCGTGACAAGTATGTATTAATGACAAGGGAATGTAGCAGTGGCGGCTCGTGAAGTGATGCACCGCTTCACCAAAAATTACCGGTTGTAGGCAGAAACCAAATTATTTTTATGCTAATATACATTTTGTAGTTTATACTTCGATATTAAAAATGTCTTGTTTTTTTTTGATAAAAATATATGGTAAATCCGCTGTAGTTCATTAATCATATTTACGCAGTTGCTATGACAACGGGAACGCGCATAGGTAACCAGAATTAGCGGATTAGCTGTTTCGTATGCTCATACAGTCAGAATAAGTTTTTACGGGGCTAGGCAATGCTGTTATTTCCGTGTTCCATTCTTCGCGTGTTATGAATATTCGAATTCGTGGATATGTTTCTGAAAAATAGTGTTACAATGTTCTTTTTGTATTTAATAAGAGTCTAACCTTATCTGAGGAACTCAAGGACAGAAACCAGACTTGCAGATTTGGCAAAAATTTCAAAATGATGAACCCTGTATGAACCATATTATATGATCGATAAGTTTAATACGTATATGTATAAGTATATAAGTAAAGCATATATCTTTTACTAAAAATGAATTTCTAAGAACTTTGCTAATATAAAAAATAACAAATTCGCCGCGAATTATTTATTCTTCCGCCCAACCAGTTATTAAGTCCAGGATCCGCCGCCACTGGAATGCAAAAAACATATAGGTATTTATATTTTAAAAACGTCTAAAATTTATAAAAGAAACACCGACATGTCATTCGTGATGAAGATGACGTCACTTATTAGTATTGCTTATATTAGTGATGATGCGGTGTCAAATTGAGAATTTGACAGTTCAATTCTAGTTGACTGGAAAGTGGAGAGTCGCTTTTTTTATTTGTAATGGACTAAATGTTAATAAATCTCCACAATTAGATTGTAATTTTTAATCAGGCTAAAGTTCAAATGTACAATCGTTTGCAATAATAATGGCACTCTTTAAAATGAATATTGCGATTTCTTTTGAACTGCTGACGTATTCGTAATGAAATCTACTTTCAACTTTTAATATTAGTTCTAAGCTGTTTCACTCACCAATAGAGATTTAATGAAATTTCTGCTCAGAACTTCTAGAAGTTCAAAAACTGTTTTGAGGAAGTGTCATTATTATTGCAAAAGCATGTTCATGCTAAGGTACTTTGTATATAAGAGATCTTTTTTGAGTTTCTATACTTAGTGTTCACAGTAAAAATATGTTTTCACAGTTATCTTTATATTTGTTAATTGAAAGATATTTTAATTTGGAGGTGAAAATATTAATTTTGAGGGTGTTTAGCATCCTTCAGACTTCCCTTAGTTACACCTACGAAAATTAGGCGCGAATAAAAGAAAGAATACTATCAACAAAGCAAAATAATTTTCTAGTATTCGTGAACATTTTCCAGATTTATTAAAATATGTTTATTTTTCAAAACTTTAAATTACTCAGTGTTATAGGCTAAGAGCTAAGTAATATATAATGTTATTAACCACAAGGTTTGCTATCTAATGTAATTTATTTAACTAATGTTATTTTCTAGTAAACATGTCACGTGCCACTAACAGTCAAAAAACTCTAAAATATAATATACATGTAATTTTTACTTTTTTTAACTTGTTCCCATAATTCCACATTAGAATATATCTAACAAAATGTATATACTTGCGGCAAGAATTCAGACAACTTACGGTCATGCGAACAAAAGAATAATTTATATTTTCATCAAAATATTTAAGAAAAAAACTTATTATCTGCCTTTTTGACACTTACGTGTATAATGTTAGGCCAAACAGTGTAGCTTTTATCAGCACCTTCAACGGCAAATTTAACTTTGTGCCCCTGTAAGTTAGACAATTGTATGCAGAAATTTAGCAAAACATGTCTTCTTGGCGGACAGATTTCATGAATATAAATGCAAAAAATTGAAATCTGAGGCAATTGTCTGTTATATGAAGACTTGATTTACTAGGCTACAACTTTCTTTTTTTATAATAGTGCCTAACAACGTCTCACCGCAGTCCTAAATGTGGGCAATATTGCGACCGAAATATTGTTTAGATCTATTTTTTTTTGTTGAAAATATGGCCCTGCTGTCTAATAAAATAGACTTTTATTAGTTGATTAAAACTTGCTCCATCTTAATACGAATTTCCATTGAGGAGAAATATGAAAGCGCGTGGACGTCTAAAAACGGCTTTGTAAAATTGCGAACATTATAGCCTTAAAGGTAAGTTCATGCACTAGCGATTTGCTAGTTGCGATTAACGATTTTACGATTTTTGCGATGAGAATTTTACATTCGTTCATGCACACACGCGAAAACTAGTTACTTTACATTTCTTGTTACCTAGCTATGTGACAGTAATTATAATTTAGGTTGACCACTAAAATGATTTCAAATAGCTGCCACCGATTTGCCTAAAAATCTTACTTGAGTTTGTTCTACATCATTTTCCATTTTTTAATATTTATTTAATATTGTAAATACTTATAATTGTGAAATAAGTAAACGTTTTACAAGTGAGACGAGATTGTGATTGATTTGGATACTTAATTGGCATTTGGCATTTGTTAATACCTGAAAATATATGAGAAAAAAATTTGGCATTTGTGTTTCGAACTGTCAACAGAAAACATATGACAGAATTGTACATGCGCAGTTTGTCAAAATTATTGCGATAATCGCTAAAAATTGAAACTATTTCTATTTTCCCGCCCCCTAAATTTAAATTTTGCGATTCTCGCAATAAATTGAAATGAATGAATTGATGTCAAAAATATTTTATGTTAACCAATCAAATTGAAGTCCGCAAATCGCAACTCGCAAATCGCTAGTGCATGAACTTACCTTAAGACCCGTTACAGACTATGCCTGAATTCGCGATTAGCGATGCGTTTGTAAGAAATTCGTGCATCGTGTGTAGGGTTTTTACTCGGGTTTTTATGAATGGATTTTTAACGACACACTATGGCGAATTCCTCGTATATCACGAGTCGAGCATAACAAAACGCGAATTCACGCATAGTCTGTAGAAAGCCTAACAATATAAATATTATTAATACAAGGAAGACTTTAAAACGCCTTTGTGTTGCTTTGATGTTTTTGTTTTCAATAGTTTGCACTTTGTAAATAATGGTCTGGAGTTACGTACTTATCGAAAAACGTTATTAAAAGGGTAGAACATTTTAAGTATAATCCGTAGATGGTGCATAACTTTTTTAAACACATTAGTTTCATTTAACTTAAAATTATTAGAAAGTATTTAAATACTATTCAGAATCTGGAAAAAATCAGAGATTTAAAACAATTTGGCATTATACCGAAACTAATATATCACTATATATAAACTATTCTTTACTCAATGCTATTATAAACTCGTACCTGCGTCTGCGATTAGTAGCTGCATTACAGTAGACAAAACATAAACAGGTAATTTTATTAACAATGTTTCTTAAAGAATACTATCAATATTTGCTCACCCTATGTGGAATGCAGATAGTCGCAAACGTAAATGTATGGTGTAATATACAACGTAAAACATTTCTGGTGTAAAGACGAAAAGTTAAAGCAGAAACCGATACGGCTAGTTTATTGTTAATGGTTTTAGATATCACTGGGTGCCGTGTTGGGTTCTGTACTGTTTCAGGCAGAGAAAACTGGTGTATCAGTAACAAATCCTGAAAGCAACAGCTCCCGCACAGTCGTTATTGCATCAGACGATATTTTCGGTGCTGGTGGATTTTATTAAAGCCAATAAAGCAAGTAGGATTACCAACTGCCGGAAAAGATGATTACCGGAAGATATCCAGGATCGAGGATAACCAGAACGTGAATCGAGATTTGCTTAAATTGTAGCTATAATAGCAGATCGATGTCAAACGTATGTACTAGATCTTACCAGAAATTAATCGCAATTTTAAAGAACTTATAACCTGTGGTATTTCAATAAACTTCTACAGTTAATAATTTGTTGAGCGACGCAATTAGGCAAATGCTAATATTAGATGACCAAAAAGTAAGCCAAAGTAGACCAGCCAAACGAGCATGAGAGTTCATAGAATTAAAATAAATCCCCAAGATTAATAAATGCCATTGCATAATTGGAATCTAATCTAATAAGCCACCTACACCCGCTACACCTTTCCGCAGTTTTTCTTTTTTTTTCCTAAAATCCACAAATATGTAAAAATATACAGAGCAATCCCAGTTTAAATTTTCTCTATTTTTTATACAGGGTGTTTCGCATAAGAACCGACACAGAGCAGGTGCATGTAAGGGGCCTCAAAATATTGGAATTTCGCCAAACATATTTATATACGAATGTTGCACACAAGCGGAAAAAATTAGTAGCTCTGAATTACTTTAACCTGGAATAACGAAATTTGATACATGAGTTAGATTTATTATTGGCCTTCTTTATCTGCGAGTTCATGTAAAGTGAAACACTACAATGTGTTCAAAGAGGGTGAGTCGCCTCAAAAATTATACCAAACTATTTTTCCCAAAGAGAAAGAATGGTAATATCCCGCGCAGAATATAATTTAAAACAGTTTTTACTCTTGTTAGAACAACTTTACTTTAAGGATTTTAAGAAATAATGCATTAATTAAAACAAGATTTTAAGTGTTTATTAGAAGAAATCAGTCAGTAGTGAGTTTTGTCTTTAAAATTTGACAATTTTCGTTTTGGTTTAGCATTTCAGTTATTCATCAAAAGCTGATGTGTTTACACGTACGCATAAACTACTGTATGCTGTAGTCGCTGTGTATATAAATAACTATAAGGTAGGTATGGGTTGATAATACTAGTGAATTAAAATGCCAAAAAAGATAAATTATTTCAAATGTTTTTGGAAAAATATATGGATCTAAAAATCCCTCGAGAAAAAATGTACCTACTATGTTAAAACGGAAATACGATCAGATTTAATAATGTAGTTAAATTTATCGACACAAAAATATTGCAACCAATAATTTTGTTCCTTCATTACAGACGAAATCTGATATATGTATAGGATATTCCTGAATATAGAATAGTTCTTATACATATACATATGTCCGAGAATAATTAATTTTAGGGTGTTACAAGTTTTTAAAAAATCGTTTTTTTAATAATATGTAAAAAACAGGCCAATCTGAAATTTTCATAGTTTGTTGACACCTGTACAAGGTATCTTTTGGATTTCTCAGAGTTTACTCAGTAATTCCAGGAACGTACCCATATTTTTTCAACATTTTGTTATGGTTTTAGATAAATCTACCAAAAACATAACTTTTGTCTCATGATTTCTTTCCTATCTTACTTTGTGTTTGACAAAAAAAAAAGAATAAATAAAAATTCTTTACAATTTACTGACTTTTTTTTGGTTTTGAGTGTTGATTTGGAAAATGTTTATAATTTTTGGTATCTGTAAATTAACCTTCAATAGTTTATTGGATTTTTTTAGCTCTCTTCATGAGTAAATTATCAGAAAATCTATTTTTATAGAAGCCAGAAGTGTATATCAACATTAAATTTATATTTTGTTCTCGAAAACAAAGTAACGGGAAAAAAAACAAAAATCAAAGAAGTTATATTCTTAATTGCTATTTAAAACCACAATTATTGCTGAAAAAAATCCAAAAATGTTATTTTTCGTGTGCAAAACTACCCGTCTTGTTCCTTGGGTACGCCCCTTGAACTACTGAGTAAACTTTCAGAAGTCCAAAAATACCTCATAGAGTTATCAACAAACTATAAAAATTTAATTAAGATTGACCAACCAGTTTTTTACATACTATAAAAAAAATTGATTTTTTTAAAACTTGTAACACCCTGCGTCTCAAAAATAAAGTGTTCTCGGTCACATGTAACAGACTAAGTACTGTAAAAATTAGATAGTGCTAGTGATAGCTATTTATTGATATCTAAACTGCTACAGAAAACTTATCTAGAAAAATTTGTAACTTTTGTTATTTACTGTTTTAATTCTATATGGCCTAAAGATGCCTCAAATAAAATCTTTGTCTGCATCAACAGTATTAGGACCTATTTTGGGTGAAAATATTATTTACAAATACGGAATTCCAGGAAACTACTATTCTGGAGGCTAATGTCCCAATCAGCATTGAATTACACATGGAAAACCTATAGGAAAACCTTCCGCATTTGCAATCAACATATCGTTATCGCCGAATTGCGAAAAGGTCGCTAGCTTTCAATGGTTTTCTACTGCGATTTAGAACGATTCGTGCTTCGTGCCTGTAGCTCATTAGTCTGGCATGGAGTAGCGAATGCGACGGCGGATACACAGCTCGCCTATCTGGGAATGAAAATTTCTCCCTGGGCAGATATTAGCATTGAGGGCCTGGAGGAGCAGTTTCAAACAGCGCTATTTAGGGCGAAGCGACTGTCACTGAAACCACACCAGAAGGTGGACTGGAGCTGATCTCCACATACCTAGTCTCCAACTTCCTTTATAGGCTGGTGCTCGCAGTTCCACCACAGCTTAAATTTAAGCTGTGGTTCCACCAGCTAGTTTGCTCAAGCGCCTAGACCAGGAGCTAAAGGGAGTGGTGAAAGAGATTTACCATTTTCTCCAGTCGGTGGCCGATGGTGTTCTGTACTGTGGGAAGAGAGACAGCGGGCTAGGTATCCCCAAGCTGGAAATGGTCGCAATTTCTTTCAGCTTGAAGGCCGGCCTCGCATTCACACACTCCGAGGATCCGGTAATTCGCGCTCTTGGGTTCGAGTCTGGGCTTGAACGCCGTCTTCGCACCGAGACCAAATCGATTCGATGGAATTGGCCGATTAATTCAGCCAAAGAAGTCGATCGCCTAAAGGCGCAGTACAAAAGGAGACCCTGGGTCACATTTTAGGTTAGTGCGTGTTCACTAAAGACCTAAGGATTCGCCGTCACAATGAAATACAGGAACTCATTGTGACAAACATCACAAAAAGAGACAACCGGACAGCGGTCACTAGAGAACCTAACATCCAGGCTTCCTCTAGAGAGAATCTCAAACACGATCTGGTGGTGCAGAACCAGAAAGAGGTCTTCGTGGTCGACGTAACAGTCCGGCATAAGGACATTACCTCGCGCAGGGACGAACCGCTAAAATTGAGAAGTACTCTCGACTGCTGCCGGACCTCCGTGCTCGTTTCGGAGCCGAACACGGGGAAGTCCTACCCATTGTGGTAGGATCGAGGTGGGTTATGCCCAGGGAGACTATCGAAGCTCTAGCCAAGCTTGGCATAAAGGATCGCTCCACGCTTAAGACAATTTCTCTTATAGCGTTACGTATGTCCATTGTAATTTACCACACTTTCATGGACTACGCTGCCCGCCCTCGGCCAGCCCGACAACCGACTTGATGGTAGCCGTTGTCGGGTACGGTAGAAAAATCTCTCAGTCACGGAGCTATAGAGGGTTAGTTGCCTCGAAAGAGAGGCAACTTTTATTTGTGGATGTCCCACCACGTGTCTGCCGCTATACAGCGTCACGTTTTTATCTCGACTATACCGGATTACCGAGCCCGAATCGGTATGATGGTATTATGGTTTTAACCTGTGATGCCTTTGTCTGCTGGAGGCCCTATTGCCCGAGGCAGATGAGGCGGTCGAGCAGTGCCGCACCCTCTATGGCGAGTCACAGAGCAGTCTAAGTGTGGAGAATATACTGCTGTGGTGGCAGAGAGACTATTGTCTGAGCGCGACCTCCACACGGTTCTCCACGGGGGAAAGGACGTCTTGACGTCTATCCGGCTAACTGCGCTCTTTGGATCGAGAATGTTTCCCATTCGAGATCTGACTTTTTACAAGTTCGATGAAGGCATTCCCTGCGGTTAAGAGAAAGAGTGGTCGACTGGGAGTCCTAGATAGGGGAGAAGCGAGGGGATGCAAGGATTCTTTGGTTGAATATCCTGTGCAAAGAGGAACCACTATTCTAAGTCTTTGAAAGTGGTTCTTAGCCGGATACTGTTGTTATGGGCCACCACACCTGCACATAGTGGAAAATACTTAAATCATGTGGATTAAGCAGTACCTAGCTGTGCTACTCCGTGTGGCTCATGTTCCCTACTGTCGGGTTAGACAAACTTAAAATAGCTGAAGTTATTCGTCTATGGCATATTGATGAGAGTTAATAAGTTCGAAACCAGTATATACTGGTGGGCTGTTGATGAGTGACTAGCTTTTTGCTATAGGTTTTCTAGGTGTAATTCAATGCTGGTATTAGCCCGCAGATTATATATCGTTATTCCGATAAAGATTGCTAGCTTTCAATGGTTTTCTACTGCGATGCAAAACGTTTCGTGTCTGTGGTAGAGGTAGCTGTGCTGTGTTATTTAGTTCCAAATATTTAATACACAACAATATTTGATGTCAAAGAACCACGGACTGTCATCAAATGCAAAATGATAGAAACCTATTGATATGTAAATTAGATATTGGAAAGAAAACTATGTACCTGTAAGGTCATGAACTTTATTCTTTTAACTGAAAAACTGTGCTACTTATCAAAAAATTGCAAGAGACAAAAAACATTTTAAATTCAACAGGCATTCTAAAAAGGTTTATTTTTCAGTTGAAGAAGTTAACCACTAAGAAAAGGTAATTCATAATATACAGAAGGTACTTTATTTCCACTTTATGACAGAATGAGCAGAATAAAAATACTCGGCCAGAAGAAGTATGATCAGTCTAAATACCGTGTCAAATTTAACTTAATTTCAAAGCATTCAAGTATATCAAAAAATTTTATATGAAGGACCTCTATTAAAATCGGTTGTACAATCTGTTTTCAATTTCTTTGCACATTATTTGGGATCACCCTGTATATTATTGTTAATCAATTACAAACTTTTGGTCACAAATCCTACAAGTATTTTATAAGCTACTATTTATCTCAATATAGGTACCTAATTTATTAGAAATTATGAATGTTGGATGCCTGTAGTATAGTGACAATGTATACTGTCATCAATTTTTTGCTTTTGCAAGAAGAATAGTAAAACTTAAATAAAAACGCAAAAAACATGTTCACCTTGTGTTTTGTAATAAACATTCAGCTAAATTGAAAATTTCTATTTACTTCTAAAAAAACAAGGAACAACATTTTAAGATATAATCCAATAATTAAAATACAATTTAATTTCCAATTAACGAATTATTTTAATTTGTACAAGGAGTGTACACTCGTGTCTACGTTTAGAATAATTCGTTTATTAATTTTAATATTAATCATTAAGAAAAAAATGCCACGCAAAATATTTAACTTACTGGTAAAGATTGCAATTATCAGATAATAGGTGCTTAGATAAAGTAATAAACGTACAAAATAGAAAAATAAAATAATTGTATAATACATAAATTATATATTCCCTGTCTCTTCTTTCCAGTCAGAAATCTCATGCAACTTATACTACTTATAGAACTTTACTTATATTCAATCTTTTAAAAAATTAAGTAAATTACTTGTACTATTTTACTTGTAACTTTTTTATAGAATAAACAATGTGTTATTTTCTATTTAAATATAGTTTTTTTCAATTTTACAAAGACTACCTTAGTATGGAATATCAAAATAAGATATGAAAATGTTCAGCATTTAACAAATCAATTAATAATCTTGTTTCTGAAAAAAAAAAGAAATAGGAAATCCACAAATTGGCTGCAAGTTGTGGTTGTGTGCAGACATATGCATATAGACCAGTGGTTCCCAAAGTGGTTTCTATGGACCCCCAGGGGACTTTGTGGTCACTGAGGGGCTCTGTGGTAAATTAAAATTAATTTGAGGACATGAAGTTTTAATATAAAAGGAAATAAGTGTGACTTAGTTATATAGGGTTGTTTCACTTGGGGGTTTATAGCCACGCTTTCGCTATAAAAAGGGATCCACAGGCATAGTAAGTTTGGGAACCACTGATTAAAGAAAAAATTACCAGAGCTGCATAATATTCCATACCGAATGACAATTTTACAATATCACTGAAGTATGTGTATTACTATTAATAACAAATACTTAAAAAATGTAACAAGAGTTTATGTTCTGTGTTAAAAATAATAATGGGCAACTGCCCATTTGCTATTTATTAAAGATGTAATTTGTGTAGGCCCTAATACCCTTTCATTGAATTGTTATGGTATAATCTTTTACAAAATAATTACATTAAATTTACCAAACCTATTTAACATTTTTAAATATTGAGTTTTTAAAAGATTTTGTATAAAAAGTTAATTTTTTTTTTATACAACTTGAGCAAATATAGTTTAACAAATATCTAAATATTTTTGTTTTTTAAAATATCATTTTTAAGTCATTATAAAATTTTGTGTTTTAAGAAACAAGATTTTATTATTCATTGTATTTACTGATACAATTTTTTTAGATTTTCTGTCGAATATAAGTTCAAACTGGTTATATCAGACCTAGAACAGAATTAAAATTAACTTGTTTTGATCAAAGTTCTCTTTTTAATTAACGTGTCACGAAATTTAAATAAATCATGATTCTGTTTCATTAAGGGAATATTATTCTGCTCCTGGTAGTATAAGAAGAATGCATTTCTATTATTTTAAAAGTTTTGAACTGAATAGTAATTAGCATATTAGAAAATTTTGCAGCACTACAAAAATAGAAAAACACCTCTTTTCATAAAAAAGATTAGATTTCAGGTACTTAGTCTATTGAAATTTATGAAAAATAAATAATTCCTTTAAATCCATACTGGATAGGTCAATTTTAAAAATTCAAATGTCGGTATCATTTATAAATCAGTTGAAACTTAATATAGTAACAGAAATAATTTGTGGTTTCAGCATTGTTCATATTTTGTAACATATATTTCTTTTATCAAATAGGTAAAATTGTCACTTTAATATGCAAATGCCAATAACTTACCTATCAGGTGGTGGATCAGGACTGACAGGTGTGATAGGTGGTGTAACTAAAACTGCATCATTGGGTAACTGCAATCAAATGAAACTTATGCATCAATTTGAAAAAAGTTAATATAAAAACATTTATGCTAATTTTGTCTAAATTAAAATTTTTCAAATTTGCTACTTATGACAATATAAACCAAGAAATGTTTTATTTTAGAACCTAATAGGTATTTTCGCAAGAAATTCGAATACATTCAGAACATAAACTGAATATGTGCAAGTGCGTCTTCAAGTTTAAAATATTTTAACTCTACGTTTGTATTTCTTGGTACATATCGATACTCTTTCTAACTTATTATTCATATTTGCATTCATGAAATACTTGATAAAATTTGTTTGTCATTTATTTGATTTGATATTTTATAATCAAAATTTCGGAACAAGTACAATATCAAAAAATAATAGGTTATTATATTGTTTTTAAAATATGTATGTTTAATTTGTGAGAAAAGACATAAATGTATGGTAACTAACCATTTCTAAATAAAATATTAAATATGTTACATGGTTAAGGTATTTAATATAAGTTATATGGGTATCTTACTATTATTGACATTGAAATTAGGCTCTTTTTTTCATAGTAGGACTCAAAACTGCAATCAATTGCAAGACATTTAATTTGAAGTATGTAATGCCTATAATAAATGAGACACAATTTTTTCATGCCACCATTGCTATACTGCCATGTCAAACTCAGAACTGATTAATATATTGAATAAAATTTTGAGATGTTAACAAATTACTAATTTTTAACATACCATTCTTTAATTAAACTAAATTAAACATACACATTTACGATATATGGAAATCGGTAAGGTTGTCTGTAATGACAGAGAAATATTGCAAGTGTGATACAAAATATGTGGGTACCTATATGATGATTCATTTTATTCTATACAGCGGAATATCTCCTAAAACGGTGGTGGTTCACCACCACCTTCACTTTGACCTTCAGGTTTTTAAAGATTATTTGAAGGTCAAGGTCATATTTAAAAGAACACCTCTATTTTTTCACACCGGACTCCAAAAGAGCAGGAAATTTAAATGATATTTTAAAATTTCTTTCAGAAGGTTAAATGAAGGTCAAATAGTCAAAAAGGGATCAGATGCTGGTTATTATTTTGGAGGTTTTCTTGAACATCATAAACATTGCAGGTACATTAAACAAGTAGATAAAATATAAAAGTTCAATTTAGATCTTAAGATCATTTGAAAGTCGAGTCCGTTTTTTGTAATGAAATCTAGTGATAAGTGGTTGGAAGCACTGCAGACAGTAGAGATGCTGCAAAATATTCAATTTTTTTTTTGTTTTTATTGTACGTCATCAAATACAAGTTAGATATATACAATAATAAAATGTGGACTTTATCATTATTTAGAGAAATATTTCTATGCTCACAAAGAAAACTTTTATGATGAAAATATTTCAAATTGCAAAATAACAATAATTTAAATTTTCTCAAACATCAAAATAATAGCTATATTTATATATGTGCAAAATATATACACATATCAACTGATAGTGATGATATACAGTATTTTATAATTATGTAATTCAATTTTTTTTTGTTTTTATTGAACCATTATCAAAGTTGGAATAAGTTAGATATATACAATAATAAAATGTGGACTTTATCATTATTTAGAGAAATATTTCTATGCTCACAAAGAAAACTTTTATGATGAAAATATTTCAAATTGCGAAATAAAAAAGTTAAACAGGGATAATCTCCTCTCAAACATCGAAAATAATAGCTATATTTATATATGTGCAAAATATATTTTACCATATCAACTGATAGTGTCATACAGTTTTTTTTAATTCTTCATGTAATTCAATTCTCCTTAAAGTTGAACCATTATAAAGTTGGAATAATATGTATAGTACAAAATCAAAATTTGAAGAGGTATAACTATATATGTATAGAATAATTTTGGGAAAAATAAAAAATCCCTCTGTATCCCTTACGTGATCATTGGGAAACTATTTTGCACATAAGTACATATACTACTTCTATTTCACCACCTTATTCAGCTTCATAATCAGAACAATTTTTTATTATCAAGAATTTTAAGTATAATGTCTCCAAAAGCTTTATTGTTTGTGAGAAGAAAAAGTAAAATTTTGTTTGATAAGCGAATCTAGTTGGTCAATTTGAGGGAATTGTTCAATCAATTTGTGTGTGGAAAATGTAAATTTAAAATAGTTTTTTTATTGTCTTGGATTTATTCCGCTGAAATAGCAACAACACAATATGAAAACGTGAATATTTTGCGAAATACATCCAAACATACTATACCTAAATAAAATCGATACATATGAAACAAAACTCGGAACTTGTAATACTCATAATTACCATTATTCTATTTGAAAAGTAATGCAAAGGAGTGAGAGATGTCTACCTAAAATCAACAGCTAGCAGGCAGGGTCGAGTAAAAATACAAACTTCTGTTCTTGCTGCATAACATCAAACATACTGTAACTGTAACGTACTGTAACTTATTCCCATCTATTTCCTATCAGAGTTTACATTATTCTTTCCTGTAGCTCCAGATCTCGGACAATAAAGGCGCCAAATCATTCTTTTAGTTAATATACAATTTATTTTGAGGGTTCTATTTTGCCGTTTGCTGAGTTATATATCGAGCCATTAAAACTAACATTTTAATTGAATTGTATCTTTGCTATTTACGATTCTAAAGCAGTTTGTATTAAACAAAGATCATGTGCCAGAAAATGAGGTAATTTAAAGGATACTGGCAGAAATTTACTTAGGGAGCATTAACTTTTAATTTGGTGCCAACAGTGAAATGTTGCTTTGACTTACCATTTATCAGAGAGCAAAGCTTATAACATCAATGGTGATATCTTTGAGGATGCTGTAAGCATCAATTTTAAAAACTGGAATTATAAATCAACAGTAAAACCATATAACTTAGACCCAATATTTATTTGCTGAAGTAAGCGTTAAATTTAGTGAGACACTGAAATTAATGTACAGGATGTTTCCTTTGAAAAAGTGTAGTAAAATAACATACCCTGTTCAAGTAAAAATAAATTTTAAATGTGAGGAAATTGATATCAAGCAAGTATTTATAAATATTATCACAGTTATGGAAGAATCTATCCTAAGTTGGACAGTCTGTATACAGGGTGAACCTTAAATAAGTACAAATATTTTAACTGCAGATGTAGTTTGTCATGTACATGCGTCTATTAAAAGCCATTTTTTAAAATTTCAAATATTTATGATATAATTTTTTTTGAAATACCCACATTTTGAGGTCCGCTGACCAGATATACCACTGATGTAATCTAATAAACCATATGATTTACTGAAGGCGAGATTGCCATATCATCAATTCAATGTTTACGGTTGATTCTAATTTAAAAATACTGTAACTTCTTAACTGACCTTACCATAAACGATTAAAAAATAAATTTCCGCAAATTCGATACTACTAGTTAAAATATTTAGAAAGTTACTTTTTTCAACGAATCGAAAAATTATCCATAAGTGTGGGTAAAAGCTTACCTACTTGCTAAAAAAAACAACTATGTAAACAGTTATCCACATTTCACAAGTTAATACCATTGTACACTGTTAGAAAGATGCACAAATTATCCCTTTAAATTATTTTATGAAGAATAACAAAAAACTATGATTTTTACACAACACCTTCATAACCTGAAACAACGTTCCAGTGCTAACTATTTCGTATTTCGTAGTTTTGTAGTGGGTGAAACAGATTTTAAAAATAAACACAAAACATATAATAACAAAATAAGCAGCTTGTTATATACTGTAATATCAGGAGAAGGCGAAGTAAAATATTTAAAAACAGTGTCAATAGCATGCAAAAAAGAAGCTGCTGTCATATGGCTAGATAGTAGGTGTCACGGGCAGTAGGTGAAATGTCCGGTGCCAGTCCTATCCTCTGGAATTGATAGTCACAGTCAGCAAGGTTAACGAATAGGTTATGTTGATATAGGTGCCCTGGTCCAGGAAGTTACAAGTGGAAACAAAAACAAAACATTTGAGGAAAGGGATTTGATACATTTAATACACGTAAATTCAAAGTTAATATGAGATACTTTTGCATCTTCTGAAACTGAACTAAGCCAATGGTTTCTATAAGTAATGTTCTGCTTGAAGCATCTGTTTTAAGAGTTGCGGCACTAACATATAAAACGTATTAAAATTGTTTTATTATTTTCACGTGCAGTGTTTTTCTCTTAAGTGTCTTGTGTAATTAATCAATATCTTTGGTGAAATACAGTGTGATAAAGTAAAATATGGTGCATTATTCAAAGATATAGTGAAAAGGTTGACATGCTAAAAGCATTGATAATCAGTAATAACGACAGTTGGTATTGTGATAATCAGTTGGAGTGTAGTAAAAATGGATAATGACCAAATAGGGTTGTTTCCATAATTCAGAATTTGGTTCGAATATGAATTTTTATAAATTAAGTAGTAAGTATATAAAACATAGATATCACATTAATTAATATTGTATATAATGTTTTACTAAATTATATGTTTTTTAAAATGGTCTAAAATTTAAAGCTGATTCGAAACGCGTTCTTATTGGTGATGAAGTAGAAAAGTAGTTCTAGAAAGGTCTCAATTATGCTGGTTGCGGAAATTTGGAATTTGACTTGACAATCATTCTGTCATTTCATTCATGTTCACCACGTTGTTGAGCCGATAAAGGTCAATTCACACATGCGGTACTGTGCGCCGACTGTGTCGTAACCGTGCACCGACTGTGTTGTGTTGTGCATATTCACACCAATCATGTTATTACGTGCCACAGTTAGTTAGTTTGTATCATGGATCCAAGAGAGGAGGACGTGGTTATAGCATGCGGAGCGTATCTAGTATTAACAGAAGAGGTGAAAAAAAGAAAGAGGAAAATTTGGGTTAACCGTTTATAGAGAGCTAGGGAGGAAGAAGGAGAATTTCACACAGCATTTGCTCGACTCAAAGATGATCCAGAACAATTTGTTTGATACTTTCGCATGACTTTCTTGAAATTTGACAATCTGCTGAAACTTTGTTAAAAATTCTTCATTAACAGGCATTTTTTGGCTTACTCGTCACATCGATGAATTTACACTAACCGCGATGAGGAATACCAGCGGCAAAATCGCGACACCCGAAAATGAACAAGCGCTGGCCGAAACATGACGATCGCCCTCTGGTCGCCTTCTGATAGTTCTCACTAGAGCGGTTATGCACGTACCATGCTTCTACCGTGTCGGACCATAACCTTGAGAAATCGCTTCCAGAGCGGTCGGAAGCAACACAGTCAGAGCACAGTCTGTACCTAGACCTACATGTGTGAATTAAACAGTGCAATTCAATACATTTTCAGTGGAAACTTCAGGTGATAGATTTAGTTCAAATCGACACAGTCGGTGCACAGTGGGTGCCCAGTACCGTATGTGTGAATTGACCTTAAGTGCGGTTGTATTTTACTAGTACCGTGTAAGTTAAGTCATACAAATTACAAATATTTGGACAAGATGGTACAAAACACCACTTATAAAATTTATTTGTTGCAGCCATCTTAACGATCGCACGTGCATCTGACATTTATATTATAATGACAACTACTTTGCTACGTCATTAAATTATGCAACTCAAAATACACCATGCAAATATGTTTTTGAGGCAAATTTTACGGCTTTAACTTAGCGAAGAAATTACTTCCAAAATAGAAAAAGTAATAATTAAAAAAATATATAGCGTTATAATTAAGTCCTAGAACCAATCTATACCATTTTGAAAAAAGTGATAAAACCCTATTATGGTTAACTATGATTGTGAGTACAGAATAATAATAATAATAATAACAATAATAGTGTTTAATAGTCCAACAGGAACAAAATCCCAATTACAGAACCATAATAGAAATTATTTAAATACATAAAAGTTCCTAAAATAAAGTTAAAACAACAAAACTAGTCTAACACACAAAAATAAATGTATAGGTAAGATAAGTAAAAAATATAAAAAGAATCTAGTTTATATTTTCAATTTTTTGGTGAGTCAAAGGGGAGGAGGTGGCCATTAATATTTTCATAAATAAACATATTTCAATCATTCTTTGACATGTCTAAAAATTCTAGTTAACTTTGTTGAAGCCTATTCCAAGACATTAGTACACTAGCAACACTGTGGAATACGCATCCACCATCACTCATAAAAATATTAGTATCGAAGTCGGATCAGTGGTCCTCAAAAAGTTTTCGATTGAAAAATCACAAAATTTATTTAAAATTTGACGTTTTTGCTCCTGATTTTTTGCAAAAAAACTATTAATTATATGTTCTACACAGTGAACTGTACTGCTGGTTAAAATATTTGTGCTTATTTAAGGTTCACTCTGTATTGTCTTTATGCAATACATATTTCAGTATACATTTGTTCTGCTTGTTTTAAAAAACAGTACAAACTTACATCATTCAACACTGTGCATTCATAGCTGGGCTGATACTTCTCTTGTTCAGAAATAGGACGCTTCATGATTTTCTCTCTGTCTTGCTTGTGTTTTCTGTCGGCCCCTTTTAGCTTGAACACTTTAATCTGACAAGCCGCTGCATGCAACCTCTTCGTACCATTTGTGTTTTCGGGGAACTGGTATGTTTCTACCTGAATGCGAAATGGAACACCTTTTTCTCCACCATGCTTCTTGGGGGTGAATTCTGTGCTGATGCAATTAACCTGAAAATAATAATAAGTATACAGGGTTAACTATGACTAAGTACAAATATTTTAAGAGGGGATAGAAAAAATTAAGAATTAACAGAATCTCCTTTCAAAAAAATTTCAAACTTATTATAAAGCAAAAAAATTTTTTTTTTGATATATTAAATCCTTATTTAACGCCGCCAATGCGAGAATCAGAGTAGGCAACCAACAAGCAATGTTCATACAACAGTTGGTCGAGTCGGTGTCGCTGTCATGTTATAATTAAATTCTATAAATGATACTGCAGGAAACAACTACTCCGCAGGCTAATGCCCTGACCGGTATTGAATTACACCTGCAGTATCTGTGTGAACAGCCAAGAACCCTTGTCGGCCACTCAACCAGACATAGACCGGTTTGGGGTTGTTAGCTCTCATCAGTATGCCATAGGTGAGATGGCTGACAATTGAACTGGCTGTTCCTTCATATGTAGGTTCACATATAAATAGAGTGCAGGTGAGATGTAACTGGTCTGCTACTTCCTGCTCGGCCTAAGTGGCTCGACTTATTGTTCACACAGATACTGCAGGTGTGATTCAATGTCGGTCGGGGCATTAGCCCGCGGAGTAGTTGTTTCCTGCAGTATCATTTATAGATTTAATGGCACATTGCCCAGGGCGAGAGGTCTGCGGTTAAGTACCTATGACAATGTAGGTCGCTTCCTGCAAGTCGAGCCGCTTAGGCCGAGCAGGAAGTAGCAGACCAGTTACATCTCATAATTCAATTCCTGTGTTTACATTGTAGTTTTGTGTTCTTCAGTTTTTAGTGACTTATTTTAATTTTAAACGTTTTATAGTTAATAAATAAATGAATGTGTGTGGGGTACAGATATTTTCCCACAATATAGTTCGCCGGTTTGCTTTTCTAGATTATGGTACAAGTCTGCCACGGGTGCATTCAAAGTTTTCTATTACCTACCTATTAGCACCACCCTTTCCTTTCATCCGATTTTCTTATAATAAATAGGCATTTTATCTAACTGTACCTACGGGAAGTGTGTTTTATCGGTAGTGAGTGAAAATATAGTTTCACCAGTTTGTAACAAAATAATAAAAAACTAATGCAAAATACTGGAGTTACTGGATTAACTGTTATCTACCTATCAGGTATTATTACTAATAAGAATGTTATTTTGTCGTTTCTGCATTTAGAAACACTGCAAAGGCCCGCATAGTAGCAGTACATTGTTGACAGATGTAAAGTCAACTATGGATCTAAGCCATCTCAGTCAATGCTTTATCATAGGCGCCGACTTTTCGTAGGAAAAAAGGGTTTCACCCCATTTTTTAAATATCGAGCTAAAATTCTGATATAATATTTCTAAAAATAGTAATTTATCTGTGCATAATCCCAATATAGATATGGTTTTTACACTCACCTTAATGTAAACACCAACTTCTTTCGTAGGATCCCAGTTAAAGTGGATTAGATTCACTGCATTTGATGGTTGAGTAATTTCATAGGCTCCATAAGAAAGAGGTACATCCACTTCTAAAATTCGATCACCTGGTCTGGCCTTTTGCCAGGCATCCATCTGTTCCTTTTCCATATACTGAAGTCGCCGTTCATGAAAACATATGCGAATAACAGACTGAAATATATAATTTTATTTTAATGGAAAATAGAAAATAAAAATAGGTTTAACTATTACTTTAAGCAATTTCCCCCTGTAGAGCGACAGGTCTCCAAGTTTCTTAAGTTTGATTTCATAACTCTGTCCTTGATTGAGGTATGTGAGGGTATCTTCGTTTTGCTTCGTAGCTATACTTGTTGCTGCCGCTAATACATACTGAAATCGGTAATCCTCTATTATTAAATTGTAGTTCGTCGACGAAACTGCATAGTTGTCCTGGGAATTTGGCGAGCTAGCCAAATTATTACCTAAAAAAAAGTTAGGCATAGGTTCTCTTTCACTCTTTCCTGATTTCAGGAGTTCAAGTATAATAACATTAAAATTAGACTTATTTGGAATAAAATAAATAAATTTCACACAATTTTGTACATCTAATGGGTTTTCCAATAAGAATATGATTTTGAAACGAACTGGTAATAAAGTTATACCTGTCACTAATTGTAATTTATCTCTAATAATTTATTATGGCCAAATACACACCTCAAGGACATTTGGTTATTATCCAAAGATATGCCATTCGTCACATCGTTGAGAAATTTGAAAATAATTTTATTCTTAAAAAATATAAAAACACCAGTAAGACGTCGAAATGCCAGAATTGTTGAGAAGATTGCTGCTGTAAGGGCTAGTGTTCCAGAGGATCCAAATTTATCAATTCCTCGTCATGCTCAACAGTTAAGGTTTAAAAAGACAACAACTTGACGGATTTTGCAAAAAGACTTGAACTTACACCCATCTAAGATTGTTTTAACCCAAGAACTTAAATCACTAGACTATCGGCGGTGCCGAGAATTTGCTGCTTCGAGTTTAGAACAACTTGAAAGGGATCCTAATTTTGAGGAAAAAATAATCTTTTCAGATGCTCATTTTTGGTTAAATGGATATGTTAACAAGCAAAATTGCCATTTTTGGTATGAAAACAATCCACAACAGATTCACAAGAAGCCTTTGTATCCGCTACTATATGGCGTGGTTTATGGCATGATGGCAACATCAGACCATTTTTTTCCAAAATGAGGTAGGAGATGCAGTTACAGTGAATGGGGTGAACAATACCGACAGATGTTAAGACATTTTTTGTGGCCAGATGGTGCCACATGTCACACTGCCTCCGATTCTGTGATATAACACTTTTAGATTACTTCTTTTAGGGTTATTTGAAATCTAAGGTCTATGCAAACAAACCACAAATACTTCATGAATTAAGATTGAAGACTGAATGCTGCTTTCGTCAGATGATGCCTCATTTATTGCACAAAGTCATCTAAAATTCGGTTTGTCAAATTCGCTCGTGTAGACGAAATCTAGGTGGACATTCAAAGGATGTGTTATTCAAAACATGAATGTTATTTACTGTACTCTAAGATAATATAAAAAGCTGGGTTGTATCTGAAATAATTTTAATTTTATTTCATTTTAAAATCATATCGTTCTTATTGAAAAACCCATTATATCCACATCCTTTGTCAAAATTTAATTTCATGTTTTTATTTCATTTAATTTTATTTTTATACAGAATAGATTTTATTTCCTTCAAAGACTTTTATAAGGTACATAAATGACTTACTATCCATAACATTATGCAAATTCACTAGAGCGGTTTGGCTCAATAGTTGATTGATAGTATTGTTGAACATGTTCTGACTGTTATCTTCCATAGTGCTGTTCACAGGATTGTTCTGTTGGGTAGAAGTCGGACTCTGGCGGGTCTGTCGGACCACTTGTAAATGTGGCATCTCGGTAGACGTTGGAGATGGGGCCTCTTGCTTAAAGACTGTCATGCCGTTTATGGAAAGGATAGCTTCACTATAAAAAATCATGTTAATTAGTTTTGACCTAAAAAAAGCACACGAATCTTTAATTATGTCTTAACTTTTAAACATATTTATTACTTATATAAATCTATGTAGTTTTGAACAGAAATTTTTTTACCTGACATTGTATGTGTTGTTGGCAAGTTCTGTACCAAGATTTAGGGATGTTTCGATATCTGTATTGAGATCTGAGTAATCTTCAACTTGCCAGTGAGGCATTTTTGCGGTACCTAGAAAAAAATTATAAACAATATTACAAAGAGTAGCAATATATTATCTACATATTCACATTTCACTGCATATAAAAGTAATGGTTTGGTTGTATTCCTATTTTTATCACATTGTTTGTATTAAGACAAATGATTCGTACTTGAATATTTTACTTTAGATATGTTTGAAATATGCAACTGGAATCATATTTTGTAATAAGTAAAAATTTAAACTTATCAAAAACTAACACATATTGAAGTGAGCAGTTGAATCTGGAGTTACTGCATAATACTTAGGTAAATTTAGTCTCACTGTGAATTTCAAATTATGCAGTATGAACAGAGAAAGTAAGAAAGAATGTATGTTACAAATTCCTGATAAATTATTATAGCTGTCTCGTTTATTCTGTCCAAATTATTACTGAAATTACAAAAGCATGTTTATAAAGTGAAGGTTGTACCTGAAATTAAAATAATAATACATAACAATAATCATTTTATGATTTTTTTCACTTTAACAAATGGAGATGGTCTTCTGTGGTTTGATAATGTTTTCCAAGTGTATTTTGAAATATGTATATTTTAAAAATATGTTGCAGGAGAAGTCTCACTAAATAATAATAATAATAATAAATGACTTTATTTAATGATAATGAACAAAAAAAACATATTTACACGGTTACATCATATAAAATACACTACAAAATTTCACAAATTAACAAATACCTACACATCATTATCAATTAAAAAGGCGAGTTCAACCGCTCATTTTAGAAATATTATCTAGAATTATTAATTTGACAATTTTGGTATAAACTACAGCTCAATATAATTACCATAGTACTTTAAATTATTGCTTTAATAAAGTTACAATGTGACAGATATACAAGGTGTTTTAGATAATAATGCTAAATTTAATACTAAGATAATTGTAGAAAATAAGCAAAAAAATCAAAGACTGTATTATACAAGGTGTTCAGTAAATAATTATCTTTAACGCTAACTTCTTTGAATAAAAATAATGTGATTTAATCAACTCACCTAGTACAATTTTGCTTCCTCAAGAAGTTAGAGGCTTGATAAAGTACTTTTTACTTCATTCTTTTACTGTAATTTCCTTTTTTTACTTATATTTTGGAAAACGAGGTTGTTGTGCGAGATAAACACGAATATCTGATTGATTTTTGCATGAAATGATAAATTATGTTTTTAAGACATTTCTCAGGATAAAAAATCTACACAATATTAGTTAATTTATTAATCAAAGCTAAGCTTTAAATTTTTCAATAAAAATTTAGTTGTTACGGAAAATGTGTAAATTTATGAGTCTATACAGGAAGTTAAGTAAAGAATGGGCCATACATTAAGGCTTTACTCGCGGCAATTCAGACGTCTTACGTCATGGCTGACGTTACGCAATTATTGTTTTTATTGTCTACGTAATTTTCGATATTTGGCCGCGTTAAAAACAATAAGTTTTTGAAATTTATTGCAATATATAACGCAAACTTTTAGTGTAATATATTGTTTTATTACTCTCAGTTGCAGTTTCTTAAATATTTTGATGAAAATATGAATTATTCATTTGTTCGTATGACGTAAGTCGTCTGAATTTTTGCCGCGAGTATAGCATGCCTTTATAAAAATAATGTGATGTAAATCAAGTTGCCTTAGTACAATGTTGCTTCCTTAAGTTAATAGACCTGAGGAGGTACTTTTTTTGAATTTTTTTTACGATAATATTCTCATTTGTTGGGTAATTGTACTCAAATTTTGTAAAAGAAGATGTTTTTGTGAGATACAGAAACATAAATATCTGATTGATTTTTTGCATTCAATGTACAGGGTTCTGAGCCCCTGTTAATTGCCACTATATTATTCCATTCAGATTTTTTTATAGATAGCGGTTTTTGGGAAAATGATTAATTATTAGTTCTTAAAAACAAGTTTCGATTAGTTTTAAAAAAGGCATACTTGTTTCACGGCGCTTTAACACACCATTTTAAAGATAACTGGGTTTAATGGAATTCATTGAGGGCGGCATTACCCGTGTATTATGCAGAGTAGTCTATACAAGACAGTAAGATTTTAAAGCTTTGACAGATACTGCCATCTATATCTATATATCTATCTATCTATTGTAATAGCACTAATAGCTAAACTATGTATGGCTCAAAAAATACCTCTTACTGTATATTACGTGATCTTAATGTGGATAAATATGGCGATAATCAAAACAACATGCATATCGACATAGATAATTTTAAGTTTACCTTTCTCTCTTCTACAAAAAATTTAAAACTCTTTTTGACTGCAGCAAAATACACATAAAGGATGAACTTAGGAAAGGTTTGTGTTTATTTTTCTTACTTTGGCTTTTAAATTTGAAAAATTAATTGTTGACTTTTATGTAAAAATTTCATAAAAAGGGCCACTTTCAATAAATATTTTAAATATAAAATCGCTACATTTTGGCAATATAAATACTAACACTACCTAAGTTGAACTTTCTAGTATTCAGTAATGTATAATTCTTTTTGGTAACTTTAACAGGGTTTAAAATTCCTAACTTTAAAATTACGTCGACATTTCACCAATTTGGCCCACAAATACGGCCACCTTAAGCTTGGAAATCAATATATAAATTCTAACAAATTATTAATTCAAACCGCTATTATAGTTAGTAACATCTAGTAAGTAGCTATCTGATGTATATTTCAAAAATAAAGGTTTTGTTTTTTCTACTGCATTCTGGTTATTTTTTCTTATTTTATTATTTTTTAAATGTTGTGGTTTTTTCATAGTTCTTTGTGTCGTGTTTCATGCTGTTTTATAAAAACAACATTACTAAATTAATGTAATAACGTTTTGAATTAATAATTTGTTACAGTTAACGTATCAATTTCCAAGCTCAACAAATGCGTTAAACGCAGTTTTTTCTAAAACAGTGCATTTAAGCGGCATGCAACAAGTATAGGTACCATTCTTAAAACTAATCGAAGGCTGTTGCAAAATAACTAATCATTTTACAAAAACTTTTATATCCTTATAAAATCTGAGAGGAATAACAGTGGCACGGGGCTCAAAACCTTGTACATTGAATACAAAAATCAATCACATATTCATGTTTATCTCACAAAATATGAGTACAATTACCCAACAAATGAGGATATTATCGTAAAAAAAATAAATAAAAAAGTACCTTTTCAGGTCTATAACTTAAAGAAGCAAAATTGTACTAAAGCAACTTGATATAAATCACATTATTTTTATCCAGGGAAGTTATACTCGCAACAAGAATTCAGACGACTTGCGTCATACGAACACAAATGAATAAATAATTCATTATATTTTCATCAAAATATTTAAGAAACTGCAACTGATAGTAATAAAACTATATACTACACTAAAAGTTTGCATTATATATTGCACTAGATTGCAAAAAATGATTGTTTTTAACGCGACCAAATATCGAAAATTACGTTGACAATAAAAACAAATGTGTAACATTAGCTGTGACATAAGATGTCTGCGTCACGTCAACTGTGCCTCAACATTCGCCCGGCCTAACAATAAATTTGAAATTATTCTCATGCACTGAATTTTTCCCACCTGACAACACTGCCTTATGCGAACAGTGGAAGCACGCTGTGGTGGAAGTATGCGTGTAGCATGACACAAATACACGCAAGCGGCAAAACACAATTCACCATCAAGATCCTCACTTTCCAAATGTGTATAATAAAACGGCTAGAATTTCTATGGTTTACGAATAAAAATATATATAAAAGTTGTATTTCTACGAAAGCACCATGGTGTCACGGACATACCTAGTTTTTATTTTTGGAAAACTTAATATATTGAGTTTATTCTCAATATCTTGACTTTTTTCTCAGGACAGATGGAATCCTACTTTTTTAGTGGAAGAAAATTTTCTCGACAATGCGATAATGAAAAAGAAGTAGTAAAACTAAGCTGTTTGTCTAACTAATAGTTTTAAAATTAACAGATATGCTAACGTAAAAACTTAATTTTCGTGTACTCATATCTTGAACATTTTTAAAGATATTTCATTCAAATTTGGGAACAAAGAGGTTCCCCTTCGCATCTCATATCGGACGTCTATGATTGAATTTCAATATTATTGCGTTAAACTATTTTTTTTTTGTCTGTATCTTATCATGAAACTTTCTAAATAACATAATTCACACATTTCAGGGGTCTGGGGGCAACATAAATGTTTAAGGTTTTAATTGAAAATTAAAGAACCGTTGAGGGGTAGGTTAACAAAATTTGGTATAGAGTTTCTAATGAAACTGAATAAGAATCCGTCAAAAATAATTTCCTAAAAAATCGCAATGTGATTTCTCAAATACCTGGTCCCCATTTTCTATTCTACGTGCAACGCCTATGATTCAATTAACACGTTTTTACATCTTAAATCGCTAGTGCAATGTGAATAAATACATAAAAATACTATAGTACTAAAAGAAAAGTCAAGATATTGAATTTTTTCCATTATATTGGGAAAAAAGTCAAGATATTGAGAATAATCTCAATATATTGAATTTTCTAAAAATAAAAAGTATGTTTGACACCAGTATGCTTTATTTATTCTTTTAGTGTTAACATATTTGAATATGGAAAAAATTATAGAGATATATTTAAAACGTTATGTGGAATCGGTGTATTATGTAACTTGAAAAAGAACATTTTGAGTAATCCCGTATAATTTAGTTGCAGATAGTGTTTTTAAAAATGAATTATGGATAACACATTCCTAACGTAAATTTCTACTACTAATAAGTTATGTTTGAAAATAAGAAAATTACAAACCAAGCACTTATTTCCTTAAAGTAAAATAAAAAGTAAAAGCTTAAGGTGCCCGTATCTCTCGCCGTAAAATGATCAAATTTGTGGTGTTTTTTAGGTACTGAAATCTCGAAAAGTTAAACACGTAGAGAAAAAGTAAAAAGTTATTGATATTTTGTTTATCCACTTTACTATTTAAACTTTTCTCAAATAATGTAATAACTTTTAAAATGCATTTATATGACACACATAATTTCGCTATTCTAACCCCACATTTTAACAATTATTTTCACATACTTATAAACAAAAGTGAACAATCTTATATGCAGAACTATGTAAGTTTATGTTATAACAATGTTTACATCTATAGTTGAATTTAAAAAATACGTATTTTGAAAGATTTCAGTACCTAAAAATTCATTGGATAGATCGCTTTCTAATGTTAAATATTGATTTTACTTGGGTACCTTTGAATATTTGCAGGTGGAATGAGATAACATTGCTGTTATTTGCTAAATAAACTCTATATTATTCAGTTTTTAAATGTCTAAAATAACTTGTATTATTGTAGAAAACACTATTTCAAGAACAGCGCCCTTAAATACAAAAGTTGTTAACTGAATAACTGGATTACTTTATATTTAAAAATATACTCAGGAAGCACGTTTTCTAAACCAATCCTATTGCCCACGTACCTTTAACTTTTAAATAAATACATTTTAAAAATAAAGTTAGTGACTGAGCCAGACATGTACTGTTGTTAACTAGCCTTTGAGTGTAGTGTAGAATAAAGTTACAGTTTGTTGTTAACTACACACACTTTCAAACGGTTACTTGAACACGCACATCTACTCTTACTGCTTCAAAGTAGCTATTTATGTTATTTTATTGTATTGGTCATTTTTAAGTTATTTCTTCAATTACTAAATTCGTATTTATGGTTTCAATGTGTAAATTTTAATAGACGCTAAATAAGATTCCCGCCAATAGATGTGAATGTTTTTCAGATGTCTGATATTTGGTTTAATATTTGCAGATGTCAAGTGACAACGAAGTGGCAAACAAACTCTTGGAAGTGCGGTATTTTATCCAGAGAAACCGTTCCCTGGACGAGCTGTATGCCCCTCTTAATTGAAAAGGTCGCTTCGCAATTATTATTGACGTCACACCGCAATTTTTTACTTAACAGATTGTGTGTCTGTAATGTATGTACGCGGCAATTTAAAATTTATATAGCTGGCTCACTCATGCTTTAGAATGTTCATTCATTGCGAAAATCACAATTCTCTACACGTGCCAGCAAAATGAGGTCTGGACATTTTCTGTAGGTACCCTAGTACCAAGCTTATAAAATTAATTTCTGGCTCACGTTTCCGCACTTATTGATTTGATTCACGGGTATTCTCAATTCGGATTTTGGGGTAGTTCTCGTACTTCACCATTATTCATATTTACGTATCAGATTAATACGTACAGTGCACCATGTCGTAGTTTTTAATTTTTATTTTTCAGTTTTTTACAATGCAATCAAATATCAAAACTGGATTATTTAGGGTGTATCTAAAAAGGTCTAAACAATTGCACAAGTTCCTGAGGCTAAAATATGAGGATCTAATCCAATTTACCTTGGTCAAAAAGTTGACAGTTTCCGAAAAACAAAATGTCAAAGTTATTATTATTATTTATTTTGTAAATATTTATCTTAATAACAGCATAATTTGCATGCAATTTGGTACTTTTGACAAAGTTCCAAACATAGGTATTCGGTGTCCAGACTCGGACCTTCTTCAACTCCGGTCTCCTAGTCTTTGAAGGAGCAAAATTACCGGTTGCTCAAAGACGCCTTTCAACAGCGGCAAATGTTTGGTGATTTGGAATGCGTCCATTTGGAAATTTTTCTGTATAATATATATTCTCACCCACACCATTTCTTTGACAATAGTCGTAAACTAATATCACATCGGCCATTAGGTATATTTCCGCATGAAATTTTTGAAATATTAGAGGAATTATTTTGATCAAAATTTGGTATAGAGACTGATTATATGCAAATTAGCAGGTTAAGCCTTGTCCGCATGGGCGCGAAATTCGCAAAAATTCTCACGAATTTCGTAGATTTTGATTTAAATTATTAATAGCGGGAAACTGTCAACTTTTCGCCAATTTCGTAAAACACGAATATTATTGCTATTTTCATGATTATGTGGGTGTTACGGATCATTTCTAGTTTAATTAGGTTTAGTATTACGAGTAACAAATTTGATATATTTCTTAGTTATCATTAGCGGACAATTATTTCACTCTCCCTATTTAGTACTCATGGCGTAACACAATCGTTTATTGTTCTTTTGCTCTTTCATCCACTACTAGTAAATATTTCATTCGTATTAATTCATTTTCGCAAATTTCAAATATTATTCAGCTGCAAAGTATGTAAACAAACTTGATCGAGGTTAGGTTCGTTGAGAAATTGTCTTATTCTTGTTCCTATAAAAATATCAAATATCATTAAGGATTGCTTATATTGATTAGAAAAAAAAGATGTTTAAAAATAATAATTTTACCTTTAATTATAATAATTTTTAAAATGATGACATTTATTTGACAACAGCCAGATCAAAATTCCTAAATTTTAAAAATCCCCTAAACATTCACATTTTGACATTTTCTCTGCCCATGTGGTCTTTTTTGCTGGCTCTCTGACTTCTCAAGTTGAACTGGACAAGTTCGAGACATTTTTATGGATTTACTTGAGAATTAGAATTATATGTTGGAAGATACATGGCTAGTTAGCCAAGCAGTAGATTCTACTGGATCTCGTTCTAATAAAGTCAGAAACCACATTTTCCTTCAAGGCCTCACACCATTCCAAGGTAAGTCATCTTGCTACAGATCCCTTCACCTCCTAACATTTTATTTGCTAGTCATAGACAGTAAGCATTTATTTCTCTTCTAGGCCTTATTATTTTTCATCTTCCCTATTATATCCGTTTATGGTTAATAATATTCTCCCTCCTCGTCTCACGTTTGCATGCTTGTTTGAACATCTTGTATATCCGGCTGCATTATCGTCGACTTGAGAGCACCGCTCGACTGTTCCCTGCATGAAACGCCGTAGACTCCAGCCACTACGACATGCACTTGCACTGCTCCTAGACGTGTTCCAGGATCCCGCAGTCTATATTTGGCAGCCCCCTCTAGATTTGGAGACATCGTACAGAACCCCAGGGACCAACAGATAAGTCTGCCTAAACTTGCATGCGCATACTTTTTCCTTTTGCTTTTGCCCGCCATATTTACATATATTATAGGTTTAAATAGTGCTTTTGTGCTTGTAAGCGAGTATTCTGATATTAGTATTATTATTATTCTATTTCTTTGCCTGCCATACCCTGCAGTTAATTTTGGATAGTGCTTGGTAATAGTTTTGTGCTTGCATTCGTGCTTCGTAGTTATTATTCTGCTTTATTTTGCCTCTAGCATAGACTTTGTACACAACTATAATATCACAGTAGTGTTTAGAACCTGCACTCCTCTCACTCCGCTTGATAACCTTTACTTTATTTAAGTTATAAATATCAGTCTCCATACTTGGCCCCTTTTGGTCCAATAAGGGTAAGATTTGTAAGAATGGTACAAGTATATGCCTAGGTATATTAGTTCGCAGTAGCCTAAAAGTAGTCCACAATTTATTGGGGGATATAATATATGTATTTTGTTTATTACTTACGAGTAGCAAACGATTGTTTTGTAAGGTACGCAATAGCGCTGTTGGGTAACCCAATTTTGTAGTACATATTGTATAATATTAATAGATTCCCTAGATTTATGTAACATATTGTTATTCCAACTTGAAGTGTGGTCAGATTAGATTTGACATTCGCTGCGAAGCATAGAAAATTAACTAAGCTAGACAACCATTAGGCCACCATTGACCACAGATGCTTACCCGGTGGATCCGATAGGTCCACGGATATATTAGTAAAGTAGACTGACCCATCAGTGGTTTTATTCCCCCGCATTTTTGTCATCAGTGAGTAAATATCAAACAATAAATATATCAAAATTTGTCACTCTATTAAGTGAACTTTATTTCCGAACCCCTCCCTTGCTGTTACGGCGGCAATTTTTTTTGTGTCGCGTGACAAGATTTGGCGCCCAATGTGGGTCCAAGGATATATTAGTAAAGTAGACTGACCCATCAGTGGTTTTATTCCCCCGCATTTTTGTCATCAGTGAGTAAATATCAAACAATAAATATATCAAAATTTGTCACTCTATTAAGTGAACTTTATTTCCGAACCCCTCCCTTGCTGTTACGGCGGCAATTTTTTTGTGTCGCGTGACAAGATTTGGCGCCCAACTATATTTTTTTTTGAAAAATATTTATCGTTGGATATTACTCAGACTGATTTTAGCGTTACTTTGCCGATTAATATTATTTATACAGGGTGATCAAGCATTATAAATTGTAATTCACTAGCAAACAAAATATTTTGTGTACAGAGTCTTATTCTTAAACTTGAGAACATTTTTAAAAATTTTTGCATAAACTTACATGGTTGAAATTTTTGTTTTGTTGAGCATATACAGGGTGTGATCACAAATTATAATTCGAAATATAAACTTAATTATTTTATAGATCTTATTAAAATATTTGACTGGTTTATTAGTAATCTTAAATTAGACATTAATTCAACATATATACAGGGTCTTTGGAGTAGTAATGCCGTGTTGGACAATAGTTTTCATATTTTTTTTCTAGTTGATTAAGTTCGATGGTATTTAACTGGATAAATAATTAGTTAAGTGATATTTGGTAGGATTTATACAGGGTGGTACAATATACTTCCTGCAGTTATTATTTGGTTATTCGATAGGTACTTTTGTAATTTACTGCGTCAAATTTAGTTGTTAGGTTCGACACTTTTTTTCTTTTATTGTTTTCTTTTTTTTAAGTTAAGATCGGGGTTAATACAATACTCTTAGGTAATTTTTCTTAGAAATCATGGAAGTAAATAGGCTTTTGGATTCTGAGCTTTCATATGAAATTTTAATTCGTCAAGGATCGGTTAGTGGTACCGTAGAAGAAAAACGTTGTAGGTTAAGGCAGTTGTTACGTCGAGAACGGGAAGGTGGTGCGGTCGCTCCTACCTCTGTTTTCTTAAATGCTGATGAGGAATTAGACATATGTTCACTTAAGTTAACAGCCTTAGAAAGAGAAATTGAATCTTTTAACTTTGAAAACAGGAAAAATGAGTTCCAGCGTCTTTATACGAGACTGTTGCATGTGACATTAAGACTAGGTCGTATAATAGCACAAAATGAAAGTCATAATAAGTTACGCAACGATTTATTGGTAAAAGGTCGCAAATTAATAGGGGATCTAAATTTAGCGTACGATGGAGTACCTTGTGCATCTAATGAAACGTCGGGACGTGTTCAGTCGCAGGTATCTATTTTAGATACACCTAACCCCTTAATTCCGGAAATTGTTTCTCAAAATTCACCCAATCGAGAAAGGCACGATGCTCAAATGCATCCATCGACATCAGAACCTATAATCCAGGAATTAGGTGATGAAAACCGTCTTCTGGATATTCCTAAATCGATACCGTCCAATCGCTTTGTACAGTCGGCACCAGTTGCAGCTTCCAGTCGCGTTCATGACGTTCCTTCTTGTAGTAGAACTTCCATTCCCTTAAATTCTTCCCCTCGGCAGCGTGAAACCTTTCAAGATCCCACACCGATTTCCCGGTTTGCAGAGACTAATTTTGAATTACCGCCTATTCGTAGTCAGTCTACTTCTAGAGTCCGGTTCAGTGATGAGTTAAATCATCATCAGCCACCAGACGAATGGTCGCATCGGCCAAATGAATACCATTTCTCTAATGTAAACGAGACTTTACCTGGGGTTGAGTCCCTAACACATAAATTAGAGGCCGTACACTTTTCACCGATAAATGTAGATAGTGGCTTGCCAGGTTATTATAGAACTTTTCCAGAACGGTCATATTATGTCGACGTAGGTAAATGGAACGTAAAATTTGATGGCGTATCCAGCGTCAATGATTTTTTACAGCGCATTGAGGAACTGAGAATATCGCGTGGTATGTCGAAAAATCAACTCTTACGGTCAGCCGCGGAATTATTTACTCGTGACGCTTTGATATGGTATCGAACCAACCAATTCACCTCATGGGATGATTTAGTTACTCAACTACGGGATAATTTTCAGCCGTATGATTACGAAAACGGAATCTGGGAGGAATTGAGACGGCGGACACAGGGTGCCCAAGAGCGCGTTGTCGTCTTCGTGGCCTCCATGGAGCAACTCTTTAATCGCTTATCCCAGAGACCAACGGAACAAAATCGCATTTCACTAATACGCAGAAATTTGTTACCGTATATCCAAAAACAGTTATCGTTACACACGGTTAATTCGATTAGAGAACTTATAAGAGTCAGCCGTGCTATCGAGGAAACAGAACTTCGCGTGCAGAGATTCTGCCCTCCTCCTACAAATTTCCGACAGTTACTAGAGCCCCAACTTGCTTATAGGAAACCAATGTCTTCTGTCGCACCGGTATCTACAGTTCGAAACACAGACGTACGAAATAGTAACCAGCTCGAATGCGGATCGACTCCGACCGCCGCAATTAGCGATCAACAAGCAAATACAGGAAATGCAGTCACTTGTTGGAATTGTAAAGGCACGGGCCACAGATTTAGGAAATGTGAACAACCGCGGCGGGTATTTTGCTTCAAATGCGGCTATGATAATGTGCCTACTTATAAATGTCCAAACTGTCAAAAAAACGTACGATCGGGCCAGCAGTAAGCCGTCTGCTTGACCCTACAGCGGAATCTAAATCGGCTGAGCATAGGGTTATCTTAAATTACGTGTTTGCGCATGCCAAAAACGATAAGAGACCGTACTTAAATGTTGTTATTTTCGGTAAGACATTCCTTGGCTTATTAGACAGCGGTTGTACTACAACCATACTAGGTGCTTCAGGCTGGAACATATTGCGAGGGTTATGTCCTTTGAATACTTCTAAAATCCATACTTGCAGTGTAGCAAATGGGCAGACTTGCAAAAGTATTGGTTATGTTAATCTCCCCATTGAAGTTCAAGGGCGGACCAAGGTTTTTGAAGTTCTTATTGTCCCGTCTATGGCCCAAGAACTTATTTTAGGTTTTGATTTTTGGACCAATATGGGAATAATCCCCGATTTATTTGCAGACGTATGGTCATTTCGATCGGACTCACCATGTCAATCTCTCCGTGTTGACGCTATTCATCCTCTTGACTCTTTATCTAACGAACAAAAAACGATTCTGTATGAAATGATTGACGAATCGTTCTCTCTTATGAGTAAGAAGCTCGGGTGTACTCATTTGGTAGAACTAACCATACGAACGAATTCGCCACCAATAAAACAACGGTACTACCCGCTGTCGCCAATATTACAAAAGGAAGTTAATGCTGAACTCGAATCGATGTTAGCGGAGGACATCATAGAAGAGTCGGAGAGCGCTTGGTCTTCACCCATAGTTATGGTGAAGAAGCCTGATGGTAAGTGGCGGTTCTGTGTGGACTATCGGGCACTCAACAAAGTTAGTCTCCCCGATGCGTATCCACTTCCGTATGTTAACAATACGCTCGATAAATTACGGGACGCAAGATTTTTAACAACTTTGGACATAAAGTCTGCCTACTGGCAAATTCCAGTAGCAAAGGAGTCGCGACCCTTAACGGCGTTTACCGTACCTAATCGCGGTTTGTATCAATTTAAACGCATGCCTTTTGGCATACATTCAGCGCCGGCTGTTTGGCAACGTCTAATAGATCGTGTAATTGGCGTTGATCTGGAGAAGTATGTGTTCGTTTATTTAGACGATATCATCGTTTGTACCCCTACATTCGAACTTCACGTAGATATTTTGAGAGAGGTCCTCGCGCGTATCGCGAAGGCTGGGTTAACGGTTAACCGAGAAAAATGCAACTTCTGTAAGCCCGAATTAAAATATTTAGGTTACGTAGTAAACTCGTCTGGGCTATTAGTAGATCCGGCCAAAGTAGAAGCAATTCTACAAATTCCTCCACCGAAAAATGTTACAGAAGTGCGCCGGGTTATAGGTTTAGCCTCGTGGTACAGGCGCTTTGTACCTAACTTCTCGACGATTATCGCTCCACTTACCGATCTGACACGGAAAAATAAACCGTTCCAATGGGACTCCTCTTGTGACAAAGCTCTAAATACGATAAAGGAACACTTGGTAACTGCACCAGTGTTGAGCTGTCCAAATTTTGAGCTTCCTTTCATCATCCAGACGGACGCTTCTGATTTTGGCTTAGGAGCTGTTCTTGTTCAAGAACAGGATGGAATCGAACGAGTTATTTGCTATGCTAGCAGATCCCTAAATAAACAAGAGAGAAAGTATAGCACGGTTGAGAAAGAGTGCTTGGCCATAATCTTTGCTATTGAGAAATGGCGACCATATATTGAAGGGTCGAAATTTACGGTGATAACGGACCACCACAGCCTGAAGTGGTTGCACAAAATTAAGGACCCTATTGGCAGAATTGCTAGATGGGCCATTCGCCTGCAACAGCATGATTTTGAGGTAGTGCACCGACCCGGTAGACATCATACGGTACCAGATGCACTATCCCGTGCCGTTCCAGTTGTGGATAGTTTGGCTATGGTGGATAACGACGAGGATTCCGTATGGGAAACCACTGATAAGTGGTATCAGAAATTGATGGAATGTGTTAAAAACCAGCCTGAACGGTATCCTCTCTGGATGATTGACAACGGTCGTTTGTATAAACGAGATACTCCCCGTTATCCGGATCTTACGGGCACTTTATGGTTGTGCGTTGTTCCAAAAGAACGGCGGACCAAAATTATTAGGGACCATCACGATCCTCCCCATTGCGGTCATCTGGGTATTTTTAAAACAACTGCACGTATTTCCCAGCGGTACTATTGGCCGAAACTTCGTGCTGATGTGGCGGCTTATATAAGAAAATGTAATACGTGCCTGCAGACAAAACCTGAACAGAAGAGACCCATAGGATGTATGCTGAGTGTCCAACCAACAGCTGAACGTCCTTGGCAGCTAGTTAGTATGGATCTCGTCGGCCCTCTTCCAAGATCAAGTTCAGGATATGTATACATTTTGTCGATACTGGACTGCTTTAGTAAATTCGCCTTGTTCTTTCCTTTACGGGCTGCTACCACTTCTGCTATTACAAAAATTTTAGAGGACCAGGTCATATTAGTCTTCGGTTGTCCTGAAAAGATTATAGTTGATAATGGCCCACAATTTAGGAGTAATCCGTTTAAAAATTTAGCAGATAGTTACCATATAAAGGTGTGTTACACTCCAAACTATCACCCTCAAGCGAACCCGGTTGAGCGAGTTCACAGGGTAGTGAAGACCATGTTAGCAGCATACGTGAAACAGAAACACCACCATTGGGATCGTTATCTTCCAAAAATAGCGTCAGCCATCAGATCCTCTCGTTCTGAGGTCACAAATTTAACACCGAACTTCATCAATTTTGGACGAGAAATTCGATTATCAGGTAAATCCGATGAGACCGTAACGGATACACCTGGCCTTTCCATAGTGGATGAGCCCGAAGCAATATCGGATACTCTTAAGGAAGTTTTTAAAGATGTTAAGAAACGCCTCAAAGATGCCTTTAATATTTCCAAAAAGCCATATAACCTTCGTCGTCGCCATGATCAATTCCAACTGGGTCAAACGGTGTGGAAACGAAACTATGTTTTGTCAGATGCTAGTAAGAAGTTCACGTCGAAGCTAGCACCCAAGTTTACTGGTCCATATGCCATAAAGAATATCCTTTCTCCATGGACATATGAATTGACGGATGAGACAGGTCGTTCCGTGGGCACATGGCATGCCAAAGACTTAAAGTCCCATCCACCCGATGCTGAGAATGATTAATTTTTTTGATACCTATTTCTGTAAAAGTTTACGAGGTAAACTTTTCAGAGGAAGGAGGGGTGTTGTTACGGGTCGTTTCTAGTTTAATTAGGTTTAGTCGTATTACGAGTAACAAATTTGATATATTTCTTAGTTATTATTAGCGGACAATTATTTCACTCTCCCCTATTTAGTACTCATGGCGTAACACAATCGTTTATTGTTCTTTTGCTCTTTCATCCACTACTAGTAAATATTTCATTCGTATTAATTCATTTTCGCAAATTTCAAATATTATTCAGCTGCAAAGTATGTAAACAAACTTGATCGAGGTTAGGTTCGTTGAGAAATTGTCTTATTCTTGTTCCTATAAAAATATCAAATATCATTAAGGATTGCTTATATTGATTAGCAAAAAAGATGTTTAAAAATAATAATTTTACCTTTAATTATAATAATTTTTAAAATGATGACATTTATTTGACAACAGCCAGATCAAAATTCCTAAATTTTAAAAATCCCTAAACATTCACATTTTGACATTTTCTCTGCCCATGTGGTCTTTTTTGCTGGCTCTCTGACTTCTCAAGTTGAACTGGACAAGTTCGAGACATTTTTATGGATTTACTTGAGAATTAGAATTATATGTTGGAAGATACATGGCTAGTTAACCAAGCAGTAGATTCTACTGGATCTCGTTCTAATAAAGTCAGAAACCACATTTTCCTTCAAGGCCTCACACCATTCCAAGGTAAGTCATCTTGCTACAGATCCCTTCACCTCCTAACATTTTATTTGCTAGTCATAGACAGTAGCATTTATTTCTCTTCTAGGCCTTATTATTTTTCATCTTCCCTATTATATCCGTTTATGGTTAATAATATTCTCCCTCCTCGTCTCACGTTTGCATGCTTGTTTGAACATCTTGTATATCCGGCTGCATTATCGTCGACTTGAGAGCACCGCTACGACTGTTCCCTGCATGAAACGCTTCGTAGACTCCAGCCACTACGACATGCACTTGCACTGCTCATAGACGTGTTCCAGGATCCCGCAGTCTATATTTGGCAGCCCCCCCTCTAGATTTGGAGACATCGTACAGAACCCCAGGGACCCACAGATAAGTCTGCCTAAACTTGCATGCGCATACTTTTTTCCTATTGCTTTTGCCTGCCATATTTACATAAATTTTACTATTTAAATAGTGCTTATTATTATTTTGTGCTTGTAAGCTAGTAAGCTGATATTAGTATTATTATTATTCTATTTCTTTGTCTGCCATACCCTGCATAGTTAATTTTGGATAGTGCTTGGTAATAGTTTTGTGCTTGCATTCGTGCTTCGTAGTTATTATTCTGCTTTATTTTGCCTCTAGCATAGACTTTGTACACAACTATAATATCACAGTAGTGTTTAGAACCTGCACTCCTCTCACTCCGCTTGATAACCTTTACTTTATTTAAGTTATAAATATCAGTCTCCATACTTGGCCCCTTTTGGTCCAATAAGGGTAAGATTTGTAAGAATGGTACAAGTATATGCCTAGGTATATTAGTTCGCAGTAGCCTAAAAGTAGTCCACAATTTATTGGGGGATATAATATATGTATTTTGTTTATTACTTACGAGTAGCAAACGATTGTTTTGTAAGGTACGCAATAGCGCTGTTGGGTAACCCAATTTTGTAGTACATATTGTATAATATTAATAGATTCCCTAGATTTATGTAACATATTGTTATTCCAACTTGAAGTGTGGTCAGATTAGATTTGACATTCGCTGCGAAGCATAGAAAATTAACTAAGCTAGACAACCATTAGGCCACAATTGACCACAGATGCTTACCCGGTGGATCCGATAGGTCCACGGATATATTAGTAAAGTAGACTGACCCATCAGTGGTTTTATTCCCCCGCATTTTTGTCATCAGTGAGTAAATATCAAACAATAAATATATCAAAATTTGTCACTCTATTAAGTGAACTTTATTTCCGAACCCTCCCTTGTTGTTACGACGGCAATTTTTTGTGTCGCGTGACATGGGATTAGTCAATGCCAGTTTTATGATTAAAATTCTAGAAAATATTGCAGTTGTCAAAATTGGCTAAAAGTTGACGCTTTTCCCGCCATTAAATAATTTGCGCAAATTTTCGCGAATTTCGCGTCCATAACAAGACTTTACGTTCTTAAAATATCAAAGTTTTCTGCAAAAAGTGAAAAAATGCATATTAATATTAGCTTAAATTTGATTTAGTAGGAAATGAAAAAATACCCCACATCTGCAATTTTCATAACATGCATTGATAGTACCCTTGTAGCATCTATTAAATTGAAACTCCTTGATAAAATCTCCCACTCATACCTTGAGTTTTGAATTAAAACAGGAAATGTTAAGGAAATTAAGCGGTTAAATTGAGGATGGCCTTTTATTAGCCTTGTATTCTTGGCGTACACGAATATGAAGGGTAAAAGACTCATATTGTCAACTTACAACTGACTGTACCAACTATATTTCTCTAATATCACGTATAACGTCACTTTACAAGTCAAGATTTATTTTTTAGAGAGTACAGTGCGTTTCCTTATATTTTACCTCACATAGAAATAGAAAAAAATGTCAAAATAATCCTCCTGTTCCATTTTAAATGAACAACTTGTATATAGAACACTTTGTAACAAAGGGGTATACAATTTATTTTAATGTTATTCTGTTTTTTTAAATTATATTTCTATCGAAATGATATACATAATATGGAGCATTTCTTCCACTTTAATAAATTATTTTGTGAATAAGCAACTCCATATTAAACAGACAACTTGGACCACGTTTAAGAAAGAAAAATATATAAATATAATTTATTAACAATTATATAGGTATAAAACATATTGGTTTTAATGAACACTTGGTTGCCTAGAAGCAACATGTAAGATGACCATATCTCCTTTATTATAAGAGATATATTTATAGAAACTTGTACACTGTAATGTATGTGTTTTACATACCTAAGTAAATAGCAAACATGATAACAGAAATCCATATGTAAAAATATGCACGATATTTCTATCCAAATAAATTTACCACCAAGCAAACTTTTGATACTTTACTACTCGTTATCATGGATAAAAAAAACACTGACACAGGACAACTTAGTAGAAATAGATGGAAAGCACAAAACAATAAAATATTGGACATAATAACATTTAAAAATGTAAGATATTCTCGACATCATTACTAACAGTCCGTAGGAACTGCAACACCACGACCGTATTACTATGGCAAAGGATTGTCATCATTGAAGAAGATGATTCCTTCGAGATCTTGAACAATTTATATTTCCATAACAATCACAATTACTAAGTTTTTACTGCGATCGTTGGAATTCTGCCAGTAAATATACCACCGGTTTCACCGACAAATTAGAGAAATTCCACTCTGGGTAAATTTGAGACAGCCCACTTACAAAAAATCATTGTATGCACATAAGTTGGTTGGATCAAGTGCCGTCACTTGACCATTTTGTCATGACATTTATTTTTTTAAATTAAAAATTGCCTTGTAGTTCAAAAACGATAAAATAATTCTGTATACAGGATGTTTAAAAAAACATTACAAACTTTGGGACAGAAACGTAGGCTAAGACATAAAAATACAGGGTGGTGTCTCTTTTTAAATTTGTTTGTAAATATTTATTTTAATAGTATGATTTGCACGATATTTTGGTACTTAGGATAAAAAATCGAGATCTCATCACAGTTTCGGTATACATCGCAGAGGGTGCCACCAGCAGGTGGCGCAACATGAATTTTTTACGAGAAATTTAATATACCGAGGCACAAAAGAGTTATGAAACTTTAGATGTAGGCGAAGTGCTACTGGTGGCGCCCTCTGCAAAGTACACCGAAAGTGTGACCAAATCTCGATTTGTCATCCTAAAATACTCGACAAGCCGCCACTGACTTTAGGGGAATGTTTTGGCTTTTGAGAGTGCCAGATGATATTTTGCTAAATCTCTCTGAGAGGCAGATGCCAAATAGATAAACATTTTTCGACAATAGAAGGCGTTGTTGAGAAACTGGAAACTAAAAAAAAATAAATCCAGTAGACCTAGATCTCCGAAGATTTAACCATTAACGTAAGAAAAATGTCTTTACAGATAAATTCGACATCTAGCGCGTGCAGAATACCAAATTAACAACAATTGCATCGATACTGTTACAGAAAAGTATAAGAACTTTTACACTTCCAAAACATGCCTCTAAAGTCTTTGTATTCACTGATATAAATTTCATAGTATTATGTATTATCCCTGAGTATAGTCAAGGTATTATGCAGTAGCGGGGTTTGACACATACACATTTGACAAATAAGTTCTAATATAATCACCAAAAACACATAGCTGTGTCAAATTTTGATGAAACATATTGCTTTAAAAATTTACATCCGAAATTTGATTTTTTAAATTATCTTACACGTCTTGCATCTCAAAATTGAGTGGCTCTAGACTCTAGATCATACGTTTATTAAGCAAACCCCTTATTTTTCAATGCTTTATTAGCTCCAACAATGTTGCCATATCTTTTTGAAACACCTTGTAGATTTAAAAAGATGCAGACAAAATGTTTTCTAAATAACGTAATATTTTTTCTCGTACCTGATAATCTTTCTATAGGACAAATTTTGACATGACGATTTGCTTTGTTAACTTAAGTAGGATTAGGCGTCATAAGTTAAATGTTTATTGAAAATTGTTTGTATTTATGCAAGATGTTTAATTTATACTCTTATCTAAATCTTTCTCTTTATCTTATAAAAATTTTATATGCAACGTTATAAAACTTGTACAAATTGTAATAATTCATCTATTGCTTGCAAATAACTAATTTTATGACTTGTAGTCACATCAGTATTATTTAATAATTTGGAATTATTGCTTACATAATAAACTTTATAGACGCAATCTCGGCTAATAATTATATTTTTGTTTCCAATCGCGGAATTTTGATTCAAACCTATTCAATAATAGCATCTAAAGTAGAACACACACGTAGGCGGCCTGCTTAGATCTAAACATACTGTTCATCTGAAATGCCTAGGAAAATGTGATTCGAATTAAAGTATTTAGTCTTTCTCTCATTGACACTGTATACAGTATGGAATAAATTCAATAAAAACGAAACAATTATTTTTTGGGAAAAATCCTTGAACAGGTCGATTTTTAATTTAAAAAATACGTATTTTAGCGTAAAATGCGATTTTCAAATGTCATTTGTTTTCGAGTAATGACGTCATCGATTTTTTTTAAATGGCAACACCATATTTTTCCTTGATTCTGAAAGATCGTTTAATTCTCTATCAGACGGTACTAAAATTTAGCCCTCTTACATAGGAAAGTTTTCGAGTAAATGGCGATTGAAAGTTAGAAAACGTAAATTTTATCCAAAAGTAACAATTCTGAGGTATGTAAAATAAAAGACAATTGATTAAATTTTATACTTAAATTAAATGTTCGAATTGCCATCCACCAACTTCTTGACAATGCGCAAGTCTGTGAAGAAATTCTTCTTGCACATTATGAATGATTTCTGGGGTAACTCTGCGTATTTCGTCCCAAATTTCTTCAGACTTGCGCATTGTCAAGAAGTTGGTGGATGGCAATTCAAACATTTAATTTAAGTATAAAATTTAATCAATTGTATTTTATTTTACATACCTCAGAATTGTTACTTTTTATGGATAAAATTTACGTTTTCTAACATTCAATCGTCATTTACTCGAAAACTTTCCTATGTAAGAGGGCAAAATTTTAGTACTGTCTGATAGAGAATTAAACGATCTTTCAGAATCAAGGAAAAAAATATGGTGTTGCCATTTAAAAAAAAATCGATGACGTCATTACTCGAAAACAAATGACATTTGAAAATCGCATTTTACGCTAAAATATGTATTTTTTAAATTAAAAATCGACCTGTTCGAGGATTTTTCCCAAAAAATAATTGTTTCGTTTTTATTAAATTTATTCCATACTTTTGGCGCATACTGTATAGGTAAATAGCAAATATGATAACAGAAATCCATACATTTAACATTTTTGGTCGGCGCATGTGGCTGGAACTTAAAGATAGATTACAGCCGCACATAAAGTGTTATGATTTCAAAATTTAGAAGTAATTTACCTCAAATTTCTGCTACCTCAACACCATTGATCGCTATTTCTCTCCTACTCTCGCGTCCTGTTCGAACGACTGCTTATGAAACTCTCACGTGAGCGTACAACTATTAATTAGTATTGGTGGTCGCATTATACATATTGTGAATAATTAGCCTGTACAAACATGACAGGGTGGTCTCATTGTATTTCTTTTACAGTTAAAAATAATATTATATTGTTTACGAGCCTATTTTGTACATGAATAACATTAAAACAACGCTGCAAACTGTATTTTTATGTAAAGTATAACCGGTATGTAGGTTTTATAAAACCATAAAATTATATAGCAGATCAATATACCTACTTAAAAAGTTATAGATATTTTTGAGATTCTTCGTTTTTCATTGCTTAAAGCTTTTAATATCGAATGTGTAATATTTAACCATTTATAGAAATAATAAAGTTTGTTTTTTTAAATTGTATACTTATAAAAAACATGTACTCAAACACTACTGTAATGGTTTAAGTGGTTCAATAATTTTGATGTCGGCATAAATAAATGTGCAGTGGCGGCCAGTACTATGAGGCAGGTGAGGCCGAAACACTAACGGCTTACTTTAATCATCTTATCAATTTATTACATACGGTAACATTAGAATACAGGGTGTTAAAGAAGAGTGTAAAATATTTCAGGAGGTAATAGTATGAACCAAAATAAGCAGAAAAGTCTTAATAAACATGGGTCCGCAAAGTAACGGTTGCGGAGATATGGACCACTATTCGTTTTTCAAACATTTTATTTTATTAGGAATAAACCGACAAAGGAAGCTTTTAACAAACAAAAAACAAAGTTACAGAAGATGTTCAAAGTGCCCTCCGTCCATTTCCAAGCAGGCACGACATCTTTGTCTCAACGATATTCGAACTCTTTCAAAAAACCCTTCCTGGTTTGGATTTCTCGACACTTCATCCGTAGCTGCAGCTCTTCCAGGCTATTTACAGGAGTACCATAGACTAATGTCTTCAAATATCCCCAATCAAAGAAATCTAGAGGGTTCAGATCAGGCGATCTTGGAGGTCATAAAACAGGTCCGGCCGTTCCTACCCATCTATGTGGAAAAGCTTGGTGTAAATCCTCTCTAACGGCCATGGGAAAATGAGCTGGAGCACCATCATACTGGAACCACATTTGTTGCCTCTGATTCAAAGGAATATCTTCCAAAAACTCATACAGTGTGTTCTGCAGAGAGTTGAGGTAGGATCTAGAAACCTGTCACCTACAATACCTATCCAAATGTTTGATGAAAAACGTGCCTGATGTCCAGATTCTATTAGAGCATGATAATTTTCGTCGGCCCAAATATGCGTATTGTGAAAATTAAACACTCCATTTCTTGTGAACCCGGCCTCATCAGTAAAAAGAATGTTTGCAAGAAAACGAGGGTCTTCAGCATCATGACGTAGAAACCAGCGGCAAAAAACCAAACATGCTTGATGATCATTTATTGGATTTAAGGCCTGTACTCGTTGCACATGGTATGGATAAAACAGTTGCTCGTGAAGGATTCCCCAAACAAGAGGACCACTAATTCCTACCTCGGCTGATATTCTCCGCACACTCGTACCTGGATTCTGCTCTACCAGTGCTAGAATTGGTCTTCCGGATAAATGGCACTGTTTGCTCAAGGAACCGGTATCACGCAATCTTTGGTGAATTTTTCCAAACATGCGTTGTGAAGGAATCTGGCGATTTGGATAAGTGTCAACATAAAAACGTCGCGCTTCGGTGGCGTTCCCTTTAGCACGACCATACATGAAATGTATGCCTGTTAATTATGCGTTAGAGTAACCAGCCATAGCGAAAGAAAACTTGTGCACTGAGAACAACTGTGTAATACGTTTATTTCACTAAACATCAACCAACTATTATAAGAAAATACACAACGTTTTTGCAAAATAAAAAAGGGGCTAAAAAACATAAAACATTCCATATCTCCGCAACCGTTACTTTGCGGACCTATGTTTATTGAGATTTTTCTGCTTATTTTCGTTCATACTATTATCTCCTTAAATATTTTATACTCTTTTTTTAACACCCTGTATATTAGCTATGTATATCTATAGGCTCCTGTACACGTTTGGCCAACTACCTGAGCCAATGAATTGGGTCAACGTGTACAAGACCATTTGGCGTACTTGGTCGGTAACTTGGTCGTTGGCGACCAGCGTTGACTGGCCAGCCGAATGTTGTCGGTATTTCGTGCACACATCAAAAGATCTTGGCCCAATCCGCCAACAGCGTTCACACGTTAGCCTCTTCTTCAGTTTGTAGTTGCCGTTTAAGCGGAAAGGGTAGTGTTGCGGCGTAATAATTGTATTTACGATCTACGATGGCGGTATGGAAAAGTGATGGAGTTTATAGATTTGTACCAAAGTGAATCAATAATATAGAATCCAAACATGAGCAAGATAAAAATAAGACCAAAGCGCCACGGTCGCAATAGTTTCTACATACGCTACATCCATGTTCGTTGAATGGCCAGTGCAAAATGATCAACGCCAACGTGTAATTAGTGTCCTCATTTTTGGCCAAAATTATTGGCCTAACTAGCTGGCCAAACGTGTTATAAAGGCTCCTGGCCTTTATAACTTACTGTAAACACACAAATGTTTCACCAACAGCATTAACGGCGGCGTGATTTGTAAACAACGACGTTGAAGCACTTTTGAATTTCTCTGTGAATCGTAATAATGGTATTAACTAATAAGCAATCATGTGTATAGGCAATCTTCAATGCGTTCATAAGCAGAATACGATAAATAAGGACGCATCTGAGGCATACGTCATACCAAAAACAAAAACATATAGGTAAAGAAAGAGATGAAGATGAAGAGTATGAAATCCGTTGGTAGCCAATTGCGAGAAAGAGACCCTTCAGAGGCACGCTTCGTTTCTTTGAGAGTGCAACAGTATTAATACAGTGCGTTCATAAAGTAACACAAATTCATTATTAGCTAAATAAACAATATTATTAAACATTTTCGAAACAGGTCGATTATTGATTTTAATTTGCTGTTGTTTCAAATAATAATTTAGTATACAGGGTAATCCTACCTTCGAATAATGACATCATCACCGGTTATTTTAATTGGAACACCTCATTTTTCTCCCAATACGGATTTCCCTTGTTGAGCTAATCCCAAAAATGTATGACAAGTTGCTTCTAACAAAATAAAATTGTAAACACAGTTTAACATTGTTATAGCGCCATAAATAAAAAAATTAAATAGAAAAACTTCCTTTCGTAAAATACCCCATGTAAAATGCTTATAGCCTAAATCTTGTTTTAACGGATAGCATACAAATAAAACACGTTAATATTTGCAATATCAATATTATTTTTCTTATACGATTGAAGCGAAAGTGCAAATCATTGTCGTTGATCACCAAAACTCGTTTGCATTTTTTTTCTCAATATTTTCATATTTTATATGGAATAGTTACACGCCATTAAGATAAAAAATGTGTATATAAATTACATACATATGCAGAGGTAGGCCATAATAAATGTTAAGTATAACATACAGACATACAAATGAATTACTTAAACCACGTAAACGGAAAAAAAATAAGAAACAGAACAAAATGAAGGGGTTGACAAAGTTAACAGAAATAAGAATATATAAATACCTAACTAACATTTTTGACTCAATAATCTATGGTAGTTCTATGCTCATGAAATATTGAGACAACCTGTATATTTAGATAACTTAACAATGATTAATATTTGTCATAAGATGTCCCACAACACCACTATGGGATGTGCATTTGTTTTAGTTGTATTTAATCTCCTTCCTCCATAACGTGATAAACCGAGCCTAAAATTGTAACCGGTGTGAAAGCAGCACCCAAAGATAGTACCCGAAATTTCCGAAGATAGCCGAATGACCATGGACGTTCGTTGACTAAGGTACAAATATCAAAATGATAGATATTGTGAGTTCCAAGGCGTTATCTCTCGTAACGTCCTGGGGATGATACTTAGCATGAAAGTTCTTCAAGGGATGCATATCACTCAGAAAAATATGATCAACTAGAAATGGGTCCCAGGGTGTGAAATATGATAGCAGCGGAAAAAATATTTTCAAATATATAGGAAAATATATGCCGTTGCAACTTGTCACTTGGTATGTAGTTTCCTCAAGGTATACACATCATGTAGAAGAAATATGATCGACTAGAAATGGGTCCCAGGGGGTGAAATATGATAGCACCCGAAAAAAAAATATTTTCCAAACTCTCCGAAAATATATTGTTGCAACTTGCCACTCGGTATGTAGTTTCTTCAAGAGATACACATCATGTATAAAAATATGATCGACTAGAAATGAGTCCCAGGGGTGAAGTATGATAGCAACCGGAAAAAATATTTTCCAATATCTCGGAAAATACATGCCGTTGCTACTTGTCACTTAGTATGTAGTTTCCTCAAGGCATACACACCATGCCGTCACAAAAGTCAATAACAAAAATTAAAGATATGGATAAATTTAGACAAAAACTAAAGCATAAAATATTAACACATTCGTCGATTTTTTATATTTTTAGGTATTAATAATATTATGTGAAACTAACTACTCTATGGACTAAAGCCCCAACCAGCGTTGAATTACACCCACAATATCTACCCATATATTTATTATTTTCGAGTTCCCACTGTCAAAAGTGAAGTTAGATATACATATAGAAAATATTTTTTTCGGGTGCCATCATATTTCACTCCCTGGGACCCATTTCTAGTCGATCATATTTTTTTACACAATGTGTATCCATTGAGGAAACTACATACCGAGTGACAAGTTGCAACGGCATGTATTTTCTGAGATATTGGATAATATTTGTTTCGGGTGCTATCATATTTCACCCCCTAGGACCCATTTCAAGTTGATATCATATATTTTCTACATGATGTGTATCCCTTGAAAAAACTACATACCAAGTGACAAGTTGCAACGGCATGTATTGTCCGAGATATTGGAAAATATATATTTTTGTGCTATCATATTTCACCCCCTGGGACCCATTTCTAGTCAATCATATTCTTTCTACATTATGTGTATCCCTTGAGGAAACTACATACCAAGTGACAAGTTGCAACGGCATGTATTTTCCAAGATATTGGAAAATATTTTTTTCGAGTGCTAGCATATTTCACCCCCTGGGATCCATTTCTAGTTGATCATAGTATAAGATAACGCCTTGGAACTCACAATATCATTTTGATATTTGTACCTTAGTCAACGAACGTCCATGGTCATTCGGCTATCTTCGGAGATTTCGGGTGCTGTCTTTGGATGCTGCTTTCACACCGGTAAAATTGTAGACGTTTCCGTTAAGTCTTATAACTTTATGCCAAGATCTTACAGTTTTAGAAGACTGTTTTTTGTACTATGAGCGATGACATATTTCTGTTATGTTGATTTTTAAACCTAATTTTAAGAGATCAGTAGAAAATAATTAAAATTTGTGATAATTATGACGTTACAGACTAATTTCATTTATTTTTTGTGTAAAATAAGGTCCATGAATCTAGTTTTTGGATTCTCAAATGATAAGAAGTGTTACTATCGTTCCTTTTATACAGGGTGTTCCAGAATGATGGTCAAATATTTTACCAGTGTATTCCACAAGCCATTTCAGGGGGTGATCATCTTCATATGAAATTTTGAATTTAGGTCCTTCCTGTTGACATATTCGAGTCTCAAAATGGCGGAAAAAATAGTTTTTTAATTTTTTTTTAAAAACGGTTACACTTAGAAATTTCAATTTTGGTACACATTATCAGCTAGTCAAAAGCTATTTTGTGGTGGTGTCTATTCCTTGGCTCATGTTCCTCGAGGGCGGGAATAAGCAACCCCTAGAATTATTTCTTTCAGAACTTTTTCCTGCAATGGCCGATTTCAACAAAACTTTTTTTTAAAATACTACACCTAATTTTACTAATTTTTCCCCTCTTGTATATTTTTTATTCAACCAACAGTTTGCGCGGAAAAATATAAAAATAGTTTTCCTTACTCTATCTTGATGTTTCTCTGTTGTCTTGTCAAACAAATCGCCATTAGGTCTATAATTGATAGTTTTTGCAAATTATTTTCTATATTATACAACTTTAAAAATATTTAACATAAATTTGGCTTTTGTTAATACTTTTTTATTTACATAAAACTTCTTAATTAGATCATTTTTGTCCACTTCAATAAAATTTATAATCAGACACTATTAAACTCAAACAAAAAATGCGTAATTGTCGTTTCTTCTTGCTTCAATTTCTTCCCTCATGTCAAAACTTTTGAAAATAAAAGAAAATATTCCTCTGCTACTGGCGAAAAGAAAAAAATACCAATAGTGTCTTTGAGTAATACTGTAGGCTGTAGGCTCAGTGCGATTTCTCAACAATATTATTCCACAACAATGACAATTTTTCAAATGTATTATATTCATTTAGCGACAATTTGTTTTAGATCATCCAATATCCAAAATTCCAAAATTTTGTTTTTTGTAACTGTCTTAAATTGAGCAGATAAACTAGGTACCTATATGTCTGCTTTTCTTGATATCAATTTTTGAGAAATAACCTGGTAGACAGTGAAGTGAAAATATACATTATAATGATGTTAGTTCTGTGAACAGTTTTAATTAAATGTACTTAATTTCTAAACACAAATATCAGTTTTTTAAATACCTATCCGACGTCTTGAATTGAGTAAAATTCTTTTTAAATTTAAAACACTGCGATAGCTACAGAACTTGGTTTCCTAACTTTTCGACAAATGTGCCTTATCAGTTCATCTTTCCAGACACAAATAACAAACGTTTGTCATTCGATTACATATTTATAGGAAATATAAGACGTACTTTTAAAAAAGAGATCCATGTTGAAGCCGGGCACTACCAAAAAGGTCTACCCCACAATTTCCGGAACTGGACAGTCCAGCACGGTCACATTTTGGTTCTTATTTATAGCTTTGTAGCAACTACTAATGTTATTAATAATTTGTGTTTCGTGTATCTCTAGCATAAGATAAACGCATGCCATTTTAATGATAACAGGAGATAACTTTATTCTTTACGTAAATAGAACTGTCTCAGTTCTAAATGACCAGACTTAGCACCAGAATGTAATGAATGATGTAGTGGTGTATGCTAGAAATAAAAATCCTGTAGGCACTTTCATAAAAGTCCGTGTCCTTTTTATTGTTTGTACCATATACGACATACGATACGATATTTACATGTACATATAAATTAAAATAACAATAGTGACCAAGGCCACTCCAATCATCGTTAATTATGGCGTTCTGTGAAAATAGTAAGAAAATATATTTTTAATTTATTTTCTTAAATTTTCATCAAATTATGTTATATATCTAAGTATAAATGCTAGATTTGATGTAAATGTATAAACAAGCAATCCCAAATTTATGAGTGATCATTGGGATATATCAGATTGTGACAAATTGAAGAAATTCCGAATAATTACTTACCAGAGATTTTGAAATTTCGTTTTTATTTTTCCTGACTTTATTTGGAAAATGTTTCCACTTTCTTTCTCATTGCCTCATTCTGTTTTCTACAATATGACGTTATCTGTTTTTGAGTTTAACGTTTTCATTCTTTGAGTGCACCAACGGTTTATATTTCCAATACCCCGAGCAAGTGCAACCGCATGCAAACTTTTTTGCTAAACTAGATAAAAAAACTTATTACAGATTGGAATTCGGACGTTTTAGCAAGCCTAGAAATAAATATGGTCGTTGAATTGGCCCCAATGGAGAATTAAATATTTTAAACAGTTTCTATTTTTAAGGGTAATAATGCTCCCCGCAGCTCAACTAGGCATTTTGAAAATGTGCTGTAAATACCTAGAATGCCAATATTATGAACAGTAAATTCAAACATCGATCACACAAAATCCACCAAAGCTATAAACTTAATCCTAGTGAAAAATCAAAAGGCTCGATTCTTGTAACTAGCTTCAAAATAAACCAAACAATTTTTGAAAGTAATCTGCATAATGAATGTTACCACACAGGCCATCTTGTTTTGATGCATGAGTCAGCATGTGGAACAGCAAAATTCGCCGCCACAATATATGAGAGTAGCTTATCATATACAGAATTAATATTAAATAATATTCCTAGGAGTTTGTGATCAAGATCACCCTGAACTTGGGACACCCTGTATTTTACGAGATCTGATCAAAAAGTTTGAGGACAGTTTGTGATACGCAACAACCAGTTGAACATAACCTCGTAAGTAACCAGCTAGCTGTTGATTGTTGGTGCGCCAACTCATTGTTAAGATATAACCGATTTTGTAAAAATATTTTTGTATGTTTGGTGGTTTTCAAATAATATATTATTAGTTATGAACAAATAGTTTTCAGTTGGTCAAGGCGCCATGAATGATTTAAAACATTTAAAAAAGGCCGGCAATCGGTCGAACATAATCGTTCTGGACTACCATCATCATCGCCTGACGAGTGTCATATAGCGCGAGTGAATAAGCTTGTTCGGTCAATCGTCGCAACTGTTCAAGAAGTAACTGAAGATTACAATATTTTGTTTGATTCATGTTTTGAGAACAAAATAATGAAAGTGAATCGTGTTGTAACAAAGTTAAATTTCTGCCTCATGACGTAGAATCAAAACCAGTTGAGTTAAAATCTATGAAGATCTGCATAAGAGAACAAACAATAATAACATAAGAGAATCATGTGACGTCCAGTGATCATAAAAGAAAAGTAGTTCGAGTTTCAAGAAAGTACGTCAATCAAGATCGAATGTCGAAGGGAGCAAGATATTCAAGGTTAAACAATTATTTATCCCTATTATCACCTTGATATTTTTAAACGATTGCATGAAACTTTTCGAAGTGGTGAATTAGTGTTACACTACGGCAATGCTTCTACTTATTTGCGATATTTGTATAAAAAATGATCTGACAGTTCTTCCTCAATCTCCATACTGGCCTGATTTTGCGTTTATCGACTTTTTTATTCTCCAAGTTCAAGACTTCCTTCAAGGGACGAAGATTCGACTTAACTGAAGAGATAAACCAAACATTGCTGGACGAACTACAGAGAATTCCGAAAGACGCCTTCTTTACATTCTTCCAGTAGTGGAAGCGTCATTGGGAGAAATGTGACTAAACAAAGAGATCTCTATGAAAGGAACAAATTGAATACTTTAATGCTTCTCAATATATTTATAAAAAAAATTGTCCTAATCATTTCTGATAAGGCTTTGTACTTTCAAGAAAAATTGTTGAGAAGTACATGCTTGACTGAAATTTCAGTCTTTTGGCTTGATCTGAAATTTAATCCGTCTTAATCATTTTTGATAAAGCCTTGTACTTTCAAGAAATCGTCGATTCAATATAAATAAGGACAAAAGCACAATACATATTTATTACAAAAAAATAGAGGAACATCCTTTATTAATTTTTCAAATCGGGGATTCTAAGATTACACACGCAACGGGAAAAATCCACTAAATAGTACTATTGCATATTATAAAATCACTGAAACATATCGACATCTTAGAAAAATGTAAATAACGAAACTTTCAAGGTAAGGTTTGTTATCTACATGTAAATCAGTGGCGGCCAGTACGATATGGCAGGTGGGGCAGTGCCTCAGTAAAAATTTGAAAGTAAGAACAAATATAAATTACTAGCTGCTTAATTTGATACATAGTGATTTTCTGGGTTGTTGTGCCGTGACCTCGGTAACTGGTAGCCACCAGAAACAGAGTTAAAATGCACATCCCTAGCATTAGCAGGGACTCTTTTACCTACCCTGGTTGTTCTCGGGCTAGGCTCTGTGGGACAGATCCGCTAACGGTGTCTCTGGGCCCGTCCATATATTATTTCGGTTCCTATTGTTGGTATTACGACTACTACGGTCGGAACCGTTCCTCGGATAATGGTGGTCCTCCGAGGCGTTCCGTAGTCGCCGCTGTAACTGGTCGCGACTGAGTGCTCAATCGCGGCGAAGCTTTTGCAGAGTCACCACTGAAGATGCCGATAGTGAAGAGCGGAAGCATGGAATGCGACCAGTTACAGCGGCGGCTACGGAACGCCTCGGAGGACCACCATTATCCGAGGAGCGGTTCCGACCGTAGCAGTTCTAATACCAACAATAGGGACCGAAATCAATATATGGACGGGCCCAGAGACACAGATAGCGGGTCTGTCCCCACACAGCCTAGCCCGAGAACAACCAGGACCGATAAAAGAGTCCCGGATAATGCCAGGGATGTGCATTTTAACTCTGTTTCTGGCGACTACCAGTTACCGAGGTCACGGCACAGCAACGCGGAAAATCACTATGCATCAAATTACAGCACTGGTCGTGAAAGCCTAAAAACTAGTACTAACTGCTTACTTTAATCATCCAATCAATTTGTTACATCAAGCAACATTAGAATATATTGGTTATGTAATTTCTTTGTATATCTATAAATTCCTGTAAAAACACAAATATGTTTTGAATTTGCCACTGAATCGTAATAACAGTAATATCTAATATGCAATAATGTGTATAGGCAATCTGCAATACGCTCATAAGCACAATAAGCTAAATAAGGACGCATCTGAGGCATGTCTCATACCTAAGAGATGGAGAGCAGGCAGCCAATTGCGGGAGAGAGGCCCTTCAGAGGCAAGCCCATGTCTATGAGAGTGCAACAGAGATAGTCTAATATACATAGTTTGCCATATAGTATGGTCGGTTCGTCGTTCAGTGCACTGTAGTTGTGTGTACCGTGTGATGTGAAATGGCAATGCCTCAAGTACCATCGGAGAATAGGAAAACGTGAGGAATATGCTAACGATATTATTGATTCAACAAAATATTACAATGGCATTGGACGATGCCCGTAAAATAGAATTCAAATCAAATAGTTACAAACGCCTAACAAAGCAGTGTAATTTCAAATAATCCTGTATTAGTATTTTGTAATTTATCCATAAATAATGATTAAAAAAAAAAGTTCCCAAAAAATGTAAATTCCTGCAGTTCTTATTAGAACAGTCCCAACTTACTTGCCCCACTAGTTTTAAAAGTAACAAGCCGCCATATGAAAACTAGGTGTCCAGCGCTTCAGCTTTTAGGCTTTTAAAATTTTCACAACAAAAGACATATTTTTCTTAGACGTTTATACAAGGTTCTGTCAAAATTATATATTATGATTTTTAAATAATTGTTGGTAAATTCAATACTACAATGTACATGTCTGCATTTTTAAATTAAGGGAAAACATATTTTGAATAGCTATTTGTATGTTTGAAGATGGTAACAGTAGTTTTTGCGAAACATTACTAAATAAAAATATAGAACAAAATAAATGAATTTATTTTAATAAATATACCTACTTTATTTTCAATGCTAATATAATTGACCAATTGTCCCAGGAAATAAAGTTACTACTACCATACTTGGTCAGGAAACTATATATAACATTTTGACTCAATTTTTAGTAAAACTAAAATCTTTCATTATACATTTAAACTAGTCCAGCGATGTTTTTTTTTCAGTATCAGACTGCATCTAAAATTTACCAAAATTCCAAAGGGAAGTTTTTTTCATCAATTCAGCACGCACATATCCTACAGCTTTGATTTCAACATGGAAAAATTACAATTTAAACTTTATTTTGAAAATATATCATTCTCGATAATACTGATAATATACAATTAGCTCGTGTAAAGAAAGTAAATTGGCGTCAATTAGTACCTGGATAATACCTATTTAAACTATGAAGTAGCCGCTTAGAACGCACGAATTTAACACATCAACATTTCGCCATTTCAACAAACAATTATTAAAAAAAACCTGTATCAATATTGAATTAATCCATCCTTGGGCTACTTTTTATAGGTCTTCATTCAATAGTTCCAAGATAGTGGCTAGGATTGAACATGAAAATACAATCAATACTCGTTTAATTTACATTACCAATTATACGAAGCGTTATGCTAATTGAAGAAAAATAAATTCATTATAATAATATAAGTATGACGTTGTCAGCAATAAATGTAACAATAGTAATATAAATGATGAAAATTCTATATAATTGTTCGTGGAAGATGATTCGTTCCCGAGCAATGAAATGTGTACATATACAAAAACATGTCAGTATATTCTCAGCACTCAACATATGAATTAATATTATTAAACGTTTCATATTTAATCGACGTAACCTAAAGTAAGCATAAATTAATTACCAACGACTCAAAATTTATAAAATATCTTTTAACCCAACCTAATAATTTAACCTAACCTAATTTAACCTAACATACCTATTTTTTTTCTCATATATTTTCAGGTATTAACAATATTGTGTGAAACTAACTACTCAGTGGACAAAAGCCCCAACCTGCGTTGAATTACACCCACAATATCTACCCATATATTCCTTATTATTACGAAAGCTAACATACCTATATCCCAAGTTGCATAATAAAAAAATACAGGGTGTTAAAAGTTAAAATTTCCCTTTCGATATTTGTAAATTTTGACGACATATACGTTTTTTAATTAATAATGTTTCACCTTTCAATTGTGAAATTATGAAAATGTAACTTACAGTATCCTGCTATTTTGAAATTAATTTTTACATTTGAATTATAAAAAGAAATGTGACGTTTTTCTTAAAGAGCATTTGTATGTATTACGGTTATCAGAAGCAATCTATGCATGTAAAATTAATATCAGTCTAAAATCAAGCTCGAGGCTTCATACCTACCCTTCTGTAGAGAAGTTTTTTTCACGGGGACAGTTTTTTCTTCGATGGAAAGGGGGTCCTTGGCCAGTTTGTAGCTGTTCTGTTTGGTTTTACGATCCTCTAAACTACCGGACAGTTTCCTCTTGCGAGTGACCTTTTCCCGCTCATTTTGCTCATCGATTTTCCACCCGAAATATTCGTTATTGTCCATGCTACAGTCGTTGAGGATCGTCCAGGATTCTTTCGAATTCGAGTTTTCGTTCAACAAGACGTCAGAGTTCTCATACAGTGGGTAATCCATAATCACCGAGACCCAAGCCCAAGAAAATGAACAGATCCTCAACAGAAGGCTCTCTAGTTCTACAAAACCTAAATATCAAATTTCTACAAGCGTTTTCCTACGTAACGAGTCCTGGTTGGTTTTACGGACAACACGAGGATTTTAAAACATAACGAAGAACGAGTTGTACAATTTTTTTATCCCAGTGGTCTCGCGCTGACGATGATTCTGCAGAAAACTGTTGTCGATGTTTAACATTTTAGTTTGCAAATAACTCGACTCAATATCCATTTATCACAGCAATTTGGAGACGAACCCCTGGCGTAAGGGATGCGACACACCGGACGACGATCTTGTGTTTCAGGAAAGTTGCGCGGGCACAGCCGTTTTGGCGAAACCAGTCACACACGGCCAGTTCAAGAGGGTTGAGGTCTGGTACATCCAAGCCGCAACGCCTGGGAGAAGTATTCCTTGCAACCACAAGTATAAGGTCGAAATTAGGTTACAGTTGTAGCACTGAGGAGGTGAATCACTGTGACCACTAGCTAAAGAGAATGGGGACCGACTAAACGATATATTTGAACAACTACTTAGCCCATCAACTGCTAAATTACTTAAATTAGACTCAATTTACACATCAAATAGCGAAGAATGCGTCTTTGTGTGGTGCGTGTAATAAGACTCTGTCAAGGAATAAGATGATACAATCTACAGAACGGACGGTAGGACGTCAATATATTTCGAATGGGCAGCTAGGATTTCTTGTATTTTGCTATTTCCGGTGCACGTGTATTTTTTAAATTAGCCCGCGTTTCCTTTCTCTCTTCAGAATAAAAAATCCTGATCTACGAAGTAGTCTGTCCGGATTTGCACTGGATGGCTTCAGTAATAAAAAGACACTTATCTTGCCTTTGGAGTTTGAATACATTCAGATTCTGAAACAAAATAAAATATGTTAATAACACTAAAAAAATGTTCTAATGGGTAGAAGTGAATTCATAAAAAATCCTTTACAAATATTCTAGTTCCGGTTCTTTTTCTTACTAATAAACTTAATGTATTTTATATAATACCTGATTTTGACAATTAGGTACATTATTTACCAAACTTAAATAGATATCTCAGTGGTGTAGGAGAATATTTTTCTGAATAAAATGAAAATAATGTATGGTATCTTCATATTTTAACGAATAGGGTTTCAATTTGGATCGGATACTACTGCCATCAACCTTATAAAAAAATAGTAATGCCTTTTCGGTACGAACCGTCATTAAATAGTAACATATTGTCATATTCTCATATGTTACCATCCATAATATGCCGCCCCCTCTCCCGCACAAGTCTTCGACTTCTGGGCTAATCCTCGTGATTAGAATGAGGGGTAGCGATATTATTATCCTATTATTATATAATGAATTCAACAACGTAAATAAAAATTCATATGATAACAGTTGGAACGTATGCTTTTTATTCTTCATATTATTTTAAAATAATCGCGAAAAGCATAAATTAACCAAACACAACTTTGAAATTACGTTAGATACAAAAATATTTCCTACCTCTGAAGGTCTCCGAGTTAACTTTATTATTACGTCTAATTTGACACCCTTTATATACAAATTTCATCATTTCTTTGGGTGAAATAAAGCGATAATGAAATATTATCATCAAATTATAAAATGATTATCGACGTACAACGTATACAGGGTCAAATTTTACGTAACAAATTATCAAAGAAGGACATACACAATTTTTAAAATGAATGAAAATATGTGATATACATATTTCAATTTGCAAAAAACAATAGAAAGATTATTAATATTATTTCAAAATGTATTTGAATATTTTGACATTTTTACCAAGGAAAAATTTATCATGAAAATCCACACAGTTGTAGCAACAATAGATCAGAGTGAGTTTATTACAAAAAAAATTACATTTGCGTTTTTTATAGTCAAAGTTTGCTAATATTTTTTAAAAATTTGAACATGTTTTCTAAAAATCTTTAATAGCAGAAAAATCGCTAACTACACGATAAATATGCACGGTGGCCTCTTTGCTCTAAAATATAGTTCCTAAAAATAAAATAAAAATCTAAAGAAAACCTAATGACGTAGAATCTACTCTAGAATTCTCCGAACAATATTTTACGACATCCTGTATATGTATATGTTTTCCAGCAGCACGCAGCAAAGATATAGTTTCAACACTCTATATCTTGGAAAGAAAATATTTCTAAACACATACTCAGTTATATTTTTCAACGGATTGGTTAATTTTTTTTTTCATGTATCAAAGAGGTCTACATTTTCATATACATATCGTTATATTAATACTAGAATATACAGGGTGATTTAAAACTTATCTGAAAAACTTTGAGGATATGTGCAAAGAAGTCGATATGACCAAAAAAATATATAAAGGTCTAATAGATTTCGCGTAAAAAATATTTAAAGTTCTAACATTATAAAGCAGTACATAGCTGGGTAACTGTACTTCAACGGTATCTGATATACGAAAAAGGTAAACAAGTTTTTGCGCCTGGAGCAGGTCACACGCCCGATTGGTGAACAGGGTTGGAGTGGGGATATATTTTCTAGGTGGTAAACGAACGAAATCAGTAATGTTGTTTTATTTATCGTCGGACTGTTAATCTTCAAAATTTTCAAAATGGTTCAGGTGTAGGTACAGCAATGCTGAGTTAATGGACATGATTCTTATTTACGGTGAAGGTAACCACTGTTACTGATTATCCATTACAAGTTAGGTTTTGTGAGTGATTGTTGCAGTAAAATGCTGAAAATCCTCAATTGACTGTTCATGTAGCTACTAGTTACAGATGTGGCTTTATTTACTCGCTTCGAATACAAAACATTCACAATATATACGTTTGGGAACTCGAAAATCCGCACGCAATTGAACGCGACCACTTCCAACACCATTTTTCACTATTTTTCATGTTTGGGCAGGAGTTGTTGATGAGCGTCTAATTGGATCGTTCCAATGTATGGATAGTTTAGAATACCTCGAATTTCTTCGCAATGATCTATCCGCCCTTCTTGAAAATGTATCGTTAGCGTTAGCTGTCCGACAATGCATGTGAGTTACATGATGGAGCAATTCGTCACTTTCGGCTAGATGTTTGATATTGACTCTATGAAGTGTACGGAGTACGGTGGATTGGACGGGGTGAACCGATAGCATGGCCTCCGCAGTCTCCCGATTGAAACCCTCTTGACTTGCGTTGACAAGAACAGGAACATTCGTTTTAGTACGTCAGAATTTGATAAGGTGTGCTCAAATGTATGTACAAGTCGAGGGACAACATTTTAAACAGTTTATAAATTTCATGTTTCTAATATGACCACGTACTGCAATTGTTATTCAAAATTAGTGTAACAAAATTGTATTTATTTTGAGACACGTCACTTTGGTCAGAGATATCATCTTTAAGTTTATTTTAAAAGCTGTAAACCTTTTTTTTTGCGTCAGTTTAATCGCAGAACTTTGGAGGTTTTTTTCGGACAATAAGTGACATCACCAGTTTGCATTGTCACTCCATTACAGTAAACCAGATTCCTGCGGTGTGCAAATAAAAGCAAGTAAATATTTTTAAATAGTTTTCAGAATTTTATTAAAAAAAAATTTGCTTTATCATATTTGTACATGTATCGAGACATGTATGTTGAACACTTCCAAATTTTATTTCGGATGAGTTCTGCATCACCCGGTATAAAACGTTGTGTTTTCAAATTAAGTAAGACAAATGCCACCACCGAGTTAAAACTAAGACGATTTGATTAATTACATCTCCATTCAAAATTGCTCGAATTAGCAACTAAATGACGTCGAAACAGGTTTTTTACAAATAAATATAAATTCAGAGGTACAATTTTTTCTACTTCATGTATTTATTATAAAGAGACGAAAAATACCTGAAATCTTTCGAATATTTAAAAAAATATATTAATATAAATAATGCATGCCTATGATTTCTACAACTACTAAATGACTCAATTTGAGGATAATGTGTAATTCACGATAATTTTGCTATTCTACTACCTACAGATTTTGAATTCCACATGTAGCGCCACTAGTAAAAACCAGCGTTTAGCAGTTTGGAGTTGGTCTTAGATGGAGCATCATTTCACAGAAAATTTCCAAGGCATAACTACGAAATTAATGTCATTAAAATGGAAACAATATACCTACAGCTAAATTGAATACATTTAGATTTTAATTATTGTAATTATTTATAAAAAAATTTGAGACCCGTAAATGTTTAAATTGAAAGTAGGGAGTAAAGGTTTGTGATACCTCATGTGAAAGTTTTTTGCATTATCTATTCAAAAATTCTATGGTTTTAAAATGTATTGAAAAATTAACAGCAAAAACAAATAAATGACTAATTAATGTTTTGTTCTTGTAAGCAAGCGAAAACAATTTTAGTGTTCTTTTTCAACGTTATGAATCAAGGTGACATAGGTTAGGTCCGACATGGAGTAGCTAGTGACCACTAGATATAGTTGCTACAATTTGCGTACCCAAAATTCTTCATACCTACCGTGGTCTTTGCATTGCATTGGTAGTTTTGTTGAAAATATCACAGTTAAACAGCAAGTTGTTACGGGAAATATTTGTACAATTAGTAAAATTGAAAAGCAGTTTTGCGAGCGTGGTATGCAAAACAGATAAAAAAGAAACATATTCAACACTGAATGTTATCCATTCGATTTTTCGCGTATTAAAAGAAAATAAGATGCGTCAATATAAACTGACCTCAGAACTCAGGAGCTTAATGAAGCTGATTTTGAACTTGTTTTTGTGAACAAATGATTTTTTTGTTTTCTGAAAACCCTGAAAAAACTGATGCCAATTTGAACGGAGATTACTAATTAATTATTCATCACTGCTTCAAAATAATGTCGTGCCAACATTATCAAACTTATATCTTGCTTATGTAGGGACAGGAAGGCAAAGATCGCTAGGATAGCCATCTAAATCTCCCGGTCTTGTACCCATAGATTTTTATTTATGGAGATATGGGAAGTATAGTACACAAAATTAAACCGTGATATAGCTGGTGTAAGGATAACGCTTGCGATTACGTTGATCACACTTTAGATGTTGAATAATGTTAGAAGATATTTTTATTTGCGATTAGGATGCCAGGACGGTCTGAAGAATCTTTATACTTTGTTGTAACAAATTTTGTCAAATAGATAGATTCTTTTACTATCGTCAGCTATAAATTTTTGAATAGAGAACGAAAAGACATTTCAAATGAGATATCACAAGCTCCTATTTTTAATTTAAAAATTTAAAGGTTGCAACTGTTACTTGAAAGAGATTTGAATATAGGGATCAAATTTTTACATTGCAGGATGCCACATACAGTAGAAATAGTCAATTTTCGTAGATTAGTTTACCTCTTGGTCCATCATTTGCATTAAATCAACGTGAAAATACAAGTAAATTTTCTTTCTGTTCAAATTTTATTGGTCATTTGCTACGCTGGGGCTGGTAAAAATAATTAACTCACACTGGATGTATCGTTCTTCGCCTATAAAAACCTCTGCAAGCGAATATTTTGCTCAGGTTTTACTATTACTGCACAAACAATGCAATAGGAAATCAGAAATGTGTGGAAAGTGAATGTCATATCGAAAAAAAAGTTTAAATTAACTCTTTCCGTTGCAATTACGTTATACATGCGTGGATATCATTAATACTATTTCCTTTTATGAAGTGGTGGATTTAAATTGTCAATAAAGAAATCTTTATAAAGTCAATATAATAATAAATTCAACCTTGGGGCTATACACTAGGCACTTACAAAATTTACACGGTGGTCATTTTTAAAGAGGTCCTCAGGCTATCAACGATATTGTCAATATTAGCGATATCGACGATAATATTGACAATAAAATTGACAGTTTAAGGGCTACACTTTTAATATATTGATGGATTTTTGCGATCTCCAAAATATTTTGGGCGGGGCCTCTTAAATTGATATGCTGATAGGTCGCGCGCGAATTGACAATATTTGTCTTAGATGCTTCAGCAGTAAACATAGATAGAGTCGTTAAAGCAGACTGAAGCATATGAAGATAGTGAATAAGAAATATTAAAAAGTTTTTTTAGCATGTATTATGAAAATTTGATACTAAATTACTATGGAAAATATGTTCTCGTAGAACTTGAAGAGAAACTGGCTGTGTTTTATGAACTGTAGACTTTAAATGGCCCCAGAGAAAGAAGTCTAAACAGGAAAGATCAGGGGACCTTGCAGGCCATTTGAAGTCTACAGTTTATAAAACACAGCCAGCTTCTCTTCAAGTTCTGCAAGAACGCATAACTGTAGAATGCCAAAGAATAACTGCCGATATGTTGCACAATGTTAGAGAAGAGATAGAGAATCGATTTTATTATTGCATGGATGTTAATGGCGAACATTTTGAATAGTTTGTTAGATAAAGTTCACTTGTAGACCTAATTAATAAATTAGTAGGTATTCTTATTTTGACAAGCTCTCATTTCGTTGTGAATAAAAATAATGAGGCGAAATTGTAGGGTCATAAAGAACTCGATAAGATCTTTAAAAAGAGGTACCTATGGCACGACCTCTACCCCCTATTCAAATTTGGGGGGTTGTTGTCACCCCAGCTAGGGGGTTAAAGCTACGGGGATAAAAAAAACTGAAAAATAGTTCCCCCTCAAATCAAAAGTCGACGTGTCCGAGCGTTTTCCCAGATTTTTATTTTAAACCCAAAAAATCGGGGTGGAAAGTTTTCATTGGCCCACCCTGTATAACATAAATGCAGGGATGCTGTCAGGGCTGTCGTTAATTTGGGTTGTGACAGTTGTGAAGTATTTTATGAAAATTTGCCAATTTAATAATATGGTTCTCTAAAAATAATAAAAAATCATGATCAGATAAGAGGTAGAATCATGTAGAAGTACTTTATGCACGATAATACCCCTCATATAAACAAAATTGTTTATAATATTTCATGTATAAACAAAACATATACCTATCTAAGGATTTTGATTAATTTAATTTAAACACGACTAGTGTCAGAAACGTGCAACATGTGTATACGCCAAATTATGACGCCCACAGCTATCGTAGAAAATTGATCAGATCCAACGTTGCCTTAGGCAAAAGCTAAAAAATTTTCCTCTTAAAATATATTTTGTAAAAATAGTCTAGGAGTAATCAAACGTGTTCATGCCCTTAATGGAACACGGTTTGTGTTTGTGGGGTCTGTCTACTGGTTGGCATGATGCCTTTATTGCTCAGAAACGTATTATACGCTGTATGGCGGGGGAAAGAAAGGTTTGTAGTTGTAAACCCTTGTTTGACAAATTTAAAATTTTGACTTTGATTTCGTTATTTTTGTTTGAACTAGCAGTGTATGTTTTTAATAACCCGATGAATTTTATAAACACAGAGATGTTCATAATATGAATACGAAGCACAAAGATGATTTTTATATACCATATAGTAAAATAAACGCTACTTTTAAATCTCCCAATATATATCTATGGGTTAAAAGTTTTTAACAAACTTCCACATCAGATTAGGAGTTCTGTTACTGTGGCATCTTTTAAGAATAGTTTGAAACATTATTTACTTGAGAAATGCTTTTATTCTCTTGATAATTTGTTTTTGTGATATTTTTCTTTTTTAGCATTGTAGACGGTATTGTATTTTGTTCTTTTTCTTTTGTTCATTCTCTTATTTGATATTTTACACTCTACAACTGTACTTTACTTATTACTTGTATAAGTATTGCTCCTTATTTGTTTAAATATATTTTTTTTATATATATTTTTAGGTATTAATAATATTGTGTAAAACTAACTACTCCGTGGACTAAAGCCCCAACTAGCGTTGAATTACACCCACAATATCAATGTCTGTGGAATTGTTCATTAGCATACCTAAATGTTTGGTATCAGAGAGCATACATATGACTTCATTGATAGGAATTGTAGATATTAGCTTAAAATACCTTTCTAATACAGTAAAAAATGTATTTTTGTTACTATTTCAATACGGTTACTGTGTACCGTCTCTTGAAATACAAATTATTATTATTGGAATCTCTTCTTTATGATTACGATCTAAGTATTTACATGAATTAATTTTTTAAATATTTAGTGAGTATCACAGCATTGTAAAGAGATTACTCCTACGAATTTTCTTCCACTACTTCTTACACGAGAAACGACATATTAATTTATTTTCCAATCCAATTAATCATAGTCAATCAACTGTCGCTTTCCAAAAATAGACACTACTTCTGAATTAAACTAAAATTGACTCGCTCTGATCTCTAATACTACTTAAATAGTCACAATCGAAACATAGGAATCGTTTCGAATTTACTACACAATTTCATACTGTGAAACGCGATTCATCCAGTCGCATCTCGAAGGCACGCCACAATTAACTGGACTTCGATGGCATCCACCATAGAAGCAAATCTCGCAACAACCAACGCACATCACAGGAAATAGCGGCAATGATACTGATAAAGTCAAAGTGTTTCAGCATTTTTTCTTTAATTAATAATTTTCCTGGTATTCCTAATCTACCTTTTTCGTTGGCACATTGTGTAACATATATTTGCTGATTATTGCTTTCAAAGTTTGCACACTATTTTCATTTACTGACATTCGATAGTATGTATGTGTATGGAGTAAATCCATACGTATTTATTTGCTTCCGGGATTAAATTTCAGTGGCGAATCGTACGGATAGACAAGGTAGACATTGTCTAATTGTATTGTATTTTCCAATTATATTAGCAGCCAAAAAAACAGCATCGAAATTAATTATCTGACCGGATAATAAAATAATTCGTTTAAATTAAGTATACAGATTCGGAAATTGCGGATCTTTACAGAGAAAGTAGAAATTGCCGCTTCATTCCAGGGAAGGTACGAACTTTAAGAGGGCGGCGACGTGCATTGGTCTAGCATTCCCCACTACTACGGTAATCGGTTCCGTATCGCCATTGAAAATCTAACTGCCAGATCAACTGATGCCAGTGTTGTCAGATCTCATACATTCCGAGGAAATCTCATGCTTTCATATTTTGATTACAAAATCTCATGCTTTTTAATAGACTCAAAAAGAAATAATAAAATTATTAAAATTACTCTTTGAAATCTACCAAAACAAAAATCTAACGAGAAATAAAGGCAAAATCGAGGGCAAAATTGAATAGATAGAGGTAGGTATCTACAATATTTGGGTACTTGAAATATCCTTTATTGTAGACTGCTCTCTTAATAATTAGCAATGAATACATAAACGGGTATGACAGTCTACGGATATGAGGTGTGTGTGCTATATTCTCGCTGTATTGCAGTGATTCTTAACTCTATTCCGTAAGCGTACCTACATTTTCTGGAAACAACAGATTTTACGACCCGTGAGTCACCCTGCGTCACGTCAACTGCGCCTCAACGTTCGCCCGGCCTAACAATAAAATAAATTAGAAAGGTTACGTGGTTAATAACTTTTAATTAAGTACCTGTAACTACCTACTTACAATATAATATTATGATAAAATAGCAGAACATAATGCTTTTAATGAAATAAAAATGGCATTACAAAAGTACTGAAAATTACTTGCTTCTTTGAAATTATTCTCATGCACTGAATTTTTCCCACCTGGCAACACTGCTTGATGCAAACACGCTGTGGTCGAAGTATGCGTGTAGCATGACACAAATACACGCAAGCGGCAAAATACAATTCACCATCAAGATCCTCACTTTCCAAATCTGTATATGAAAGATCGAGTGACACGACGCTAAATAATAGTTGGGTAAACATTTCTGAATATGTTTTTCCCATGGCCAGTGGCAGGGGACTGCACAGTCAATCGCCACCGCGTGTTGGTTATCGTAGCTGGATATACCTAAAGTGACCATATTTCGCAAAGCTTGATGTGGGACAGAAACAAAAACTTCGGTTCTTCAGTGAACAAATAAAAAACGGAGTTTATAAAAGAGATCAACACATAAAACTATATTTTTTGATTTTATTCCATCAAGTCTTATACAGGGTGTCCCGTTAATATTGCGAAAAAATCACAAAAATGCTTCATTTCAGAGATACAGTGTTGAAATTTAAAAAAAAATGGGGTTTTATTAATATCTGAAGATCTTTTTCTTTCGAAATTTCGTATGTTTGTTTATAAAAACCATAGACGTCTGACTTAATTTAATTTATTTTATCAACTCCAGTGGCGTACTTTGTTCTTGTTTTCTACTCCCGTCAGGAATGTGCATGGGAAAGGTTATTTATTAATTGTTAGCTCGAAAAGATACCAAAGAGAGTAAAGAGACAAAAAAGTTGTCTTTTTAATCGCATAATTAGAAAAAAATATGAAACTTAAGGAAAAGCGGTAGCGCCTCATATTTTTACGTATTAATATCAATAGGAATGTTCTCCCGGACGTCACTAGAGTAGATAAAATAAATCAAATAAAAGTCAGAAGATGTTTATGGTTTTTATAAACAAACATACAAAGTTTCAAAAAAATCGGAATTAGGTGTTTCAGATATTAATAAAAACCCTATTTTTTTTAATTTCAACACCCTGTATGTCTGAAACGAAGCATTTGCGCACACGGGTTCATAGGAACTTTTTATCTTATTTTTGTTCAAAGAAACTTCTGTTCACTACGCACATTACACATTACATTAAGCAAACTATTAAGAAAAATATTTTTCATTTTGATGAGTTTGTTCAAAATTCATTCATTTTCTAAAAGTTCATTATAAAAGTTAATACATATATAATTGTATTTTACAGTAAATGTGTAGTGTCTATATCGATATTAGTTTTGGAAAATATTTTTTTATAAAAGCTGGACAAAAGCGGGATACAGATTATAAAAGCGGGACAAATGTGGGACACGTGCTGAAACGGGACCGGTGGCTCAAAATAGGGACTGTCCCGCCTAAATCGGGACGGATGGTCACTTTAAGATGATATACCTACGGGTGAAAACGACAACTGTTCATGTTCAACTCAACGTGTTCACTTGTCCTGATGTCTACAGATTTAAAGTAAGCGATGCATGTGGTCAACTGGACCGGCCGCAAGCCGCAATGTTTCTATTTTTTTTTTTTTAATCTGGATTATGCACTTGACTTAACTTCGGCATTTTATAATCTAAATTGTGCGTTGAATTGTGTGTAATATAAAAATTAAATATAATACGATGACAGATATAGAGAATCCAATCGTTTATTAGAAACAATTGTATTTCTACTCTATCTTTAGAAAAAGTTGAATTTAAAAATTCCCAAAAGCGGCCTGACTTAAATGTAACGTAAAAATTTAATCGAATAGTTTTTTTTAATTTAAAATCTCATTGTTATATATGTATATTTCAAAACATGTGTTGGAAAATGAAGGGTGTGATTCTTTTAATAATTCTAATGAAAAAAATTCTTATTAACATAGGCCCGACATTTTAGAGATATGGGATGTAAAAAAAATTTTCAGTTTTTTGGCATCCTAAGAACCGTTTGAAGTACAGAACTCAAATTTTCTACGCGTCTTCTCATTAATATTAGCCACTTTTGAGCAGTAATTCAATTTTTTTTCTACACAAAATAGGTATTCATCATCAAAAGCTCTAACACGTACCGTTTTCAAGATAAATGACATTTTATCATGTTGCCACTCTCTTCATATGAATAAAAATTTAATTAGCATTCAAAAGTACTACTACTAATGATAAATATGTGTACAAAAATTGAGTAGGTACTGTATCTCAAATGGTTCCTGACATTTTTTCTTAGAATGAACCAAAGAATCACGCCTCATTTTCCGACATATACTGTGAAACACCCTGTGTTTGTACATTTAACGTTTTATTTTATTTAATTTATTAAATAAAATCATAAATTCATTATATTATTTTGAACAAATGGTATATTATAATAATGCCCCCACTCTCTTCAAGACAGCGTTTCCTGGTTTTAGTTATTTTATAAACAAAGTTTTCCTGCCAGATTTCATCATATAATACATGAAGGTGCAAATAGTGGGCACACCCGTTGTATTTCATAAATCAAAAAGAATATGAATATCATCGAAGAACATATTTCTGCAGTTCTTGGCTGTTTCACACAGATACTGCAGGTATAATTCAATGCCGGTCGGGGCATTAGCCCGCGGAGTAGTTGTTTCCTGCAGTAACATTTATGTAGGTCGCTTTCTGCAAGTCGAGCCGCTTTTAGACCGAGCAGGAAGTAGCAGATCAGTTACATCTCACATATTTCTGCAGTTACTTGTGAAATACCAAACCAAGAAAACTTTAGTCGCTATATTCAAATGATTTAGTTATTTGGAGTGCTGAAAATTCACATGCTTTCAAATAGGCATATTTTCAATAAACACTTTTAGTACTGTAATCGTGAATGTATTACTTATCGTCTAACTAGACAACGTCTTATTAACCTGTTGTACCATCTCATGGTTCATAAAGTTAAACTGTGCATTGAGACAGGATGGGTGGTATTGTAGAACATCTTATGAAATATACTACTTTTAATTAATAAAGAACGTAAGGGTTTATCTAGTAAAGTTAATAGCTAGAGGCTATTTTTGACCTTTACAAACTCATCACATAAGTTTATTTTCTCAAGTTCCCTCGTAAAGACTGAATTTTCTGAAACTTTCAATTACACCCAATAACCTGAAGTTGCGCATTCAATAATATCGAAGATGTAAGAACTTCACTACTTGTGCATACAGATAGATAAACACAGTGGCGACACCGACAGCCATGTTTAAGCCAGTGTTTATATAGAGTATAGTTAGTCAACCGGCCTTAGTTATGGACCATGTCGGCTAGATGGCGGGACTATAGTATGTGAAAAATCTCTAAAACGAGCCCTAAGCAAGTCAGTAAACAGAGTCAGTCTGATTTTGTTTTTAAAATAAAGTCAGTCTGACTTTGTTTACCGGCTTCTCTAGAGCTCGTTTAAGAGATTTTGCACATACTATAATCTCGCCATCTAGCCGACATGGTACACAACTAAGGCCGGTTGACTAACTATACTTTATATAAACACTGGTTTAAGCAAACGAAGACAACGTTCAGAAACAACAAAATATTGACTTATGTAAATTCACAAAACGGACAACTGCTCTGATTACATACAATAATATTTTTATGCATAATTTGTACATAAATGTATATATTTGTTACAATACCTACATACTTTTTAAACACGAAAGGCGGTGTTCATAAACAACGAAATGTTCACATATAAATTCACAAAACGGAAAAATTTTATTGCCCTTGTTATACATTACATATACGATGTTTGTAGCAATAAATACTTATTAAATATATTATCATGTAATACAATGTAAGATTTGCTGTTCATTTTATAATCATAAATTTTACAATATATAACTAATGAAATCGATATAGGATAAACACTTGAACACTATTAAATAAAAAATAAGGTGCATCAAATCAAAACAAAACCATTTTGGTTGTCTAATTTTGAACAGAACAGCTATAAACGTGGAATAAAATGGAGATATGTGTCTAACTTCACACCCTCTTGCTGACCAATCAAAATTGAGACATTCCGTGTCGCCACTGTGTTGATCTAGGCACTGTACTTGTGCATATACCAGATACAAAAACTATAATGTGCAACAAACTTTATTACTGGTACATTATATTTGAACTATTATAAAAAGTACATAGATCTTTGTCCAGCGAACACTAATCAATCAAACATGTTCATAAAATACATAAAGAATAAATGGGCCACGACTACAGTTCGAATTTGGTAAGATGGTTGCAAATATTGCTGAATTTCTAAATTTGCCTTATTCTCTCTCACTTTTATACCAGAGATTGATTCTAACGATTTTCGGCTATAATAGTTTGTCGACAGACTCTGATGTTAATCTTACTACAATTATTAAGAGACAAGTCCAGGACATTAGCAGAGGGATTTGTCCAAAACTTCGGCGGATAACATTGCCCACTACTCTGGTACAAGTTTCACATAAGTAATTACACTAATTACTACTACAGCTACTAATGAGATTGGCCATGAAATTACTTATTCTAATTGTAGTTTCTCTAGCTGTAGATTTAAATAAGTAAATAAATATTTCTTGGATTTTAAATTTTTTAATTGTTTTCTGTTCGCCTTAAAATGACATTTTACACGTTGACAGCATGCGTTTAATAGTTATTTTTAGTTTAGTTTAGTGTTGTCCTACTCGGCCTGACGGCCTCGTTGGACAATTTCACGTCGCGTGCAATAAACACTTACTTTTTGCACTTGTTGCATACAATATTTTTTCTACGTTCATGCAAAAACCAAAAAATGTTATTTAGATGACAGTAAGTCTAGAAAAATGTGACGTCGATTTGAACGTTTATGTTTGTCATGATGACAAAATACTGTATTATAATGACAGATGAATGCAATAGACATTTTATTGCACTAGTGCAATAAAGAACCACTTTTTTCACTAAATATAGTTCAATAAAGTATTGTTTTTTGTATGAACGTAGAAAAAGATTATAGTGATTATACTCTTACTGACATTTGTAGACACATAACTTTTCAAGATTACTTGACTACACTAAATACCACTTTAAAGCTGACTATAAAATTAAGTTTAAAAAAGAAACAGAACACTACTATACAAATTCTATTGTAATTGCAATATAAACTAATACTTCACGCCAAACGTTACAAAATCATTATTATTATTATTATTTCGTAAACCGATAAACTAAAATAAATGCAAGAAACTGAAATGGTGACATATTCAGCCTTTGTCGTTTCGCCAAATTAACGGTGGCCGTGTGTTTCCTTCTCTGTCTATCTTGGTAAAAAATAATTGTAGGTGTTCAATCAGAAAACAGATGTTTCCAAATAATGATAAACATACAGGGTGTTTCGTGTTTAAAAGAACCCATGGGAGTTGAATTTAAAAAATACAAAAGTACTGATTTCCTTTCAGAAATTCACTCGTACTATTAGTAGATTTAACTGTCAAGTTTTAGCATGAAATGTAGGTATGTTATTTATTTTACCACGAAACGTTTAATTTTATACTATGCGGTTTTACACAGAATAATCTTGATTTTTTATTTACTCACTAACAATAAGAAATTATATCCACTGAAATCATTAGCGCACATATTTGTTTGAAAAAAATATTCCGTGGTCAGTTTGCATGTTTTATGGCTATTTTAAAAAATATTGAGTATTTTTTTTCTCAGTTTTTCATACGCAAACTTTTTTTTTAATTTATAGAGAATAGTTTCTGCTCCTAGATTACCAAAATGAGTATAGAAACGCTTACCTTTTTCTTATCAACTTTTTGAAGGGAGAAGGACCAAAGATAATAATCAATAAATTTAATCGTTTAAATTCCAAGATTGGATTCGTAGACGTAACTGATGAACCAAATTGCAAAATTATAGTAGTTTCTCCATATGTACACCTGATGTTTTAAACAAATTCCCAATCAAAAATAATTTCCTGTCTTCCTCAGAACTACAAGTAAACCGTAAAAATCTTTGTTTTCATGATTAATGCAATTTCAATTTCCAACTAGAAATAGCGAACACTTACTTTTTGACCAAAGAGGCAGGCTAGAATAAATTGGAAACCAGTACATTTATACAATGTTTATTCGACAAACAACATTACAAATATCTGATGCGAGTAGGTATTTTTACAGAGCAGTGCAAACAGTGTTATGTGGAGTACTGTGGTCGATAGGCATCTTCGTGGACATATATTACAGTTGAAACGTTCGTCATTAGTGACGCTTCAACTACGTTAAAATCGAAAATATCGCGACAGTGACGTGGACGGATATAAGTGATGCTAGTTATATCATTTTGGCATCAAAAATTGAGACCAGACGGAATATTTTTGGAGCAGTTTGAAGGTCGGGAATCTGTTTACTATGCCTGAGGTTTTCAAAAATCTTAAGAAAGTTGAATGTGTCCTTGTCGTAAATAATACTACATTATTCAATGGGAATACAGGGTGTTCCTTAAGTAGAGGTAAAAAATCCAGGGGCGTATCCTGTGACCAAAAACTAGGGTTTTTTGTCATATAAATGTCAGGTTTTAGGACAGCCATTGTCCAGCTACAGCATGTCAAAAATTTATAAAAATTCAGTTTTTAATTTCTAAATCGCTTGAGATGCATACAAATTTAGTGCGCATATTTACTATGAGGGTATATATGAAATAAAAAAATTACCAGCTTTAGAAACTTACCAGAAACGCCATCGATCATTATTTGCCAAAAAATATATCACCCTGTATAATATTACAAACGAAATAGGTCATCATATGCGCCATTGTAATATCTTCACTTTTTCTTTCTTTACAGGTTTCTGTATTCCAAACTGATTAACAACAAAATTGATTTACTTGATCAAGTGCATTTTTACGATACTCATTACATTACTTAAAATAATAACAAGATAATTATTAACAGTGGAATTACTGTACTATGAATTATTATAACAAATGTTTGAAATGGCCGCCTTCAACCAAAATACATGCTTGTTGATATTGCAGCTCGGCCTCGAACGCATGCAAAAATTCCAGAAGTAGCTCTTATCTCATCCCAATCAGCTATAATTTGTAAACGTAAGTGCTCCTCAGATTCAATGTGTACCTCGTAAACTAATGTCTTGTCCAAAAACAAAAAAAAAATCAATAGGGTTCATATCGGGTGATTTGGGTGGCCAAGGTTGACCTGGTTCTTGAGTGGCTCATCTAATCACGTTATTACCGAATCTATCATTTAAAAATTTACGAACAATGAAACTAAAATGTGGGGAGCCTTGTCGTGCATAAACATTCTTTGTCTTAGCGCATAGGGAACATCGTCAAGTAGTTCAGGTAAAACGTTTTCAAGAAAATGTCTGTAGGAGACACTGGTTAAAGTTTTTGGTTCAAAGTAAGGTCCAACAAGAAAATTTACAATAATACCCACCCATACATTCATGTTAAAGTCGAGATTCCATTATGGCATTAGGTGTTCATCAGACCAACCATGTTTATGGTGAAAGTTCATTATAGCATCTCTGGAAAAATTAGCTTCATCGGCAAACAATAAGCAAACGGTAAACATTTTATTCAATTTTTTGCAAAATCCAGTGATAAAATTGTAGGCGAGCATGGTAGTCTAGCAGCAGTAAGATTTGATCACTTTCTGATACTTCGATCAGAACTTATGAATTTATGATTCATAATAGGTTTTGCAGCGATCTTCCTAGTACTAGTGTTTGGGTCTTCTTCAATTTCATGTAGAATAGCTTCTTCCAACTCGGCTGACTCCGAAACACGTTGAAAAATATATATGAATATTCTTGGATTTGCCTAGACTCAGTACGATTTCCATGGGCAATGCCATAAATGTAAACCATATTGGCCATTTCAGAATTTGAATATGCATAAGCCATTATTAAAACCTATACTGACATTAGAAAAGCGTTTGATAGAATTGATCATTTTATATTATTGTCAAAACTTAAATCGCTTGGATTTTCATATCCTTTATTAAATTTAATAAAGTCATATTTATTAAATCGTTGTCAGTTCGTAGAATATGGAGGTATAAAATCTGAAACGTATATATCAACTTCAGGAGTTCCCCAAGGATCCAACTTGGGCCCTCTACTGTTTCTTATTTTCATCAACGATATTTCAAACATACTTTCAGTGCAACATTTACTTTTTGCTGATGACTTAAAAATCTATTTACAGATCAATTCTTTTATCGACTCACAACTTTTACAAGATTCACTTGATGCAGTGCTCAACTGGTGTCTCAGCAATAACCTTGAACTTAATTTGACTAAGTGTAAGGTTGTCTCGTTCCACAGAAAATATAATCCTGTATTGTTTAATTACTCCTTGAATGGAACTATACTAGAGAGATGTGATACATTTAAAGATTTGGGAGTAATTTTTGACAGAGGTCTTACTTTTAATGATCATATCTCAGAAACAGTGTCATCTGCCTGTCGGTTATTAGGATACTTTATTAGAAACTGGGGCGAATTTTCAGATGTAAATACTCTTAAGATTTTGTATGTAACATTTATTAGAAGTAAGTTCGACTATGCGTCAATTGTATGGTCTCCGCTGTATCAAAATTCTATTCAACGTGTAGAATCTGTACAGCGTAAGTGCCTAAAATGTATGCATTTTAAATGTAATGGTTATTATCCTCCTAGAGGGTTTGATCATGAAACTCTACTTAAATCATTTGATCTTTCGTTATTGTCTGTCAGAAGAGACTGTTCTGCATTAACCTTTTTATGCAAACTTTTTAATAATACAATTGACTGTAGTTATCTATTGCAACAATTTCCAATTCATGTACCAAGAGTTCAATCTAGATGTTCGCATATATTTTATTGCAAGACACCTAGAACTAATATATTAATTAAGTCACCTGTTTATAACATGTCACAATTATTTAATACGATAGCTGATAGAAGCGATATTAATTTTGATAGGGCAAGTTCCATCATTAGTAAATTTAAGTCTATTTCGCAGTGATTTAAGGACTTTACTTTAAGATTTTAAATGTAACGGTTTGAGAGCATGTGTTACTATTTTCATATATTATTGTACTTTTTCTTATTCTTGTCTTTATGTATTTTTGTATTTCTCTGTAATTGGGTTGTTTAATCCGTTGAGAATAAATCTATTATTATTATTATTATTATTATTATTATTATTATTATTAAAGAATAAGCTTAATTTGACAATACGCAATATTAAATAAAATGAAATGAGGCTTATTTTTATTTTATTGTATGGCCTTCCTAAGATATGTTCAACTAAATATCCATACCGAATTTGATTAAATTATCTCAAGCAGTTTAGAAATTAAAAACTCATTTTTTTAATTTTTGACAATGGCTGTTCTGAGACCCCACATTTATATAGGTATCAAAAAGCCATTATCTTTGGCCACAGAATATGCTCCTGAATGTTTTACCTCTACTTAAGAAACATATTCTATATTTCATGTTTGATATACTACAATTTCATTCATAACAGCTACTTTAATGTGAATTTTTTAATAAAATTAACAATGGCGCCGTAATTAGGCGGTATATGAGTGGTACCTACTATAAAAAGGAGTTGTCTGTGTTAAAAAAATTCTTTTGGAGAATTGGATCAGTTATCCAATCAAACTATGTGTAGATCCTGATTTGTTTCGTACAATGCATAATATTCACGGTTAAAAGTCGAAAAACCATGTCAAAGTTAGCAGCAACCTCGGATTCAACCATACCACAATTTCAATTACTGAGAAATCAAAATAAAATTATTGTCTCTTTTCTACGATCCTCTGCTGATAAACGGCTTAATCAAAACTAAAATAGCCTAAGAGGCTGAATGTGAAAAAGTCAAGGAATTATATCCCTGATTACTTTCTCTTTTACATGATGGTAACTGCTATAAGGGAACCGCAATATACCAATTTGATATATTTAATTCAATTGATCAGAAGCTATGCTTCACTATCAACACTATAGGATCGTTTTTATAAAAAAAAAAAATGCCATTCTTGTTTGGAAGAGAGAAATCATAATGTAATTCTTGAAATTTAAAACAATTTTCTCTTCATTGGGAAGGCGGTAATTTTTTCCTGAAAACTCTTTTAATGATATCTTTTATAGAGAATTGTGTTCAACAACTTGTTTTTCGCAAATTTCACTACGTCTTTTGCAGTAAATTCCACTGTCCTATTTGTATTTGTATCTGCACTGAGCTTGTATGTGTTCTAATACATAATATTTTGAAGCATTTCTTTCGCTGGCGTCTAATATAAATTATCTATTGAACTAGAAGGTGGACGTCAATAAAAATAGAACAAACTGATGAAAACATACGTTCACAAGATACACGTGTTTTTATTACCAGCGGATGAACTAACGTGCAAATATGCTTATATCTTTCATGTTTCCTGAAATTTTATTAACGGACACGGAATATTCAAAATACCTTTTTTCGATACACAAACTAGAGTGTAACATTTAAATTAATAAATATTCTCCAACATAATAGAGAATATATGCTATAGTAACCACTATTGTTTTAATGGTGTCAACAATGCGGTAAACTCGATTATTGACATCGAATAGATTTAACACAAGTAAACTACTTCATTTCAATTCAGACATTCCAAATATTTCAGTACCATTTCCGACTTGTCCTTGGCTTACTTTGTTGATGCAGTAAACTAAATAATAATCTACAATGGTCAGTACAGTAACCAAAATAGGTCTTAAGAGTGGGCAATGGTACCTGATATAGATGCCAAATTTAATGATTTTTTTTTTATGCACCGGAGATAAATAATGAAAATCTAACAAATTTCGGACTTGCACTACTATTCAAGGATTAATTCCTTTATTTTTTATTTACTTTATATCAACGAGTTATTTTTTAAATCAAATAAATAATTTTGCACCTATGTAGTTTAACAAAATTCGTATAGATGGCGCTGAGAACCAGTTTTAAACTATTTTATTTAATTACGTCTATTAGACAAACCATATACAAGAAACCAGTGAAATCGGACTTCAGCAATATATTGCAGATTCTAAATCATGAGTTGTTTAATTTTTTTATCCTATGAATCCAGAGATATCTCTAATAATCTTGTTAAACGGCTTAGCTCTCCCCACTATTCTGGATTGCAGGCTTGGAATCTAGTGGTATCAGAACCGGCGGCGCCCATTTACGCTTACCTCTTGAATTTTACGTGAATTTTACAATTATTATATCATGTTTGTGGTAAAATTCGCAATTCGGTAATTCGGCAATAATTCGGTATTTATGTACTATTTCTTTTTATTTGTCTATACATATAATAATTAACTTAATATTGTATGTAATATAAATTAACCATAATGCTTCATAATGTATATTTTTCACAAAAATATATACTTATTAATAGAAAAGAAACAGCCACACAAAAATAAATAACTATCTTCATCACTGTTTTGTTGCTTACAGAAATCAATTATTATTGAATAAGTGAATTGATTTTAAAAGTTTATAAATACACATTTTTTATTTTTCTAGTATTTAGCTTTTCACAAAATGCACAAATGTGCGAGAATATTTTTTAAGGTAGAAATACTAGTTTCAATTTTTTTTTAAAGTACACTGATCAGGGTCGTTCATAGGGTGTGCGTGTGCAGACTTCATCTTGCCGTCTTTCTGTATATTTTACTATAAAATCCGAATTCTCAAATAAAACCAAAATATTTATTTATATAAGTTTATTTGTTGTATAAACGAAATAAATAAAAAACACGAACCAGGTATTAAGTACCTAAATTGTATATGTCTTTTATTACATTTATATTGATTATCACAAACATAAATTTTAATATAAATATTCTTACTCAATAATGGAAACAACTTAACTAATACATGTTTTACAAAAGTTGAACAACATTAAACAAATGTTTTACAACAGAAAGCTTCAACGTATAAACTTACATGCGAATATAAAAATAACTAAATAAATAATTTCTAAAAACTGAAAATAGTGGGTAACACCGCCTAACTATGTTATCAAAAATTTGGAAGAGAATTTGTTCTACAAAGTTTTGGCTTTTACTAGAAAATAAATTGTGACAGATAATATACAAAAAATATATATTATTTTTTGAGTGAGGTATCTAGTTTAAGCCATTTATGCATGTTGATAATTAACATTAATTGCATCAGGAAAAGTATTGTATCAATATATTTTCATATGTCAAATTTAATTTTAATCGTTCGACGCTTTGTTGTTTTATAACCATTATTATTATTATTATTATATATTAAGAATATAGTGTGATTCACTGGTATACGCATTTCAGGAACGCCCTGTATTTTATGAGTAACAGTAGTAACACAACTATAGGTATACCTATACTTTTCATTATATTTATCAAATTATTTGATGTTAGTAACAAATAATATATAGTGTTACAACTGAGCTAATATTAAAATGGTCATGAATTGGAACAATATGTTAAGCATTATTAGAGCCCCCGCGCACTAGCGGCCAAGTCGCGCGGCCAGGTCGCGACGACCAAATCATTACATTGTCTTCAAATTTACACCGCGCACTTGACTGCCAATGGCCGCGACGGCCAGAGAGTCGCGACGGCCAACGAGATCTGTGGCGGTGCACACGCGGCCCAGCAGCAGCGCGGCCAACTATTTACATTACGTTCAATGGATGAGCGCGCACTAGAAAGCGACTAGACAGCGGCCAGTACAGTAGCCCTGCTGCCATATAGCAAATGCTTGCTCGAATTCATTTCACAACTACACTGAGTGACTATTTTTGATAAATGTGCTTGACAGTCGCGCTCGATTGGCCGCCTTGAATTTTCGTGGCGCGACCTGGTCGTAGCGACCTGGCCGCGCGACTTGGCCGCTAGTGCGCGGGGGCTCTTAATTTTAACAGTCCGCGCGACGCCACGGACTATTCCTATTCCCGATATACCTATTTTTTTCCATCTAAAGTTACTAAAGCTAAAAGAACGTTCACATAAAAAATGTACTCTTGTTGTTTAAGTCACGGTTTCCGAGTTATTTCCATTTAAAAGTTTCAATGTACTTTGCGGTGATTTTTTTTCAGGCTGCTGTTTCTTTTCTTAGTACGCCGTGTCAAATTTTCATGTCAATAAATATATTGGCATACTTTGCGTGCGTGTTATTTATTATTCGTGCAATTTTTGAGAAATTTTAGAATAAAAATTAAACATTGCCTGTATTTCTTAAACCAGCTACATTCGTATAAGATGATGAGCTCAAACATAATCTTTTGGGGTCTAGTATCTCCAGTTTAGTGTTGACCCATTCTTTCTGACTCGGCCTTGATAACCTCAATTTAAATAAAATGTGTGTTTTTGAAAAAGATAGTAGACGGAATTTCCGAACTATTTAGGCCAATATTGCCCATTAAATGAGAACATATGTTTGAAATGTAAAAAAATAAGCAAATGTAGGTAATCAAAAGTCGTAACAACTTTTTACTACTAATTCTCTGTCACTTGAAACTTATATCATGTCAAATACTGACCAAATCTCGTTACCTACCTACAGTTTGTATAATTCAGCACTGAATTAGGTATGTATATCCAATGAAATATCACTAGTCCAGTATAAGTAGATATATATTTCATCTTTGAAAGATAGGGACAATGAATATGGCTTAATAGCAAAATATCTAAGTGGGTAGTATTATTTGCTGAGCAGTATTACACGTTACAGTACTAAAATTGCTTCAGTAATGCTGACGAATTATAAATACATGTAATAATAATATCTCCACCCCTCATTCTAATCACGAGTATTAGCCCTGAAGTTGAAGACTTGTACGGGAGAGGGGGCGGCATATTATTATTAAACAGGCCGCATTTGCGCCCAGGAACGACTTACGTTGGTAGGCCCTAACCATCATTCAGTTCAGGAATGAGGGAAACCTGGAAAACCTCATTAATTAGGGGGGTAGTCAAACGTCAACCGGTATCAATCTCTCACATTGACCCAAGCCAACATTCTTCCACCCTACCATACCCGTATAGAGGGTGCCAATCATCTCCACGAATATAGCTTATATACGATCTACCGGCTGCGGGGGTCGAACCCACAGCGATCTAGTCACCTCGATTCAAGTACTGACGCCTTGAACCACGCGACCACTGACCGATCACGATGTGTCTACTTTAGAGTGTAGTAAAAACAATTTCAATACATACTTTATATTTGAATACAAAGTTTTACTTTACTTTTAACTTCAGAGTTGGACCTGTCTACATTGCATTTGAGGGAATGAAGAAAATATAAAACATAATATATGTCTAGACTTGTTTAATTATTGCAATATTTGCTTCAATAGATAACAGATAAAACTGTGTATAAACAAAGTTAAACGTTTTCCAATGCTGTTGCATTGGACTTCAGTGTTCATCCTTTAAGGGCGCCGTATTCTTGAAATCATGTTTTCTACATATACAAATAATTTTAGACATTTAAGAACTGAATAATATAGAACTTAGCAAATAACAGGAATGTTATTTTATGCCACCTGCGAATGTTCAAAGGTACCGAAGTAAAACGAATGTATAACGAGAGAAAGCGTTCTAACCAACAAATGTTTAGTTACAGAAATCTGTCAAAATATGTATTTTTAAAACTTAAACTTACATAGTTCTGCATATAACACTGTTCACTTTTGTTTGTAAGTATGTCAAAATAATTGTTAAAATGTGGGGCTAGAATAGCAAAATAATATGTATCTTACAATCGTTTTTTAAAACTTATTATTGTATTTAAGAAGAATTTAAATAGTAAAATGAATAAACAAGATTAAGATTTTTATTTTTGATTTTACGTTTGTTCTACGCGTTTTATTTTTCGAGATTTCTGTACCTACAAACACCACAAATTCGATCATTTTACGGTGATAAATACGACCTTAAACTATGGACATTACATTTTAACAGATTTATAGATAATTTCAAATAAAACATTTACTTTTATTAAAAATCATTATTTAACTGGCAATTTAACAATTTTAAAGTAAAACGTATTAGATGTGGTAATTGCGCCATCTACTCACAAAAAGTAACTAAAATCTCATACAATTGCGTTTTCCCTACAGTGGCTGTATAGGTTCGGAAAGCGCAAACGTTCTCTCTGGTCTAGATTAAGAAGAAAATAAATACAGACAAAAAACACTTCCAAAATAGCCAGACTGTAAAAATGTTCGTTTGTTTGATATTATTTTGTTCGCTTCATTTCCGTAATTCATATAGACAGAAATCAAACAAAATATAATAGATATGGCATGGAATTCAAATGGGATTATACATCCCACTATCCAATGACATCCTAATAAGTCGGTTCACTCTCCACTTCTCCCTAAAGGTTCCCCTCTGCCAACGAACTCAATGGCCAGTCGATAGCCGGTTCGCTGGCGATTCCTTACGTCAGTTTGGGTGTCCCACAATGGATGTGGAAGATTTGATTTCATGGAGTAAGTATTTGAGATCCTACTACTCCGACTATTTTATGTAGATCGTGAAGCCTTACTAATATGACCGTCATTCGTCTTTCGCAGATGTCTGTTGAATGACATTGTTCCTCTTACGCAAAAGCAATTGGAAAACGTTAAGTTTCCGAACCTATACGAGTATAACAGCGGCGTCAATAAAAAATAAAAAAAAGTTTGTAGTTTTTGCCATTAAATAGCGATTTCAATTGACTTATTTGATAATGCACGTACCGTATATAAGACAGTGGCGGTAATAGTAATTCAGGTACCATCTATTTTGACAATAAATGGCGATCTGATTATCAATGTCGCCACTGTCTCTGTATATACATATTATATTTCTGCAATACCGTGCCATAGTCAATTACATCGTATGATTGATGATAATGGCGCTCATTAAATCTATTATACATATTCCTTCACCAATCCCTAAAAAAATTATAGTTTATCAAGTCAAGTGACAGAAAGGTAAGCAATGAGCATGTCCTACATATTTTTGCTTATTATTATTGACCACTCCCTACCGCAACTCTAAACACTGTTTTTCTAACAAGCCGCCAAACACTTCATAATGATGATTCAAGTCTTTCACTGTATGAATTTTGCACAAAGTTGTTAAAGCACCATTAGACGTTCTAGCACCAAAAAACACTCTTTTCGCTCTACTATGGATTAGTCCCATCGCGCACATTGCACAAGGTTCGTGGGTCAAAAATACATAGTAACCTGTGCACAGATATGGTCCATCGGAAGGTTCCAATACGTTCGACTTCTCCTTGAACCAAGAACCGCCAAAACGTAGAGTACTATGTTTTTCTCTAAGAAAATTCAACAGATCTTTTCTGAAACCGTTCGTATTTAATTCACCTTCTTCATTCATTATTTCGTTTGTATTCCACGCACCTCCATTTTGAGTTTTCGCGACATTGTCGACAGCTACCATCGCAGCATGACGACATGGGCCATCGTTGGTTTGACGGTAGCCTGCCGCTACTATTGACTTTATTTTACTATCTACCACAATTGCACCTATTTGAGGTTCGTCACAATAATGTTTCCTCGCATACTTTGCGACGTCTATGGCCACTTGCATGTACCCTTCAAAGTCCTGAAGTTCTTTAGATGAAAATAGAGTGTTGGTGCTGAGTTTTTCCAGATATTTGTTGCTGTGAAAGTTGCAGGGCCAATCGTTGTGGACTTTGTCATATTGTCTACGAATTTTTGGCGGTATTTTTGCTACCATAGCTGTTTTTATTGTGTTTTCCAGTTTTGCTGTATCAAAGTTTTTACTTTGCAGTTGAGAGAATATCTGGTTTTTTTCTATGTTGCCTACGGGAATAAGAAGGATGTCTGTTCCCTTTATCCTTTTCAGGTGCATGAGTTCAGGAATAGGCATTATGGAGTTCAATTCGACAATCACCTTTGATATGTCCTTTTGGTTCAGTATGGTGCCCACATACACTTCAGTCAATGGAGTCTCTTCCAGTAGATCATCTGCCAAGACAGGATAAATCATTGTCGCATTTTCATCTTGGTGATCTAATTTTATCCTCTTTGGATTATCCATTTCTGGGTTCTTGGTTTTATTGTCTAAAATATTATTTATCTACGCTGACAACTTTTATCATCTTCTTCTTTGTTCCTTCTTCGTGATGCACCTGTTACAATTTTATATTACAAACAATGGTTTCAGATTAACCTACCTATTTGTTTTAAATTAATATGCTGTTGTTTTTTCAATGGAAAGTAAGGGTAGAACTAAACAAAAAGTCGCTTACACATTCTCTTGTTTGACTTTTAAGGCAAATTTGATTGTCAAATGTCATATTTTGGAACATTTCTCTGCCTTGAGTTAGAAAGCAAACAGTGTCTTATATAAAGTTTTGACGTAAAATTGAGAATATATTAGTGCTAAGGTTACATAACTATGAAACAAATATAATTAAAGAAATACCTGTTGGCTGTGAAAATAATTTTCGTTTCCATAGTTCGTTTCATATCCGAGATTTACTCAAAAATAATGATTCTATGCTGAAAAATTCTTACACGACAGTTTTTTCTTTATAGGAGTGAGCGAAAACATTATTTTAATGAGTATCTTGCATAAAAAAAACAGTTTAATTTACTTTAAATCAAGCACGAGAATACGTTAATTTTCCTCTATCTCTAATAATTTCTGAGATAGGTACCTTAATTTCCATAAAAAATGACAGTCTGTAGAGTTATCCAACTATCTTTTTATAGCAATTTAGTCATTACTTATTTGAGTCAGATAACAGCAGATAGTTTTAAAAATTATTATGGAAAGAACACCTACTTTTAAAAGTAATGTGGAAGTGTGAAAATATTTGAATATTTTCCATGACAATAAATGAAAATCTTATTTATTAAGTATTTGCTTAAATATGATATAAATGATACATAGCTAGCGATTTTCCGGATTGTTATGGCATGACCTCGGTAACTGGTCGCTGCCAGAAACAGGATTAAAGTGCACATCCCTGTATAGCATTAGCCTGGATTCTTAGACTTGCCTGGTTGTTCTCGGGTTAGGATCTGTGAGGATTCTGTTTCTAGCAGCTACCAGTTACCGAGGTCACGGCATAACAATCCGGAAAATAGCTATATATCATTTATATCATATTTAAGCAAGTACTTAATAAATAAGAATGTCTGAAAGCCACTATATGATATGAATGACTGACTACTGATTTTCTAATTGTAAATTTTGTTTAGCTCAGTGACTGGTACTCAAAATGAGTAATAAGAATATAGAAGACGGCTCAGAAAAAAGTATTTAAGAAAATTTATTTATAAAAAAATAAATTTTTGTAAAATTGTACCTACATTATCAGATATCAGCAAAAGCCGTCCTTTCACTATTTTCATTATGCAAATTTCTCTTAATTTTTTTATCAGAAAAATTCTCTTTGTGACCATACATAAGTACGTTAGGATCACTCTGTATGAAAATATATCGTAAATAATAGTCAAAAACTTGAACAGTAACATAACACTTTACACTCTGTTCTATTTATTTTGTTTTTATTAATTAGAACAGAAAATTGTAACGACAAGAGTTTTAGGAAATTTTTCGAAAATTTTATTGCGGTTTTCATATACATATTTCAATGAGATCAATCAAACTGTTGTGACTGAAATTGTATACAGTGCATCCATAAAGTAACGCATAAATTAATTATTAGCTAAATAAACAATATTATTAAATATTCCAGAAACAGTTCGATTTTTGATTTTAATTTACTCTTTTTTCAAATAATAATTTAATATACACCTTATTAAATTGTTCGTATAGTCCCTACCTTCTAGTAAGGACGTCACCACCGGTTTTATTAAATGAAACACCGCATATTTCCCCCATTGCACTTGCTGAGCTGATTCGAAAAATGTAATATACAAGATAGGTACTTTAAATTGGTACATGGTGGGCAACAATACCAAAAATTTAATAGAAAGTTATACGTTACTAAATTCAGATACGATGCTCCTGTCAAATTTTCATAGAAAAGATATGGACCAACAATTGTATTTCTCACAATACCAGCCCACACATTGACCTTTTGTGGTCGTTGCGTATGGTATTCTTGTATCCAATGTGGATTTTTCTGATACCAATACGGGTGTTTTGCCAATTAACATGCCCGTTCAAAATAAAACGTTAGCAATGAAATTGTTATTTCGATTATTTTGATGCACAACAGTAAATTAAAATCAAAAATCGATCCGTTTCGGAAATATTTAATAGCTAATAATCAATGTATGCATTACTTTATGGACGCACTGTAGTTAGTAGGCCATGACATGTTTAAATCTTGGACAGAGAACAATTTTTTTGTTAATTTTACTAAAACCTGTTTTATAACTTGGTTTTAAATTTACCAAATTTTAATAAAATTGTTGAAGAAATTGTCACATAAGTAGGTGTAGACTCCATTTATTCCGATGTATAGCAATGGTAATTCAAATAGGTAACTGGCCCCGCAGTAGGCGGCTGGCTCTGGCTATCGGAGAAAATCTCGCGAGAACGAACGGACATTCCTATAGGAGGGACAAATCTAGTAGCAATATTCAGTAAATAAATACATTTAATATAAAAACAAGCATCAATTTGTAGAGTGTACTAAATTTGGTACCTATTGTTGAATAAATAAATAGGTAGGCTTATTAAATCACTAAAAATTTTGAAATTGATAATTAAACTCAATTCTATATTCTACAATTTAGTGGTTACTTTACTGAAATTAACCGTGCATGTACATGCTTTTGCAATAATAATGACACTTCTTCAAAATACTTTTTGAACTTCTGGAAGTTCTGAGAATATTTCATTAAATCTCCATTGGTGAGTGAAACAACTAAGAACTACTACTGTTAAGGTCGTCGTATTTCTCGCCGTAAAATGATTAAATTTGTGGTGTTCTTTAGGTACTGAAATCTCGAAAAATAAAACACGTAGAGCAAAAGTAATATCAAAAATAAAATTATTGATGTTTTGTTTATCCACTTTTACTATTTAAACTCTCCTCAAATAATATAATAACTTTTAAAATGCATTTGTGACACATTATTTCGCAATTCTCCCCCACATTTTAACAATTATTTTCACATACTTATAAACAAAAGTGAACACTCTTATATGCAGAACTATCTAAGTTTATGTTATAACAATGTTTACATCTATAGTTGAATTTAAAAAAAGAATACGTATTTTGAAAGATTTCAGTACTAAAAATTTGTTGGATAAATCGCTTTCTGACGTTATATATTGATTTTACTTCGGTACCTTTGAATATTCGCAGATGGCATGAGATAACATTCTTGTTATTTGCTAAACTCTATATTATTCAGTTCTTAAATGTTTAAAATTACTTGTATTTGTAGAAAACATTATTTCAAGAATACGGCGCCCTTAAAAGTTGAAAGTAGATTTCATTATGAATACGTCAGAAGTTTAAAAGAAATCGCAAAATTCATTTTAAAGGGTGACATTATTATTATTGCAGACGATTGCACCCACCCAATTTCGCCTATTTCTTGATCAATTTATTGGGTCAAAAATTGGTAACTGTAAAACAGGAGTTACACTTTGTTTTGCCTTATCGTAAGTATGTTGTAGGTAAATTAGATAATTATATTCGTAAAAGAACTAATACGAGTTAGTCCACAGTAAATTTTAATAATCATCCTCTGCCGTTGTCGGAAAACATAATATATTAAATGTATGATACACTATTAAATATATTTAACCTCAATTGAAATGTCAACTGATTAAGAATACGATAACATTTATTTATCTCTTACAGGAAAATATACTAAAATCATGTTGAGATCTCTAACTTGAGTCATCAAGTCTTCATTTTAGTTTCTTAATCGTTTTTTAGGTAACTTTCTAACATACTATATATTAAAGGCATTCTGGTGATGTATACATACACGTGTGTACTATATTAGATCATCATCTTTTTTAATCATTTAAGATGCTTTGTTGGTATTTGTGGTTATGTAAAACACTCGGTAACAGGTAGTTAGTAGCTATTTATATTTTTGTCAAATGATGATTGCTGAGCAATTTTAATAATCAATGATGCCCATGATTTTTTTTACTTAACAATAAATAAGTATAGATACGGTACATCGTGTACCTAAAATTCGTTAGTAAAAAATATATTATATCTATTTTGTTTATAGCTACAAGGTGTAATTAAAAAGCAGGTAATCTCGTTAATTGCATATTTTTGGCGGCAAAATATAGCGATTTAACCGTACTTGCCTATATAGAAAAATGTCTTCCTTAAAAATACATGGTGTTACAGCTGAATTTTTAAAATTGTTTTTTTGCAATAATTTCTTCAGTTTTCACGTATCTCTTTGAAATTTAGTAAATATATATTTTGTTATTAGCATTGCCTAATAAAAAACGTAGAAACTGGAGGAAAGGAGTTCTTTTGTCTCCCTACCATTTAGAATATTTTATTACTCTTGATAATTTTTCGTAGAACTATTAATTTTCGAAATAAATTCGATTTTTGAGCATACAACGTTAGAGATTATCGCAGCAAAATGTATTGCACTTAATAATATTTTTGAATTTCAAATTACAATCAATTTGTAATGTTCTAACTTGTTCTAAAATTTGATACCATATTTTATAGGTAGGTACAGAGTGTCTCTGAACATTGAGTTAGCGAGATATACCATTTTTAGACAAATACATGTTTTTCATCAATATAAATTCGTTTATTAAAAGAGATATAAGAAAAAGATTAATTATTAAATAAAAGATTTATACTGCCTCTGAAATGCATAAACGAGCTTTTTAAATAAAGAATAATATCAGATATTTTGAAAAATCTGTGATTTTTTTCTAAATTTTTCAACCGCATTTGTAATACCTACGCCTTTTCAATTGATCAATATTCTCAATTGATTTGGAATATAAGTTGTCCTTCATAAATCCCCAAACAGTGAAGTCCAATGGATTAAAATCGGGGGGAGTCTGGTAAATTAATTAAACATTAAATACATCAATTTGGAAAAATATTGTCTAACATTTAAGTGAAAATGAAACGGAGCACCGTCAAGTTGCATCCACATAGGTATTATAACAAAAAGTAAGTGACAAATAATCGAATAAAGTTTTGCATAATGTTTAGAAATGTTGCCGCATCTAAAGACTGTGGCTTGGTCTTGGTAGACTATGTGTAGACTGTAGGGTACCTAGATGCAGCAATTAGTGTAAATCTGTTAAGTAGGTACTTAATCTGTTTCTTAAATCCCTGTATTTCCTTAAAAAAGAATTTTATATTGATAAAAGACATTTAGTTGTGTAAAAATGGCTAGCTCTATGTTCAGACAATGCATAAAATACTTTTGAGCAATGTAGAACATTACAAATAGTTTCTTTGTAATTTGAAATTTAAAAGAGCAGCTCATCTTATTGCGACTATCTCTAATGTTGCATACTTAAAAATCGAATCTATCTCGAAAATAAAGTTTACGAAAAGTTATCAAAAGTAATAAAATATATAAACATTTTACATTATAACATTGTAAAAAATAGTCTATAAGCGATAAAATAACCCCTTCCCTCCAGTTTATACGTTTGTTTTTTAGGCATCATTTACAATAATACCCTTGAGAATATAGTTAATAAGAAGTATCTACAAAATTTCAGTGATACATGAAAAACCGAAATTATAGCAAAAAACAATTTTAAAAATTCAACTTTAACACCCAGTAGGTATCTTTTAAGGTACCTAGGCATTTTTGTATATAGGCAAGTAGGGTAAAACCATCATATTTTGCCGCCAAAAATACGCAGTTAACGGGATAACCTGCTTTTTTGTTACACCTTGTATATCTAATACGTAAACAATTTTCAGTTTTTCGATAAAACTTCACAATTTTAAATTAATAGCGATTTTCTTTTAAGTCATAAGGTACTTAGTTTGACTAGGTATGTCAAAGTTTACTAATATTTTTATACAGTAGTTACAGTACCTAAGGTCGTAGAATTTTATGTTTAGTTCAATTGTTCACAGCCACGGCCATACCATTTTTAGAGCTTATTATTTTGTCCTTTAACGAATACAAATCAGTTAACCCCAATTTAAGATGTCAATTGTGCAAAGAAGCGTTCAACAGAAAACATATTCACAACTATAATTAAAACCTATTTAATTCGTTGTGAACGTGAACCAAGAACAAGCTTCGTAAGCAGACAATAAATTTTGTTCAACTACTACACCTAACCTAAAATTATGCAGTTAAGATATCTGTACACAAGTTAATATCCAACATGCACATATTTACAAACTATTATTTTAAATTTGTATGTCTCTTTCCATTAAATTATCACTTTTCAAGGTTGCACACTATCGATTATTTTCATAATAAACAAAATTGATCGCTTACCTGAATAAACAAACGACAAGCGAGAGCAGAACACAGTCCAGTAGTTGTTACACTTCCTGACACATTTTAGACAATCCGCTTTGAATCATTGGGAGCCACACCAACGAAAAAATTTTGACTTATTAGACAAAATCGTAAAAATATTAATGCTATATTGTATGACGTACGACACTTCTCTCTAAATTGCAACGTGATTTACAGGTGATGATAACGAAGAAAATTGTAAGATTGACAGCAACAGAGACATCTTGCGGTCCGTTTATAATTTTAATTATTCTTGTCCTATATTTTCTACAGCGGGAGCCAGCTTCTATCCGATTCCACATACAGGGTGTTTGAGGTTTGACTGCCATAATTTTAACAGGCGATAGCATCCATAAAAATAAATAGTCCTGTACAGAGTTATCCCGAATACTTTGCAAAAAAATAAGGATAGATTGTAAGACCGAAGTTAATAAGGGTACTTCATATAACATTTTTTAATATGAGTAATAAATTTAAAGTTTTATTTAACCTTTTCCAAACGCTTTAAAATTAAGATGCAAAATTTGGCAGGGTATTTAGGCTGATCAAACTTCTGGTCGAGTATTTCTTATTCTCCTCGTCCTGTATTCTAAGGAGTTGAAATAACGTACCCGTTGTATATCATTCATTACATTTTTTTATGGTTCTTTTACGATTGAAAAACAGTTCTTTTTAAAAGCCTGGTAAATTTAGAATGTTTTTTGTTTCTTGCAATTTTTAGATAAGTAATACGTTTTTTGAGTAAAAAATATAGTTCATGACCCTACATACACAGTTTCCTATCCAATAGATATCTATAATTTACACATCAATATCTAGTAGGGTTCTATCATTTTGCAATTGATGACAGTTATTCATTTTTTGATATCAAATATTGCTGTGTATTAAATATTTAGAACTAAATAACACCAAATAACTCCCTCTCCCCTAATGGGTCGTAACTTTATGTGCGTGAACTTAGTCCCCCATTTTTTGATAAACTAAAAAATAAAGGTTGTGCTGAATTGTGCCGGATTTGTGCTACATTGTGCACATTAAAGAAAGATAATAGCCATTTTCCTAGAAAATCAAAAAATCGTGTTTTCCACGTAGCCCCCCACCTCGGGAAAATGGTATTTTTCTTTAATGTGCCATATATTGTGCTAGTTGCTCTGAACATTCTGCCGTTTAAAAAAATTTGATATCTGCCTCCGTTCTTAGGAAAATACGGAAAAGAACAGAAATTTCTAGCCCCCCATTTTATCACAATCCGATTTTTTTTCGATGTGCTGAATTGTCCGGATTTTCCGGAGAACGGAGGTAGATATCGGCACAATGTTCAGGGCAACTAGCACAAATCAGCACAATCTCGTTTTTCCATTTTGGAAAAAAAATGGGGGGCTAAGTTAACGCCCAAATTTCCGGTTTTTCCGGATTTTCCGGGGAACGGAGCCAGATATACTCGCGTCAAGAATTCAGACGCATCACGTCAAGGCTGACGTTACACATTTGTTTTTATTGGCAACATAATTTTCGATATTTGGTCGCCTTAAAAACAATGATTTCTTGCAATTTAGTGCAGTGTATAATGCAAACTTTTAGTGTAGTATATAGTTTTATTGCTATCAGTTGCAGTTTCTTAAATATTTTGATGAAATTATAACGAATTATTCATTTGTTCGTATGACGTAAGTCGTCTGAATTCTTGTCGCGAGTATATCAAATTTCTTTAAACGGCACAATATTCGGAACAACTAGCACAATTCAGCACATTAACGAAGAACACGATTTTCACAAAGTAGGGGGCACAATAAGGTCACATAACGATGCAAGAACAGGGACGGATGATGCAAGAGAAATTAGAAGAATAAGGACATAAAATGGAACACCAGATAAAGACACTGCAAGAAAAATTTTAAAAAGAAGGGCATAAAATCGAAGATCAGTCCCAAACGACGCAGGAGACATTAGAAAAGAAATTAGAAGAACCGGGACCGACGATGCAAGAGAAATTAGAAGAACAAGGGCGTAAAATGGAAAACCAGACGAAAGAAAGAGAATACACTAGAAGAAAAGAAAGAAAAGTTAGAGGAGCAGTCACATAAAGTAGAAACACAAATAGAAGAGAAACTGTTGGCACAAAAATAGGAAATAGACGAAGAAATAAACTTGGTTAGAGAAACCTGCGAAGAACTCCGACATAAGCTAGACAACATAAGAAAGGAGGGCGTAATCAAATCAGAAGGATCTGTTATCCGAACTCAGAAAACAAAGCCCCCTGAATTTGAAGGCAGGGTCTCCTGGAATATCTATCTGCGTCAGTTTGAAGCAGCAGCTAGCTGCAGCAAACGAATGGTCTGATTGTGAAAAGGCTACTGCTCTGATAGTTGCTCTACGAGGGGAAGCTCTTGACGTCCTGCAGGGAGTTCCTACTAAGCAGCAGAATGACTACGCCATTCTAAAACATCATATGGAAATGAGATATGGTGATAAGCACCTGCAGTAAGTGTACCAGGCCCAATTAAAGAATCGTCACCAGCAGAGTGGAGAGCATTTACAACATTTTGGGTCCGATGTTGCCCGACTGGTTCGATTGTCTTATCCAACAGCCCCGTCCGAATTTGTAGAGATCGCCCCTACGCGATTCTGGTAAACAAACAAATAATGCCGTGGATCGAGGCGCGACTAGAAAAATGGAGAATCGACGAGAATCGTTCGAGGCATGGATCTAGAGATGCCAGAAAATACCTGGAATATTTGTTAGGTCTATAAAATAAGAATAAGCGGCCGAGTCAGGCAGCCTTGAATTACAGTCTTGAACTGGAGTGTTTATTTGGATATTTCGGAAAGATCAATTAGAATTCAGAGCGATTTAGATAGTGATTAATTAAATACTGTTTAGTTGAGTTGTAATTAGTATTCGGTAGTGTACAGAATAGTTAATAAAGATAAGTGATTAATTAACGGATTGTATTTTTCTGGTAACAGAAATAAAAGTCGGGTTGGGAAACCCGTGACAATATTTTGTTTAAATTATGATGACTGAACCGCTTGTTCGTCAAACACGTGCCAGCAGCTCACCCTTTTTTAATTTTGAAATGTGTTAGGTTGGAAACTATTGTATGTTGTACAGTCGCCGCAACATAAAGGTTTCCAACCCTATAATAATCACTATCGTATTTTGTTTAAATTATAACGACTTTATTGCCTAGACAAGAACAATTATTAACATATTTTGTATGTGTGTATTGCTTTTAGCTTGTATATTATATATTGCCGAAATACTTATATATGTAAAGGTACATCATAATTATTTTTTGAAAAATAATTTTCATCATCATCATCAACTATATAATACTCGGTGACAGAACGATTTGCTTTTACCTAAACATACATTAGCACTCTATGAAAAGAGCCCCACATATACAGTGGCGTAGCCACGGGGGGGGGGGTCAGAACCCCCCCCCCATGGATTGGGTTGGTTGGGTCATATAGGTAATGTCTCACTACAAATCTGCAATCACTCTATTCGCCAAGATGTAGCAACGCGGTCAGTGAACTAGATCTCCTACGGCAACCTACATTAGGATTCATCTGCATTAAATCATTTAAAAGTTAAAGGATATGGATAAATATTTAGAAAAACACGAAAAAAATAGGGACAATAAAGACCCCGGGAAAGGACCATCTCGCCACCAAAAAATGCAAAGCGCCTCTGCAGCTATCGACCAACGGGGCAGACTGAGTATATTTGGCTAATAAAAGGTTGAAACAATTTTTCTGCAAGATGTCTAGTATGCAAAATGGATTTTTCAATTAGTCACGGTGGCCTTAGTGATGTCATACAGCACTCTAACACAAAAGAGCATAGAAGACGCGAAAATGTCGAAATCTCAAGTTTTAACAATTTTTTTTGCTAACAGAGAAAATATTCAAGAAACTATCGATGTTACTGCAGCAGAGCTTGGGCAAATCTACCACTGCGTTAAGCATAGTCAATCTTACAATTCGTTAGATTATGGGCTCAAACTTTTACTAAAAATTATAAAAGATTCTGAACTACTAAAAAAATATTGTCACAGAATTTGCCCCGCTCGCACCCAATTCGACGACTGTGGTATCGCGAAACGCGAAATTGCCCCGATCGCCCCTACGCGATTAGACTTATAAGGTTATTTTAAGCAATTTCACCTTGAAAATTTCAAAATTTTCGCCTGCGGCGCTAACCTCCCTCCCCTCTTCAACTGATATAATAAAAAAATAATGTATCCCGTATCTTAAAATTCAAAAGGTGGCAACCCTGCCTGCAACTAAGTTCTAATTTTATTTTTGTCATTTTTGTAACAAATATTGTTCGTAGCTGTTTATTATTTACATGCTTATGATGAGATTTTTTTTATTTACTTTTTATTGTTTCAATTTATTAAAAATTATTTATTTTTTTTATTAAAAAAAACTAGTCTGAAATACTTTGTTCACTGAACCCCCCCCCCCATGTCAAATTTCTGGCTACGCCACTGCACATATAAGTTGCCAGGGAGGTTCAAAGATACTGTTAGCGATACTAGAGCGTAAGAGGCTTTAAAGCTAATTTAAAAGAAATGTTGTTAATGTATTGTTTTTATACTATTGATGAATTTTTGGAATGTCAATTTTAAATGTAATTTTTTACCGATTGTGTTCAGTGCATATTTTTTATATTTGTAAATTGTTTCTCTGTTTTGTGTTGAGTGTTTATTCACTTTACCTGTGAGTGATTGTAATTTTTGTTTTCATGTATGTTTGTATTATCTACTACTAGTTTGTACTTCTTGACGACTCCTATACCTGTACTGGTCGAACGGATAATAAATCATTATTATTATTAACACATGCAACATTGATGTTTCCCAAAATTTCCCAAAAGTTGCGCCCCTTTAATAAATTAATGGAAGCACAATGGCGTGCAGAAATTGAGGGGTACAAAAAGCTATAATATATTATTTATTGGAACATCCTGTGTATTATTTTATTGGAGACTTTGTATCTCCAATAATATGGGAGTTCCAATAGGAAGGCAATATTTGTATACTCTTCCGTATTATAAATAAATGCATTTTTCATAATAGTTATTGTTATAGCAACCATCATTTTTGATTTTCAGACTACGTTGATGGAAATGTATGAAATTATATTTTTTAAAATACTTTGTAACTTCTAAACAAAAACGTACTCGACCTATATTAATATAAGAAAAAATGTTTTGAAATTAACACAGCTTAAAATTGCACACTTTATATAACATAAAGAAAATAATAACATATTTAATAATATTTATTACAGTTTGGTTTCCCGGCGTCTGTGTTCGTTTGAGACCTGCTACACACAGCGGCGCAACAGTGGAAATATTCAGTACCGGAAGGGTACCGGGGTACCGGTCATAGAAATCATAAAATATAGAGCGCCAGCCTTTACATTAGGCACTGAAAAATAGTCAGGCTGTGACAGTTATATATTTTGTTTTTTACTGTGAGGTATTTTAAGCTAATATATATCAAATATCCTACAATTCCTATCAATGAAGTCATATGTATGCTCTCTGATACCAAACATATCTAGTTATGCCAATGAACAATTCCACAGACAAATCACTATTCTACTAAAAAAATATATATTTTGTGACTGTGACTGTAATTAACATTGAACATTGCAGAAGTTGAAAACGGAACAAACTGCCTCAGCATTTTCAGCAATATCAGGGAAAATTATTATTATTTCAAATGAAGCTCCGGGCTAAGGAGATTCCTGTACAGCCCTGACAAATATACAAATAATTATTAAAGTGAAGAAAAAAAATAAAAAGATCAAAAATAAAAAAACAGCAAAAAGACAATAGTAAATAATAGAATGTTAAAATAACAGAATGTTCATCGATCGTATAAGGTGCTCCGCCAAGCATCCAGGCGATTCTTGAAAGTATTGATGGAGGGTGCAGTAACTATGGAAGGAGGAAGAGAATTCCATACTGAGAACACGCGGTTTGGTAGAAATGATTGGCGAACAGATGTCTTGAAGCTCTCTTTTCAGTTTCAGGTGATGTCCTCTTAAGCGACTATCCGGACTCAGGGTATAAAGCGAGGAGGCAACAGAAGTGTTGTTAAATAAACCATTAAGCGCTCGAAATGTAAATATTAAATCGCCGTGAAGCTTCCTTTCGGCGAAAGAAGACAGTTGGGCAAGACGTAGTCTCTCCTCATAGGATGGTCGAATACGTCCGTAAGAGAGACGAGTAACATGACGTTGCATAGCCTGCAATAATTTCTGATCCCGTACTAGCATTCCACACTGGACCAGCGAATTCAAGTAGCAGTCTGACATAATACGTATATAGTCTCACGAAAGTTTCCAGACTTGCTCCAGTAAACGACTTCCTCAAAAGGTACACCAATGAATTTGCCTTTTTGCACCTGGACTGTATGTGTTCAGACCACGACAAGTTCTGCGAAATTAATACTCCAAGGTCGTTTTGTGTTGTAACGGATTTTAATGTCGTATTTAATAGTGAGTACTGAAGCAAGGGGTTATTCCTGCCAAGACGGAGAACAGAACATTTCTCAGGATTCAGAGGTATCATCCAGTACTGACACCATTTCGAAATGTTCATATAATCACTCTGAAGGATGTTATGGTCTGTCAAGGGATTGGCATAGAACTTGGTATCGTCCGCAAAAAATGCAGATTTGGAATGTATGTGATACGGAAAGTCGGAAGTATATACTAAGAAAAGCAGAGGACCCAATACAGATCCTTGGGGTACACCACTAAGGACAGGACGTGCTGATGACCGATAGTCACCAACTCTCACACTAAAGGTTCTGTCACTGAGGAAAGCCTCAAGCCACAGAAGAAGATCACCACGAATGCCACAGTGGTTCAGTTTGTGAAGGAGTCGCTTGAAGGGCACCCGGTGAAACGCCTTGGCAAAGTCCAAATATATAACGTCGATTTGTTTCTTAGCGTCGAGGGACATGGACCAATCATTCGTGCACTGCAGCAGATTTGTAGTTACCTAGCGTCCATGAACTAGACCATGCTGTGACTCAGGAATTACTTTATTGGATAAGAGAAAAGAAAACATTTCTTGACGTATTATTGATTCCATAATTTTGCTTACTATAGGCACCAAGCTAATTGGGCGGTAGTTTTCCCTACTCAACTTGTCACCCTTTTTAAATATCGGAGTTACTGAGGCACGTTTCCAAATCGTAGGTAGAGTGTGGTATTTAAGTGAGGCATCCATAATCATTGACAACGGAGAAATAATTTGGGAACAACATTCCTTGAGCAGTTTTACCTCGATTTCGTCGACGCCAGGAGAAGACCCATTTTTTAGTTTTTTTATACATTGGGCGATTTTAGAAGGTAGAAAATCGATAGTGATTAGAGAGTCGGTTACACGCGGGTTTAAAATAATTGGGAGGTTGGCACAAGTAGGTTCATTTGTGTAAACACTTGCGAAAAATTCAGATAAAACTTCAGCCGACTCAGCTTCATTTCTGCATAGTTCATGGTTTCTTTAACAAGGGTGTCGTGACTTTAGAGCTAAGAGATGACCTAATGTATTTGAAAAATTTCTTTGGGGATCGACTTTGGGCGAAGGATGCTTCTTAATTACGTCGTAAATTAGTTATTTCAACGGATAGTCTACTGGATTTTACGATTGGTGAAGTCGGCATGACTTGATGATCTGCGAAACTTTTTCCAGAGATTCTTTTGCGTTCAATTTTTTCAAGACAGTGAACGTTATCCAAGTCTTCAATTTGTTGAAATACGTTTTCTTTGTTCCAGTGTGTGCTGCAATACTCCTGGAGATGATACTGTCAAATATGCACCACATATCTGTAGGGTGCTCAATATTGCAAAAAAAAACACATTCCAGTTTATGGCATGCAAGTCACGAGCCACCTTTTTGTAGTCTGTTATTCTGATATTTTTAAAATAATCACGCTTTCCAGGATCATCCACATAAACTTGAATAGCAGTGGTGATAACACCATGATCAAATTTACCCACTGGTGAATTAACAGATAATGGAGAAAGGAGATTTTTATCAGTAGTCAAAACTAGATCTAGAGTGGATGGTTCACACATTCAACAAGAGTTTAATTTAGTTTCAGATGCCATTATAAATATGAATAATGTAAAATTGTGTATTTATCAATATATTATCAATTTATCAATCTGTTTAACTTTTCTAATTCTCAAGATGAGGATGATTCGTATTGACTGTTTTCCAATACATTAATTATTCCCAAAACTTGAATTTTTCTCAAATACGGCAACGCGTATATGGTGTGCAGTGTGGTGTGCAGTGTGCAGGCAGGCAGCAGGTGCAGGGGGGTGGGTAGGTGGGTGGTGCAGGCAGGTGCAGGTGGTGGCAGGTGGCAGGTGGTGTGTATGTAGGTGTGGCAGGTGGTGTGGTGTGGGGTGTGTGTGCAGGCAGTGCAGGCAGGCAGGTGTAGTGACCTGTTTTCCAATACATTAATTATTCCCAAAACTTGAATTTTTCTCAAATATCAAAAACGTTAAATTAGTAACTAAAGAAAAGAGGCAGTTAATCAAATTCCATTTATCACTTGTCAGTTTCTATTTAAATTCAGTTATCCCCCACCAGTGCTGCTGCTTCCACACAAGCTTTTGTAAAATAGCAATTTCAGCAGCCGAATATAGCAGCCCAATATTATGCATAAATATTAGTATATTGACATTTGTACAGCAGCTGAAACTTGGAAAATTTGTTTTCGGAACCCAAAATTAGTGCTGACAGGTAGCTGACAGTGCTTTCAGCAGATTTAGGGACACACTATGTATGTAGGAGCTGAAAGCATCTATCTAGACAAAATTTAATATAAGCTATTGACGTTGGGGGTCAGAACCCCCCCATAGGTTGGGTTAGTTGGGTCATATAATGTCTCACTACAAACCTGCAATCCACTCTATTCGCCAAGATTTAGCAACGCGGTTAGTGAACTAGATCTACGGCAACCTTACATTAGGGTTCACCTGCAACTAAGTTTTAATTTTATTTTTGTCATTTATGTAACAAATATTGTTCGTACCTGTTTATTATTTACTTGTTTATAATAACATTGTTTTTTCATTTACTTTTTATTGTTTCAATTTATTAAATTATTATTATTTATTTTTGTTATTAAAAAAATCTAGTTTGAAATACTTTGTTCACTGAACCCCCCCATGTCAAATTTCTGGCTACGCCACTGATTATGCTTAATGCCAGCGTACAATTGAAACCAAAACGAAAGGTTTGTAATTTTACCATGGACCGTAGAAATCATGTTTCTATCAATTGGACGTAAAATTAAATTAAATATTGGTAAAATTTTCATATTTTGAAATTCCCGCCCATTGGTGTGAACTACCCCGTCAGTACAACCAACTCAAGAACGATAAACTAGACAGGATTGCTCGTTTCCTAAACTTCAACGTTCGCTAATTCGCGCGCGGTTGTGACGTCATGAAGATACCTCAGAGATGTTGACATTTGTAATGCTTGTTACTTGTAATTTATAAATGATACTGCTACTCCGCAGGCTAATGCCCCGATCTTCATTGAATTACACCTGCAGTATCTGTGTGAGCAGCCAAAAACCTTTGTCGGCCACCCCATCATATATAGACCGGTTTCGGGCTTGTTAGCCCTTATCAGTATGCCATAGGTGATTGTTAATCATCTCACCTATGGCATACTGACGTCTTTTTTATTATGTGACTTGGGACATTAAATTGATTTATTTTCACCTAACGAATATGTGGTCTCATTTTTGCTACTTCATTTAAAAACATAAATTTTATGCTGTGCTGTAGTTACAATCATTTGCAATAAAAATGACACTCTCTTAAAACAGTTTTTGAACTTCTGGAAGTTCTGAGTAGAAATTTCATTAAATCTCTATCGGTGAGTGAAACAACTAATAACTAATATGTGAAGTAGATTTCATCACAAATACATCAGAAATTCTAAAGAATTCGCAAAATTCATTTTAATTAGTGTCATTATTATTGTAAACGATTGTACGTCTGAAAACCGCATGCGTGCAGGCAGGTTTCTTAACGTTTCGGGAGCCAAATTGTTGTACTCTTTAGACGTAGCTCTGAAACTAGACTAGATTTGAGAAATTTCTTTTCTGGTCGATATTTATCGAAATAATTGGTCTGTGACGTTTTAGTCCTTAAATTTTACGTATAAATCTTTTACAAATTTTCTGGCTCAAAATTTCTAAGAATTTTAATATTGTCCAGGTCTATAAAATATGCCTTGTATAACAGTGACGTAAGACGTCTGAATTCTTGCCGCGACTATGCTCTATAAAGTTCCGCAACTGCTGATTTCTCACTTTTGTCCTTCGGATGATTCTCTCGTCGTCTCCTCATTTTCGTGTTAAAATCTTCAATTTCAGAATTACTTCTGAAGAAGAGAGTGATATATAGCTCTCGAAATTGCAAGAAACCTAAACCGACAACGTTTTTTTGCAACTGGAAAATTATTCATCCTATATAAATTTTGTCCACCTTTTCGTGATTCCATTACATATAAATCAAAAAGAATGTTTTTTTAGTATTTCTCCTTTCTTACTCGTTTTTTTTTCTTTTTTTTCATTTATTTGCACATAACAAGTTACAGAAATATGCGATTTGGCCCACGATGTTTTGATCATCTATCTGCTAAATTGCGTCACCTTAAAGCACGGCCGCTGCGATTTAGCAGTTTTTAATCTAGTATTATTATTGTTTATCAAGACAATGATATAATAATATGTTATCCACTGTAATCTATGCTATTTTTTTCGGCTAGCTGTAGATAGGGAGATCGTTGGCTGGTACGTTGGTAGTCATGCTGTTTGTATTGTTTTTGTGTGTGGTTGTACTGTTAAGGAGCGGGGGAAAGGGAACGGGAAGAAACGAAGCTAACCTCACTTTTTGTATTTGTCTACTATATTTAAGTTTTATATTTCGCCGATTATTTATTTTTGCTTCTAAATAAATCTTGTATAAAAATATTTATTGTTAACCATGTCAGATGGTAAGTATTCTTCAGAGTTAGTCTAATTATATTATGTGCACAATTTTATGTCTTACAATTTTAGAGGAAGTAATTAAAAGAAGGTTGATATTCGACGGAGATGGCACAGGCGACGACAGACGCTTCAACTTAATGTTGAAAATGATAGCAAAGTGGGTGAATACTTCAGAAGAATCAAGAGAAGAGAGTCACCAATTGTACGATAAAATATTGGCCCAACTGAACCTAGTTGAACATTCTCGTAGACGTTCAGAATTGGTGACAAAATCAAATGATGACCAGTTAATGAAATATCAAGAGTTACACGCCGATTACGAGCAAAAAATTAATGACATAAAAGATGAAATAGCCAATCAGAGAATTGAATTAGAGAAAGCAAAGATAATTAAACAAAACAGAATTCAATACGATCTGTTGGCGAGGGCTATTGCGGCTGAACCTCCTAGAACAGAAATGAACAAACAGCTTGTGTGCTTGCAAAAAGACCTGAGAGATTTAGCTGAAGAAAAAAAGAGATTAGTTCAAAAGTTGGATAAGAGAAAAAAACAGTTCCATGTTCTCTCAACTTCAGCTAATCAGCTAAGAATATATCTGGATGAAGAAGACGAGAAAGAAGATTGTGAGATGAACACATCTCTTGATGAAGTTACAGCTAACAGTCCTGGTCCAGAACCCATGTCTGAATAAATAGTATTATTTTGAATAAATGAAATAAGTAATTTTAAGAATATTTTTTTGTGAATTGTATTTATAATATTGTAATTATTGACGGGACAATTATTATTTATATAAGTTTAATATTTTCTTGTAGTAGTAAGTGTAAGTTATTTATATATTATTTCTACATTAATCTTTATATTAGTTATATATTAATAAATTTATATTATTGCAAATCCATCTTATTTTCGTAAAAAATAAAATAAAAGTAGTTCAAATTTGGGATGCCGTTTAGTATGAAGTATTTAAACATCATTTGATTATCGTATCAGTGTAATTTTTTTACTTTTCCTCACAATTGGAAGTTTATTTCTAGATACTTTTTATTTTTCATTCAAATGTAATATATGAATTTTTCAGAAAAATAATTATCTACCAAATGCGAATCCTTTTTTCGAGGTGTGGAAATTACAAGAGAGGATGATCAGTTTTAATTTTTTTATTATTTCAGTCACATTTATAGTAATAGTACTACTTACAGTAAAAAACGATTTCATAAAATATGTACGTTACATCATACAAAATGTAAAATACATTCTGCTCTGATTAGACTTCAGTAAGGCGTTGAAGACTTTAGCCTTGATTCATGATTACGCCTAAATTATTATAAAATCTCACACATCACATATAAAAAGACTTAGGAATTAAAAATAAATATAAGTTAAAAACTAAAAAGGCATACCGACGCACTCAGCAATGTACAAAATTAACTTAAACACTATTATAATTTGTTTAAAGCGTGGTTAGCGTCTTTTCATGTGTTACATTTTGTACTACTGTGGCAAAAATATCTTATGTGCAAACTATTATAGCCGTGACCATACAATAATACAAAATATCAACAATCTGCTTTATACTTAATTATAACTATTCACATTCATTTCATTTATTTACAACAACGCCTTTCATCTAAATATTTAATAACAACTGTGCAAGTGTTAATAAATACAAAAATAAATAGTATTTTTAACGGCAATGACAAAACTTTCAGTTTTATGTTTTATTATTACTCGTTATTAAATATTTAAAAACAAAATCGAGCTACCATAATAGTGGGTAAAATGTATTCAGTTTCATTGGGCAAGTATGGTTTATGGACAGTATTATTTGTAGTAACAACACCTTAGCTTAATTAAAATTATTATTATAGGCAAATAAATAAACGATTTATTAAAATATCACATTTTACTATGTATATTAAAATATTATTACTACAAATAAGTAAGTTTGTATATAAAAATTGAGCCGGTTGTTAATGAGAAACTAGATTATCAGAAAATATAAAATATTTCTTCGTGAATTTAAAATTATAAAGTGCCTAAGTAAATATGTAAGTACATATACACCTATTGACATTACTACAAAAAGTTCAAAAGTGTAACAAAAAAAATATATATTAGGTAAATTCTTAATATTTTTGATTTTATTAAAATAATAGTTTAAATCAAAATATATGAAATTTCATTGCATATTTTATCTAATTCAACCTTACTGTTTGTGAACATTCACATTTAGCTGCACTTATACTGATATTTATCAAAATATCAAATCACATAGTATTATATACAGGGTGCTCGGAATATTGAATGATATCTAATCTAAAGCAACAAAAAAACTTATTAAACAAACACCTATAAAACCAGTCTTTCTAAAAATACAACTAATATAAAATGCAAATTTAACGCAATTTGTTTGCAAATTATTTTTTGATAGTATATTATTATATGAAGTAAGCAATAGAAGATTTCTTAAAAATTTTGCAAGGTGTAACGTGCGACAACATTGTAATCCATTATCTGTAGCGGTTAACCTAAAACTTTGTAGGTGTATATTTTGTATTGTGAATGAGTTTCATTTCGTTAGGTGATTTAAGCGGTCGCGTAGTTATCGAAAAAAAAAAATTCAAGATTGTAGCTGCTTAGTGCAATTTATCCATAGAAACCATAACATATATAGAATGCCAAAAGAAATAAAGAAAATAGTCAACCTATGGAAAAAAACGCAAGTGGTAATATTGCAGTAATTTATCTTTCATGTGTTGGTTGTACTGACGGGGTATCGTTAACACTAATAGGCGGCAATTTCAAATTATGAAAATTTTACGTCGAATTCGTAGAAACATGTTTTCTATGATCCAATTACAAACATTCCGTTTTCATTTCAGTTGTACGCTGGTATTAAAAGCAGTACTACCAACAGCTTACATCAAGTTTTCCCTAGATGGGTGCTTTCTAAGCTCCTACATGACTATTAGTGAGTTTATAAAATAATCTTAATCTTAACTAATCAAATATGTATGCATGCGCGAAAATTTTCCATTTCCTTCTACCGTTGAGTGAGAAATTATAGATAGAGGCGCAACTTTATGGCGAAATGCGTATACACTTTTGGGCCCGAGATAGTATTAGGTAATAGCAGCTCTTTGGTTCTAAGATTCGTCAATTTATCGACAACTTATTGTTCATTGAGGTTTTCTTTGCTTGTTAAACCATTGAATCGCACAGAACACTCAAAATTGACTGTCGTTAACAACAATTCTCGACAAACGGACAAATCTCGGGCCCAAAAAACCCCTACTGTAAAACACGGTGTAACATAACTGTCTGACTTTAAAAACATTTTGCCCTATAGATATTTTCTATTAGGGTCTTTGTTTTCAAGATACAGGGTGTTAAACTTGTAGATCACATACGCATTTTGCCATTAAGGTTGCGCCTCTATCTATAATTTCTCACTCAACGCTTCTACATACCCTCTACAGCGTCGGCGATTGGCCAGGCCCTTGTAGAGACAAAATAAAGGTTAAAGCTATGACTAAATATTTATAAACAGTGTCAAAATTTTAGGATTAACATTAAGACTAAGATTAGGGTTAAGACTATAAGTTAGGACTATGTTAGGGTTAAGATTTTTTTATACTCATCATATTTTTAAGTGCCTATTGTAATGGCTTCTGGCGTTCTATATATTTTATGACTTCTATGAATTTATCATGTAGCAAAATAAAAGTACTCATATTCCGGACATCCTGTATATTGGCAAGGCTGCTGCAAGGTAAACCCTTGATGTGGGCACTGCTACTTGTGATCGATACAAAAGAGTAATAACTTTCCGTGCTGTTCACAGCTGCAACATTGCAAATAATTACCAAACTCTTTCTCACCCATCAATGGTGGTTTGTAGATCTTTGTGTGTAATAATACAATAATACCAGTTGACAAATATGTTTGGCTTGATGTAAACGTTGCACTTAATATTCGTTTATGTAAACATTTTCAAAGTCAGATGCTCATTTATCAAGATAGTCACTATAACATACTTTTATGTAATCTGATGTATACACAGCTCCATCTTTGACTGACTTTAATATATTATTCTTATATTCAATTTATTTGAATGAAAATCGTGCACTCATTTCTCATTTTATTTTTTTGTGCCTAGTTTCGTCAACAGTTGGCTACTATAGTGGTTGTATATTATTTTTGGGGGAGCCTTTAACATGATGTAACAGACGTTGCAGTTGTTGTTTAGTCGGTAGTGACTACACAGTAATATGCCTATTCCAGAATACTTGAAAAATTTCTTTCTGCAGTATACAGGGTCATTCAGTCATAATGTAATTAATTTTAAGAGAACATAGGGAAAAGTGAGTGTAATACGAATACGCGATTTAAAAAAAAATTAAATGTATATTTATGCCAAAAAAAATATTTTCAAACCAATATTTAAATTCCCTTTTCAGACTGTCACTCACTGTTGGCGGCAGTTCAACTCGGTGTCGGTCTGACGTGATGTTGCCAAATTTAAATATTTTCTTATAAAAAACATTTTATATTGAAATTACAAAATTCCAATGGATCAAAATGAAACACATTTCACTGAAACATTTTTTGTATTTAAATACAGATTGTAATAAAAAAATCCTCGTGCTGTCAAAAAAAAAAAACAGTCTATAACCTGTTCAGTGATAAACAATTCAAGTCTTGACCTACCGTATTTAGGTAAGTAACCTTGTTTTTAATGTCTATTCAATGACAAGCGTTGCAGAGCTGCAGAAATACTAAACAATAATTAAATTTGAATTTTTATAAACACCCGGTGTAGTCAATATGAAATCACGAGAATTTTATAATAAATGCCCAACTGCAGTAATCAGTGCTATCATCAGATAGACTGCAACATGAACATTTGGCACAGTTAAAAAGTTGGCAGTTGAAATTCCTGTTTAATACATACTGGCGGAATAAGTCATTTGAGTCCATTTTCCTATGCAGGCAAGCTCGCCGTCAACTGCAGCTCCCTTCTTCATCCATTACTTATTATTTTCATGTGGTAAAGGTTGATAAATTTCATGTGTTTGTGTCGCCTGTAATGCCATAATGAATGAATTTTACGTCAGAACTTGGCAAAATGCTTAATCAATGCCTTAAAACTGCAACAATTTTTGAAGGAGGTAACTCAAAAATACAGGGTGTCCGGAAAAGACGTGTACAACGGAAGACCACAGACTCCTGGGTTCAAAATAAGCCGATTTAACCCAATTTACTTATTTCCAAAATTGCTTCGTTTAGCCGCTAGATTGGGCCTAAGTTTGAGAAAAATTTTTGTTTATTCCGAATATCTCAAAACGACTTGATCGATTTTAACCATTTTAGGCCACGCAGTTATAAGTCTAACCGACACTTTTTGACGTTATTTAGAATCTTTTGCAGTTATTAGAAATGTAAGAAAAATCATGTATCATGCAAATATAAGCACATATTTTTAACCTCCTGTACAATTACTCTCAGTTTTTTTGTTAGTAGCTGACTTTATTTAGAAACTTTTTTATACTTTCAGAATTTTGAATAGATGAGTAGTTTAGGCAGAAAAATATTTTCGTATGTCAACAATATCAGCATTCGTTCTGCAACAATGAAGTACCAGAAGTTGGCTCTGTTATTTTAAGTGTCAGTTGTGTGTCAAATCTAATCAGCTACTGAAATTAGTCTCTCGGTGTATTCTTCTTGCTCAATTACTTAGTTACTTTAGATCTTACTTTATTTGTTGTCGTTATTGTTGTGTTTGTTTATTTTTCTCATTTTTCATTATTTCATCATGGATACGTATACATATCCGAACAGGTAGATATGCTTTTGGTTTATGGATTTTGTCAAGGTAACGGCCGCAAAAGTGTTAGGGTCTACATGGACAGATTCCCTCATCGACGAGTGCCAAATCATCAAACTTTTGCCAACATCGAAAGACGACTTCGCGAATTTGGTTCCTTCCACCAAATGAATGCGGCGCAAGGGCGTCAACGTACCACGAAAACTATAGAGGTGGAGGAACAAATTCTAGATAAGGTAGAAGAGAACCCAAAAATTAGTACAAGACGCATTGGACATGAAATACGGATACCAAAAACCATAGTTCATGATGTTTTGAAGGAGCAATTACTACATCCGTACCACATTCAATCGGTACATGAATTGCTACCCATTGACCCCGAAAAACGTTTAGCATTTTGTAATTTTATACAAGATCAAAGAGCCCATGATATCAACTTCAGCAAAAACATTTTATTTACAGATGAAGCATGTTTCACTAGGTCAGGCATCATTAATAACCACAACAAACACGTTTATGCTGATGAAAATCCACACTGTACTGAAATAAGACATTTTCAATATGAATTCAGAGTAAACGTGTGGGCGGGAATTATCGACAACTTTATTATTGGCCCGGTTGTGCTTCCACATCGATTGAATGGGGTCAACTATTTAAATTTTTTACAGCAAGTATTACCTAATTTGTTGGACGATTTGCCGTTATTACTTCGTCGTAACATGTGGTTTATGCACGATGGTGCACCCCTCATTTTACAATACCCGTTCGTCAATATTTACATAATCTGTATCCTAACAGGTGGATCGGAAGAGGAAACGATGCTCCTATAAAATGGCCACCTCGAGCACCAGACTTAACCCCTTGCGATTTTTTTGTGGGGTGCAGTAAAAACTAAAGTATATGCCTCTGCAGTTAATAATGAAGAGGAATTGTTTAGGCGAATCCAAGACGCAGTTAATATTTTACGAGGTAATGCAGGAATCATGGAGAGGCTGCACTACAACTTCGTAAGACGGATTACTTGTTGCATAAGAGAAAACGGTGGTCACTTTGAGCATTTATTGTAAAGTGATCATAACTCTTTTTTGTTATATTTTATTATCTTGTATTTATTAAATAAAATATAAACGAGAGTTTTGGAATTTTCGTTATTTGTTGCAGAACGAATGCTGATATTGTTAAGATACGAAACATTTGTTTTCTGCCTAAACCACTCATCTATTCAAAATTCTGAAAGTATAAAAAAAGTTTCTAAATAAAGTCAGCTACTGATAAAAAAAACTGAGAGTAATTGTACAGGAGGTTAAAAAAATATGTGCTTATATTTGCATGATACATGATTTTTCTTACATTTCTAATAACTGCAAAAGATTCTAAATAACGTCAAAAAGTGTCGGTTAGACTTATAACTGCGTAGCCCAAAAATGGTTAAAATCGATCAAGTCGTTTTTTGAGATATTCGGAATAAACAAAAATATTTCTCAAACTTTGGCGCTCTCTAGCGGTTAAACGAAGCAATTTTGGAAATAAGTAAATTGGGCTAAATCGGCTTAATTTGAACCCAGGAGTCTGTGGTCTTCCGTTGTACACGTCTTTTCCGGACACCCTGTATATCAAATGCATACAATTTTAGATTGCAAACAAGAAGTTTGTCATTAGAAAAAAATTCAGTACCGAACATGCCATTATTATATGTAAGTGGTCCTGGCTTCAATACTGGAACACATCTTCAGAAAATTTGTAGCGCACCGGGAGGGTTGTGTTGCCAATCATTATGGAGTGATTTGTTTATCTTTTCAAGTAAACATTTTTTTTTTTCGGTTTTCTGTTATTAGGCTTTCCGAATATGTGGTTAAAATTAATGATATTATGACTGAATCGCCCTGTATACTAAGGAATTCTACAAACCCTTAACATAAAAATATAAATAAACAGTAAAAATATATAGTGTAGAAAATTCAGTTAGTTATTTTATTTTTTTATATGCACTTTCACCGTGATCTCTAAAATTATTATTGCATGAATTTTATCCAATCAAGTTACTCTTGCAAATAAGGCAATATATTATCTACTGTATCTTGAAACAGGCAAGCTATGTCGAAGATTTGTCATTGTGTAACTACTACCCAAGCCAAGAGTCAACAGAAATTGTTACTTCTTTGTATCAATCGTAATTGGCCATTATGCTGATATGTCATTTAAGGGTCATGTCATTGGCTTGCCTTGCACCGGTATAGCTCAAGGTCCCAGAATAGAATAAGGAAAATTTTTTAAAAGTAATATAAAAACAGGTGTTGCTGCACTATTTTCATTGTAACTAGTAAGTCTTAATATTGTCAGAAGTTTACTGTGAATTTAGAACATCCAATTAGATGCAGTAATTTTAACAAAATTTTTCTATGCAGTAGAATATACCACCTAGTTTCTCCTTAATCTTAAATTATCATGTTAAATGTATTACAGTAAATCATTCTCTTAATCAAATTGGCACAAATAAATTTATCAACATAACAGTATTTAGTCTTTGTCTTAAAATTTACATAAAAAAGTAAAACAGCTACTTTAGGTATAAAATTTACATTTAGTTATTTATACAAGAAGTTTATAAAAGTGTATAGGCCAAGACTATTTGTACCAGGCATTCATATAAAAAATGTTTGATTAGGTAGTGAAAATTAAATTTTCTTTATAGAAATATCTAAATAATTTTTAAGGTATACATAAAAATATATATAATTAATTACCATTGATAAAATATATATGATAATTATTGCCGCGCCAATGGTAATAATTACCAAAAATAAGCTACACATAGTGTAAAAAATATCTGAAAATAATTCAAAATTATTTTCAGATGTGAATTTCTTTAATCCTGTGGTATAAAAACCTATAAGAAATATTTGTGTTCTGAGATCTCTATTTAGTATTATGCAAGAAAAGTGAATTACGTTAATTTGCAAAAATATGTAAAAAATATATTGGGTGCAAATTTTGTGAAAAATAGGTAAATGGTTTTTTATATATCGAATGGAACAGCACAACATGAAGAGAGAAATGTTACTATGTAGATTTAAAAAATATTAAAAATTGTTATTATTAAAAACATGTATTTTTCATTATTACGGTTATGGTTATTAACGTTTTCCCAAAAAAAAAAACATGTTTTTTGTCAATAGGTCTCTGAGACCCGCAACCTCCGTTTATGTTCTACTTAAAAGCGCTTCGTCTGGAGGGATAACCATAAAGTAAAATACTCCATAATATATTTTTTTACTGATTGATGACATTTTTTCCATTATTGAAAATTCAATTTCATTCTATTAATTTTAATAAATATACCTTTTATTATTGTGTAATAATATTTGGTTTTACAACTTTATTTTCCAGATAAAGTTTTGAAATATCTTTTTTCAATATATTTTACCATATCAGTAAAATTTACATCCAATATTTACATACTATTTCTCAATCATCTTAAAATTGGATAAAAAACAGACAAAAACAAAACAAAACTGGTAACAAATCTTATTTGAAATCAGTCTTAAATTTCACCTCAAAAAAAGTACGATTCCGTTTGTTGCAACTCTTCAGCTAACTAACACTCAAACTCGTTTGCCGTGATGGCATTCAGTGTTAACATTAACCCCTCTAAGTTTGCCATCTCCTGATTGAGCTCTTCCGTTGAATGGGAGGGCTGCAGTCTTTGAACCTCCTCGGCCGTATGGGGAGGCGGGTTGGAGGCACTGATTCTGGATGGTGGAGTGCTCGTTAATGTGCTCGAACTACTCGTCGGGGGTTTCTTATACGGAGACGCATTTGGTCGGACTGTAACTAATCATATGTGTTTTAATTAGTACATGTTATTAACCTCTCAAATTAACTAAATAATGTGATAGTTATTTACAATTACCACATATTTTAGAGACAAAAAACTATCAGGCCGAGTATGTATCCCTTCTACCAAAACAACGTTATGTTACAAAATAACGTGGAAATAAAGTGCCGTACACAACAAACAAAATGTTGAAATGTGGAAATTAATTATGATATAAGACAGACACATTCATAGTGATTTAATTGTAATGAAATGAGATAGAAAACGACCACAATTTTATATGGTACCTACACGTTATTTGTATCGAATTTGTGCTATGCATCATATGTGACATTCCAAATGTTTAAATTTGAATCACAAATCTATAAATATGTTAATAAATAAAACTAATTTGTAACTTTACAGGGTTCTCAGCAATTTTTCAGAACCAAATTCCCTGACATTTCCAGGTTTTCCCTGACATACTTTTTTAAAATTCCCTGACAAAAAGCATACAAAATATCATATTTTTTAAAACTTAAACAAAAGTAAAAACAAGTCAAATGATAGGCATAAATGAGCCCATTCGATGACAAATAAGTGACAGGGATACTTAATTTTATTAGAAATATATATTTAAGTCATTGCAACACATTGTACTGTGTTAAATATTAACAAATATAAATATTTAAGAAATCTAATAGACATATGTATAAACAAACAACAAAAACCAATAAAAATAAATTTTACTATTGAGCAAACAGCTATACAAAAAACAGCTTTAGCTGTTTTATGTCATTCACAACATATGTATGTCATATTCAAGTCAGTTCAAAACACTATATTTTTGCATTGAAACAGTAACGTCACATAGGTCGCTTTTTAAACCGTGTTTAAAATGTCCACTCCGCCCTGTTTGAACTCTTTAGATGCTTTGCTAAGGTTTATGCAGCAGTTGCTAGATAGAGATTTCAAAATCGGTGTGATTTAAATTTTCAGATTTTATGTTTAAAATGGTTGATACTTTTAAGTTTCTTATCTTGTTTATTTAAAAAGGAATTGGTTGTGGATTATTGTATGTACCTCTACAAATTTTAACGTATTCTTAGACATCTTAAATTACATTACAAACGCATAATCCAATTACTTTTCTCTACAAATTTCATTAAACCTGTCACTCACACGAACATGTAGGTAATTATTTGTTTCTGGTTTGCAATTGCTAAAATCAATTCCATGTTTTTGTTGCAGACCTCACACATTTTCCAAATATATGTATATACAAAAACATGAACCAGAATTATATTGTTAATAATCTCTGCTTCTAATAATCGTTCTATTTTAATCCAAATCTAGTGTAGCTTTGTTATAAATAAATTGTATAAACAATAATCAAAAAGTGTGAGTGTGATGTTAAAGACAAACAAATATTTAATGACGTTACGTTTTGAAACTATACATTTTCTTGGTGCATTACATAAGTAACGTCACCATTGAATACGTCTTGAAACAAGCGATGAATATGTATAAAAACAGCTATACACTCCAGATATATCTGTTTCTTTATATCAATCTCGGGTACATGTGATTGAAACAAACAGAAATAGGCAACTGGGTGCGTTCATTAAATAAAGAATTTAAACACGGCAGGAGTAGCATTCAGAAATTTTCCCTGACGACAATAAAAATTCCCTGATTTTTGACAATTATTGGCACTTTCCCTGACGTTTCCCTGACAAAGTTCAAATTCCCTGACATTTCCAGGTTCTTCAGGTTTTCCCTGACGCTGAGACCCCTGCTTTATGTAATTATATAAACATAGAAGTTGCACATTAACACTACATGATGTACACCAATTTCAGTTGGAGAAGCTATAATGGCAATATGAGTGCAATCAATTGCACTCCAGGAAAATTAAAGTTTTGCATAAACTTATTAAAATTTATTATAAATTATTGTTGACAATTCGATTGTTTTTTAATTTAAATATGACAATCAATTTAATTATGATAAAACTAAGGACGTTTCATCTATGTGGTTCCTTGTTTATGAGTTTGTGGAAACATCATATATCTAACAAATGTTCGGTAACAGCATTGCCTGTGGGTTACCTGCGTAATACAGTTATTAACTGATTTTTGACAATCCTAAATTAAAATTATCACCAACACATTTCTGGCAACTCCCTTATGTTAAAAATAATAATGTTGCAAATTCTAAAACCTTATCCACCTATCAAAGAATAAAATTAGAAAGCAGTAATTTTACTTTTAGCTTTGCCGGAATATTTTTTTCTGAGGAAGTGTCAAAAATGATCTTAATTTGTTAAAAAATTGCCATATTGCTTTTACTCAATCTAAATAATTTTTTTATTTTTTCATCAGGCAAATCAAACGAATTACTTAAATTTTTTATCCTTCTTCGTTGGATTTAAGTATTACAACTCTATTCCTTGTTTTAAAAAACTTGTTAAAATTCTACATAACGTGTAGCATTCCCCTTATTTCTTAATAGTCACAAATACATACTACAAAAATTTTAGATGACGATGAAATATAATATTTAGCATTGAAATAACGTAAATGTTATTACGAACAAAATGGGATACATACTTGGGCTAAATATCTGCAAAAAATAATGTGTTATATTATAGTCAGCGGACGATATTGTGGACAGTGACTAATAGATAATATAAAAACACTATTACTATTAAGCGGATAATATTTTTATAAGAGATTACACATTATTTACCTCATTATTACTGTGCCGCTTTCTATGCACAACGATACTATACTCACATGTACCCCACCACCATACAGACTCAGTCAAACTGAAGCCCGATGTATTCTCTATCTCTGTTTATTGCATTGTGGAAAACAATATTTTGGTGTGTGTAAACCGTGAGCGTTAGTGAAGTTAACAAATAACAGTTAAAAATGGATCGAAGTGCCAGTTCTAGTAAAAGTCTGTTAGTAATCGACATAACCTATGTAACGGACAATTGATAATGATAAAAAACGTATACGAAGGAATTCGAGGAATTCATATACTCTGTTTACCACCATACCATTGTGAATTAAATCCAATAGAGTTAGTTTAGGCACAAATAAAAACTGAAGTAGCACGAAATAATACCACCTTTAAATTAAGTGATGTGAAGTTATTATTACAGGAGGCCATAAATCATGTTACTGCTGAAACATGGCGTAAGTGTATTGGGCATGTGCAGAAGGAGGAGCAACGTATGTGGGATCTAGATGCAACAGTAGGTGTTTTGAGTCATTATTAATTTAGGAGAAGATGATTCAAGTGACAGTGATAGCAACATCTCTACTGATAGTGATAATTAAATACAATGAAGTGAAAACTTTGCTAGATAGTGGCAGTAAGGCAAAAGTGTTACAGTGAAGATTAAATTGTGATAGTGAAGTGAATATGTGGCAGTGATGTGAAAGTGTGATAATGAAATAAAAGTGTTATGTTATAGTGAAGTGGATGTGACACTGAAGTGAGCGTGTGGTTATTTTAATAAATAGTGAACATACAGTGATAGTGAAGTGTGTTATGATTATGACGTAATGCGTACTAATTTAGTGATAATAATATTTGTGTAAAACAATTACCTATATGAAATGTATAAATAGTCAACATCTTGTGGCGGCATGAGCCAGGTGGTGGTGGGTCATCGATGCCCTCTTGGGCATCGTTTTATAGGATATATTTACAATGTTGGTAAGAATCTTTTCAGTTTGTCTTGATAAAGTTTCTAAATTAACTTAGGTACACCGATATACAAGATAAAAACTTTAAATTTTGAAATATTCATATTATTTTTATTATCTAACGCCTCGAAATTGGTAAAAACCGTTATATCACTGTTTCTACTCTAAAAATAATGGATATTATGGAATGCAATTATTTTTGTATATTTTTTTATATCTGATCGCATTCAAATTTGGTACGCCTATGAAATGTTGCTCCCCGCACGTTTTGCCCGCGCGCTTGTCTACAAGCTAGCGATTAGTCACTGTCCACAATTTTGGAAGTCAACCATAAAAATTAAAACCTTCATGTAATGTTTTGAATATAGCATAACATAACTAAAATTTAGGATTATATATTGCCTATGCTCATTAATGCATGTAAATGGTGAAAATCTTAAAGTGATATAAATAATTACTATTAAATACCCAATGGTGTAACATGGGGAGGGGGAAAGATGAGTGGTAAGGACAGATGCAGATGTGATACCATTAAAATTTTACTCGTTTAAGCACATTTATTTAAAAACTAATAAAACGAGACTACTTACAAACGCTCAAAACATTCAGGCAATTTTTTTTAAATAATTTTAATATCCTGTATTTTGAAAGCAAAATATACAAAAGTGTTTGCAGATACCCATGAAAAAGGAAAATAGCCGAATAAAAGTAATAAGTTCTAATACAAATACAATTTCAAAAGGCAATTATATTTTTAGATTAACAATTTTGCAATTAAACTAAAATTGACAAACTGGTCTTGAAACATTACAAATATATAATACCTTTATTGTTTATTTTAACGTGCCATGTAGCACACATATGAAAATGTCCTTTATTTTTGTATAATAGAGCAAAAATAAACTAAGGGATAGCTGATGATTATTGGGCGGGTCATCGCGCACAAGAAATGTAAAACTTACCAATATGCTTGGGCTGAGGAGTACCTGGGGCTGATATAGGAGGAGGTGCAGGTACAGTAAAACTCTTAAGGGGGTGCCCTTGACCCTGCACCCTCTTCCCTGCTTGACTTTCGGCAAGAACATTCATTCCGGGGGCATAAGTACTCCCGGGCGGGATGTGAGCAACTGGTGGCTGCGTTTGGCTGAGCAATATAAGACATTTTAGATGATTCCTAACAAAAATAGATTTAAGCCCCGATTTATGCTGAAATTATTTCATTCCTTCACAGTTTGTAGCTGAAGCGACTTAAAACGAGGAATAATTATAATGCATTAACTTAAAATAATTACTAGGCTTAGGTCCGCTTGAAGACATGACAGAGTCGGATGTCAAACGTAATGTGAAAAAAACCTGGAAATAGAATCTAGAATGATCCAATTAAAAAGTGTTATTCCCATGATTGCAACACCAATTTCTTATGAAAACATCTAAAGAAATATTGAAGAAAAAAAAAACAATAAGTAAAAAAAGATGTGGGTTGTAAAACTCAAAATCATTGAAATAAATACACGACATTATTGTATTTTCAACTTCAAGACACACAATACAAAAAGTTAAAAATAATTCTTCATTTACTACAAAATAAAATAGTAGATCAATTAATTGCAGAATTTTTACTTATAAGACGAGATCTGACCACATGATTACTACGTCCATCTATTTTTTAATTAAAATGCAATTTTAATAGTTGATTAATAATACAGGAATACGTTTTTACCAGGTTGCCAATCAAAATATGGAGACAAGTATTTTTAGTTATATATTTTTTAATTAATGCAATTCAACAAACGTCATTTGAAACGGTAAAAGTTTTGTTTACTTCTGTAAAGGACTGCATACAGACAGAAACACCCACGTAAACACAATTCAGCTCAGTGTGTAAACCAAAGGTTGGTGGTGTGATTCCCGGACAGGTGAACTTCTTTTGTTATTTTTTTTTTTTAATTTTCATGTTTAAAACTATAATATTGTTGGGAAAGGGCAAAATAATGACCCCTCGTTGTGTGAACAGCTTCAAAAATGTCTCCGAATACAAAATATTTTTCCATCAATTTTCACGTTTCAAATGACGTTTGTCGGATTTCATAAATTACAAAAAAATTAATTAAAATTACTTGCAGCTATATTTTGATAGGCAACCTGGCAGAAACGTGTTCCTCTATCTTCATTCCTCTAATCGTCTTTTAAAATAATTGCATTTTAAGTAAAAAAGAAATGGATTTAGCAATCATGTGATCGGTTAAACTATTACATCACCATCTAGAAAAGGAAATTTATTATTATATTAATTTATTCACATTTTACGATTTTACTAAATGTACTAAAAAAAATTCTTTAATTTGAATGCATTTTAGCCAGGATGAATACAATAATTTCAATATTATGTTTTTAGTTCCAAATGACAAATTGTCTAAAGTTGCAACAACTACACCATAGCCTGACAGATATACATTATGTAATAAATCTGCGTATGTACTCTCCTGAGTTCACCTCTGTTATTTGTCTCCAAACTGACCAATCTCTAATAATTACTAGGCATTAAAAACATTTAAAACTCATATACATTATAATTTTCCATTTATATAAAGACAATTAATGTTGCCAATAGCGCCACCTATAAAAAAAGCAATAAAGCGGGGCCTAGCTCTATCACATTACTTGAAAGCATGACATTTTTCAGTTATACTCGTAACTTTTTAAATGACCGCTCAACATATGGTTTTCCTAATAATGGTTGAAATTTCTAATTAACTAAGAAATGTGTTAAGTAGTGCAACAATACAACATAAAAGGATGCATGTTTAGTTTGATTTTTTATGTAATTTTGTCATTAGCAACCTACAATAAAATACAAAACTTTTTACTATTGAAACAAAAGCGGCGCTTTGTTAAACATAACTTCAAAGATGCATTCTCTATCTTTATTTTACAGATGCTTACATATAACTCTATTATTCACATGACATTTGAGTAGGTTATTCACACCAGGTTTTTCTTAATCACAGATATTATATAAAATAAGTGTTTCTTTGGATGTACATATGAAGGTCAGCGTTTCTGAAATACAGTGTGTTAAAGTATTTGAAGTTTTTATTATACGTATTTTTTAGTTACTTAACAGCAATAATTATAGGTTGTAATGGAATACTTTAGGTCCAATTATACAGTACGTTTAAATATTCCCAATGTCACCAGTGCCGTAGAAAGTCTGAGTCACTTTTTTTTTATTTACAATAAAAATGGTATGCTACTGTCTTAATTACAAAAAAATGTAAGATGTAAGTTTCGATTATTTTGAACTACTACTTTATTTAAAATATTTGCATTTCGTAGTTTGTGAATTTTTTGTATCAAAAACTGAAGGGAACTTGAAAATTCACTTTTAAAATTTTCCACCCAGTCATAATGTATCATTTTGAGTAACTTTTTCAAGTAACATTTTGCTGCTTTTTTTCAGTGAAAAAGGTGCTTTACTTGAAACCAAAACAATTTTTCCTTGATGCATTGAATATTTCAAATAGGATTATTTCATAAATGGTTACTCCTAACAACATTAACAAGATATATCTTTTTCACGTAAAGAAGGTAGAAGAATCGATTGTTTTAATAGTCAGATGTATACACTAAGCTACAAAGAAGTTATCCCATTTCAATAAAGCATGATGTGCCATATGTAGCGCTCTCTACTAGTAGCGTCAATATTAGAAGCAAATTTGTATTTCTTGTCTCTAAAAACCCCAGAACTCCAAAATGTATGCAAATATTTGGATTTATTAAAAAATTATTTACAAATATCAAAAATAAAATTGTTATTTTGACACTGTATCTTTTTAACCATCAACTTTTGACTAAAGTAAGTTTAGCTATATCACATTATTTTTTGTCGTCAGGAATCTACTCTTGCTTTATGGTCCATTAATTTTGGGACACCCTGTATTACTGAAGCATAATAGATCTCAAACTATAAAATGCAGATATATTTTTAAAGAACAATTATCGAAATGCGATGCATTTTAAAGAATAATTATTTGTTCAAAATAATCAAAACTTAAAGAATCTTACGTTTTTTTTTAATTAAGACAGTGGCGTACCATTTTTATTTTATTTAAAAGAAGTGGCACAGGATTTCTACACCACTGGTGATAATGGGAATATTTGAACATACTGAATAATTAGACTAAAAATATTTAAGTACAACCCAGAACTATTCCTGTTTAATCACGAAAGGTGTCCAAGTAAACAAAAAATAGAATAAAATTTCTTAAACTTTGACACCCTGTATCTCAGAAACGATGAACTTTTAGATATAGATACATTTAGGTAAATCTCATTCACAATCACAATCACCCCTTCCAACGATGCCAGTAATATCTGAGACATCCGAGTATACACATATTTGTAAACCGTTTCCAAAAAATAACATGCACCCTTCTGCCTAAGGATGACTCTGTGATACTAATAAATCATTCGAGTCTCGATAATTTTTAGATGAATTTATATTTAAAATAAGAGCAATGAACAAAACTGTGAATAAATGTGAATGAGCATTCTATACAAAATTTCAGCTCCCGTAAATAAGTGGGTTATTGCTCTTTTTTTTAAATATATTAAATACAAAAAATAAATGCTTTGCTTTTATCTGAACCAAAAAGTAGACACAAAAAATTTAATTTTTTATATGAACAATCTAATTCTAAGTAACTAAACACAACAGGAAGCAGTAGCATACGATCGGTAACACACTTGAGGTTAATTACATATTTTTTTAGCAGAAAAGTTACATGTGGCCGAACCGCAATCCAAGTAGCGGTTGAATAGTGTGGTTCAATCACACTATTCCGCATTAAATCACAAGAGTATGTTACCAAGCTAATTACTTCGTCAACCTTTGACTGGTACTAAACACATTTAACAATAAAAATATATGATGTAACACGACATTTTCTACAATGTATTTTTAATAAACTTCTCTCAAAAACTAAACATAAAACAGAAAACATTGAAATATTTCCCAAACATATTAAGTAGAAACTCACCTCACAAACCCTGGATTAGAGGAACTATTACTGTCATAGGTAGAATGGGTAGGATGTGACGTATATATATTTTCAGCTGCCTGATTGTTAGAATCTAAAGAGACGTGAGCTCTCGGCATAGAATACTGCGTCCTCGGGTACGGCGGCCTACTAGATGGTGTCGAATCTGAACTCGACTGGCTGAGAGTGGCAGTATTTATAGGCGTTGCTATAGCTGAAATAAGAAAATGATAATAAATCTTCTAAAACGTACTGTAATGACGAGTCAACCTCAACCTACAGAAAACAGCATTAATGCTACTTCATGCACATAACAAAATTACAGGTAATTCACACATTTTGTAAATAAATTTGAATTGGAATTAAAAAAAATTTATAAAAGTTAATGTGACGTTAATTAACTATTTATACAAATACACTATTCTGTTATTTACTTTTTAATAGGTTTTATTATCTTTAGTTTAGTTTGTCATTTGTCTAATTATCTACCACTAATATTTGGACAAAACACAAATGCCACAAACAGTGTATAAAGCAAAAGAAGGTGTTTTCAAAGTGCATTCCTTCAAATGGGTTATAGATCATATAAAAAATATATAATTTCCACTAAGCAACTTGGTCCAAAATATTATATTTTCAGAATACAAAAATTATTAAAACAAAGGAACAGAAAATATTGAAATCGGTCCTGTTGTGTCGAGTGCATGTGGCAATTTCAATTGGGTGATTCAGTTATAATTAGTGCTAGCAAAAACGGAAAAAAGTGAAACCGATTAACCGGCTTCCATTAAAACCGATTTCAGATAAAACCGGTTACCCGAATAGTGGTGAAAACCGGTTATTCGAATAATCGGTTAACCGAATAACTGGTTAGATTGACAGATAAACATTGTTTTATGAAGATTTGGCTACTTAGGTAATTTGATACACTTTTCAATGAAAATATTTTCAACGCTATGCGACTTCCTGTTGTACCAGAGTAGGTACCAACTTTTTTATTTTAAATGAAACGTCCTGTAATTTCTGCATTTTTGAATTCTATAGTAAACTTTAGTGTTACTTTACAAGTATATAACATTTCTCATTTGGCATATACTCGTATTATCAAATATATCATAGCTAACTTTAAAAATTCATATTTCAGAAACAGTGAAAGAGGGAATCTTTATTTTTAGGTCAAGCACGTTTGAATTTCCTCAAGTTTGTCAATTAATTTTAAGGGCCTTGTACATGACAGGCTAAATATGAATACATCAAAACGAACATAACACCTAATAAAAATAAAGATCACCTTTTTTATTGTTTCTAAAATATGAATTTTTAAAGTTAGCTATGCCATTTTACAAAAAAAAATCTAAATACCTCCAAAACAGTTCATTTTAGATGATAAATGTCATATAAAGTGACACTAAAATTCACTATATAACTACTAATAACCGATTTTCCGGTTTTGTAAAAATCCGAATTGTCTGAAACCGATTAACCGAACTATCCAAAAAACCGATTTCAGTTGTCAACATTAAAATCGGTTATTTGAAGAATCGAATAACCAGTTTTCGGGTTTTGTAAAAAACCGAATTATCGAAACCACGTATTCGGAAGGCCCAATGAAGGCAGAAGATAAAAAAAATAATTCTTTTTACTCAACCTTTCAAAAAATCATATCAGCAAATCAACCCTCAATAATCGATCACACGGTATGTTATAAATTTTCCGATGACATGCTGAAGTACTGCAAAGCTATATTGAAGCAAAACAGCGTTGTTATTCAGGACCAGATACATTATAACAATATGATCATTAAAGTTTGGTACTGAAGTGATATATATTTTTTCTAATAACAACTTCTATTATGCAATCTATATTGTACGCATTTTGTATATTTTTTGAGGGACTTTAAAAATTGTTGCATTTTTAAGGTATTCATTAAGAGTTTTGCAAGTTCTGACGTAAAATTCATTAATCCGTGAAAAATATCAGAATATTCCCAAATAATGTAAACCGCATTTGATTATGAATATGAATCAGAATCAATCTCTTACTCCTGTTTCTCTCTAAGCTTTCTTGTCATGATCAATACCAAATAACATACATGCACCCGGAAAACAAAAAAAGCGTTTCTTCCCAGAACAGCCACAAATCCAATTGTTTCTCAAAATATGTCTTTTATAAATTTTTCCACGGCTATATTCAGCAAGGGATCACAGTCTTTCACTGTTTAGTTTCACTCAACTTGAATTGCTTTTTTATTTAGGTAAATGTTTATCATTTCATTATTATAAACTACACTAGTGACACAGACAAGAAACAACACCGAAAGGCCTTTTGATGGGAGAGAAATTGAGCTGCGTTATTCTAGATCACATGTGTGTTGATATGCAGTTCGATGGTAAGCTTTCGGTGCCATAAAAAAACCAACTCAAACGAGCTTCCGCTTATTCCGCCGTTAACATATTAAACAGGAATTTAGACTGTCAACTTTTTAGCTGCGTTGATTACAGCATTGAGCCGACATTGGCGCATAATAATTTATATCGTTTATTGCATATTTTAACATTACCATCGCGTCATGCTAACGCGGAGTAGAACTGCCGGCAGCGGTCAGTAACAGTCTGAAAAGAGGATTTAAATAATGGTTTAAAAAAATTTTTTTGGCATAAATATGCATTTAAAAATTTTTTTAACTGCATATTTGTATTATACTAATTTTTCCCTATCTTGTCTTTAAATTAATGACACTATGACTGAATCGCTTTATATACACAATAAAAATTATCTCACAGAAAACAATGCTATTGGTGGCAGCGTCGATAATTACTCATACATGCACATTCAGACGCACATACATTAATCTGCTAATTTTTTATTTGAATAAGTCATGTAATAATATTTTATTTATTTTCTGGAACACAACACTTTAGACAACAGGTTGCTTAATGAAATTAGTTTATTTTCACGTTCCCTATAACTCTTTTCAAGGAACGTACTGTACTTATTTCAGAAACACCATGTATATAATGACAATTTGCTTACATCAGTTTACAAAAATAAATAATATTAAGAATTTAAAAAGTCTATTCTATCAATATTACTATCTATCAGTGTATAGCACAACATATTAATTATTATATTCTAAAAACATAGTTAGTTCTAAATATAATTACATTAAATGTAAAACCAAAAACCATCTCTGAATTTGTGTGCAGTGTATGCAAAGCGTGAATGTACTTACGCTCTCGTGGTGGTTTGGAATCTACCGGTAACATGATCGGCTTCGATTTCACTGCTCTTTTGTTTTTATCATCACCTATGTGTGCAAAAGCGAATATGTGCGTAAATAATGGAAAAATAAAATTATTTACAAGAATCACTAAACATGCAAGAGTGATCTTAAAACAATTAAGAAATTTTATTAGAAAGGTAACAACAATGTTCTTAATTGAAGGCATTACTGAATGAAAATTTATGTAAATAAATTTACATTTTATTATCAGTTAATTACTCATCACGGAACATCACATATTCACGTGTCACTTCAATTAATTTATGAGCAATCTAAACCAAATTTTTACGTACCAACGTAATTAGGAACATAGGATCGCTTATCCAAAGAATTGGTGTGAATGTTCTCGTGTGTATCGTATTCATTTCCACCTACACTCCTCGGTAATGTCATGGCGCCACTGCTGCTGGCACCGTCATTATTCGAATGTCTTTTTTCCATAGCTTTAAGCTCCATTTGGTCGTGGTGGATCCAGAGATCAGGAGGCTTAACGCCCTGCGTTCCCTTTTGGTAACCTTTCTTGGTTCTATCAGGGGACATGGGTACGTTTCGTTTGCGACAGCAGAAGAAGATCAGGACAACAGCTATGGTCGTAATGGCAAGCATGCAGCCACCGATGATGATGTAAAGCAGCATTTTTCCAGAAAACACACCATTGGCATCTGCGGAAAAATTATAAGAAATGTTTAAGAATTACATTAAGTATAACAAGTGGGTTAGTAATACATGAAATATTATTAGCAAGAGAACAGAAAAAGGATGTAAAATTTAATATTATCTACAATCAGCAAAATCATAATTTTTATTAGCATGAGCATAAAACGATAAAAAAAATTACCCGATTGCTGGCCTGGAACTGAGGCATGCTTGGCAACATCTAAAAAAATATATAAACAAAAATGTAAAAGCACGACAAAAAAAACAAATATAAATTTTAAATTTGAACACAACAGCTTTGTTTGCAGAAGCAATCCCCGATTAGTTCAAGATTCATTATTTAGACAGAAGTGCAAGAGTAGTTTTGTATTTTGCACGATCCAATTCAAACTATGTTTGTGTTCATTGAGTAATTTATCTTGAACTAGTCCAGGATCACTATCGAGAACAAAGAATTATATCACTTTTAACATCAAAAACATAGGCAGAAAAAGATATATTTACAATGTGTCTGTACATAGATAATTTTAAAAATTTTCCTCTTTGAACAACATTTAAAAAATAATATGTCAAGACAATGGAAGGAAATTGGTAAATAAATTCTTGTGTTAAAGCTGCATGAAAGAAAAAAAAAACATCCAAAGTAGCCACACTGTGGAAATGTCTGTTTGCTTGATTTTATCTAATTTCCTCCATGTCTGTTATTTGCATAAACTGAAATCAAATTAAATATGACATATATAGCTTTGGAATTCAGGTGAGAATATATGCACCCGTCATCCAATGACATTCTAATAGTCAAACCACTTTCCACTTCTATCTAAAGTTTCCATTTTGTCAACATACTTATTACTACCCGTTGGTCCTATATCTATAGCCGCCAAATCGTTGCACCTGTTTGAATGCACGACAATATGTGTGGAAGATTTCACTTTGTCGAGTAGGAATTTGAGATGCTTCCTCTATAAATGGCCGTACCTTTTTACATTGTGAAACGTTCCGAATATAACTACTGTTATTGTCTATCATACGTCTATTGAACTACTTAGTTCCTCTTACTTAAAGATGAATGCAAATATGTAGGCTGTATTTTTTTTTGTGAAGTAGTTAGAGAAAAACTGTAAATGCTACACAATATCATAAGGACAAAATCATAAACTTAATCAGTTATGAAGCTTCAGCGTAGCTTAGTAGAATAGATATGATATTAAAGTTTCAAATTAGTTATACAGGGTGGTCGTATAAACATAATGTAATTTAACAAAATTTAGCTTTATACGAAAAGTTGGTACTAACCGACATACAGAGTCTCAGAGTAATCAATTTTTTCGGATTTTTTTGTGTAACTATTGAACACATTTTAATATATGTAGGCACAATACTTACTTTGTATTTGGTACATAGTAACTGGTAGAGGGCGCTAACTGCACCACTTTGTATGACTAAAGTATCATAACTTTTTTGTGTCTCCGTGTATATACAGGGTGTCCGGAAAAGACGTGTACAACGGAAGACCACAGACTCCTGGGTTCAAAATAAGCCGATTTAGCCCAATTTACTTATTTCCAAAATTGCTTCGTATAGCCACTAGGGAGCGCCAAAGTTCGTGAAAAATTTTTGTTTATTCCGAATATCTCGAAATCGACTTGATCGATTTTAACCATTTTTGGGCTACGCAGTTATAAGTCTAACCGACACTTTTTGACATTATTTAAAATATTTCGCAGTAATTAGAAATATAAGAAAAATCATGTATCATGAAAATACAAGCACATATTTTTTAACCCCCTGTATAATAACTCTCAGCTTTTTTCTATTAGTAGCTGACTTTATTTAGAAACTTTTATTATACTTTCAGAATTTTGAATAGATGAGTCGTTTAGGCAGAAAAAATATGTTTCGTGTGTCAACAATATCAGCATTCGTTCTGCAATAACGAAAATTTCAAAACTCTCATTTATATTTTATTTAATAAATACAAGATAATAAGATATTAATATAACAAATAAAAAAGAGTTATGATCTCTTTACATTAAATGCTCAGTGACCACCGAGGTGGTACTTTCTGAATGTTGATATGAGCAACCGTTTTTCAGATATTTGCCTTGAAAGTTTGAACTATATTGTTTATAAGTTAAAATCTTAATTGAGCATTAGAAGCATTTAGAAAAGATTGCCTTCTTTTTAACTGTCTTGTTTTTAAACTTAAAATAAATGTTGCAAGATTATTAGTATTTCAATATAGGTTATATAAAAAAAAAACAGTTGACTGTTGAAGTTCAAAAATGTTTTAAAAGGTTGTTCGGCACATTGTAAGTACAATATATAAAATAGGATTATTTCGAATAATGTGGAAAATTATATTCCTTCTTTGTATGTTGACTTGTGGTATGATTTTTTTTAGTTGAGGTAAATCGTTAACTTACAATTTTAACAATTAACAATTGGTTAACAATTGAGACCGTTTCAATTTTTTTTTGCATATCCTGTACATTTATGATATAAAATAAAAAGTAAAAATTATAAATACTTACTTCGACCAGTCCTAAATGCCACCAAGTTAGAAAACGGCCCATATCCTCTACTGTTCCTCGCTTGTACTTTAAAGTAATATACGGTGAACGGTTTTAAGTCATAAATTATGCTCGAGTGAACATCACCCTTCACTGCAGAAACATTCCATTCAGGGTCGGGATATGTTTTGTTGTCAGAGTAAAGAATAACGTAACCAGTTATACGTCCACTTGTAATTTTGGGTGGCTGCCAAGTTAGTTCAACCAATTGTGACTCTTCATCTTTTAAATGTACGTCTAGGTCTCTAGGCGCAACATTTGGAGGAAGTTCCCATGTACGATTCTGCACAACCATACTCCAGGAGCTTTCTTTGCGACCTGAGAATGAAAAGATAAACAAAATATGCACTTGAAAGGAAAAATCATTGCTGCCTCACCTTTAACTAATTTAACAGAAAAATCATACAAAGTATTTGGTTTGAGTTCGTCGACCATCACATTCAAATCCGTAACATTAATAAAGCGGGACTTCTGTGTTTTTTCATCAGTATACTTAACAATATAATATCGATTGTCTCTCACATACTGAAAAATAATATTTATACGCCACTTATTTAACTTTTGTTTGACATATTTACCTGGCTTTGTTTCAAAGTGGGATCCGTCCAGTACAAAACCACTGAAGTGGTGCTCAAAACTTGTGCTTTAAGCCCCATAGGAGGGTACAAAGCTGCCGAGGGCTCAGGAGGGGGCTCGTCTTGAGTTCGAATTGTGGTGTATATAGGGGGACCAGCCCCCACTTGATTGCTAGCCCTCAAACTCAAAACATATTCCGAATTTGGTTCTGAAATGAATTATATTATTTTAAGTCACATAATTTTCAGACTAACAATTACCAAGACGTTCGATTATATATGTTCTGTTCCTTTCACCTAATTCCTGAGAATACATATCGGGGATACCTTTGCCCCAACCAAGTATGTAGTGTCGCACTCTTATGTTCTGGTTTTGGGGTGGCATCCACATCACATATAGCTTATCAAAAGTTGGACGGACTGCAAACAAAACATAGCTTACTACATTATCTATAATATAATCTCACTAAGAATTTTAGACAACAGAATATTTGGATTATTAAGAAACTATTACAGTATGCTTCAGGAAAACAATTTGTATTCTGATTTATTTCTTTAACAATATAAAAGCATACATATCAATTTAAGCTTTTTCTTAAGATGTTCGATATAATTTGATAACAGCAACTCACAATTAGTTTCAACGTAAAGAAAAATTTTGACATTTGCAATGAGTTTGACATCTAATAAGACCATAAACTTCTTAAGGGGTATGAATGTTAGTTATCTTTCATCCTGACTAAATTGATGTAACTTATATGATTAAAGTGATGTGATTTGTCTCATAAAATCCATAGTTGAGTGGTGGGAGAGTGATGCAAGTAAACAAAACTTTTTTACATTTGACAATTGAAGCGGAAATCAACGTTATGTAGTTGATTGCGAAAAACAGGCTTAAACTTTAAATTATATTGTTATTGTGTCATATTCTAAGGGTGATTTTAACTCATTTTAGAATGTCTCGAAATTAAGTAGTGACATAGTTCCAGTTCACAAAATTGAAAAAATACAGTCGTGGATGGCCTGTTTATGTTATATTGTTACTTTCATCTCATTACTTCTCGTTTTCAGATCACGTCGCGTAATCTATAATAAACTGCCTTTCGGCATCATACAATTCTATTTCTTCGATTTTTGACAAGTAAAAATGTCAATTTTATAGTTTGGTTATAGCAAACTTATTTGATTCAAACGATTGAAGAAAATTTATGTACTTGGGGGTGTGACATCTTGATCCTTTTTGAGTTGAAGTGAGGGAACTGATTGTAAATGAAAAACAATAAAACTGTGTCAAATCACTTTGTTATTAAAATCAGTTCATTCAGTTTATCCAGAAAAAAAGAAAACAAGTAATAATATACTCGCGACAAGAAGTCAGACGACTTACGTCATACGAACAAATGAATAATTCATTATATTTTTATCAAAATATTTAAGAAACTGCAACCAATAGTAATAAAACTATACACTACACTAAAAGTTTGCATTGTATTTTGCACTAAATTGCAAATAATGATTGTTTTTAATGCGACCAAATATCGAAAATTACGTTGACAATAAAAACAAATGCGTAACGTCAGCCGTGACGTAAGACGTCTGAATTCTTGACGCGAGTATACCAATGTGCGCAAATAGCAGTAACTTTCATGCAGCCACCCACAATAGTAACTGCAAAGGAAACATAACCAAAAAGATAAGTTGGTATCACTATCAGTAATTGCAAAAATTACAAATATACATTTAAAAGAAGTTTTTTGAAACAAATTGTAAAAAAAGGAAATATTATATTATCATCAGTAAACAGGAAAAATTGTATATTTAAAAAATAATATACTGAAATATAACATAATATTCACCTCTTGAAAAATATATTTTTTAAAAGTTTATATTTCCCTCCATACTTACCTCTTATAACGCTGGGTTTATCAGGTACTCTGCTTTCATCGACGTCATTCTGGAAGGTTTCCACGTCTATCCATTCTGTTGGGGGACCAGTGCCATTCACATTCATTGCCCATAACCTAATTTGATACACCGCGCCTCTTTCCAAATCACCAATGACATAGTGTCTGTCACTTGGTTGTGCCGTAATCGTATTCCCTTTACCTTTACCCTGCTTCCGGTATTTAATTTTATAACCTAAAATTATGCCGTTCTGAGACTCAGGTGGTGGGGGCTCCCATCTCACAACTATACTCTAAAAGAAAGGGCACAAAATTAGTTACAAATTTTATGATTAAGTTGGAGATCGGGGTAAGTTAATCTTGTATTAAAAATTGTATGATTATGATAGTGATGGCAGTCAGTTACCAAAAATGATCAACAGACTTAAATTTAAAGGCCGTGTACTTTTACTCAACATTTTAACGTGAATTCCATCAAAGTATTATTACTAGTCAGTTTAATAAATCCCCATCTTTGATAAGTTGCACAAAATCGAGCACATCAGAATGATGAATAAAAAAACCAAGACAAAAGTGACCCATTATTTCAACAATTTCTGAACTTAAGCTCAATATTTATAGTTGTTAATAATTTTGCTTTAAAGTTACATATTCTTCGTTTCTTATAACAGGCTGTTCCAAAATGAATGTAACATAGTCAGAATAGATTCCTGACGACAAAATAACACGATTTAGCCAAACTTACCTTAGCCAAAAGTTAATGGTTAAAAATATACAGAGTGTCAAAGTTAAAACTTTATTTTTGATATTTGGAAATAACTTTTTATAAAATCCAAATATTTTTTTGGAGATCGAGGGTGTTTGGGGATGAGAAATTCAAAGAACGTGGGCCTCTAAGGCCGGTTTTCGGCCCCTTTTGTTTTTCTTCAAAAACAAAAATGTTTTCTTTGCCAGTAAGTATAGGTCATAAACAGTCGATTTGACCCTAAACGGAACCTCAAATACCCCCTCCCCCCCTTATTCACTCCACAGTCTCTATGATAAATTAATAGGATAGCATAAACACCTTCACTCCACAGTCCCTATGATAAATTAATAGGGTAGCATAAACGCCTTGTAAGTGACTAACTATTTGCCAGTGAATTAATATGTAAAAGGGCTCAAGGGTAGTAGTCTGGCAAATAGTTAGTCACTTACAAGGTGTTTATGCTACCCTATTATTTTATCATAGGGACTGTGGAGTGAATCGGGGGGCTGTATTTGAGGTTCCGTTTAGGGTCAAATCGACTGTTTATGACTTATACTTACTGGCAAAAACAAAATTCTTTTTTTATTTTAAAAAACAAAAGGGGCCGAAAACCGGCCTTAGACGCCCTCCTCCTTTGTTTCTAACTTTGAGATCACTAGTAGCAGGCGCCACTTATGATCATAATGCTTCATTTAAATGTTACAATTTTGTTGTCTTTTTCAGATAAAAAAGGTAGAAGAATCGATTGTTTCAATATTCAGATGGTCTCTACCCTACTAGTGAGGTCAAAATTAAAAATAAATTTGAATTTCTTGCCTCCAAAAACCCCCGATCTCCAAAATGTATGGAAATATTTGGTTTTTTTTAAGTTATTTGCAAATATCAAAAATAAAATTTTAACTTTGACACCCGGTATCTTTTTAACTCTTAACTTTTGAACTAAGGTAAGTTTGGCTACATAACATTATTTTGTCATCAGGAATTTACTCTTGCTCTATATTGCATTAATTTTCGGATACCGTGTATATGAACAAATTTAACAGCTGCTGTATTTGCATAAAAAAATCCTATACATTTCTTTTTTATTTAATTAACAGTTTCAGAGCCATTTTTGATTTGCTGAACTGCAGAATAGGCAAACTTTAGAAAAAAAATAACTCGATAATGAATCCTTCTTTGATTAATGTGGCTTATCTGTTTTTCCTATTAATAATCAATTCATTTGTGTTTACAAAAATCGGTTTTTAGTTTTGTTCATATGTCTTATAAAATATGTAAAACTAACATTAAAAATTTAAAACATTTATGTTTAATCGTATGTTGTTTTATATTTGTATTCAAAACCAAGTCATTTGCTGTCATTTGATTTTTTAAGCAGACCAATTCAATACAAACAAAATTTTGAATTTAAAAAATGACCAAAAGCGACGGGTTACCACTTATTATCAATTAACACATATAAAATGCTTACGGTACTGGAAGGTTCTGTGGTAATATTGCCTGGAGGTTCAGAAGGTGTTGTACTAAAAGTTCTCACTAGTTTCTCCTCTGTAGCAGCTCCAGCACCATTATGATTAACTGCTACCACCCAGACACTGTACTCTGTGTATGGATTTAATCCCATCAAATCATACGATAACTCGACTGTATCTACATTATGTTCCAAAGAGGCACTTGTCTAAAATAAATAAAAATTATATATATACAAATGCAAAACTTCTTTATCATATTATGAACTATTAACTGACCTCCATATAGTAAATTGTATATCGCAGAATGTTTCCATTAGGCGTTTCAGGCGGTTGCCAACTTAAGTGAATATTCCTCGGACTAGTGGCGTAAACATCAAAGTTTTGCGGTGCACTAGCGACATGTTCCTCTGATTGAGTTGTAACCGTCAAAATTTCAGATGATACTCCCACTCCCAAAGCGTTGATGGGCACTACTCGAAAGTGATATACGCGACCAGGTAGTAGGCCACCAATATTGATTTCTTCCAATTTGGATCTGCTAGTATTCTGGTATCGTTCCCTATGAGTGATGACACATTTTAGCAATCTCGGCAAGTATTTGAATAAAAAATAATTTACCTGTCGCTCCCTTCTTGTCGATAATAGATTGAATAGGCCTGTATGCTATCACCGTTGTCTACAGGTGGCTTCCAACTTAGAATAATGAATCTAGCTTTAATGATGGGCGCCTTAAGGTCCTGGGGTGGTCCTGGTAAGCCATCGATGATATTGCTCTCCGAACTTCCTGCCGAAAGGGGTTTTGGGGAGGAGGGAAAATAAGCACTTTGAATATCACCCAGGTTAATGCTATCACTGTTAGATTCACTACTTTTTAGAGACGTAAAGGCGCTGTGCGGATCATAAATACCACCCTCCGAGTTTTGTACGTTAGTTTTTAGTAAGTGACCAAAATCTACATCACCTAACTGAGCAGTGTTTTCAGATTTCAGAGAGGAGAACAAAGATATTGATTGTTGTTTGTAAGAAGGTTCTGTGTTTCGGAGACCAGATTGTGCTTTTTTAGGTCTCGTTTTTTGTTGTGCTTTTTTCTTATCTGCTACTGGTGGGAGTGTACCTGGTGTTCAAATGAAAAACAACATGCGTAATTCCATGCGAAAATAGTGACCAATTCATGCAAAATTAGTATGAGTTAATAAAGCAATAAGGAAAGGAGAAAGGTAATGGGAAAGGAGGGGAAAAATAAAAAAATTAGAAAATTGCCAAATGAATGCAATATCATAACTTAGACATGCTGTATGTGTAAATGTTCTATTTCCTCTGTTATAAAGCAAAATAACATAAGATCCTTTACACTGATTTTATATTATAGACCACAGTGGTGGTGAATTGGAAAACATAATATAATAAACAATTTATTTGTTTATCCAAATCTGATCTTGTTTTTCTTATTATAAATAGGTATATTAAAAAAGAAAAAGGTTTTTTTGATCTTAATGAAAATTTAGGGGTATTGATGCAATACAGTACAATATCGATAATTAAAGTGTCAGATAACAATGGAATTCTAAATAAACATACATAAATGTGTTTTATGAGCTTTAAATATGTAGTGATAATTTTTTGTTAAAATAATCAACTTTTGACTGCACTAAAGTTTCCGTTTTGACTGTGACATTGTGTAGTTTTATACACGTAAAAGCTTGCATATGAAACTGAGGCCTGGCTATACAAATATTTTGATATTGCTTTTTCTATGCATTTTGTGAAAGAAACTTAGATAAAACAAAATCTGCTTGGTTAATATGAAACGTCGGGTAATCGAGACTCGATGAGATGGAGTTGTACTGTATTTAATAAAAACCAAAATCAGTTTAAATATAAAAATAACATAATCTGTTAAGATCCCAAGTGAAGCATAAAGCGTTCTCTTAGATTTAAAATTTATAGATTTACCTGGATTTGTTATAACTTTGAGATTGGCAGCTGCCTGAACACTGCCTGCGGCATTCGAGGCAAAACATTGGAACAGTCCAGAGTCTGTTGTCATAAGGCCCATAATTTTTAAATTATTGCTGAAAATAATGTGTGATTAAGATAAAAAAATTTGTTTTAAAAATCAAATTTTGCAACAATTTTACATAATCCTTTCAATAAAAAGTTTTAGTTTTTTTTAATAACCTTATTGAAGAATACTGTAGAACTGAATTTAAAAAAAAATGTTCAGAAAGTAATCAGAAATTTGATAGAGACTATTAAAAATTGTATTTTTCTGTTTGATAAGAATTTCAGTAATACATTACAAATAAATAATGAAAAATTACCTATGTTTTCAATTCTGGAAATTTAGTTCAGTTCAATAACATTATTAATTTCTTATTATAGCTTTTCAAAATAAAAATAAATGTTTCCTTTAAAACTGCAATATTATTTGAAGATTTCAATATGCCAAGCAAAAGTAATATAACAGACAATCAATTAGGTATATAATTTTTTAGAAAGTGTTCAAGAAGAATTAGTATAGTGATCGTTAAACACAAAATAAAAATGTCTAACGTAACGCCTTGTTGCGTCTTTTGCAAAAAAAAAACACAACAAATTCCAACTTAAAATCATTTAGTGAAGATAATTTGATAAAGTGCAGTGCAGTGTTGATTGTTCAAAAAAGTAATAAACTAGGTGGACATGAAACAGTCGAGAGACCAGAGTCGATTGAAGAAATAGGTAACTATTCACTGAAAAAAGGTAACATTTTTTTGATCATTTTGTTGCACTAAAATGCATCTTAATATATTTTTTTTAAATTTTTGTACAGATGATGATGAAGAAGAGATGATGGCAGACAGCTCTAACAGTGACTCTAACAGTTAATCAGAGAGAGATGAGATGAGAGTGACACAAGCTACGAAAATGATTAAATTACATTATTATTTTTAATCACTTTTCTTAAATGGATGTTATTTATCGAACAGCTAAGTTACAATAAACTATAAATTGACTAACTTACTTATCTAAATATTTCTTCAGTTATTCAATTATATACTGATTAGTTTTAAAGTATCTATACAGAATATTAACTTGGCCATACCCAAGAGCTTGTGTATTGCTTCAATCTTTAGAAATAACGAGAATAATTTAAGATACGTCATTTGCTCCCGGATACAAAATTGTAACCTGATTGTTAATATACTTCTTAATTGTAATTAATAAAAAAAATCAGCTAGCAGTAAGTCAAAGGAAAATTCGTCAGCTGATGCATTTAAATAAACTTCTGCGTTACAACTTTCAAGGTAGGTATCAGCTGACGATCTTTCCACCGAGGTAAAACTAGCTGACATTTATATTCATTCACAGTAGCATATAAGCTCTCATCAGGTAAATTTTTAGTTGAGAGGAAATCATTGATAATTTTTTTTTCATGTTCAAGTGACCAGTTGACGTATAATACACCATGTTATAGTCAGATGACTTTTTTTTCAAGATATTCGATTAGCTATAGTTTGACAAATTTTTAGTCAGGAGGAAATGACTAAAAATATTTTTTTTCTCAGTGCGTGGGAGGCTACCGCCGCTCATCACACCAACGGAACTGCAGCTGACGTTCACGAGCCTTTATGATACAACTCCCTGATGCGTCTCACTAATTATCGTTAGAGAGGAAATAATTGACCAAATTTTGACCTGGCTCCCGGACTATTAAAGTGCTTCAATATCCTTAAACTATTTAAATCACACGGAACGAATGGATTTTATTTTTGTTTGCTGTAAATATAATTACTATAGTAACTTATTACATTAGTTAACCTATACAATAGTATGCGCTTAGCTTTAAGAAGCATTTTCTAAGAAATGTTTATAAAGCCACGTACATACTTTTTAACAGTTTTCTGCCTTTCTGCCAACATTTTACGTGTATCACAACCTACTTTAATCGAGGTTCTGGTACAAAAGTGTACGCAACTTACTACTATAATTTAATTTTTTTTTCAACCAGTGTGATTACTTTCAAAAGTTTCTTTAGACTATTTTTTATACACTATACAATTAACAAAAAGTACATACACATGAATAAATTTGAAAATTATGATGATCTAATGAAATCATAGTAGTTCAATGTAATTCTGATACTTAAATGATAAAAGCATCAAAAGACAAATAAATACGTAAATATAGTTTTTGTACTATATACTTCTATTTTCTATTCACAGAAAACGATATATAAAATATTTTTCATTAACAGCGTATAAATATAATTCCTAGAGGATTTTGTTAAACAAAGCAATATTTATGTGTATTTAGTCGATAATATTGTTTATCAGCGAAAAATATTTATACTGCCATTGTTGTTCTATGATACAGTTTATCCAAAAATATGATCTAATCTGAGAAATAACGTAAAAATCGCACAAACAATAACACATGTATTGATTTTCAACAATAGAACTGTTACAATTTCCCAAAGAATTTAGAACAGACTAAAATTATTGAAATTTGTATCTATCTGTATCTGTATTAATAATCTGTAAATAGCACTTCAAATGTATGTTACTAAAAGTTGCTTTCATTAAAATACTGTTCTGTATTTTTTTTTATAAATGCTTTAGTAACAATTTGGATTATACTATATAAATAATTAAATTTATACAACTAACAAATGTTTCATATTTATATTCCTTGCTGCTTATACAATCTAGTATAAGGTATATGCGTAATGTTTATAAAGCTTATACTTTATCTGAAAACAATCTTTATTGTTATTATATCATGTAAACGCAATAATTAATTACTTAAATGTGATGTAAAACTATGCCATATATCTTATCAGAATAACAATGACAAATTACGAGCACGCATAAACTATTGCAATTACATATTTTAATTGATAAATTAAAGTACATACTCTTGAAATGAACTAGCAAACTTGAAGAGAATACAATTCTAGTTTTATAACAAAATAGGTTATCTCAATTATCCAGGTCAAGTATCTAAAGATCAGACATAGTAATTCATATATTTTCTTTTAAATATTATTAATATAAATATTTCTACAAGGAGTATTTCTTTGGAACATTTTCTGCAATCATGTACCAAACTATAAATTAATAATATGCTTCATAAAGTTTCAATATTGTTAACTTGCTCGGTGGTTAGCAATAAATTTTCTAGCTTACCCATTCACTAAATTGTAATATTCTGTGTATTTAACCAGTTCTCCGTTTTTAAACCATTGTATTTTTGGTTTGGGAATGCCATATACAGTACATTCTAGCTCTACATCTTTTGTAGGATATTCTGTTTTATCTCGAGGCTTCTTTAGAAATCTAGGAGGCACCTAAAACCATTTATGAAGAATTACAATCGATAGACACGTATGATTAGTCGTAAAAAAGCGAATTTTGTTTGCTCTACCACAGATTAAATACTGTGTGGCTCTACATTGAGCGTCACATTCGACACCTGAAGCGATTTTTGCAAAAAAAATGACACAACTTAAATTCAAAACATAATTTGACATCAATCTATATATAAATAAACAAACCTGTATTTGAATTAAAGCAGAAGCATCCAGGCTGTCCTCTCTATTTTGTGCTCTGCACTGATATGTTCCTGCATCCTGTTCTTGAATCTTTGTTACCCTTAAGGAACTTGTAGTACCCACCAAACTAAACCTACTATCCAAATCACTAAAAAGATTTTTTATTAGACACAATTTTCATGGACATAAAATATCTACTCCTTACTTCATATCAATTGGATACCCATCTTTCAGCCAACTGATAGAAGGTTTTGGATTTCCATTAGCTGCACAATCTAAAGAAACGTTCTGTCCTTCTATGTATTTACCAGCTCGTGGCTGTGCTATAAAACTAGGTGGTGCCACGTGAGCTGCCTGTTCTTGGTCCAGATTTATATAAAGGATTGCTTTGTTGCTTAGTTTGTAAGAATTAAAACCTGAGGCGTTACATCTGAAAGACACGACTATATTTAAGAAAATACAGGAAAGCTCATAAACATCAAAATTTTAATTAAACATAAAGCATTTTTCGTTTAAAATAAATGTAAATGTATAATAGAATCGTTTTCCCCGAAGGCGAAGTAGGCAATAAAACGTTTGTGAAACCTGACATATACCTCTGAGCCCTTTCCACTTGTTTGTAATATACCTAAGTCGTGCTCAGGTACGCCCCTTAATAAGGTACGACTAACGTTACGTTGAAATTAAATGCACTATAGAGGATGGCCAATAAGATGTACTTCTTGTCAAACTCACTTCGCCTTCCAAAAACGATTGTACTATACTACTTTTGGTAAAATTAAATAATTTCTTACCTATATGAACCCTGATCTGACACGATGACCTCATCGATCTCCAAAGCTCCAGAAGGTAAAATAGCCATTCGGAGATCGTCGATTTGAAGAGGTCTTTCGTCCTTCAACCACCGAATTCTAGGTGGAGGGACGCCGTCTACATAACAGGCAAAGTAGGCTTTCTGCCCTATGTAGACTGTAATGTCGCGAGGTTCTTCCAGAAAACCTACGAGACCTGGAAGAAAATTAAAAAAACAGAATTAAGTAAAATAATTGGACTAGTGTGCTTTGTGGGATTCCATTGCAGATATCAAAAATTCTCATCTCCTTTTTCTTCTTCAGATGTAAGTCTGAAACTAAGCGATATGTCTCTCGAAGCCGTCTAGAAACCTAAACCGATAGGAGTATATCTCTAGAAATGTAAAAAATCTAAACTGACGCCAATCTGAAATTCTTAAACCTGAAGAACTGGACTATTAAGTCGTCTTCATTTAGCATCCTAACTCACACCGACACTTTACCGATATTTCATTTTTTTAGGCTTAATTTTTGATTTCGTAATTAAGTATAGACGTAGCGATCATTTTAGTAAGTTAAAACCTTACGGGAGTTAACATAAATTAAATATGGTTATTCAGTTACTCTCAACAACACATTTTTGTACCCGGACTATAAGACCGATTCATAAATTATGTCCATTGCCATTTCCATTTCCTTTATGCCGTTATCACACTTGCGTTCTAACCGCGCTGTCCTGATTGTGATTCAACAGTGTAATTTTTCTGCCAAATACCTCTTTGAATTTGCAAATACCCGTACCGCAAGTACGCTACTAACGCTTTTTATTATAGTATATGTTATAGTTATGGCAAAAGTGTAAACTTGGTTAGTTTGTAAACTATCTGGTTAATATACAAAGTAACTGAACCGTTGGTTATTTTGAGAGAAAACGCATATGTATTTTACAATATTGGCGGATATCTTATAAAATAACTCACTCGCTTAACTATTTTATTTGAAATAATCAGATATTAAAATAGTTTTTCTTTGGTTTGTTTATAAACTATCCAATTTGGTCTAGCTGGATTGAAACTATCATTCTGGTAACACAAGATAGCGAGTAATTAAATATAAAAAAATAGTTTACAACAAAATACAAATAATATACCTACCTATTTTTATAGAAATATTTGTTGTTGTTTGTAAAAAAAGTATTGTAAAAATTTAGAAAAAGAACAAATAAATACTTGTTTAGCTTACTTATTATGTTTTCGCATTCTTTTATAAATTTTTTGTTTCTGTTCCATTGTTTACTCTTTTAAGGGCGTCGTATTCTTGAAATAGTGTTTTCAACAAATACAAGTAATTTTAGACATTTAAGAACTGAATAATATAGAGTTTAGTAAATAACAAGAATGTTATCTCATGTCACCTGGGAATATTTAAAGATACCGAACTAAAATCAATATACAAGGTGATTAATTAATAATGGGACAAAGCTTAAGGGCATGTTGCTGCCCTCAAAATAGAGCGATTAAGCTAAATATGCCTTATCCGAATGTTGCTCCTTTTCGATCTACAGGATGTCAAATTTGAAAAAATAAATCACATTTTCTCTATTATTTTTCAACCGCATCGACTGTATTTTATGAAATTTAGTGTAGGGGGGTTTCTTGATACTAGAAATTCGAATATGTCGACGATTTTGGTGTATCTGATAGAGGGCGCCATCAACAATGGTTTGAACCCCTTTAAATCGCTACGACTTTTTTGTGCTACACTGTATCTCATTTTGGATTGGAAACATTTTCTTCCCTATCTTTTCTAGTTAAAAAAGGTACACCTTGTTGATGTCGCTAGAAGAAATGGTTTCTGAGAAAAATGCATCTAAATCTCATGATGCATGCAATTTATCTAAAAGTAAAGTCAAATTGTTGCGTAAGTAATGCCATACTGTAACAGCATAATACTGTGATCAAAATAAGTCGATTTACTTTAGCTTATCCTAAAAAAATCCAAAAATCCACCAAAATCAATAATAACAAAGATATAGGGTGTGAAAATTGAAGAAATAAATCACATTTTCTTTCTTATATTTCGATCGCTTGAAGCAAATTTTACAAAAGTTCGCTTATTTTTCTATTTTTCGCTTTATTCGCAAAATCGTCGACATATTTGGCCTAATCGCTCTATTTTGAGGTCAGCAACATGCCCTTAAGCTCTCTCCCATTATTAATCAATCACCCTGTATAATGTCAGAAAACAATCTATCCAACAAACTTTTAGGTACTGAAATCTTACAAAATACGTGTTTTTTTAATTCAACTATAGATGTAAACATTGTTATAACTTAAACTTACATAGTTCTGCATATAAGATTGTTCACTTTTGTTTATAAGTACCTATGTGAAAATAATTGTTAAAATGTGGTGTTAGAATAGAGAAATAATGTGTGTCATACAAATGCATTTTAAAAGTTATTATATTATTTGAGAAGAGTCTAAATAGTATAACCAAACATCAATAATTTTATTTTTCTACGTTCATGCAAAAAACAAAACTTTATTGAACTATATTTAGTGGAAAAAGTGGTTCATTATTGCACTAGTGCAATAAAATGTTTATTGCATTCATCTGTCATTCTACTACAGCGTTTAGTCAAAGTTTACAGAATAAATATTCTGTAAACTTTGGTTTAGTCATTATGACAAACATAAACGTTCAAATAGACGTCACATTTTCCTAGACTTAGTGTCATCTAATAGTTATGTATGCAACAAGTACAAAAAGTAAGTGTTTATTGCACGCGACGTGAAATTGTCCAACGAGGCCGTCAGGCCGAGGAGGACAACACTTCGAGTGCAATAAGCAATTTTTGTACGAGTTGCATACAATATTTTTTCTACGTTCATGCAAAAACCAAAAAATGTTATTTAGATGACACTAAGTCTAGAAAAATGCGGCGTCCATTTGAACGTTTATGTTTGTCCTGATGACAAAACGCTGTAGTAGAATGACAGATGAAAGCAATAAACATTTTATTGCACTAGTGCAATAAAGAACCACTTTTTCCACTAAATATAGTTCAATAAAGTTTTGTTTTTTTGATACTACTTTTGCTCTATGTGTTTTATTTTTCGAGATTTCATCAGTACCTAAAAAACACCACAAATTTGGTCATTTTACGGCGAGAAATACGGTGACCTTAATCAATTTTCATTACTGAGTAAACATTGCAAAGAAAACCAGAACGAGATTGTTACTTTTGTGCGTTTCTTTTTTTACAATTACCTGTACTTAACATAAATAAATATATTGTTTATATTTTGTTAAACAATTTATTATATTTCAAAACACGCAACTTTATAATACAATGAGTAGGTAATCACAATACAAAAGAAAAATATCCGATAAGAGCTAGATAGCTCTTGTTGACATAAGTACATAAGCTCTTGAGTACATAAAACATGTCATACATTATAAATATATACAAGAAAATAAATAAAATAAAAACAAAAATCACAACATATGCAGAAACACAAAAAACACTACATCGAAATTACATGAAGGCAACCTAACTTTTACATGTTCCTTATGCTTTGTACTTTCGGTGTTTGGTAAGCGAGTGCAATATTAGCAAAATAATTCATTACAATATTTTTAATTCAGGGTAGCCATTAGGTAACATATTTGATTAGCCAACCTATTTGCGATATATTTGTTTACATATTATGTTTGATGATAAAAAAATACTTTTCATCCGGTAAGTAGATGAGTGCAGGACGACCTTAGTATGGATCTTAGACTAGTAGCAAAATTGAAAACGTAGGTAGACATTATTTTCTGCTATTTGTATTTATTTATTGTTAATCTTATCTAATCTTCCTATTTCCAAGAAGACCACAAAGCGATAGACAATATTTATTATATTTATGATATTTTACTTTCTACTTGACCTTTGACAGTCTCTGTTGATGAAAAATCTCGGGACTTTTTAATAATACATATTCTAATATTTATCAATTTCAAAATTTCAGTGTAGTACAGTATTTACCAAAATCTAAAAACAAGGTTTTTATTATCTCAAATTTATACAATATAAAATCAGAAAAAATAAGCATATGCAAAGAGCACACAAAAAAGACCATTTCAAATTATTCCCTTAAAGATATATGAATATAAAAATATCGTAAAAAGTTCTCTAAAGAAATATACATGTACTTTTGTATTATTAAATTTCAATTTACGTGCATAAATTTCTTCGCGGTGAATCGAGGGGAAAGAAATTATGTTAAATCCGGAAAGGCTGTTTGTAAAAAAGTTAACAAGCGCTTACCTCCGCATTAAAAACTTTTCAAATCATTCTGAACGGTTGAGTTTTAGGCGCAAATAAATTAAATTAATATTCCCGTTGAGTCGCAAAGGTTTAATTTCCTTCTTGGCGATGGAAGAACTTGAGCGACCGCTACAAAATAAAATTAATCCTCGCGTCGAGTGTTTCTTTGTGGCCAAAGTCGGATACACCAAATGCGCGAACTAATTTTCAACAAATTTGCATCCCTCAACGACAAAAAACGTTCTAATGATGAGAATAAAAGAGACAGCGGACTTCTGAGGAAAGTTTGATGCTATAAATAAAGAGTTACTCGTGAAAAAGGAATTACGTTAGAGCGTGTCTAATTTATCCGTGAACGATTCGTTGTGAGTATCACGTTTTTTTAAATCCGTGACGGTTTTAGTGTGAATTATGATCATGAAAATGTTAATGTGGGATGAGTTTTCAGTTGCTGGTGAGCATTAATAATGTTAAATAACTATGTATGTCAAATCAGAGAGTATCTGAAATAAATGCGTTTCTACAGTTACTATGGAAGTGAAAATAAGCAATTTTCATTTATAATAGAATCGTTTTTGAAGATGAAGTAGGCAATAAAACGTTGGTGAAACCCGACATATACCTCTGAGCCCTTTCCACTTGTTTGTAATATTACATAAGTCATGCTCAAGTACGCCCTTTAATAAGGTAGGACTAACGTTACGGAGAAATTACCTGCACTAGAGAAGGATGGCCAGTCAAAAACAGACTGTTGAACAGAGCCAAACTTGAAATAGTTGGAATGTGTCGATCATTTTATTACGTTGTGTTGATTCTTCTGTTGTGGTGTGGTTGGATACAGTTTTAACGAAATGTGAAAATGACTGATCGTGAAGTTTTGAACGAGCAAAGAAGGAAACTTGTGTTAAATGTTTTGAAAATTTACATCTAGAAATAATTGAGTACCGACATACCTGCACTACTCTAATCTTTCCACCGCGTATGCATTCCTATAGACGTCCTTCCTAGCACAATTTGGGCTGGCCCGCCAGCTACCACCCAGTTATACCTGTCATAAGCAGGTATAAGTTGAAATCAAATAAATGTATACATTAAGTCTCACCACTTCGCCTTTCGAAAACGATTGTACTATAGCAACCATATGGTCTAATGCGAGGTCTACCAGTCTACATAAAATTACTGTAGACTTAAGAAGTTGGGGAATTTTTCCGCTGTAAGACATGCAAAAACTTAAGATTCTTGATCTTCAGATGAAGAGGTTATGTTTATGTTTCTGTCAACTACGTCCCTATCTACGGACATTGCTTGTTTTTATCATTTGTCGAATAGTAATTAAATCTGCAGGAATAGATGGTGTATTTGAATGTTTGGTTAAATGAGGCCCCACTAATTTCAGCAAGTCATCAAACATTGCCACTGTCATTCGGGTGTAATGAAAAAATAATCGGCATTCTCATTTCGCATTTCTTTATATAAATTATAGAAATCACCTTGCATGTGCTTTCTGCGGTTAACAGTTCGCACCCACCATCTCCGAATTCATCTTTTCATTTCTTTTGCATGTATAATTTTTATACATATTGACGTCGCTGCGAATAAGAGCAGCAAAAGTAACTGTTTCTTAACCAAACAGTCATCTTCATCCATTTTTTAAAAACAAATATCTAAATAATTAGAATCTAATTTAAAAACTTAACCTGCAAAAATGTGAATCTTCTGTTTACTGTCCGTATTTTCGCCGTTTTACTTCAGTATCTTTGAATATTTGCAGGTGGGATGAGTTAATATTTCTATTATTTGCTAAATCCTAGATTATTAAGTTATTAAATGTCTAAAATTATTTGTATTTGTAGAAAACACTAGTTCAAGAATACGTCGCCCTTTTTAATAACTTTTCTGCAGTACCAATGCAACCGCACCAATTTTATGTGAATGAAGCTTAACTGAGATTGCGGTGTAGTTATTATTTGTTTGACATTTAGAATACCTATTTTCATATTGCATTTCTTCTGTGTAATACTGTTTAAGCAAATAAATAATGATTGCCAAGAAATGTGATATTTGTATTGTTTCAAATTGGTGCAACTTCCTTTTCTAATTCTGATCCGATATAGGTAAGTATAGGTGAGGTGTACGAGAGTAACTAACTATGGGATAAGTTTTCATTTAAATACATTTCCAAACGTATTGAACCTTTAATTTTTAAAACCCAGGAGAATGTAGATGAATAAATTTGATTGATTTGATTTTACGTTATCCAAACTCCGATCTAGATATAAATAAAATTAGGAAAACCGTGCTACTAAAATTTGTAAGGTTAAGAAGTTTTATGATGTTTTAAAGCATAGAGGGTAAAAATATATGATATTTTACTATATCTTCAGTTATGTATCATATTTCAGGTATACATATTTGTATGTATATACTCGCGGCAAGAATTCAAACGTCTTAACACGATTGTTTTTATTGTCAACATAATTTTCGATATTTGGTCGCGTTAAAAACAATCATTTTTTGCAAGTTAGTGCAATATATAATGCAAACTTTGAGTGTAGTATACAGGGTGATTCTTTAATATTGCGAAAATTTCAGGGACAGGTTCTTTAGATAAAAATAATGAAAATAAGTTCCCATTAGCATGTGTCCGGAAATGCTTCCTTTCCGAGATACAGGGCGTTCATTTTTGTAACTTACTTTTAATACTTGTTATTTCAACAGTATTTTAACTATACGATTAGGGTATCTGTCTTGATAGACGTCTGATTAAATTATCTTATCGTGTTCAAACAAAATAGTCCCAGTTGGCTTGGAAATTGGAATGCCCACCAACTATCAATAATTGTTTTTTGTCAATAGTTGATTACTATTTGTCACATTGTGAGTGTAGGAGTGAGTAAAAATAACTACTCGTTTCGTGTTTTAATAAATCGGTTAAATGACTTTTGAAATAACAAGTATTAAAAGTAGATTACAAAAAAATGAACACCCTGTATCTCGGAAACGAAGCGTTTCCGGACACATGCTAATGGGAACTTTTTTTCTTATTTTTATCTAAAGAACCTGTCCCTAAAATTTTTCGCAATATTAAAGAATCACCCTGTATAGTTTTATTACACTCAATTGCAATTTTTTAAATATTTTGATGAAAATATAATGAATTATTCATTTGTTCGTATGACGTGAGTCGTCTGAATTTTTGCCGCGACTATAGGTAATGCTAATTGTGCTGCTGCATATGCATTCTTTAGGGGTATAAAATATGTTGCTTCTCGTACCTCTACATGATACTCTCCTAGTAAGAATATCTCATGCTCATACTGGAAGTAAGTAATAAAGTTATGATTTGTAAGATCTAAACCGAAATCTTATAGTCGAGTTACATTTTATAGCAGCATCGAAAACACCGGCATGTGGCGTACCTACTTAATAATTATAGGTTACAGAATAAACTGTTTGAAATTCGTTGCTATATGTTCTAAACAGTTAATAATATTGTAACAGTGCTGTCTAGTAACATATATTCACATATAATTTATTAAAACTACTGAAAATTCAAATATAACTAACACTGACTTGCATGGCAAAAATCAAATTAAACACCAATACCTACTGCAATACTATTGGACGAAAGTTTGTAGGTGACCACGGTCTGTTAACTACATGGTCGGAATCATGAGCAGGTATCCAATGAAAACTAGGACTTTTGTGACGTATGATAAAGTATATCTCTGTCCATCTTTCCAGAAAGACCCGACCGTATAGTTAATAGACCGTGGTAGGCGACCTCCTCTGTTTAGGGATATTGGGATAATGTAAGTCATTATGAAATTTGAAACAGTGTCAAATCCTAGTCATTATGTAACAGTTGTAGATAAATCAATTAACTATTATACGAAACTTAGACCATTCCCAGAAATACCTACATTTTACACAAGGAAATCCCGGGCCGCAGTTCTCGCGATATTACAAGAAAAATGGGTGTTTTAAATACTGCTGTGTGGCGTGTTAACTAATACCGACAACAAACAACTTTTATGTCTGTCAAATGTGTTAGTCGAATTATATGGTGCATTTTGAGCCGCCGATCCTGGGCTAACACGATTACAACTAATTTTCGCTAATAATGGATTATGACATTATGACTGAACAAGATAATATACAAGATATTTAAAACATTTTCATTGAACATATTCAATAATCTTAAAAATAATGAAAATTTCTAATGGTCATTCATGCCATTTAATATGAAGATAATTATATATGCTTCTACAGCTTCACTTTCAACTTAGTGAAGTTACTTAGTGTAGTCAAATACTCCTAAAACTCAATTTTTCCATAATAACTAAGTAAATGCAGTTTATCCAATATATGTATGTACATATTTTCGATTTTTGATTTTTAGAAAATGGTTAAAAATATATTTTTGTATCTAAATATTACAATTATGTGATTTGTTGTTTAATTTTTGACGAAAGCTATTATTTAGGTAAATCAATCCATCCACACACATGCTACACGATTTTATTTATTTTTGAAAATTTCAAATAATAAGCAAACTGCACATAAAAAGTAAAAACTGATTTGTCGTTCTGAATCAGACGACAGTGGTTTGATTTTGTGAATTCTTTGTGCTCAGGTTTATTCAATGGCTCATGCTTATGAAAAAATAATAAACTAGTAAAATATTAGTTTATGGGGAGTGTGGTTAAAGCGCCATAATGGCATTCTGATATAACGTTTTAATTAATAATATATTTCAATTTTTAATTTATCCAGGCAAACAAAAAATAAGCTTTGTTACAGTCTAATGCTAATATCTTCATTTTATGCACACCAAAGTAACGGAAAATCGTTACACTTCGTCGCTCGTGCAGGCATTTGTTGTCATGATTCCCCGTTTCTTTTTCTAACTATTTTACCACAAAATTGATTTGTCTCAGTTATGTTTATGAAGTCAAACGTTGTAATATTATAACAGTATTATTATGATCGCATAACGCAAGAAAACTGAATTAAAGTTAGATAAAATGTATGGTATATAACATAATAAATTTAAGTTTTTGTGTTTATTTAAATAAATTTTAAAATTAATTAAAGAATCCTCTGGACACAAATATCACTTAAGGATTGTTATAGTGCAATTAAAATCGAATAATTGTTTAAGGTAACAATATATTTTAGAAAATAAATAAATAAGCTCTACAAACTTATTTGGTAATGGAAAGTAAGTTTAATTTCATGAAGACATGCTCATATAAACGTAAGTAGCATCTCCCGTATTCAACAGTTAGTGTTTTTCTAAAATAAATGCCCCTTTGAAAATTGTTATTATAATTTAAGAAAATCAAAAATATATAGTGTAACTACCAGAACATCTAGCTACAGCAAATGTTCAATAATGGGTCAATTCTCTACAACATTGTTTTTTCATATATTTTCAGGTATTAACAATATTGTGTGAAACTAACTACTCAGTGGACAAAAACCCCAACCTGCGTTGAATTACACCCACAATATCTACCCATATATTCCTTATTATTAGCTTTTGTAACATTTTTTTACTGTTTAAGAAAGGTATTTTAAGCTAAAGGAGGCCACCTGATGAAGCAATCCAAAAAAAATGCAGAAATAGATCAGATCTCATCTATTGTGGTTGAATTTCGAGTTCCCACTACATATATAGAGTATATCAGGTTAGTAAATAGAATACATTTTTTAGATAATTATTGAATAGAGTTTTGTCTGTGGGTGTTCATTAGCATACCTAGATGTTTGGTGTCAGAGAGCATGCATATGACTTCATTGATAGGAATTTGATACATATTAGCTTTTCTTAACCTTTCTTAAACAGTAAAAAAATCTCTACAACATTGTTGAAACAATTATATTCTACGCTATTTTTGTAGTTGCATATAGAAAATAAATAATTTTGAAACGAATTTTGTCTATAAAAATTTAGTTCAAGATAATTTTACTGTAAATTTTATAATTTATATTCATAATGACATTCATGAATAAACTAAAATTCACATTTATCTAACGAAAATTACCCACAAAATTTTAATTTCGCTGAAAATTGTATGCATTACCATAAGTTTCAGTTTAGGCATCTAGAATTTTCTTCAATAACTGATTACAACAAGCATTCATTTCCACGGCATAAACAAGTTGCTTAAAGCGGCCTCATAAATAAAAATCGCAGGGATTCAGGTCGGGTGATAGCCATGATATACAATCTCCAATCTATCCATTTATTTGGGAATTGATTATAGAGCTTGAGTCACTTGTCTTCTTCGGTGACGCAGGACCTCATTCTGATACCAGTATTGTGTTACGTCTCTGCATTTAGATGTTTATTAAATACATACATATTAACATAATATGTTGTGAAATAAGTTACCCCTTGATCTATTCCAAGCATTTACAGTAAATCTCTATTGAAAATTATGCATTCTGATTACATGTGGATTATTCCGAGACTAAACATGGTCACTATGAAAATTATTAATAATCTGCTTCTTGGAAAATTCGACTCGCCATAGAATTTGCCATTGCAAAGATTTTTCTACTTGCTGAGTGCTTTCTAGAGACCTCTCCTTCCCTCGACCGTTATTTTTATTTAAAGCGAGGTATTCGGTCCGACGACCAGGATCAGGTGGATTATCTACATCGGGAAAAACCACAAAGGGTAACAAAAAAACACACAAATGTACACAAATACATAAAAATACTGCCACACGTTCATCGCCAACGCATTACAACAGTTGTTCAATGTAGCTCAAAGAGGATTCGGCATAATATTTTGTCTACTCGGAAAATTGCTTTGGTATTACGCTGTCAAATGATAATATGCACTTGTCCCACTTTCGACATGTTCGTAAATACACAAAAAATAAGCAAAAAATTAAATTTGAGAAGCAAGTATAAAATATTTTATTATTCGCAGAATCTGACGCAGTCGCCATCTATAGGCCACTAATGCAAGGTGTACTTCACACTAATAAATTTTTGTGCTGTTGGGGATTAAATTCTGTTAATACTAATAATAGCAACAATAGTAACAATAATAGACGATGTTTGGGTAAAATATAGTACTATTTTAAACTATAACATCCCGAAATGTTTGGTAATCTGTAAAAATCCTTCTTTGACCCTTAGAATATAATATTCAAAGCTTTGACCAGTATTCTTTGATGTTTGAAGAGTATGTAACAAGCAATGCGAAATTTTAGGTTATGGGTCAGTTTTAGTGACAAATGTTTAGTTTTAAACGTTTTGTAGTAATTAAATAAAGAAATTTACGTCGCGTACAGATATTTTCCTATATTCGTAATATGGTTCGCCCTATGCTATGTGCTGCTTCTTTTTCTAAAGTCGAGGGCAAATCCAACAAAGCTACGGCAAACTTACAAGATTTTATAATTAAAGATTGTCGCAGGTGTTCTTAGATAAATGGATATTCCATTCAACTGAACATGGACTGCCATTTTGTTAGTGGATAATTCTGACGGACTTGCAGGTAATGAGTGAAAATTTAGTTCACAATGAGCAACGAAGGAACGAATGCAAAATACCGCAGCTAAGAGGATTGGTAGTTGACATCTCTAAACTATCTCAAACGATGACGTCGATTTTTCTGAGAAAAAGAAGGTTTAGCCCCAATTTTTAAACATTAATCTAGAATTCCGAAATAAATGTTTAATTGTCATTTACGCTTCCTTGACCACGTGGTTAAAATTTTTGTATTTAGTCATAGTCCTTCCGTATATCAGTTAAAAATTTCTCGCAAACTGTTTAAACTTTAACAAACTGTTTTTTACCTGAACAAAGTAAACAAATATCTCGAATAGTATTCACTCTAACGCATTCAATAAAAGGTCTGTTCCAACAGCCGTCGAGAACTGGTTCAGAACCGTGAGAAATGTTTGACCAACACCGTCTTACGTCGCATTCGCCGAGAGTACATTAACAACTGAAGTGACTAACTAGTTCTGGACGGTTCGGAATCGATTCTTGCTGTGTTGGAACAAACACAAAGAATACCTATATTATTTATCTAAAAAACTACCCCTTATAAATTTATATTGCTTTTTTGATGCTACCATCGGTTTTGTCATAAAAATTCATGACGGTATTTCATATTTAAAAACCTGATTCCGTATTTTTTAAAATATTACCGTGTACTCTTTACATGACTGCAACTCCCTCTGGCACATTATTTTTTCTGTATCACTTCGAAGTGGAAATTTCTGGGATCGCGTAAAGAAGAAAGCGTAAATCCCAAAGCAAGCGTAATCTCTTCCACTCAATTTACTAAAGCAACGTTGTCCGGTTTCATTAAATTATTATTTTAGTTTTAAGTCCGAACCAACAGCGACTGCCAGTAAACGGTTTAATTAAACTGTAATTTAATTAATCCGGGCTGCGTTCGTCAGAAAGATTTTATAATTAACATAACGACCTTTGCATTAAACTGTTTAAATCGTTTGAAAGTTTCATTCGATTTAATGGGCGCTTGTAACAGCTTATACCTCGAGGGTGAGCTATTGAAATTTTTAATTCACGTGTACCTATTCAGGACCTAAAAATAAAAAAGGTAATAACATAAAAACACTTTGAATAATAAATAATGGACAATTAAATAAAAAGCAGTATAAATTAATATTAATAATTATATGCATGAATACACTATAGGGCGATAACAGTTTGCGAATAATAATTAAGTAGTTTTCATTTTTCATTAAATATTGGCAATTTAAAATAATAATTAAGTGTGGGCTACCGAAAACTGGCCACCCAGGTTTTCTTCGTTTTAATGCAAAAGTAAAAAAAAAAACTCGGACCCTTCAACTTTTGTTTTGCGGCGGACATATTTCATAGAATATCCAAATATCTACTCTTAAGAACCGGTGGCTTTCACTCTTAAAATAATAAATAAAAGGTGGTATTGTGTGATATATCATTTTAAAAAGCATTCAATCAACTGTTCAGCGCAATCTACATTTTTTATTTTGGGTGATCAGTCATTTTGTTAAAAGAATATAGCAAAAGGAAAAAAATATGAGTAAAATATCTTCCAGAAATAATTTCAACTCAATGAGTGTTAGAGCAGCTGCAAATTTATTTGCTTATGTTTTGCCGGCGAACTAGTGACAAAATTTTGTAAAACTGGATCAATTAAAAAAAGGGTTATCCAAAATCCATTAAGAAATGAAGTAGTTGAAGTTGCTGTTTTGATTCACATTGTGATGAAACCCACTGTATTCTTGAATGTCTGCAGAGCAATACGTAACCAAATTGCAATGTTAATTAAGACAGATAGAACCATACAATTCCCAGTCGAATTTAGTCCACCGCATTCGAGAATCGAGACCTCAGGGCTGGATTAAGACAAAAGAAATAAAACATGTAGGAAGCTAGAAGTAAGTTCTTTATTTAAAGTGTTTAAATATGCAGAAAACTGAAATAGTTAGTGAATCAAATTATCTTTGAAATTGTCGGAATAATGAAAAATTGGGTTACCTAAATTAAATAAAAAAATGTCGTTTACTTATTTGTAAGCTGTGTTATGTTTTTCAAGATCGGATATTATTTTATCTATCATCGGCAAGTACGATTCTATGCGAAATTTGTCTTGACCTTGTCCCGTTATTTCTGTTGAATCGGCTAATACTTTCATTGAATGAAGTACTCAAAATCGAAGACATATTTCTGTACTTTTTGTGTTATCTAAGTAATGACAATGACGGAAATTAAGTTATAGTCGGGTTTCAAAATAGTAGAGAGTGTTTCGTGTCATTAAACCCGTTCACAATTAAAGCAGTCAACACAAAGAGAAATACATGCTGTTCGTATATTTTTCTATAAAACTGTGTTGAATTACATGTTCCGCATACCTGGCAGAGTATATCAGATGCAAGGTTCGTTGCAGCAAATAAGCGTGCACCACATCAGAATGCTCGAATTGACGGATCCACATATTATATCTTTCTACTAATTTAATTTTGATTGTAATTAATTTATTAGTGATTTTGTGTTCTTAAGAATAGAAGCATATAATTTAAGTACGAGTATTACAGTACAAGCAATAAAGAATATACACCTGCGAAATGGAAAATGGTGGAAACTCGCAGTAGGAACAAGAAAGAGGTTGATGATACATAATACGTGATTCGTAAAACAAGCTTCCGACAATAAAAAAATGCAGGTTGCTATCTTACAGGATGAAACTGCCTAGAATAATGCGTGACATTAATTTTGGTTTTATGTTCCCCTTGGAATACTCATATACAACGAAAATATCTGCAAACTTTTCAGTTGTAGATAAACGCGTTTTTTTACTTAGCCTTGAAGCACTTTAACGCCAAGTGTCAAATAAATAAACAAAATGACAAATAATTATTATTACTGTTATAGCAACCATAATTTTTACTTCTCAGGCTACTTTGAAATACAAATTATATTTTTTAGAATGTTTCTAACTTCTAAACAAAATCGAATCGGATCTATGTTTATATAAGAAAAAATGGTTGACATTAATCCAGCTATCATCTGCCAAAGCTGGTCATAGAGCTTGTACATCCTGTATAACAAAACACTGATTTTATTTAAAAAAATAAAAATTATATTTTTTACCATGATTTTAAACAATGGACATGTGACTTTTCTGCACAGTATAAGGTAGAAGCGTAATCTGATGTAATTTTATTAGATAGATAGGCGACTTTAGATGGTAAAAGTATGGTATTTTATCACGTGTGTGATTCTGGGGAACAGCCTTTCTATTTCCACGGGAAATACTAGTTTTCATTTTGCACCTGTCACACAAACCACCATACAGAACAATATTTAAAAGCAACACATTTACAAACGAGTTCGCCAGAATAGCAAGTCTCAATTTGATTATACGTTTGATTGACGTGAATGTGTACCATGAGGAATGTTTTTGAATTCAGCAGTTTGGTCCGTTGGATTCCATCTAACCAGTCAGAAATCAGTCTTTAAACAAACCAATAATAATGTATTAGTGGATTCCACTACACCAAACTGCCAAAAACAGGACCATGTTTAAATTTCATATTTAGTAAAAACAGCATAATATGTCAAAGTCCAAGACTATCGTGTATCTTATCTCATCGTCTGCAGCTAAAGTCACAAAGGAGACATATGTTATTTGCTCAAAGTGTGATGCGATGGTCTATGTAGTAATTTTTTGCAATAAACCGATTTTAAGCTATAAGCATAAATAAACATGGGTTATTTATGCTTATAGCAATTCACATTTTCTTATTAATATTTGCTTTTCTTGCTCCTTTTCTACATAAGGAAATTAACCGTCATAACTGCCGTTATTGGTCGGATAACAATCCAAGGAAGTCCAGCGGCACATTCGCCAATAAACGAGTACCAATCGGCGAGGCGTTAACTTTAAATGCTGTGAAAAGGTTCTCCTTTACCATTATCCTAATATTCCCTGACTTTTTTCTAGTTTCATTAAAAACGGATACTGGATTCTTACGTTTATATAAAATTCCCTCTTTTAAGATTTTATTACAACCGTATACCTTACAACATGACAACTTAAGCAAATTGAACCATCCCTCTCCGTCAGTCCCAAGAAAATAAAAACGTCCACCCTTTCGTATACATTTCGGCCACGCATGTAATAACTTCCACCCGACACATCAAACAAGTCCGACATAAATATCCAGTCTCCTTTTGGGAGTCCCTCCCCATTTCCTCAAGAACGTATGAATTATTTATACGGTTTCTTATAACCCGCAATATTTCCATGAGGAGCTATAATTCTCGGACAATAATAACCGCTACCGTGAAGGAAAAATGCTTTATGGCCACGCGAGAACGTTTCGCGTATTAAGATGGTTTTACGTGACTTAGATTGTATCTGGCAGCGATATGGAGAAATTACATATGTGAGCCGAAATCGCCGTCTTATCTTTTCCGGACAATTAAGTGGAGTGAAATCAATTTAATTATAATAATATCACCTCATTCTCATCAGAAGAATTAGCCCAGAAGTCGGAGTTTAGTGCGGGAGAGGGGGCGGCATATTATTATTAAAAAAAAGCCAGGAACGACTTACGTTGGTAGGACCATTCAGTCAAACGTCAACCGCTATCAATCTCTCTCATTGGTCCAAGCCAACATCCACCCTACCAGACTCGCAGAGAGGGTGCCATTCTCTCAGCAAGTATAGCTGATCTACGATATACCGGCCGCGGGATTCGAACCCCCGGCGGACTAGTCACGTCGATTCAAGAACAGACGCCTTAAACTGCTCGACCACTAACCGAACCAATATATTTGAATATACAGGGTGTTAAAAACAGAGTGTAAAATATTTCATGAGGTAATAGTATGAACCAAAATAAGCAGAAAAGTCTTAATAAACATGGGTCCGCAAAGTTTACTCGTTTTTTCTATAGATAAAGGAAAGGAATCTGTGGTCAATGATGTAAGCCAGTTTACGAAGAAAATATTAATATAGTATGCAGTTTCAAAAATAAAAATGACTTGAATTTCAAAATTGTGCCTATTAATAATTAATGAAAATTGTTAAATATTCACACATACAAATGTTTAATTGTCGAGTTAATTTATTTGAATCGACAGTGAATGAGACATCCAAGTCGTCTTGCCGTAACTGTAGCACTTGTCACTTTTTACATGTCTAGTAACTAATGAATGCCATGAAAATATATTTTGAAGATGATTTAATATTTAATAAACCTAAACATCATAGAGGAAATTTTGACTGCGAATGCCAGACAATTCGAAGCAATTTAGAAATAAATGTTCAAATTTAATTCGAATTGATATATCAATTTAGTTTATAATAACTGGATTCTAATCTATATAAGAATTTTCAAGTCTACTATCGATTTGATTCGACATTTCGATTCGATGTGATATCTCGATAGGCATCATATTCCGATTCGACTTTCTCTCAGGGTTGGAATAAGTCATCAATTTTATAAAAAAGTCCGAGACTACCTTGCAATTTTGTGCAATAAGGTCAAAGAGATACAGAGTCTACGAGTGTCTAGACTGTCGACTCTGTACTCGGCTAATAATAGGTCATGTGGATGACCTATAGCTGAATAAAAATCATGAGCCTTAAAATAAACGCGCTTTAGACATTTTCTTTGAACTTTTTCAATCATGATTGCCATACATAGGATACCAAACTGAAGAACAGTATTCTAATTTTAAACGTATTAAAAAATAGTAAAGAGAAAGTAATGCATCAACTGACTGAAATTCTCTCGAATTGTGTATAATAAAACCCATATTAGATCTGCGCCAATACATACTTTTTTCTCTAATAAGTTTTTTTTGATGTTGGAGTTGAACCAGGGAGGGTATTTATTGCAATAGGGTTCGGTTTTTGGAACACAATTATCAAACACTCTGTAGAGAAGTCGATAAAAGCAATCAGATGCCTGATTAATGTCAACGGTTAAGTATAAATCCGACCAATCGATTAGTGCCAAATCCTGATATAGAGTAACTAAATCCGCCAATCAAAAATTGTATGAAGGACTATCGGCATAATCAGTTTTACCAACGGAATAAGATATATTTAAGTCAATAATACAGGGTGATATCGATCTATAGGTACAACAGAGGAATCACAATTACTACTGCTCAATACTAAATCCAACAAGCGAACTTGAAATTTAGGATTTGTATTATGTTGACTCAAAGATAAAAAGTCACGGAAGAAGTTATAACTAGTGGACGACATAAGTGAACATAACTCTTTCAGTCAAGTGTCAGTGAATTTATAATTAGTTCAGTTCAGCGAAACTGAGCGTGAACTCAATAAACTTTAATTTTAAAAATAATTTTATATGCTTTAAATAAACTATATACGTATAACAGAAATGCAATTTTCAGCTAATGTTCACTTAAATACCCCTTCTTATATTTCTTGTCTCGTTTCGCAACACTTTTTTTAAATTTTGTCTTGTCTTGCAATTAGAACTGTCAAGTCTTGTTTTGGTCTTATTTTATGTGTCGAGACCATGACAAACCCAAGTAAAATCAAGACAAGATTGCTAACAGTAATCAACACCAAAGTCACAGTTAGTTTACACGTGAAGTACATATGACAAAGCTTTTTACTGGTAATGGGGTATTTATGTATAACAACTTCAACACTGAATTAAAGCAGTCGCAGATGTCATACGAGATAACTTTTAGTTTTCCCGCGTTCATTAAAATTGGCTACGTCGCGATCAGCTGTGTGAAAATGGAAGGGAGTTATTACAAGCACTTGCTGTAAACAGAGGCAGAGCTAAAGATGAAGTCAAACCACCCAAAAATGTTTCTTTGCATTATTTGCTATTAACATATATCTGCTATCGATTTATATAACTACTATTCAAATATCTTCTTCTAAACACCCTGTATATTAATTATTAATTTTTCTATTATTATAATTTTATTTTAAATTTTAGGTAATGCAAATTAACTACGAAGATGGTGGTTAAAAAAATTGTTTTCACTTACTAGCTACACTAAGTTTGGCCGTCCTGCTTACGATAGATCCAACATTTGGTAGTGTTGCCATACATTGGTACGTTCCGGTCAGCCTTTGTTCTTCGATGACGCTATTTATGTACAAGGAACCATTGGTGAGTTGTGACCTGTAATAAGCAAATATACATTTAGGCATTTACGTTTTCGTTCAGTGCTGAAAGATTATAAAAAAAAAATAATTTTTCCTAAAATAATGTGGACATCACTGCACCAATTTCATATCTAACGAATTCAGAGTTGCCAGAGGTGGTACAATTGTACCAGATTTGGTGTACATTTTGTTATAAAAAAAAAACGTTGGCACTACACTTTACATTAATTAATTAATAATATTGTGTGAAACTAACTACTCTGTGGACAAAACCCCAACCAGCGTTGAATTACACCCACAATATCTACCCATATACGAGTATTCCTTATTATTAGCTTTTGTAACATTTTTACTGTATTAGAAAGGTATTTTAAGCTATTATAAATCAAATCTTCCTATCAATGTTATTAATACCTAAAAATATATAAAAACTTTTACATAAAGGGTAAACATTATTCAAGTAGGTATTGTCATATTTAATTCATTGACAGGATAATGTCACTTTTGTCATTATCGATGAATTTTTGAGTTCCCACTGCCAAAAGTGATAGATATTTATAGAGTGTTTTCATTAAAGCAGGTTAGTAAATTTAGATAGATTAATTTGTTTAGATAATTATTGAATAGAGCTTTGTTTGCGGAATTGTTCATTAGCATACCTAGATGTTTGGTATCAGAGAACATACATATGACTTCATTGATAGGAATTGCAGGAGATTTGATTTAAATTAGCTTAAAATACCTATCTAATACAGTAAAAATGTTACAAAAGCTAATAATAAGGAATATATGGGTAGATATTGTGGGTATAATTCAACGCTGGTTATTAATACCTAATAATATATAGGTATTATATTCTGTCTCCACAGTTTACATTACAACTGTAACAATTATTATTGTAATTATGCCGGCACGTTTACTCAAAGATTATTTAAATTTGTATATTATTTATGGACAATCTGACAAAGTTATAACAAGAACATTTGGGTTCGATATCCCCAAATACGGAAGCGGCCATCAAAAACTGTGTTATTGAAAACTTTAAAAATTGTTGTTCGGTCAAAGCAAAAATTAAGAGATGAAACCTTGTTGTTATGACAAAAACATAGAAGTTGCAGTTCTGGGGTACAATGCTGTGTATCCAACATTATCCATAAGACAAGCTACCTTAGAATCAGGATTATCAAAAAATTCTCCATTCCATATTATCCATAGATAATAAATAAATTTAAACAATCTATGTTTGAGTAATTTAAACGTGACGGTATAGTTACAACAATAATTGCCGAGAGCACCTGCACCCTGTATATTTCCAGGAAGAAGTTGTGGATACCTCCTCGCACCCTAGCATACGTCAATTTATTTCTTAATAAATTAATATTGCAAAATCTACAGGGTATCCCAACGAAAATTTGACCCCCCCTATAATTGGAAAACCGAATAATATTTCAAAATTCGCCGAGACCCGATTTTTGTTCTTGGGGGGCCCTTTTTTGACAGTCAAGCCAATTCGATATGTTCATCCCCCTAATGTCTAGCAACCCCAACTTAAAAATTTGCAAATGCAACTACCCCACTTGTGGCACATCATTTTAAAGCCCTTTTCATTGCGAATACAGTGACGTACCGTTTTTAGAAATCGGTTGAGATTTGACAGAATTATTGGTTACAAACGAAAAGATGACAAACCAACTCACGCGTAGTCATTTCTACACAAATGCCCACCACTAATAAGGTTTTCATCTACTACACATGACCGCATTACCTAATTGTTATTGATGTGTCTATCAGTTTACAAAAAAGTCAGAAATGAAATAAAACGCTCCCCCCATGAACAAAAATCGACGGGTCTCGGCGAATTTTGAAATATTATTCGGTTTTCCAATTATAGGGGGGGTCAAATTTTCGTTGGGATACCCCTGGCTATAGGGAATATTACCTATACAAAAGAACCTTAAAATTTTCCGTAAAATCGAAAAATGTAATAATATACAGGAGGTTCCATTTAAAATAACGAAGTTGATGTCGCCTTCCCTCATAACCAGAAGGGCTGGAAAATTATAAATACTTTAGTTGCCACTCTGTCACGTTGCCAAATTTTCAAATATTTCGGATCAGTACTTTTCCAGAAAACGATCGAGGAAGCTTCCTTTGAGAGACTCCGTGTGTAACAACATATGCTTTGAACATGTTTGTCTACATCTTGTCTCAATAAACCAATATATTTGTTTTCTTGACTAAATACAAACGATACTAGTTAACTTCATTAAAGAGTCCATGGATTTTTCGGCGTCAAGTCAAGTACAGCAGACAACTCTTTGTAATACTCACCGATATTGATCTCCGATGAAAGTCAATTTGGACCCATCCTGGTCGAGCCATTGTATGAGGACGCTCTGCTGGTGATGGGACGCCCTCACCACGCAGTCAAGCACAGCTGACTGTCCGGCCTCCACCACGGTGTCGGACGGCTCGACGGTGAATTCGAGGACATGTACTGGAACAAAAGCCCGTTGAGTTTCCACTCGAAAACTGCCTGTAAGGTAATTTTACGGATAGAACAAAGTGGTAATCGAACACACAAGTGGTAATTTACGTGATGTACAGTTTTGTTCAAGGGTCAATTAATATTTGATGAATGACTGATATACACGGTCATCAAATTGATACCCCAGTTCAATAGTGTAACAAGTCAAAATAAAATTATATTAATATATTATAAGTCGAACTTTCAGGATTAACCAACAGTTACTTTGTGGAACTTCTTGGAATTATATCGAGAAAATACTATTAAACCTGTATATTGGGCATTTTCTTTTTATGTTTACACTGCCAAGACTACACTGCAACTACCGAGAGTGATTGTGAATCAAAAGTAAATAAATTATTGTTACATATGAAAAATTGTTAGTTTTTAATTTTCCTTATAATGTATTTTGTTATTAAACTGTTTTCATTTCCAATCATTGAGTTTAAATAAAGACATAAACGTGCGTATTCATTGAAAATAGCACCAATAAGGTTGTGATTATTATTAATTGTATACAGTTAAAAATTAAGACTTTTTACGAAAATTTTAAGTTCATCAGTGTAATAATAATATCTCTACCCCTCATTCTAATCACGAGGATTAGCCCAGAGGTCGAAGACTTGTGCGGGAGAGGGAGCGGCATATTATTATTAATCAGCCTGCATTTGCGTCTAGGAACGACTTTATGTTGGTAGGCCCTAACCACCGTTCAGTGCAGGAATGAGGGAAACCTGGAAAACCTCATTAATTAGGGGGGTAGTCAAATGTCAACCGGTATCAATCTCTCACATTGACCCAAGCCAACATTCTTCCACCCTACCATACCCGCAGAGAGGGTGCCAATCTCTCCACGAATATAGCTTATACATGGTCTACCGGCTGCGGGGGTCGAACCCACAGCGATCCTGTCAACTCGATTCAAGTACTGACGCCTTAAACCGCGCGACCACTGACCGATCCTAATAATTGTCAAGATTTTTTGAAAATTTTGAAAGTTATGAAAGGTTATGAATATTTTGCCATTGAATTACTCTTGATTTGTCAAATTATCATGTAAATTTGGATCAAATGTCAAGTCATAAACTAAAAGTTAAGTTTCCTTGACACTATTGAACTGAGGTATTGAAATGTTAGATTCCACTTCATTGTATCTGAAGATATCGTAAAAGTAAAATATATGTTTGTTTATTAAAGCAATACACAATTTTTTTTAAATACAGAGTGTTCAGTAATGTATGAGTCATACTTTAAGGTTAGCTTTCTTGTACAAAAATAATGTGAAATAAATCAATTTACCTTAGTACAATTTTGTTATAGGAAGTTATAGGTCTGAGAAAGTACTTTTTTATTTAATTTTTTTACAACAATTTTCTTATTAGCGGGATACTTGCACTGAAATTTTGGAAAAAAGATTGTTTTGTGAGAATATCTAACTGATTTGTACATGGGTTCTGAACGTTTGTGCTATATTATTTGTATCAGATTTTTCTACGAATGGAGATCTTTGGAAAATGATGTTAATTTGAAACAGCCTTCGATTAGTTTTAAAAAAGGTATACTTGTTGCATACGTTTAACGTATTTTAACAAAGTATTAACTCAAAAAGTTATTACAGTCCAGTAAGTAAATAAAATATTTTATTTGTGCTATTATTGCAGTTATTTATTTTATTATTTTTTAAATGATGTTTTTCTTTAATGTCTTATTGTTCTGTGTTGATTCATGCTGTTTTATAAGAACGACATTACTAACTGTAATAACATTCTGAATTTATAACTTGTTAGAATTTATGTATTGCAGTTTTCCGTACAATGGTGCATTTTGGCGACATGCAACAAGTATAGCTTTTTTTATTACTAATCGAAACCTGTTTCAAAATAACTAATCTTTTTTTTTAAATCTAATAGAAATATTTTAGTGGCACATTAGATCAGAAAGCTCTGTACATTTAACTAAAAAATCAATTGGATATTACTGTTTCTTTGTCTTTCAACAAAACCTTCTTTTCCAGAACTTGAGTACAATCACCCAACTAATAAGAAAATTATAATAAAAAATAAAATAAAGAAAGTATTTGTTCAAACCTATTTCTTAAGGAAGCAAAATTATACTAAGATAAGATTTAATTCATATTAGCTTTGTTCAAGGAAACTGGCTCATTCTTTACTGAACACCATGTACATCATAGAACCTCCTAAATTATATAGAAGAAATAAATAAGGTTAAAGTACAAACAAACTTCAGGCCTAGATCCTCATATTCAAGACCAATTTTAGACTTTCTTGGGAGACACACTGGGTTTATTTTACTAAAGGTCAAAATACGTTAATTAGTAAATTTCACAATTTATTTCCAACAGATAGAGATGACGTATACATCCAAACACTGCATATTAAGTACTAGGTAGTATAAAAAAGATGTAAAATTCGTAAAAAATCAAATTTTTATTTTTTTACGATTCACCTTTTCTTCATAATCATACATGGCACCAAAATGCATACCTATCTTTTTTTGTGATTATACTTCATGAGATTATAGTGAGTTTTGTTTAGTAGGTGTATCTCGATGTGTGTCTGTCATTATACTGGGTGTTTCTAAATTAATACAAATTTTAAAATTTCATAAAACACTGCATTTCAAAATACACTACATTTTCCTCCAGCATATTTTTGCCACCAGCCGCAAAGTCAACGTTTTCTATATCTTACAACCATGAAATCAATAATTTTCCCCCTTTTTTTAGAGGGCGTCAATTTGATTTTTTTTTTCAAAAATGTTACATAAAATACCTCCCTTAATTTTCGCCAAGAATCACTCCTTATACTTTTCGCATCTATTTAGAAACATCCTGTAGAATAGGATATACAAGCTATACAGTAATTGTTAGAAAGAATGTTAATTGCTAACCAATCAGCTGGTAATAAAATTTTGTCTAATTACTTTTATGGCACATTAATTTTCATTTCTTCCGTACCTACTGCTAGATGTAGGTACACCAAACCCTGATTTTTTTTCTGATGCATGGAAGGGGCTACAGATATTATTTTATAGCAAAAAATTCTGAATTTCCACGTAATTTTTATGACACTCAATACATACGTATGTTTTGTCCAAATTTTACGTACTTATATGTAATTATGACAATACTACTTTATAAACGACCTTTATAATTCTAATAGTAAGGTTTCTCATTTTATTTTTAAATTAATTTTTTGTGTTCATTACCGATGTTAGAATAATAATTATAATTATTAATAACAATTAATATACAATTATGTATTATTATAGTATATTTAAAAAATGAATTGTAGTTAAATAACAAAGCAGTTTGTCATTGAGGATAATTCACAGTGTGAGCAGAAAAAAAAAGAAACAAATATGTTTTCCATGTCTTATGAAGTAAAATTTTTGTGAAAAGAATAAATATTTAAAAAACCATTAAACTATACATTTATCGGCAAGGATTCAGATGAATAAAACCATATATTACACTAAATGTTTGCATTATATATTACAATAAATTGTAAAAAATGAAAACGCGACCAAATATCGGAAATTATGTTGACAACAAAAATAATTGCGTAACGTCAACCGTGACGTAAGACGTTTGACTTCTTGCCGCGACTTTAGATAAAAGTTTACAATTAAAAAACAACAAATAGTGACGATGTAGAGACTGCAGATGTCTAACCCTGCAACTCAGGTATCATTCGTTTCGTAATATTCAAATAAATAAGGAGAAGAAGTTACAAGCCCTATGGCACGATCTCCACGTTCTGTAGATTTGAATTCACTTCAAAATTGTTAAAAATACAGGTCAACAAGAAAAAGTTATCTGCACCGTATATGAGACCATTATATTTCCATGTTATGTTGCTCACTGAAACCGAATCTGACGTTAAGTCCTACATGTCAGAATTTTATAGTCTATAGTCGGATTAGTTTTCGAACATCGAACTTCTAAACTGAACCAGTCGAACTTAGGATTTTATGAACTTTTCAGATTTAAAACGATCGCCAAGATCATTCGAATGACAGATTTGTTCCGATAAACCTCATGGATTTCTAGTCTCCCAGTAAGAACATAGTCCATATAAAGAGAGAGTCTATAAAGATAATCCCAATAACCAAATGCCTTTAACGACAATTTAATCAAGACAGTGGGAATTCGGATAGGTATGGCCGTATAGCTTATAATCGCCATATCTTTTTGAGTTCGAATGATCTCTTCAATATGCAACAGAAGTTTGTCATCAGATTTATATCTCATCTACTCTGGTAATGTCATTTTATTTCGTTGACGCAATCTTTTCCTTGCTTTTCGTTATATTTTCTCTAATAGGTTTAATGGGCTCAATGGGGTCTAAGTGCTGTAGCTAAGCTACCTTTCCATAACCCCAGAATACCAGAGAACCAAATTGCTGGTAAGTCTGAAGCAAATCAGCAACCATCTATACTGTCATGACTTTATAGAATTTATAAATAAACTGAACAATAGTACAAAACCAAAGAATGGATACTGCTACCGATATATTATATAAATGCTACTATGGTCCTATATCCACAGCATATTCAGTAATGCTTAAAGGAAAATACATGATTTGGATACATCTTATACAATTATATCAAGTTTCCATGCTTCTTCTGTTTACAGGATAACAGTAATTGTGACAAACATTGTGCCAAATGTATATAGTATAGAGCATGTTGTGCATACTTGAGAAAAAGGTTTCTAGTAATATTTGATGGTAAATGGAAAAAAAATTCTTCGACGTCTTTCAAATCTATCCGATGTTTAGATGAAGCATTCGTTACTATAATAAATAACGAAGAAAAGGCAGCTCTCAGCATTAAGAAGGTAGTTGAAAGTAGGTAATCATAATACGTCTGAGAATAATAATAAGGAATTAGTTGCTGTATGCTTAGGAATTGTCAGTAACTGATTTGTCTGATGAATTACAAGCTGCACTTTCTCCATTCGCATACAAATTTATATGAATTACTTCCTACAAAATCATGAAGAGTATGTTTGTTTAGGAGTATGATGGTTGAAATCTATTGAATGTCGAAATAAAGTGTTGCAAATAAAAACGAAATCCACTCCACAGATCATTCGAAGACAAGAGGGTTCGGAAACTTAGACGTTCATAAGCTATGTGAATATTTATCTTCAGAGTTAGGACATTATGTGTTCACTGTTTTGGTTAAACTGTCCTCAGGGTTATGTGATTATTGGGTGGCTAGAAAACTATGCGGTTTGCCAGATTTGTCACTGATGAACTTCCAGATTTAGGAATCATCTCAGTTTGATTTAATTATGTTCTGGTTATTTGATCACAGGAGCCACTCATAAAGTGTTCCAGAGTTATAGTAGTAAGTTTGATTATTCCAGCACATATATTCGATGTTTGATATTTCAGGGTGTAATGAACAACCCTGTTGGGGATAAACTAACTTCAGATTCGGTTTTAGCGAGCAAAAATACATGTAACTACTATGGATGGATGGTCCATGGTGTAGACAACTTTTTGTGGGTCTATGCAATTAGACACGGATTTATAAAGCAATATTTTTAGCTTTATCTTTCTTTTAAACTTTTCACATGTGTGCTCTAGATCACCCAGTGTATATGAAAGCCTTCTGATTAATATTTTATGAAAATATACAAGTACACCCAACTTAAAAGTTTTTTTTTGGGCTAAAACAGGTTTTCCTTATTTATGAGCCATATTTTCCAAGCGGTTACTTTCAAACTACCTAAGAAAACTGCTTTTTAACGACTTTCTCAGTTGATAGAAGTGTATTGAAACCTGAAACCACCATATTTTGTTATAAATAGCCTTAGCAGGTGTGGAAGTAATAAAAAATCCGCTTAACAAATATATAAAATAAAATTAATATATATTTTTTTCGTGTTGCAACATAATATGGAATAATTCAGAATAAACTTTGCTATGCAAAACTAGGTTTTAGTATAATTTATGTTCCAATTAAGAATTCTTAGAATAGAAATAGGCATAGCTACATTTTTGTGAAATAAATTATAAAGAAAATATCACGAGGTCGCCGTAATATTTCATACTAAAATTAAAACCAAATAGTCAGCACTAGTAAATTAACGGTTAGCCTCATACAAGTTAATTGACAGTGACAAATTGGCCACCACACGGTGCTAATTGCAAATAATCGATATATTTTTTGCCTACTGCGCGTATGTGTGGTATGTCTTGTAATACAGTTTGCCATGGGCTAAAATAATCCACTTGAGGTGCCATTTTGTCGAAACGAAATCGTCAAATTTCTTGTGTATTTAGGTATTGAAATCTCGGAAAGTACAACATGAACAACAAAGTTAAGCATGAAAATAAAATTCCTAATGTTTTAACAATTATTTTCACACACCCACCTATAAATAAAAGCAAACGATTATTTATGTTCAGTACCAAGTAAGTTTATGTTATAAAGACATTTACATCTAAATTTACATAGTTATTTATGATATTAGTGTTAAAAGTGACGTTTTATTTTATGATAAGGTATCATTTTTAGCATATACAGGGTGATTAATTAAGAATGGGCAATCTCTGAACTGGAGATACTACACACCAAAATAAGTCGATTGAGCCAAATATGCCTCATCCGAAAGTTGCTGGATTAAAAAATACAGGGTGTTCAATGCTAGAATTTTATTTTGAAATATCTCAATAACTTTGAAACCTGTCGGAGTATTAAAGAAAAAATTGGCACAATTATGTTTTTTGGCACGGCAAATAAGAATTTTTAACTAACTTTGACATCACTAGTAGAGGGCGCCACTTATGGCACAGCATGTTTCTTTTAAATGGCAGAACTTATTTGCTGTATAGTGTATCCATCTGTCTATTGAAACAATAGATTCTCTTACGTGTTGTATCTAAAAAAGGTATACCTTGTTAAAGTCGTTAGGAGTAACAGTTTTCGAAATAATCCTATTTGAAATATTCAGTGCACCGATTGAAAACTGTTATCGTTTCAGGTAACGTGCCTTTTCTACAGAAAATACAGCAAAATTTTACTTGAAAAAGTTGTTCAGAACGGTAAATGGTATGGAGACGTGCAAAATTTCAAAAAGATAGGCCTGCTTTGATAAAATCTTTGTGCTTGTTGAAAAATGGTTTCGAAATCAAACCTCGCCGATCTTCAAAGTTATTGAGATATTTCAAAATAAAATTCTAGCATTGAACACCCTGTATTTTTTAAACCAGCAACATTCGGATAAGGCATATTTGGCTCAATCGCCATATTTTGGTGTGTAGTATCTCCAGTTCAGAGATTGCCCATTCTTAATGAATCACCCTGTATATCATACATTATTTTTTCAACAAACACTAATAAAAGTACAAGTCAACGCATTTTTACTTTATTATGTTTATGACATATTATTTTGAAGTTCCAATTGTCCAAGAAGTTTATGGTTGCTAAGGTAAGTTCTATTGTTCTAAGCTGCTAATAAATGCACTTTCGAGTTATTGCCTAGTAACTCGAAACAACAGTATGAGTTGTCGCAGTTTCTATAGATGGTATGGAGTGTGATCTGAAAAATGTTAGTGGCAAGTTCAAAATGCTTTCAGCAAATTTTAAAGGAAAGTCCAAAACATGGAAATCGTCAACGCTTTGGTTAAATTATGCCATGTTGAAGGCGACGAATAATGTAAGCACATATTACAAGCTTGTTGCTTGTTTTGAAGCGAAAGGATGAACCATATCGACTGAAAAACTTGAAAGTATTGACCAGGGAACAAATTGACTTTCTCGCAAGGTGCAGGATGCAACATATCTCATGCCAGAAGGTTGTCGTAATTTTCGGTGTATTTGGAACCTGTCGTCGCAAAAAACTGTGCAACTTGACATTCAATAATAATTCATGATTTAGGAATACTAATGCATATACCAGACACAAAAACTAATGTACAGCGAACTTTCGTTGTTACTGGTATACCATTTCTAAATTTGCCTGATTCTCATCTTAAAGGCGCGTTTACATATGCAATGATTTGCTGGTGTCAGTATTTACGCTAGTTGAACTTTCATGCTAGTAAAAGTTTACATATACAACACGATTTTATTGCGCCAGTTTCATTTGTTGATAGCTATAATGATTTGGTCTACTGAATGCAAAAATCTATCAGCCACTGCAAACCACGAACCTTTTTGCTTTCTAAATTTTATTTAATTCTAAGGTATATATGCATTCCTTATAAAACAAATTTAAGCTTTGACCTCAGAAGAATTAAGGGAATCACTATTTACGTTTCTTGCGATTTGTTCATAAGCATATTCTCTTACGTTTCTATTTTTATACGAATTGGGTCCCACAAACAAGGACATTGTCCGTAAAGACTTGTCCTCATTGAGGCGAAATTCGCGTACATTCTTGCGAATTATTTAACGGCGGGAAAAGTTTCAACTTTAGAGAATTTAGCCAACTGTAATATTTTCTAACAATTTCATCATAAAACTGTCATTAACTGGAATGGTAGATTGTCAGAAGCTCAAGTTAAACTTACTAACCCCAAATAATGATGAAAAAATATCGATAATATTCCTGTTTTGCGAAATTCGCTAAAAGTTGACATTCTCCCACCATTAAGTAGAATAGCGAAAGCTAGACTTAGCACAGATGTTGTGTGTTTTCTTTGTAAACACTAATAACGGCCTTTTATTATTATTATTATTAATAATTTGAATCAAAATCTGCGAAATTTGCGAGAATTTTTGCAAATTTCGCGTCATAAGGACAAGGCCTAAGACTCTAAAAACTCAACGACTTTTTCCGAATTCCACTTCTTACTCATTTCGTATAATATTATAAACGAACGTAAAATCAAATATTAAACAAAACCTGGTTTGGTGAATTAGTACGTAAATACTGGAGTGCATGTACATTTGCAAACTTTCTTTGCACAAGTTGATGAGTCATTACTAACGCATGGAAAACTTGGAATGCTCGAACTTTTTTGATTCGTGCGAGTACTGATAAAAATGGCACGCCAGTAGAGGTTTACATATGCAATTTTATTTTACTGACGCACCAGTAACCACTGGCGCCACTAAATCCATGTATGTGTAAACCGGCTATTATCCTGGACAGTGTTCCGACGATCTTCCGCTAGTTTGTTGGTAGACTCTGGGGCTAATCTTACTACAAAGATACACGGAGGAATATGCAGGTTCATAATGAAACTAGGAATATTGCGTCTCTCGATTTCGTTGCTATAAAAAATAAAACGGGAAACAACATGCACAGAAAAATTTGTATTGACCAGAAGACAAATTTTGAAATTTATAAATTAAATTAGTTTTTGAAACGGTATAGCGACGGGTTCAGATCACCTATAACAGCTTATTCCCAATTTCACTTTGTTATTATTTTATTTTCATGTTTGCCTCAATTTGTATTTTGTTCTCTCTTGTTTTTAGTTTTTATTTAGGTACTTGTAATTTCAATCTATGTTTGTTACTTTGTTTATAATTAGTTTTATTTATTAGGTATCATGTTTTTTGTAGCCTCCGATTAATGTTTTTGTAAGTTCTAATTTCTCTTCGATCTTTCCTTGAAAACAATTTAAGTTAAAAGGGTTTTTGCTTAGTTTAATACCTTAGTTTGCAATTTTGTAATACAGATTTGCATTTTATACTATAATTATATTTTTATTCTTGACATTCGTCTTTTGACATTTTTCCATATTCGCTTTAGACATTTTTTTTTTGATAAGAGTTTTTTTTGCTCAGATATAGAAGCCCTTGGTATTCGTATTCTAGACACGTATAATGTATTTCAACACATCGGCTGTTACAGAATCAAATAAGTCATGATTTATAAACACAATGAAGTAATTCTAAACGCTAATTAAATCTCAACTTCCAATTTTAACCCCATTACGGAGTTAGTTTCTTCACAGGAGGAGAATTGAGTTGTTAAATTGATTCTCGACGCAGCTATGCCCCCATGTACAGACGGCGGCCTTTAAACCCGTCCCCTATAATGACGCCTAATTAGATTATTAGATAATTTACTATTTCCAATCAAACGCCAATAAAAATGAAGGCAAGCCGTTAACCGCCGCGTCCTGACAGACTCTAAATACGTCTTTATAGGTGTTCCCTCAATTATCTCTGAGTGATGGATTTACGATGCCTTTATATAGGCATTTTCCAGTCTAACTTTATGCGTGCTCGTTGCCTTTTCTTATTATTCACTTAGTGTCTTCCATGTATAAATAACAATACATGGACCTTACTGGTTCCTTGACATATACGAGGATATATAACATTTTAGTGACAGGTAGAGGTAGAGGGACATCAGTATTAATCTGTCAAATAAAATTAAAAAAATACAAGGTGTCACCTAACGAATGTTACATATTTCAAGGGTATAATATAGAACCCAAATGGTGTTGATTTAATCAAACTTGCTTAAACGAAAAATGTTGCCGGGTGTTAAGGTTTCTTTTTTTATTTCTTATTGTTGAATTATTGAGACTACGAAACGAATTATACGTTCGTCTAACTTGTCGTACGGCGTCAAAGTTATTTTCCTGTATTAGGTGTTACAGAGTTGTAAACAATTTCTTTCAAATGACCTCTAAAGTAAAAGTCTAACGGATTAAAATCCGGACAGCGAGAAGGCCAAGGAAAGTCACTATCTCGACAAATCCAATGGTTTGGAAATGCTTGATTTATGATTTAAATAATCTCATCAAATGGCTGTAATGAGCAGGGACACCATCGTACCGTCGCATGAACCACGTTTGTCGTCTAGTATTAAAGGGTACTACTTCGAGAGCCCTAGGAGTTCTTGCTGAAGGAATTCCAAATAGTTTTAGCCGTTCAACCTTACAGGTAAAGCAATAGGCCCCAGAATAAAATTTCCTATAATCCCGCACCAGACATTAACTGAAAATTCGTGTTGAAACTGATCTCTTTTGCTCTTTTGCATGTGGATTTCCTTCGCTCCACATCTGAGTTTTTCCAATTAAAAACACCTCTACGGGTAAAAACAGCTTCATCTGCAAAGGCAATTATCCCGAGAAAAGTGTGATCCCTGTTATGTAAATTTTGTACAGGGTGAAAATGGAAACATTGTAACTGTTGCGTGTGGAGTACAGTTAAAACGGTTTTGCGGTCAACTGCGGTAACTGTTGTGACTGACTGTATAATAATTTTGGGATTTTTTCGCGAATTAGACCTAAAGTTTCCAGTTTCTTCTAATCTGATGAATAAAGAAGCAAACAGTGTTGAAAAGGCTGTCTGAGAATTGGATAAAGTTCTTTATAATATGTTCTTTTAGTGTTCTCTCATTTCATAATTCGTAAATTCACTGTGACGAGGCATTTTAAGAAACAAAATTTGCAAAATACTAATTTGACAGTGACTTTTCGAAATTGCATAACTTTAACTGTTGATAGGTACATATTTTTTGTGTAGAATAAAATTCTCGACCTGTTTCTGATACTTGCGTGTAAAAATTTAAACGTACAAAAAAGTTACAGAAGAATACTGACAAAGGGTTGTAGTAAAATGAAGGCCCTATATGATTTTATCTAATAGGAACATAATCACTGCATACTTCATGAGAAACTAAGCAACAGAAAATTTTGCTCAAACCGGTTAAGGGTTCTGAGTTGGAGAAAACAAGAAACTTTAACACCCTGTAACTTTTTTTGTGGCACATTTTGTTTAAACAAGATTTAGTTCAATCGACACCATTTGGGTTCTAGATTCTACCCTTAAAGTAGGTAACATTCGTTAATCCTTTAGGAGCTAGTAGATGGAGATGATATTCTTAGAGCACTTAACAACAAGATATTCCCTATCTATTTAAAAAAAAAAATAAGGTAGAGTTTTCGAATAGAAAAGCCTGGCTTGCGAATTATAATGCTCAGATCACAACACAGCTCTGATTCACGGATGGGTCCAAGATGGACCAGGGATCTATAGAGTGCGATCAAGAGTGAATTTATTTCACTCTCTGGGAAACTGCGTCACATACATTCAGGCTGAAGTATATGCTATCTCTTCCAGCATTTAGGAGAATATCAGGAGCTATGTATACCCGCATATCGAAATATGCAGACGGCTTTACGAGGGCTTCTATCCTTCAGTATCACCTCTCGTGTGGACCTAGAATGTGTTCTATCTTTCTTTCTTGGAAAGGAATAATCGTGTTAAGCTTGGGTTTTGTGTCACAGTTCTGTGACAGATAATGAGAGAACTGACATGTTGGCCAGACAAGGGTATAGTAGACAATTTTTGTGGGACCTGAATCAGTACCAGGGGTTACCACAATACTATCTCGCAAGGTCCATTGATGACTTGATCAAAAAGCGATCAAAAGAAGATTAGTCGAAGGCACCGGTCTGCGTTAGGTTTCTTGGGCAGACGCAAACTGAAATTTTATTATGTTTAATAGAAGCAACATTATGATTGTCACGAATTTCTTAAGGGGCTACGGACATCTCAACAAGCACTTACATAGAATTGGCTTAATCTGTGCTGTGAGGTGCAGCCTGCAACAATGCAGATAATGATTGATTCGAGTCACATCCTTTGCAACTGTGTTTGTTTGCCGAAAGGTATGTGAAGGAACCACTATTTAAGCTGTTGTGCTTAATTAGAAAATAAAGTTAGATGAATTACTCTGTGATAGGCCTATGATTGTTCGTTGTAAAATACTTTATATTCATAATACTTTACGTAGGCTGTGATTTGTAAAATTTAACTTACATAATTAGTTAGTGGGCGCACTATTTGAAATATCCCCTATACAAAAATTAATATGTATTGCTAGAGACGCTCTGGGCCTGTTACTAATATTGTTGCTTCGTATTTGAGGATGGGATGTTAACTGCAAGTAGGGGCATTCCACGCCAACTCAGCAGTCGATCCCACATCACCCTCTCAGATCCGGCTCAAAATTGGTACATCGATTGGTCCTGTCAAAAAAAGGATATTCCCAAATTTTCAGCCCCTAAGACCGCTTCCTGACACCAGGGGCCCAAAGTGAAGTTTTTGACCATCATTTCACCTCCAGGGGTTTGAAATCGGTTTTTCGTGTACTGACGCGGCATTTTGGTCTAAAAAAATGATCAAAAATACATAGGAGATGCCAAATTTCCCGTAGAACACAATGCCACCATCCGTTTTCCGATATCTAACAAGGGGAACCCGGAGAACGCGAAAAACCACGCTTCTGTAAAAAAATCTGATATCTCAAATACGGTCGCTTCAAACTGGCTGAAAATTTACCAAAAGGCTCTTCGATTATTGTTCTTTCGAGTGTTCATACGCGCGTGGTGATCATTATATGTAAAAAAAAAGTTACAAGCGTTTTACGGGTTTTATATGGGATTTTCTGTAATTTTTTCATTATAACCGCTCCACTGACCCTATCCAGTTGGGTAATGGATTTTTTTCTCTCTCCAAGCGTCTCTTTTGTCCCCCTGTCCTTACAAACACAGAAATTTATCTCCCCAGCCAGTATTAGAGAAAACATTATTTATTCAATGATTTATTTCACAATTTTTCGTCAATTTTTTGATTTTTGAGCAAATTTACATTTTCTGCAGCTTACGTCTATTATTTGTAAAAAATATGAATATAATATAACATAACGAATGAAAATCGCAGTAAGAAACAAGAAAACTCACATTACAATCATGGTTGACACTATACATCTCGATATTATTTTCACTATTTTACACATAATGTCCTTATACATGAATCAGCATTCTATCTAATTGCACGATTTTTGCCAACGTGGCTTGCCCAACTTGAAGTCTATCTTGGTTTCTAAGGAGGAACTAACTCAAGAACGGGCCACAACTCAAATGAATGACCAGACCATCCCTGGTACAAGGGGATATCATCATTTTGTTCCTGTTATTGAACAAGTTGTTGCATGCAAAATCCCGAGTTTTCATCGGGAACATTCAATCAGATTCGACCTTCTGAATAAAAATCTCTTTGACTGGGCAGAGGATGTGTTTGTAACTTTCGTTATCAATGATAATTGGTCAGTTGGGTATATAGTCGAAATTTCAGAGAATGAGCTTACTGCTGAGATCTCATTGCTGAAAATGATAAAGAAAAATATATATGAATGGTCAGAGAGGGATACCAGACTATCGATACCCTTCACTGATATATTAACTCAGATTGTAGTTATTGAAAAAGCAGGTGAATTCACCATAAAACTGAGCCACACAATTAGCAAATTAAAAAAATATAAGGGTCAAGGTACTTCGATAAATTAGATAGAATGCTGATTCATGTATCACATTATGTGTAAAATAGTGAAAATAATATCGAGATGTATAGTGTCAACAATGATTGTAATGTGGGTTTTCTTGTTTCTTACTGCGATTTTCATTCGTTATATTATATTATATTCATATTTTTTACAAATAATAGAAGTAAGCTGTAGAAAATGTAAATTTGCTCAAAAATAAAAAAATTGACAAAAAATTGTGAAATAAATCATTAAATAAATAATGTTTTCTCTAATACTGGCTGGGGAGAGAAATTTCTGTGTTTGTAAAGACAGGGGGACAAAAGAGACGTTTGGTGAGAGAAAAAAATCCAATTATTACCCAACTGGATAGGGCCAGTGGAGCGGGTATAATGAAAAAATTACAGAAAATCCCATATAAAACCGGTAAAACGCGTGTAACTTTTTTTTTACATATAATGATCACCACGCGCGTATGAACATTCGAAAGAGCAATAATCGAAGAGCCTTTTGGTAAATTTTCAGCCAGTTTGAAGCGACCGTATTTGAGATATCAGATTTTTTTACGGAGGCGCGGTTTTTTGCGTTTTCAGGGCTCCCCTTGCTACATATCGGAAAACGGATGGTGGCATCGTGTTCTACGGGAAATTTGGCATCTCCTATGTATTTCTGATAATTTTTTTAGACCAAAATGCCCCGTCAGTACACGAAAAACCGATTTCAGACCCCTGGAAGTGAAATGATGGTCGAAAACTTCACTATGGGCCCCTGATGACAGGAAGCGGTCTTAGGGGCTGAAAATTTGGGAATATCCTTTTTTTGATAGTGCTAATCGATGTACCAATTTTGAACCAGATCTGAGAGGGTGATGTGGGATCGACTGCTGAGTTGGCGTGGAATGCCCCAGTAGGCAACACTGAAACAATGGAACATCTGTTGCTTGCAAGAGCGTCACGTTGCCAGCCACCTTCAACTGTTATCTCGTCAACGCCATCTCAACCGTTCGCATTTTTCGCACAACGTTTTAATTTACACAGATAGAGCAGTACAGTGTGCAGTGATTTATAAGCGACATTTTAAAATAATTACACATGTGAGGTTTGCTGCACAGAAAGATAAATTCTTGGCTGCCACATGGGACTTATGATTAATTGGAAACGTGCCATAAAAATGATTAAAAAAGTGGAGATAATTTATTGTTGTTAAGTGAAGAATGTTGAATAATAATGTCTTTGTTTCCTGATAAAAAATAACTGCAATTAAGTGCATATTTGCGATGATAAAAAAATTAAATTTTGAGTTAATACGTATTTAACATCAGTTCTGCAGGTCTAGCGAATCGGACAATTGCATTTGGAGTTTAGAATTTTGAAGACACAAATACATTAATTAATGCCTTAGAGAAAATGATGGTTCTTTTGAACAATTATTTATACAGGGTGTTCGGAATTGATGAGTAAAAAATTCAGGGGATACTTCTAGACCGAATAAATGACATATAACATATTTTCCAAAACTAATTATTAACGGAGTTACAGGGTGTAAAAGTTAAAATTTTATTTTCGATATTTGTAAACGACTTCTTAAGAAATCCAAATATTTACATAAAATTTGTAAATCGGGGGTTTTTGCGGACAAGAAATTCAAATGTTTCTAATTTTGACGTCACTAGTAGAGGGCGCCACTTGTGGCACACCATGTTTCTTTTAAATGGCAGAAATTTTTTGAATCTTAATGTATTCATCTGACTATCGAAACAATTGATTCTCCTACTTGTTTTATTTGAAAAAGGTATACCTTGCTGAAGTCGGTAGGCGTAATCATTTTTGAAATAATCCTATTTGAAATGCTCAGTGCACCGAGTAAAAACTGTTTTGGTTTGAGGTAAAGTGCCTTTTCTGCTGAAAATACAACAAATTGTTACTTGAAAAACTGGTTCAGAATAGTAAATTATAGAGACGTGAAAAATTTCTAGAAGATCGGCGAGGTTTAATGAAACCATTCTTCAACAAAGCACGAAAATTTTATCAAAGCAGGCCGATTTTTTTTTAAATTTTGCACATCTCCATACCGTTCTGAACAACTTTTTCAAGTAACATTTTGCTGTATTTTAGCATGAGGGCAAACATCGAATCCAGAAGCAAAAGTGCTTTTATCAACTCTTACATTCTTAAACTATTTGTTTCTGTATTTAACAATACTGAGTCTAAAAACATGCACATATACAAGATGTAACAGTAGTAAGTATTCAGCTTGTGAGCTTGTAAAACAAGTCGAAAAATTACGAAAACCTTTTATCAGTGGCGGTTCCTAAGGGAGATACGCTCACGTAAAGGGGTAACCTCAGATACAGTTTTTAATAAGTAACATCAAAACAGTTCAACATCAAGTCACGAAATCGCATTATTCTAGTCATATGTGCTATAACCTACTTCCTCCAAATATAAAAAGTGCAAAATTTGTTAATATATTTTATAAAATAAATTATCTGACAGAGAACTGATTTTATAATACAACCAACCAACCAACAACAGGAGCCAAAATCAATATATGGGTAGGCCCAGAAATATTAACAGCGGGTCTGCCCCCACAGAACATAGCCCGAGAACAACAAGAGCAGGTCAAAGTTTCCTAGCTAAAGCTAGTGATGTGCACATTAATTCTGTTACTGGCAGCAACCAGTACCGAGGTCACGGTATAAATACTATTTATCACTGAGGTACTAATCATTTGCAACAATATCATATTTGGTTTGCTTTTCGCGGACTTGTGATGTATTATTCATAAATGTATTATTAGTTTATCGTATATGTGTGTGTTTTTATATGTAGAACGTACGTCCAGATATTGATTACTTGCAGATCCCCTTCCATTTGTTCTTTACTCGTATTGTTGACAATGTTAATCCATAGTCAGCCTGTGGCAACAAAGCAAATAAAGAATTATTATTGACTATTGACTATGGAGTGATTCTAATTCACAGTGCTACAAATAATCCTGTTTTTCTTAAAAAAGGCAACGTTTATCGAAGTTTAGCATGAGCAAGAAAGATTTCCTATAGCCCCCTTGAAAAAGTTGGCTAGCTACGGCTGATATGTATAATTACTAGGTTTTGCCGTACCATATACTAAATTGAAAGTTGTTAAGACATCATATTTTCAAATGCCAGTACAATACATCAAATTTCAATCCGACATCAAGTTATGGAGTACGTAATCGACTGCAATGGTATTATAAACACATTATTTTTATACAAAAATATGCAAGGCAGTGTTATATTGAATGTAAATAGTATATCATGTCGCAATACGTTAAAAATACTTAAAATTCTAACAGTTGTTGGCCCATAAGTTCATGCGGCATGCACGTAAGTATATGAAAATAAAAATACATACTCAAGGAACTCGAAATGGTTACAAAACAAGCGATTAAATCGGGAGTACTGTCATTGCTGAGCATTCTTAGAATCAGTACGTGTCGGAGAAGCTATATTTTATTATGGTTCTAAATTTAACAAGGTCTTTAAAGTTAGTAACTAAATATTTCTTTCAAATAAAAATTTATCCATAATGTTTCTCCATATTTGTTAGAGCGCATATTGTTAAAATATATTATTGAATTGAAACCTATGTATGCTATACACATGTGACGGCTGTAAAAAATGAATATGGTAATTTTTTGATAATGAAGCTCATAAAGAGAACTTTACTGATAAAAAAATTTCATGCAAAATTCATGAAATAAGAGTACCTAACTTTACCTGAAATCTTGAATATGCAAAGGATAAATAAAAAAAATATGAAAAATAAAAAAGTTACATGGTAGACCTCGAAAATAAAAGACGTAGAATAAAAGTATGCACTAAAATAAAATTCTCGAATTTTAACAATTATTTTAACATATTTAGGTACAAATAAATGTGAACATATTTACTTACATCTCAGTAATATTTTAAAATGTAGGCATTTGTTCGTATTACTTTGGTATTATTAAAAATATCTATGTGGTATGAGATAACATTCCTGCTATTCTTTAGATTATTCAGTTACACAGGGTGTCCGGAAAGATCATATCAAAAATGAAGGGATATACACGGGAGGTCAAAATAGTTGCAGTACTTCATATAAAAAATGGCTATAGCGCTTCGTTATTTGCCTTCAAAGTAAGAAGTAAATTTTAAGTATAACTTTTAAGCCGTTGCCATGACAACAATGAAATTTGGGCAATTAACTCATGGTAATACTTATTTCCAAGTTTAAACTATTTCAATATGCAGACGATAATAAAAAAATACATTTTTTACAGGAAGAGTACTCTTTAGATAACACAAAGAAAAAACAAATAAAAGTAAGAATATAATAATCTAACTAATACATTTCAGGTATTAACAATATTGTGTGAAACTAACTACTCAGTGGAGAAAAGCCCCAACCTGCGTTGAATTACACCCACAATATATACCCATATATTCCTTATTATTAGCTTTTGTAACATTACTGTTTAAGAAAGGTATTTTAAGCTAATATGTATCAAATCTCCTACATTTAATTTCAAATAATTTTAATTTATTGGTATAATAATTTTTATAGTTAGATATTTGACTCAAGTTAAAGGAGGCCACCTGATGAAGCAATCCTAAAAATGCAGAAATAGGTCAGATCTCATCTATTGTGGTTGAATTTCGAGTTCCCACTCCAGAGGTTAATAGATATAAAGTATATCAGGTTAGTAAATAGAATAAATTCTTTAGATAATTATTGAATAGAGTTTTGTCTGTGGATGTTCATTAGCATACCTAGATGTTTGGTATCAGAGAACATACATATGACTTCATTGATAGGAATTGTAGGAGATTTGATACATATTATTATGCTTAAAATACCTTTCTTAAACAGTAAAAAAATAACTAATACATTGTTTCACATTATGCAGTAGAATATATAAATCAACAAGTAAGCAACAACAGTACAAATAGCAAAACAAAATAGAAACAAATACAATAGGGCAAGATTATTCACTCAACATAAATGAGTGAAGCTTTAGAAGACCAATTATAGATCTACAAAATGCGTTAGCTTTGATGAGTGTTAGATTATCGAGAAACTGTGCTAACGCTTCAAAAGATGTAAGATTTTTTAATTCTGGCGGCTTCAAAGGAGTATATATAGACATTTAGTGAAAATGTGCTCAATGATTTCTAATTTATATTGGTTACATATTGAACACAACTCTGAGGGATCAACATAGTATGAAATGCCATTGAAAAATAATTTTATGCAGAATTTCTTACAAAGACGCAATTGATGATCCGTATTATGTATATTGGAATTTGAAACCGCAGATAATCTTTAGCAGTACATCTAGTTATATCAAAATGTCTGTATAATATAGGGGTTGTAGACTCCAAAAGAGAATTCAAGTCTTTTTGAAAGAACATTTCCTCGAATTTAAGTAACATCGTGGCAATTTGTTATTTACCATTGTTATGTGAAGTTCTCCTACACATTGATACAATTTATACTATAGCAAAATGATTTAATTTGTGCAAGCCAATTGTATCGTAGATCGCCATTTAACAACTGTAGCTGTCTTTTAAGGCATAAATACGGAAAACGGTTATTATTCACTTTAAGTAACCAGTTGAGTGAAGATTTAAAGACTGTTAGTGATAAACTGTCTCTGTTTCAAGTCTAACAATATAACCAGAAGCATTAATTATATATCTATGTACCGTGAGCCCCATATTGGCAAGGAATTTGCTAGATAATTAATTACTGTTGAATTATAAAGCACAATACGTGAGTTCCAGGAGTTCATTTTAGATTATACAGGAGCAGACGAAATTATCCATACTATTCTTCTCTTATTTTGCTAAAAAATAGATATGTACCTACTATGTTTCAATCGATATCTTCGATCTTGTACCGTTTTTGAGAAAAATCACATTTTATGAATAACAACTAAAATTTGTAGCTTAAAATATTGAAGTAACTTTTTTTAAATCAAATTATTTCTATACAAATTATTAAAAATAACACTCTGTTGTTACTCTACACGGCTGGTGTCTCTCTCTCTGTGTCCACAGCCTTCCTGAGTCCACGCCTGACACCGTACTATGTAAGGATCTGTTAGTCCTTCTAGAAATTTCTTCCACCAACCTTTTTTGCGCAATCCAACAATCCACCCCCTGTCAAAGTCATTCAGCTAGTAAATCTGCCCAAATCTACGTACTCTATGCATAATCAGCTGTAAAAAATGTCGTTTGCAACAAGATTCATGACAATTGCAACACAAATGTGAGCAGAAATTTATAAAACAGAATGCTACGTTATCAAAGCACGACCTATGCAAACTCAAAAAAAAAACTTAAACCTGAAAATTTAACCGAAAGAAGTAAACATGCAAAAATAAAATGATATTTAAAGGGTGTGAACCTTTGTTTGTCAAGTAGTGGAATATGTATATTATTTATCGTATTACATGACTGGTTTATATTCTTTATTACCATTTCAAAGTCCTTATTTCTATTTCCAATTATTATGTTATTTTATGGTGTGAAATTTAATTAAGATAAAAACCAAACTCAGTTTATACTTTGTCTTCCATGACTTTCCAACCAGCCAAAATAAGCTCCCCTTCTTTTAACCCATTTTTCCGTCAGTCTCCAGCTCGTAAATTTAAACGGAACTCATAAATTTAAACCATATTTTTACTACTCCTCATTCACAAGTGTAATTTTGTATCACGTATATGAACTGGAAATAAAATTCCCAATTAATATGCCGTTGCGCTTAATTAGTAGCCGTTCGGTTAATTATAATCATGAAACAGCTCCACGACAGTGATACATTCCAATCATTAAAATTCCAAGGGACACGCAGATGGCATACTAAATAGATGAAATTTACCCCGTTAGAGTTCTGACAATCGTAAAGCGGAAATCGTGCGAGAAATATATAATAGGGGCGCGTAGTATGCACTTAATTTTTAATTACAAATAACATACAAATTTATTTATTTTAACATCTGCACTTAACATGACAATAACATTAGACCGCTCTTAACCAACTAATACCCTCAATAGCTTTCACAGTTCTACCAGAAAATCAAAAAATACCTGATTTTTTTAAGCTTTAAAAATGATTATTCTTAGGAACACACGATCTAAAAAAGTACGCATATGTGGCTTTAAGCGTATGCAACAGTTAAGTACTACGATAAGTGGTAAAAATGACTTGGCAATATATTTTCGTTGATTTTCAATTTTTCATTTATATTTTCCCATTGTAATTAACTATAACTTCAAAAATGGGAACGTAAATACATGGAGTTACTAGAATTGCCACCTTTTCATAATATTATAATGCTTGGACTACAAGCATTGACTTCTAATTCTAACCAACAACTCCCGTTCCGTACTTTTAGGCGTTCTACCCTAAACGGTATACGATAAACCAGATCGTACAGTTCCATCTATTTAAATTCGATACAACATTATTGCACTTTAAATAGATAAAAATAGGACATAACGACATAATTTGAGATATTCCATTCAAAATTCTAAAATCTTGATGAAGTGGTCATCATCATTCATTTTGAGTTAAGCCAGATTGTTAAAGAAGTGATAACATCGTCCAAATGTATTCTAATAAGTCAGCTCACTCTCTATTTCGTATCTAAAATTCCCTTCTACCATGGCGCTTATCCTTTCCTACCAACCCAATGCAATGCTAAGCAAAAAATGAGACGTAAGAAATCGTTTATATATTTAGTATGTGTATATATTAACTAAATAACTGTGTTTTTAAAGTATTACTAGGTTTTGCCGTGCCATACACTAAATTGAAAGTTGTTAAGTCAAAAAGATTTCGGTTTACTCTCCATTTCGTGTCTAATTTCGTGTCTAAAGTTTCGTTCTACCATGGCACTTCTCCTTTCCCATCAACCCAATGTTAATCCCTCGTTAAGAAAAAATGAGGTATCAAGTAGAAAAATCGAGCATTTATAAGTTTACTAGAGGAATTTATTCATATGTGCCATTTACGAAGAAGTACTTTCAAATCAGGCCACTTTGACATGAGTGTGCCGCACGCCTGGATTGAAAGCCGCAGAAATTAATGTATCAACATGTCTTTGTTCGATCGTCAATAGCAGAGATCGTTTTTGTTCCAGATTGTAACTGGTAACGGAAAAAGATACTTTTATAAAAGAAAGAGCTCAATACAGTTAAGGCATCGGATATCGCAACTATTTCTGGGGTTTATAGAGAGAACGCTATATTGGGGAAAGTATTTTGCTATATGATTTAGGTTTATTATTAATCTTCTTTGACTATGAGTTAGAGTAAATTGAAGCACTACAAGGTGTTGATTGAGGGCGAGTTACTCCTAAAAATATACCAAACTTTTTTTCCATTGATCGAATTTCAAGATCCCGCGCAGTTTTAATTTAAAAAACATTTTTACTCTTGTTAAATTTTAAAAAACTCTAAGGTTTAAAAAAAAATAAATAAAAAAATGCATTAACAAAAACAATATTTCAATAGTGTTTATTGAAAGAAATCAAAAAGTCAGTAGCAGGCTTTGTTTGTAAAATTTAACAGTTAGTAATAAAATTATTTTATTTCTGTTTGTTGTTGGAAATGGCTGGAATTGGCTACTTGTATTTCTGTAACCGTAGAAGTGTGGAAGAATATCGTAGGATATTTCCAAATCGAGTTATTCCCGATAGAGAAACAATTTCTAATGTTGAAAGACGGGCTCGAGAGACAGAAAAGTTTTCCAATAATATCCGAGAATGTCCTAGTGTAATAAGGGTACAAGATCAAGAACATATTTTGCAAACAGTTGAAGATGAACAGCAAATAAGTACTAAACGTTTATCTCGAGAAACTGGATCATCAAGAACTTCTTTATACTAAATTCTTAAACGTAATTTATTACATCCATATCACAATCAAAAAGTGTAAGAGCTATTGCCTCAACGTTTGGATCGACGAGTGATCTTTGGCGAGTTTCTCTTGCATCAGGGTATTAATTTTCACTGATGAAACTCCTATGCAATAACTAGATATTTTCAACGCGAGTTTAAGATACGAGTAAATGTTTGGGACAGTATTAGTTTTTTTTGGAATTTCTGCAAAATACTCTTCTTGATTTAATCGAAGATTTACCGTTGTAACTTGACTAGAGTTTTGGATCATGCATGACGGGGCACCGCGTCACGTTAGTGCTGCTGTTAGATATTTTTTGAAATTTAAGTTTTAAGACAAAAAGTAAATTTATGTTTCAGAGAAAAATGGTGCCCTTTTTGAATAATTGCTTCAGTTTTATTTTATTTTATAGTTTTATTACTAATAACTGTCAAATTGTAAAGACAAAGCCTACTACTGACTGTGATTTCTTTTAATAAACACTATTAAAATCTTGTTTTAATTCATATATTTTTTCTTGAAAACCTTAAAGTATTTTAAAATTTAACAAGAGTAAAAAAGTGTTTTAAATTAAATAATAATATTAAAAGTAATGAATACAATTAATAGTTTATAAAATAATTCGCACATTTTCCCCGTTTAATTTTACTCTCGACAGTATAATATTTGCCCTTGTACTTATAACACCCTGTTTGAATAGTTAATCGGGCAGATACGGTTTGCTGCAAAAGGGAGCCATTAAATTTTCAACATTTCCCAGTAATTAAACTCAAGTTGGAGCCATTTCTATAAATAATTTGTTATTCTTAAGGTGAAACTCTAGGGGCATGTTTATTTATGTTTGTGTACACAACTTGAAAATTTACTGCCAGTGTCAGAATGTGCTCAAATAAAAGGAGCGCTTGTCTATGGCGTTAATAGTGAATGTTAACTTTTAAACCAAACAATTTGCAAATCACTGTCGAGACGAACGATAAATCAACGGTTACGACACGCTTTGCCGTATAAAATTTTTAGTAGACGAAGGAAATAACAAGCACACACTGCAAATTGTGTATACAGGGTGTTTTGAAAATAGTAGAGGAAAACGGAACAGTGAATTCTTTAGCTGATTTTAGAGGGGGTGTTTCATGTAAAAAAGGTAAGTGCCGAAATCAAGTTTCAATGTTTTTTTTTAAGTGTCAAAGCACCAGCTAAACTTATAGGAGTTATAAAAAGTAATGAATAAATTAGTAATAACGGCAGACAACTAAAATGATAGAACCTACTACAGAAATTATAGTTCGGAGAATGATAGGGTTGAGATGCTGCTGGCAGACACAGAATTTTGCTTGACGGCATCAATTTACTAACATAAAAGGTTATCGTCATAATCCATTCCAAAATGAATTTTGGAAATGATTTATATATGTCAAAATAGAAGTGCACATAGAACTTTCTCAGCATTAAGTAGTACATAGATGCGCCACAAATTTGACTTAAAATTTAGTTTTAAGTGATAGTGAACATGAAAATACTGTATTTCTGTAGTTTTTCGTAGCAGGTAAATTATATTTTAAATCTATACCAATAGGTTCTCTGTAAACATCTGTGTATTTAACAATTCCTCTAAAACAAAGATCTCTGTTTTTTTGAAGAGAAAGCGAAGAATATCGACCGAAAAAGTTTGGCCATGGAACCAATCGTCAAATTTCTCGCAGGATGGAACATACCTCATGCAGAAGCCATAATTTTCAGTGTATTTGGAGCCTGTCGTCGCGAAGAACTGTGCAATTTGATATTCAATAATATCGAAGATTTGGGAACACTATCTGTCCTTATATCAGACAGAAAAACTAAAGTACGACAAACTTTCGTTATTACTGGTACATTATATTGGAACTATTATAAAAAGTATACAGCCCTTCGTCCAGGGAAACACAAATCATTCAAGAATTTCCATAAACAACATTAAGAATGTCTCCAGTTGGAAACAACACATTTCGTACGATGCCTGACAATCTTGCTGAATTTCAAAATTTGCCTGATTGCCACCTTTATACTAGACATTGCTTCCGACGATCTTCGGCTATTTGTTGATAGACTCTGCTGGTAATCTTATTATAATTAAGAGACACGGTGGATGGAAGTCTAGTACAGTAGCGGAGGGTTATATAGAAGACTCGTTACAAAACAAGAAGAGCAATACTGGCCCAATTTTGTCTAAAACTTCGCCCCTTACCCTGATACAAGTTTCACAGAAATAATTACTCTACATCTACTAATGCGATTGGCCATGGAATTACATTTATTCTAATTGTAGGTTTCTCAAACTGTATATTTAATTCAGTAGGTAAATACATATTTCTTTAATTTAAAATTCCTTGTTTTCCATTTTTGCACTGGTGTTAAAAGTAAATTACCTTTAACGTCAATGCCTTAAAATTACATTATAGACACTGACGGGATGTGTAAAAATTATACTTTTACCAACGTTTGTAGAAAAATGAGCATTTCGACATATTATTTGAGTTCAATAGACAAGTTAAAGCATCGATCGGTGTATTTGTGTCGTTTACGGAAAAGACGAGTAAATACAAATTGATCTAGTTCCAGAAAGATACATTTTAACTTAAATATTTTTAAATCTAATCGGTAGTGTACATATAAAAATGCTACGAGAATGACACACAGCTTAAATTTTATAAACCATAACACTTTTCCTTTATAGGTGCAAGACGCATTCTGCTTTTCTTCCTTTTCCGAATTATTCTTCGTAGTCTACTATCTTCCTTTTTCTTGGTGACATCTTACTTATATCTCATGTTTTAACGTCAATTTAATTTCTATTTCTTCAAAATTTTCACCCCTCATCCCCATAATTAAAATATCTACAATAATTAAGACTATACTAAACTTTGAGTCAACATGGTTATTGGTATAGGTATTCAAGAAAATATTTTCTTGTGAACAATATGTAGTGTTTTGTTACTTAAAATTCGAAATCAAAAACATCTTTTATTATTTTTGAAAGTTCTACTCACCCAAAGGATTTAATTTTACGTCTTGAAATATCAACACAATCTATTAGAAAAATTTACAAGAAAACGTTTCAAAGACAATTTAGTTCTTATACTATTAAAAGAACCTGAGAAGTAAACGAGAATGGAGAAATTGGTAATGAAATGTTAGGGAGCTAATGGATTGGGTAAATAACAGGTTACTACGGTTGTTATTTATTTTTCTGATTGTTTTGGCGGTAATCAATAATTACAGAAACCTAAGCAATAAATATATGAAGACATAGAGGCGCCATTTCTTTGATATGTTAAATAATTTTATAATGATCGTAAATTCAATAATTCATTTTTAATTCCGTATAACTAATAATTAAAAACATACAATTTAAAACCAAATTAAAGTAATTTAATGAAATCGTGAAAATAATAAGCAATAATTCATGTTTCTTGAACCCACACGGACTTAACTTTTAATGTGAATCAAAAAGATATGTATTCGCCGCAATTTTCGTTAAAATTTATATTAAAAAACATGAAATGCTCATTCTTAATTGGAATAGATACATTATGATTTTTGAGCCTGATGTAAACAATACAGGGTATTGCATAAGAGTTTATAGAAAATTCAGAATTCAGAGGAGGTGAAATAAACCACCCCTTCCATGTTTAGTTCCCAAATTCTCATATACTTTTAAATTTTTTAATCGAAGTTAAACGAACCTTTTTAGGTATACGACTCCTGACTCCTGCATGATTGAATATAAGGAAAGGAAAAAACATTGTTAATGCTAGTTATTTAATTTTATCCGCTGTGACTGAATGTATAAGTTTAATTATTGTATTGATTACTATTGGCAAATCTATCAAGAAATTTCCATAATAAATTTTAGGTAGGTATGCTCGAATAGTAATACTACTCCGCATTAGTATTTTAATAACATAATTTTTTAATCTAATATTGGTATTATTTCATATGTCTAATTACCTGATCTTTTAGTGTTTGATAAAAAAGAACTAAATAAACAACACACAAGATTAGTTATATTATCTACAAACAAGGACTCTATAGATATTGTTTAATTGTTTGCCGTATGAGGGCGTACTACATACCTTGAATTGGTAAACATACAGGTCTACAAGTAGTACAAATGAAAGAGAACAAGAAACTTTACATTGATTTCTGAAGAAATTTTGAGATGTTCTAACCTAAAAGTGCGAAAATACAACTGAGATAATTTTACAAATACAAACTAAACAAAGTACCTAGAAACACATTAACTCTTTTGATTATAACCTTTTGTATTTGAAATTTTGCGCAGAGTACGACTATATTTTCCCAATTTTTACGTGTTACATATTTTTTGTTCGAAGCCCATTTGGATCCGCCATCTTGAATTTTTTAAAACTGATTTCAAATTCAGAAACTTTTGAATTATAAACTTTTTATTTGTGCTTCAAGTGAATCTCCTTCACAACTTCAATCTACTGTATCTCGGTGTATAAGAATCGTATTTGAACGTTCAGAATGTAAACTGAAGGGCAAGAATCGTACTTTACTTTAAATCTTATCGATCTTTTCAAGCAGCAACGAACTCGAAATATAGGTACCCTAAATAACTTAGTTTTGCACTTTTACGATAAAATTCTTAAAATCCTGACTGAGAGCAAATTTGGATTCACCGCACCAAATTCTTTCCGGCAAACCGATTACTGCTTCTACGATGAAAACATTGCAGATCTGTTTAATTTGAAGGCTTTCATGGCAGTTGTCAATGATTGAATAATATCTGGGCTCAGTTTCTGTTTCTGAAGAGATATATCTCTCAAGAAACCGAAACGTAGCAATCACTCCGGAAATTGCAAACACGGAATTCCAGAAAACAACTACTCTGCATGTTAATACCACGACCAGAATTGAATTACACCTGGAAAACCTTTAGCAAACAGCTAAAACAGTCACTCGTCAACAACCCACCAGACATATACCGGTTTTGAGCTTATTAGCTCTCATCAGTATGACATAGGTGAGGTAACTAACGATTAATCTTAGCTGTTTTAAGTCTGTCTAACCCGACAGTAGGGATCATGAGTAACGTGGCGTAGCAAAGCTATATCTAGCAGCCAACCGCTGCTCCATTCCGGACTAACAAACCACTGACATGAAGCGCTTTCAGGCTTTCAACGGTTTCTACTGCGGTATAGAACGCTGTGGTTTATCAATCCGGCATGGAGAAGCAAATAACCGCTAGATTGTTCAACCATTGTAAACTTGTGTTATAGCTACTTTATAGCTTTGGATCGGTCAGTGGTCGCGCGGTTTAAGGCGTCAGTACTTGAATCGAGGTGACTAGATCGCTGTGTGGTTCGACCCCCGCAGCCGGTAGACCGTATATAAGCTATATTCGTGGAGAGATTGGCACCCTCTCTGCGGGTATGGTAGGGTGGAAGAATGTTGGCTTGGGTCAATGTGAGAGATTGATACCGGATGACATTTGACTACCCCCCTAATTAATGAGGTTTCCCTCATTCTTGCACTAAATGGTGGTTAGGGCATACCAACGTAAGTCGTTCCTGGGCGCAAATGGGGCCTACTTAATAATAATATGCCGCCACCTCTCCCGCACAAGTCTTCGACTTCTGGGCTAATCCTCGTGATTAGAATGAGGGGTAGAGATATTATATTATTATATAATACTTTTTTGAAAATGTAACACTTAAAATATGAAACAATGTAATAGAAAATAATAAAAATAACTAAAATGATTAAATAAAAATATTGAACTAGATCCAGAAACAAAAGCTCTGAATTTTTAGACTGAAGCATACAATTATAAGTCTTTAAACCTTAAATACCGAATAGTGACGCTTTGAAAGATAATAAATTGACCGAACATCATCATCTGCCGGGAGATTAGGAGTTATTGATCTGTCAGGACGAGTTGATAAATATTGTGTTGCTGTTGATGGCCGATAAAGTGAAATATACGGGCTTTATGGGAGCAACGTGGAGTCGTTATTCGTTTGGGTCGTTCGTCTCCTCTCCTGAGCGCGGCCCGGGTTCTTGAAACTTGCCAAAATTACGACGTGAAACGTCGCGTGCAGCGATAATCGTCTATTACCTGACTGTATCTCGGCGATTGCCCTTTACTGTGTTCAAACAAGTGTAATTGGATGTTGCTATATTAATGTTATTGCGATTACAGATCGCTTGAAATGAGAAGGAAAAAGGGATTTATCGTCCAGAACCAACGTAATCGTTTATCTGTCAACTTTCTGCGAATAAATGATAACTGGCAGTTAAAACGAAATGGTCATTGCTGAACTTTGTAGTTCATCATTATAGTAGCATTGGTTATACAGATTCGAAAAGTTCAAGTCTTTCCATTGCTTTTGTGTAAGAGGAAAAAGCAAGTCACTTCACAATTTAATTAATCCGATAACCCATAATACTGCCCATTTCTAGTGGGCCTCATCAATATTAAGTTGGTAAGCAGGAAGAGAGCCTCGGTTGAAGGAAAACTAGGCAAGAAGTAGAGAACAGAGTAGTAGTAGAATATCCTTGGACGGTAGGCGTGTACACTCCCACTTACATTTCAAATACAGGGTGGCCGGAATATGAGTGCCTTAATGTTGCAGTATAAGTTGTACCAAATAAAACATATTTGACTTAAAAAAAAATTTCTCGGACCAACGGTAACAGAATTATGACAGCAAACAGGTCTTGAATACGTGATAACGTCGCTATTTATACATAATATTAGGTTGGTGCAAAAATAATGGCCGTTTCTACATTGTTTATTTTTATGTATGAATTTCTGAATAAATTTTTTAATGAATGTGGTCATGTTATATGTCGTTTTAAAGCGCGTTTTTCGCTCTATCTTTTAGTTTAGTTATCTTTTTATTATCGTCATACGTCTCTGATTTCAGATCATTTTTTACGATGCTCTCAAAGAAAATTCGCATTATTTTGCTTCACGAGTTCAAACTTGGCCACAATGCTGCGGAGACGACACGAAATGTCAATAAAGCATGGGGCGAGGATACTGCTTCCGAACGTACCACACGTAGATGGTTTGAAAAGTTTCGTGCAGGTGATACCAGCCTTGAAGATGAAGAGGGTCGCGGTCGCCCATCTGAGGTTGACAATGACGAATTGAAAGCCTTGATCGAAGCCGATCCTCGCAAAACCACACGAGAAGTCGCACAAGAACTCAACGTCGATCACTCAACAGTCCTACGCCATCTGAAGCAAATAGGGAAGTCAAAGAAGCTCGATAAATGGGTGCCTCACGATTTGAACGAAAATCAAAGAAATCGTCGTTTTGAGGTGTCGTCAGCCCTTCTTCAGCGCAACAAACGACCCTTTTCTCGACCGGATCGTAACGTGCGATGAGAAGTGGATTCTCTACGACAACCGGCGTCGTTCTGCACAGTGGTTGGACAGCGACGAGGCTCCACAACACTTTCCGAAGCAGAAACTGCACCAAAAGAAGATTATGGTTACTGTTTGGTGGTTTGCCGCCGGTCTCATCCACCACAGGTTCCTCAATCCGGGCCAAACGATTACGTCAGAGAGGTACTGTCAACATATCAACGATATGCACCAGAAGCTGCAGCGTATGTGCCCGGCATTGGTCAACAGAAAGGGGCCAATTCTGCTCCACGACAACGCTCGTCCGCACGTCGCACAACCGACCCTGCAGAAGTTGAACGAATTGGGCTCAGGGTTGGGACAGAACTACAATAGATGTGTAATGACATCTGCAGGAAAAATGTAATAGACTGGTAATAGATTTTTTACTGCAGTTTTCTGCAAATACAGTAAATTTTAATATTATGAAAAACATACCTATCCATTTCTATATTTCGGGACACAACAGATTATTAAATATTTAATTAATTATATCATGTTATCACAGATTAGCTAATTAAATGAACTATAACCAAAGAAAGCCAAAGTCACAGAACAAAGAATGCCAAATACCAAGTTCATCATTTCAGCCACCATAGCACAACCAAACCCACAGTACATAGAACAAACCTCACAAACCATAAAAAAACACATGCGAGTCACAGACCCAGGCCACAAACCACAGTGAAAAGAATAGAGTGCAAACCATCTACTAAAGACAGATTTGCTGAGGGCTCATAGAATAGGTTTATTTGTCAATCACGTCTCAATGTTTAACTGCAGTCTGTACTCTTTATTATTTAAATTAAAAAACCGAAAACATGTAATAGAATTTACCTGTTTTCTTTAATTTGGAATAGATACAGCCCAATTTTTGGTTTGTCGTAATAGCGTAATGAAGGTCTATGAATTGTAATAGATCTGTTACGATTGTAATAGCAATCCCAACCCTGATTGGGCTACGAGACTCTGCCTCATCCGCCATACTCGCCGGACCTCTCGCCCACCGACTACCACTTTTTCAAGCGCCTCGACAACTTCCTGCGCGAGAAATACTTCAAAAGCCGAGATGATGCCGAATCGGCCTTCGACGACTTCATCGCCTCCAGAACGCCGGATTTTTATGCTACCGGAATAAATAAACTTGTTTCTCGTTGGCAAAAATGTATTGAATCTAAGGTTTTTATTTCGATTAATAAAGTTTATTCTGAGTTGAGTTACGTTTGTTGAAAGTAGCTGTTTGAAAACGGTCATTATTTTTGCACCAACCTTACTTACAAATAGGTTCACCTAAACATAGGTACCTACTTACTGTGAATGGCTCTTTTCACAACACAGAATAATAGTTACAGGTGTTTAAAATGACTTGTTTCTTGCAAAAAGCGTTTACCGTGCAAACGTCTCGTAACTAGAGAGGTACTATAAATTAGTCCATTTTTTTTTTATATACACTCACAAACATCAATGAAAAACTATAAAAAAAATTAATCACATTAGCTGTACGTACCATTATGACAAATATTATTGTTAGGTTATAACCAGCAGCCTAACACTGCAGCGTTGTCGAACATTACAATACGTTACAGTTTTAACGAGTTTCTCGGAAACTTCAATTGTTTACTTCATTATTAGTGATCCAAAACATCAAATTATGAACAAATTACGTTACAGGCGCTTTTACTTAACCTTAATTGTACCTTAGTTTCTAATTTCGCAACATGATATTGAATATTAATGCAGTAGTAATTCTATTTTTGAAATGTATGTGTAGACAAACTATTTGTTTTAGACATTTTTTTCATACGAGTACAATTGCTTTTAGTCAGATCTATATAAGCTCTTAAAATTATGGTACTCATATTCCGGACACCCTGTATACCTATCTTATTTTGGTCGATTTCTGTTTATGTAACCAACGAAGATGGAGTGGACAAAGAAAATCAAGCAAACAGACAATTCCACAGTCTGGCAACGCTGAATGCGTTTTATCTGTCAGACTGTTTTAGTAATTTATTTCATTCCTTCTTATTGTAGACTAAAGGAAACATTTGCACTTCCCTAATTTGTATAAGCTTCGTATAATATATCTAATGATCTTGATCTAATAATGCAACAAAATATAATCAATAATGTTAAGTTTAAGAACGGTCTGAGAAGTTTCAACTGTCAAAAAAAATACTAGTACAGTGTCTTCTTTTACAATCAAAACTATTGGGCTTGGAAAATCTCTTTGAAATTACTCTGTATATAGTGATATAGAAGGGCATAATTTTGGAAAATCAAGAATGTTTTATGGAAAACCGTTCGACAATCACTAATCTATTCTATCTGAAGCTATTGACATCAACAAGTCGACGTAATTTATACGGCCTTTGACCACAACATTATTTTGCAAAATATTGCTGCTATTGGATTGAAAAAATTGGTCCAGTTTTTTAAATCGTATTTATCAAATTTCAATATGTTGAGTACCAGAGCTTCATTTCATTCATTTATTGCTACATCAGGGGTTCCACAAAGTTCCATCTTGGGGGCACTGCTCTCTCTAATATCTTATTAATGATCTAGTAGTGTAATTTAATATTAAATCATTTTTATATGCTGATAAATTGAAGCTGCTTACGGAAATCAACACTATTTACGACTGTAAGGTTATGCAAGATAACTTAAATCGTCTAGTTCTAGTAGATTGGAGTGAATATAGTAAATTCAACATACATGTATCTAAATGTAACATTGTGACGATTGCAAGAAAACCAAGTCCGGTTATTTTTTACTACCCCATTAATGTCAGTCAACTTGAATGATATCTTAATAGGTATCTCTTATTTGAGAATGTAACATTTGATAAACTTTCATTTGCCACCCATATAAATAATACTGCCTCTTCCGTTACGTGTTAACTGGATTTTATAATAAGATCGTAAGATTTTGATAATTATAGACTGTCTAAAAGTACTGTACTCTCAATTAGAATATTATGCTATCTTATCTGGTCACCTATTTACTAAGTATACAAAGCCAAATTTGAAAATTTGCAGAGGAAGTTTATTAAATATTTATATTTGAAATGTTACAGTGTTAATTCCGAACAAGGATTTAATGATATTACTCTTATCTCAATTTGATATGAAGTACACCCTCGAATTGAGAATAATGGTATCTAATATAGATTGGTGTTTCTATAGACATTGTTTCATAATCGGATTAATTTGTTTGCAACTTACAGAGCAATATTTTGAATTCCATTTATGTTAGAAACACAAAATGTATATACCTTCCACAGGCAAGAACAAATGCTATGTTAAAGAAGTTTATATTCAATATGCAAAAAGTTTAATCTGATTGATAATTTAGAAGATATATTTTGTGTTTCATAGCAGCATTCATGTGATATATGATTTATCAGAATGTTCAGTTATTACCCTTATCTCCCAATATACCATAAGTACTTGGGTCTGAGTGCTGTAGACACTACACAAATTTGTCTCCCTTATATAATAATAATAATGTTAATTTATTTATAAAAGTACACATCTAAAACTTATTGTATAAAAAATATATTAATACAAAAAAATACACCAACTATTCTACAGCACAGATAAAATTCACTAATAAACTGTACGTGGCGTAGCAAAGTTTAATTTGCAGATTTTTGACATTAGAATAAAATATAATTGAAATATATAATTTATGATAAATCACAAATTATAAAATAAAAAAATAAATTATAAAATAAATGTGCGTGTTTCGACTTTACTTTATTATTTCAATTTAGGGTTTATACTCTCATTCCTATTCCTTTTTTATATACTGAGGACCTACGCTAAGTATTGTTTAACATTTTATTCCATTTGTATGTTAGAGTTACATGGTTAAGTATTTTCAGGTAATGAGATTTTGCAGTTTGATAGCGCTGTAATTTATTTCTAGTTTAGTGAGTATGACAGATAGCAGTCTATAGCACCTATGTTTAAATTAATATATGTATAACTACTGCGGGAAATATAATTTTCTTATACCCAGTACTTCTGATTCTTTGTAAAGCGCATCAGTAGAACATGTAATTTTTTTTGAGTATTATTTTCAATACTTTTTTTCGAAATACATATTTCTAATCCCCTGAGGTAATACAATAATGCTATATGTTAATCTTTATTCTACAAGAGCATAATATAAAATCTTCATATATTTGACTCAAATATTTCAGTTTATAAATAATTGTTGTTAATGTTGTCAAAACATTATCAACATGATAATTCTATCTCAAATGTCTGTCTATTGTCACTCCAAGATATTTAACAGTAGTTGTCTGTTTTATTTGAAAGTTTAGGGCATCATAATTGATTACCAACATGTCAAAATTTGGAAGATTTTGTTTGTTAAGAAGCAAAAAATAATTACACAGTTTTTATTCAAAATTTAAGGTAAGATTATAATAAAATCACTTTATTTGTATGAAATCCTCTTCAACAACCCATTCCAAACTGGACCAAGTTTCCTGTTCGTAAAACACTACTGTATCATCTGCAAAACTGATATGTCCAGCAGTTTTGAGGTTAAAAAGATCATTAATATATATACTGAACAGAGTAGCTCTCAGGACTCTACCTTGTGGTACACCATACTCCACTATTACCTTATCATTTTTAACATTATTTATCTGGCAACAGTGTACTCAGTCAGTAAGGTAACTAAATAAATATATGGTCATTTCCCTGCTCATGGAATTATTTAGAATGTTTGCAAGATATCGCCTAATGAATTCAGCACATTTCCTTAGTATTTAATTCTTACTTAGTTCTTCTATATTGAGTAATTTAATATATTTTCCTTTTCGAAGAACCGTAAAAGATGCTCTATTCTTGACGTATTGATTTTTGCATTGTTGCCTTATCGAAAATATAGCCAGCACTAATAAAAGCAGCACTTACACGTAAATGTAAATCTCCTGTTTATACACCTCATACTGAAGTCAAACGTGGCCGACCTCCAAAAATTATCGGTCATTTACTGTTACCGTTTCCGCCAACCTCCGTATCCAATGTTTATTGGTTAGGTAATTTTCCAAACACCGTCGATAATCGATCACAGGAAAACCCATACCGACACAAAATGCTTCAGCTGAAACCCAGCTTTTCGTCGTACTACAACGCACCGCCCGACGTATTTTCGATTAGTCAAGGTTGTCTAGATTAGATATGCACCGGTAAAATTTGCACACGCATTAGCATGTTTAATGGGAATATGCAATATCGTGGCGAAGTAGGTCGCCCGCGTTCTACGCTTTGAATCGCCGAAACATGAAAAAGTGGATTAAGCTTTATTTATTTTCAAGTCGACTAATGAATATTCAGATCAAACTGGGTCCCGGTGTACATTTCAGTGCAATTAGGATGCTATCGTATAGTTTACTTTAAAAAGTTTAGGAATCTGATGGAAAATTCAGGATCTGCCTCTTAACACAAAATATGTTTACAAAATGGCCGCTTTTGAAAATTTATTTTCCCAAGCAAATTTTTTCTTTAAGGTCGCGATATTTCTCACCGTAAAATTATCAAATTTGTGGTGTTTTTTAGGTACTGAAATCTCAAAAATAAAATACGTAGAGCAAAAGTGATATCAAAAATAAAATTACTGATATTTTGCTTATCCACTTTTACTATTTAAAATCTCATCAAATAATATAACAACTTTTAAAATGCATTTGTATGACACACATTATTTCGCTATTCTAACCCCACATTTTAACAATTATTTTCACATACTTATAAACAAAATTGAACAATCTTATATGCAGAACTATGTAAGTTTATGTTATAACAATGTTTACATCTATAGCTGAATTTAAAATAATACGTATTTTGAAAGATTTCAGTAGGTACCTAAAAATTTGCTGGATAGATCGCTTTCTGACGTATACTGATTTTACTTCGGTACCTTTGAATATTCGCAGGTGGCATGAGATAACATTCTTGTTATTTGCTAAATTCTATATTATTCAGTTCTTAAATGTCTAAAATTACTTGTATTTGTACAAAATACTATTTCACGAATACGGGCGCCCTTAACGCACTACACACAGATTAATATTCAACGAGCATATAAATGATGACATAATTCATGAGGGTGAAGGTTACGGCACAAACACAAACATGAGACAACTTTTGACAAAACTGTCAAAACACGTATTTTCAGGTTTGATATTCGTCGCTCACTTGATAAATTTAGAAATGAAATAAAACTTTAATAAGTAAACTTCTACCATCAATCTGAAAAACGTGAATATTGTCATGACTGGTATAGTGGATAAAGTGTTTGATGTTCACACAGGAGGTTCGGGTTCAGTTGCTAACAGAGACTTTTACTTTTGTTAGTTCATCCCCGATACTGTCTTACTGAAGAATTTAAATTTGGTGACAGATAGATGATTAATCATTAATCACAAGAGAATAATGTTTGATCACTCCCATAGTGCATTATATACATCATTATACAGGGCGAGTCAGAAAGAATGGGTCAACACTAAACTGGATATACTAGACACCAAAATATTATGTTTGAGCCCGTCATTCCGTATACGAATGTCGCTGGTTTAAGATATACAGGATGTTCAAGGTTTAAATTTTATTCTGAAATTTCTCAATAATTGCACAAATAAATTACACGCACCCAAAATACACTAATATTTATTGCCATGAAAATTTGACACAAGCCTACTAAAAGACATAGCAATATCAGCGCCTGAAAGAAAATCACCACAAAACACATTGAAAGTTAGACAAGAGTACATTTTTTACGTAGAATAGAACGTTCTTTTCGATTTTTTTTAAGAACAGCTTAACAGATAAAAAATATATTTTGATTTACATAAATAATACTAGCTGCCTCTAGGCGTAACGTCAAAATAAGCTTCAAATTCGTAATTCTCACACCCAAAACCCAACACTACCAATTTTCAGAATCCTGCTATCAAAACTTTCTCAGTTATTAAGAAATTTCAGAATACAATTTAAACCTTGAACGTCCTGTATTTCTTAAACCAGCGACATTCGCATAAGGCATGATGAGCTCAAACATAATATTTTGGCGTATAGTATCTCCAGCTTAGTGTTGACCGATTCTTTCTGACTCACCCTGTATATCGGTCAGTGATCGCGCGGTTTAAGGCGTCAGTACTTAAATCGATGCGGCTAGACTAGTGTGGGTTCGATCCCCGCAGCCGAAAGACCATATATCAGCCAAATTCGTGGAGAGGATTGGCACTCTCTCTCTGCGGGTATGGTTTGGGTCAATGTGAGAGATTGATACCGGTCGACATTTGACTACCCCCCTAATAAATGAGGTTTTCCAGGTTTTCCTCACTCCTGCACTGTATGGTGGTTAGGGCCTACCTGCTTAATAATAATATGCTGCCCCCTCTCCCGCACAAGGCTTCTACTTCTAGGCTAATCCTCGTGATTAGAATGAGGGGTACAGATACTATTAAATTTGAAGAAACAGAAGAAAAAATTATATATTATAATACAGTCGTGGGCAAATAGTATATTATGCAACGATCATGTATTAATAACCATTACATGAGAGTTGCATACGCTATTTTTTCTACACCCGATAAATAATCAAAAACCATAAATTTTATATTTTTATTGAACACAATTACGTACTGATTTTGACATCTAAAATAATTACATAGGAACCTAGGATAACCGTCAAATGCACAGCATGCTTGATTGAAAAATTATGGGTTTCTATTGATTAAAAATCTGTATCGTAATGAAAAATCTGTATCGTAACGGGTATCATTATGAAACGGATTATGGGCATATAAGTGCATTGTTATAATATGGGTGTAGAAAAAAAAATATTGTGAAATCGAATAAGCTATTTATTCATCTGGCTTCATTCACAGTTGCTTATCTAATCTAGTTTATCAAATGATATATTTTCCACTTTTGATTAACGTTCTTTGGTTAATGTTTTAGTTGTAATCTTATAGTTACTGGACTTTAACCTGCCCTATTTCTGCACTAAATGATGGCTAGAGCTTACCAATGGGATAATATGCCGTCTCCTCTCCACCACAAGTCTTCGAATTCTGGGCTAGTCTTTAGAAATATACTATTATTATCTCTGAAACAGGGAGCATACTGTTATTTACAATCAGTTTCTACGTACCAGTGGATTCCCCAAGGCTCAATTTTAGGACCATTGAAAAAGTTATTCGGAATAGTAAATTATGGCGACGTGCAAAATTTCATAATCAGCAAGGTTTGATGGAAACGTTATCTTTGGATTTCCAACAATGGTTTTATCAAAGCAGATCGATCTTCTTGAGATTTTGCACATCGCCATTATTTAGCAAAAAAATAACTGCTTCAAGAAATGTTTTTGTATTTTTAGCGGAAATGGCACTTGAAACCAAAACAGTTTGTACTCCGTGTCCTGAATATTTCAAATATGAATATATTTCATCACACTAAACACTTAATTACGGAGGCGCAACATGGTTTTTTTAAGGGCAGGTCTACTGTTACAAATCTCTTCTGTATTACACAGTTTTTAGCCAATGCCATTGATGATGGATTTCAAGCTGACGTGATTTACACTGACCTGACAAAGGCTTTTGACAGAATTGATCACGCAATACTCTTGAATAAATTAGATAATTTTTTTGGTTTCTCCTTCAACTTATTAAGTCTTATTAGCTCTTACCTTTCTAACAGAGGTCTTGATGTTGTTTACCGCGGTTGCAAGTCTGCTGAGGTACGAGCCACCTCGGGTGTCCCTCAAGGGTCTAATTTGGGATCCTTATTCTTTAGCCTATTCATTAATGACATCATTAATAATTTAACTGTGCCCTGCCTGTTGTATGCAGATGATCTGAACATTTTTAGTACGATCAAGAACGCTGATGATGCTGCTGAACTTCAGTACAATCTTAATGTCATTAATTAATGGTGCAGGGTTAATAATCTGTCACTAAATATTAGTAAGTGTCATGTACTGTCTTTTTCTACAAAGAAACAGTTAATTTCTTTTGATTATCCCATCGAGCAACATACACTGTCTAGACCTGATATTTTCTGTGACTTAGGTGTTATTTTTGACAGAAAATTGTCTTTTAAGAACCATCTACATTATATTACTGCAAGAACTTTTAGATCTCTTGGTTTTATTATAAGAAATAGTAAAACAGTTTCGGAATTCTAACACTTTGAAAATTTTATACTCTACTTTTGTCAGATGCAATAATATGCATCAATTGTTTGGTGTCCTAATTATGCTGTACATGTGGATGCTCTTGAATATATTCAACGTAAATTCTTGAAATATGTTAGTTTTAAAGCTGATAGTGAGTATCCCTCTGTTGGGTTCCCTCAAGTTGAAATGCTTAATAGATTTGGCCTTGAGACTTTGGAAAATCGACGTAAAAAGGCGTATTTAATTTGTTTACATAAAGTAATGAATAATGTCATTGACTGCAGTGCCATCTTGCGAATGTTGAGCTTTCATGTTCCCAGAATTGAAGCTAGACAATTTAACATGTTTTATTGCCACCTGCTAGGATAAATATTCTGCAACACTCTCCACTTCATAATTTGTGTGATTTATGTAACAGAGTTATCTTGCCCGTAGATTTTATGGATTGCAATATTTCAACTCTGAAAAAACTTATTTTGTAATTGTTATTGTCTTTATCTAGATTGATTATTTTTTCATATTTGTGTTATGTCTAAGTATTGTGTAATTTACTTCATGTATGCTTTTTTGTGTGTTTTCCTATTCTCTAACTGGGTCTTTGACCTGTTGAATAGTGTAAATAAAATAAAAAAAATAAAAAATAAAATAGGATTACTTCGAAAACGGTTACTCCTAACCATTTCAACAAGGTAGGTAGGTATACCTTTTTCAGATAAGAAGGTAGGAGAATTAATTATTCATCAATAATTTTATCTTTTAGTTTACTTTCTCTGCACATTGCATCGTGATTTAACTTCAGTAAATTAAAGATATGTAAGTACTTCACTGAAACGAAATTAGCCTCGACATTAATCATTACGGATGGAACGCGCACAAAGAAAATCTCAAAGAGAAATATTTAATTATTTCAGAGAACCGAGAACGAAGTTAAAACGCTAATAATCTCTTCTCATAAGTCATCGGTTTCCCCTTCTCTCCATAAGCTCTAATGAATAGGAAATCTCATTTTCCCGACGGATTTTTCCGTCGGAGAACCAATCGCAGAAATTCGGCTGAGTGGTTAATGCAATAAAATCACTCTCGCGATTCGCGATCCCGAAATCAGAAAGGACGAAATCGCGCGGATGAAGATATTTTATTACATCCCCGTAGAGCCAGACGAATCGAAATATTGTTTTGCCGGCGATTGGATCGCTTGTTTTGGAATGAAATATTCATTTCCTTCGATTGGAACTGGATGTGTGTCCGCTTTCAATCCGAACAAAAATAAATGCATGCCAGATATGAAATTGAATATGTATTCTGATAAATAATGCATATTGATGATATCCGCTGGGAATGACAATATTATCTACAACTTTGTTCTGATTCTAATCCGTTGAATAAAGATTATGTTTTCTTTATGAATGTGCTGTATTACCTACTTCCCGTTTAAAAGCTATAAGCAATATCGTCCTAAAGAGTCTCAAAAGAAATACCATCTAAAAATCATATTAGCGGTGGAAAGATCAAGTAGTCAATGGAAAATAATTGAATGTTCGTTGTTTAAAATGCATAAATCTCACAATATACTTGTCATTATTCAATACGAACGTCAAACGTATAACTTTTGTGCTTATAAAAGGTTTTCTCATTCAGAAAAAGTTGATACGTTGCTAATTTATAGCGCGTCACAAAAAAAATCCAGAAGAACTGTAGAGTTATGTCGGGAAATGTATCCAGAGTGGCTCAATCTTGATCATAGAACCTTTACGGAGGCAACCTTGCGACGAAATGAATATGCATTTTCTGTTCGGAAGAATCAAATAATTTACCAAAGAGTAAGAAGCAATGTCAATACAGTTAGACTGTTACAGTATTTCGCAAAAAATCCTCGAAATTCTATCTAGTATCATTTTCATTCACAAAATTCAACATTTGGAGCAATTGCCTGAGCGTCACACTGAAAACAGACTTAATTTTATAGCTCAAATTGTAGTAAATGTAGAAACTGTTGATCGGAACCTTTTACGACAAGTTCTTTGGACGGACGAAAGTCGGTTTGTCAGTAATGGTTTGCCAAACAGGCGCAACGAACACTACTGGCCCATTGAAAATCCCTACATTGTAAATCTAGTCCAGAACCAAGGCCATTTTGGAGTAAATGTATGGTGCGGCATCGGTAGGCATTTAATGGGGCCTTATTTTTATGAACATACATTAAGCAGCGTGAGCTACCTAAATTTCCTACAAGAACTTCCTGCACTTCTGGAGAATAGACCTTTGCGTCTAAGGAGAAAGCCAGGATTGTGCAACCTATTCAGTGGCCCGAAAAGTCACCACATCTAACACCCCCCGATTTTTTTAATAGGGAGTTTAAAAAAATTAGGTATACAAAACACCTTCGCGAGATATTAATCATTTGAATGAAAAAATCACAAAAGCTTGTAATGAGTTAAACGGCGAAATGTTAATAAACGCAGTTTCAAAAAGAAAGGCAAAGATTGGATATGCGTCTTGAAATGAGAGGAGGTCATATAGAGAATATATTGTAATATGTATGAAGTATGAGGGCGTTTGCCTCATTTTATAAGTTTGGTTATTGTTATCACATTTTGTTTTAACTGTATTAAAGAATTGTCGAGTTTAATCCTTGTTTTATTCTTAATGACATTAATGCTCATTAAACACCTACTTGATCCTTCCACCGCTAACCTAACGAGCTAATGAAGGACAGTCAGGTTTTCGTGAAAAGCATTCATGTGAAACAGCACTAAATTTTGTTTGTGCCAAATGGAAAGGAGAAATTGGTGATGGAAAGGTTGTGTTAAGTGTTTTTATTGACCTTCAACGTGCGTTTGAAACCATTGCTAGGTCAAGGTTATTGCAAAAGTTGCAGCTATACGGAATAAAACACAGGGCGTTGCAGTGGTCAAGTAATAGGTTCCAGAAAACGAGGATTAATAATAATTTATGAGATACCGCTGTTAGCAAAATAGGGGTTCCGCAAGGTAGTGTTTTGGGTAACTTGTTATTTGTTATTTATATAAATGATTTGAACAAGGCATTAAATGAATCATTTGTGAGTCTGTTTGCAGATGATACGCTAATAGCGATATCGGGTAAAGATTATGATGACATCACCCACCGGCTGAATAATGAGCTGAATATTTTATACAATTGGTTATGTACTAATAAATTAAAATTAAATTCTAGTAAATCTAAATGTATGGTACTTGGTACAAAACAAAACTGTAAAAATTATTTAGATAAGAACTTAGATATTCACATTAATAACACTAAAATTGAAAAAGTAACACAATTTAAATATTTGGGAGTGATTCTAGATCCTCAGTTGACATTTGGTTGTCATGTTGATTATCTATGTAAAAAAAATAATAGGACTTCTAGCACATTAACTACGGAGACTAAACATTTCATTTATAATACACTAATCCAGAGGCGCCGACTTACCAAATTCTCAGTGGGTGCTTACTGAGCAGATTTAAATCATCAACATTTAAAACTGTTATTTGCTTAGGTAATGAAAAGTACACTACATACTTTTTATGCATTTATATTTTTCGTCAAAAATGCTACTTTATTATTGGTAGTGCCTACGGTGTTTTGGGTACAGTTCTAGGTAACAATAAAATAATTTCAGATTGCGCGCTATTCGTATATTTTGAAAAAATATATATTATTTCCAATAAAGTTGAAAGTAGAACATTATTCCAAGGAAATATAAAAAAAATATAGATATTATTAATTATTTTCTTCCTGGAAGTGGATTCCTAACATACCATTTACCATATCCCCATTATTTTTTCTGTGGGTGCTCAAGCCCCGGAGCACCCACGTAGTCGGCGCCCCTGCACTAATCAATTCCCACTTTATTTATTGCGCATCACTCTTACTATCATGTACAAAGACAGATATAGATAGGCTTCAAAAGTTGCAAAATAAGTGTATGAGAATTATACTAAGTTGTAATCGATATACTTCTATTGATTTAATGTTAAAGACATTGCAGTGGATTCCCATTTGGAAGCATATTGGAAAGTCTAATTTGATTTTAAAATATAAAATGAAGAAAAATATATCACCAAATTATTTAGTATCACATCTAATCACACGTGCTGAACTGCATTCATATAATATACGTTCTGGACAAAATTATAATATAACATTTTCGAAAACAACTTATATGCAGAAACAGATGCTTGGAGATGGTCTTAGACTGTTCAATTCGCTGCCAGATGAAGTAAAAAATTCTGTCAATATAAATAAGTTTATACAAAATTTGATGAAATTTTATTTGCACTAAATATTTTATTTGTAATTTTTTATAAACTGTAATATGTAATAGCACATGCTAAATAAAATGAATTGATTGATTGATTGATTAATGCGATTTTTAGGTGGTATTTCTTTTGAAACTCTTTCATGTAATATTCTAATTTCAGAAATATTCAATGGTGTGACGTAAAAATTCTTGGAAGTTTATTGAAAGACGTTACTCTTCACACAGTTTCTACTATTGGTTAAAATACTTTTATTTGATATTTTGAATTACCTCCAATTAGATCAATAATAAACACAAGTTTGATGAACCATTATCTTAGGCCAAACATTTTAAAATGCGATATTTCTTCTGGCTATGACATTTAACCTCAAAATCGTGGATAGTCTAGCATAGTGGTTCTCTGTCTTTAAACGAACCTAAAAGCATTTTGTCTTACTTTTATGTTACACTGTCAAATTTAGAAACCATAGGAAGAGTAGATGGAAAATTTTTATTAAAAAATGTATATCACTTTTCACTCATATCATGAACTTTAATAAACCTATTAAATAACTAGAAGTACTCGTTTCGCAAAAAAGTTTCCTTTTTCTAGAATTGTGAATTTATATACTTGTACAAAGTATTGACGGAAACGAAAAGACTATAAAATGAGTACAAAAATATACTTTCGATGCTTAAAGAAGGCAAAGCGAGCGCTTAAACTGTGCCAGTTCAAGTCCTGTACAAATTTACTTAGGGTGTTGAATCAAACCAAATCCAGAATCTGGAATCATCAAAGGAATTTTCTGTATATTGAATTTAAAGAGCAAAATTCAACCTGGCCCACTTCAGTTTACGGCCGTTTTAATTCATAAGAATTTGAACTTCAAATAGATTTACCTTCTTGAGATATAATACATCGAGTGGTTTGACAATCTCTTTTACGAATTCTTGACGTTATGATTATATTTATACTTGAATTATTTCAGATTTAAAACAAACGAAATGGAATTTTATAAGTGGTTGATATTTTAAGTGTAAAAGCACTTAATATTGAGCATATATTTATTATACAGAGTATCCGGAATATGAACAAATTTTACTTAATTTTTTTCCTTTGACTAACAGTAATAATGACAGCAAACAGGTCTTGAATATGTGGCAACGTCTCTTACATACGATGTCATGTCAGAATCGTCAGGTGTTTGTGCATAATAATTACAAATATACCTTTAACAAACTTAGTAGTGTGAACGGTTTTCTTGGAGTTTCTTGAACACACAGAATAAAATGTGAAATAGTTACAAGTTTTCAAAATGACTTGTGTTGCTTGCGAAAAACTTTTACAGTACTAACGTCTCACAGCCAGAGAGTTTTGTTCAGATTCGCCATAAACATGCAGCTAGTCATGGTTACTATAAATTGTTTCATTTTTGTTTATATACACTCATTTAATGGGCACACGTACGTTTATATAACGTTTTTGAAACATTGCACTGGTTGATTAAACATTTTGCGTCAAAATTTTCACCGTTTACCGCAGGGTCTCATACTCGGGCCTTTATTTTTTGTATTATTTATAAATGATATTGTTGGAGACTTGCAGGTGCACTATCTGAGGTATGCAGACGAGAAGCTTTACTCTATTACTGATTATGACAGGTTATAGAGTGCACGAGACATTGGTATAAATTTATTATCGCTACGTTCACTAGAAAGAAGAAATCAGTTAAATTTAAAAAATTCCAATGAGTTTGTCAATATAGCTACTCTACGTTTGCTATATACTACGTTTATCCGTTCAAAATTAGAATATGCATCAATAGTCTGGAACCCAATTTATGCCAATCATATTGCGACTTTAGAAAAAGTAGCGTAAATATATGAACTCAGCCTTGTACTTGTTCTATATCACAGCGTGTTCTACCGACAAGTTGTCGCTTCTCTTTATATGATCTGTAGCCTTTGTTATTCACCCCCGGAAGGATTTTATCTCAACAGATGTCGCACACTTCGTGATTGTTCCCTAAATTTTAGGTTACTTATGGAAAACTGTTCATCGAATGGTATAAACAAATCTAAAACTTAAGAAAATGTTTACATATAAGTCGCATACATCATTATTGGCTTTAAGCTTCAAGCTACGACTAAACGAGACTTTTCGTGAGTCAAAATATTATCGATATTATCAAAACTACCGGTAGCTACCGATATTATGGTTACTATAAAACGATAATATTGATATATTCTCGGAGACAAATTATCGATAATATTTTATTTGTATTATTATCGATATATCGATAAATATTCCCGACGGCCCATATCTCAAACACCTTTGAACCCACAACGATGTAATCCTGTACAAGGGGGTTTCTAAAGGTGCTGATTAAGACTATCTTAATAGTTTTCTTCTAAAAAAATCGCTAATACTTTTTTTTTTAAATTGACCCCTTTTTCCATCTTAGAATCAGACGCTTCTGACTATAATCAATATGGCTAAGTCTAAAGACTCACTATATAGGTATATATTCATCACCAAAGTTTCAAAGTATTCAGATATCAGGTGAGCGAGATACCATGAAAAGTGGGACACATTGTATATAGCTGTGTAAATTAGTTATACTTGAATATTTCCCTGTTTATTATTTTTTTGCTTGCTTGTCTTTCTTTTACTATCTTTGTATCTCGTACATATTTGTTTGTATTATTTCGCAGTGTATATGTTTTACCAAATCTTGCAATTGGGCATTTGCCTGTTGGGTATGTATGTACTTAGAATAAAATAAAAAACATCTTACTATAGACCTTTTATGCTCATATGAATATATTTTCTAATTTTAAAACATACATTGTAATTATTGACATAGTACTGCAGACTGATTTTGGGGCATCCTGTATGAAGTCAACATATGACCATGTAGGTGGCATGCCGATCCTCCTTCCTTTTAGCTTCATTCACATAAAATTAGTGCGGTTGCATTAGTACCTACTGCAGAAAAGTTTTTAAAAAGGGCGCCGTATTGTTGAAATAGTATTTTCTACAAATACAAATAATTTTAGACATTTAATAACTGAATAATCTAGGGTTTAGCAAATAATAGGAATGTTAACTCATCCCACCTGCAAATATTCAAAGATACTGAAGTAAAACGGCGAGAAATACCGATGACTTTTGTAACGTTCAGATAAACTTATGTACTGCAGTTGTATGGCAGAAGCTAAAAGCTTTTACCATTCCTTTTACAACAATCATACAAGAAGGACCAATCAGAAAATAGCTTTTTTGACAGTAAACAGAAGATTCACATTTTTGCAGGCTAAGTTTTTAACTTAGATTCTAATTTAGATATTTAGTTTAGAATTGATTTGTTTTAAAAAAATGGATGAAGAGGACTGTTTGGTTAAGAAACAGTTACTTTTGCTGCTCTTATTTGTAGCGACGTCAGTATGTATAAAAACTATACATGCAAAAAAAAAGAAAAGAAGAACTTGGAGATGGTGGGTGCGACTTATTAACCGCAGAAAGCACATGCAAGGTGATTTCTATAATTTATATAAAGAAATGCGAAATGAGAATGCCGATTATTTTTTCATTACACCCGAATGACAGTGACAATGTTTGATAACTTGCTGAAATTAGTGGGGCCTCATTTAACCAAACATTCAAATAGACCATGTATTCCTGCAGATTGTAGGCTTTTAATTACTATTCGGCAAATGATAAAAACCAACAATTTCCGTAGATAGGGACGTAGTTGACACAAACATAAACATAACCTCTCCATCTGAAGGTCAAGAATCTTGAGTTTTTGCATGTTGTCAGTTGTCAACTTACAGCAGAAAAATTCCCCAACTTCTTAAGTCTACAGTAATTTTATGTAAACAGAGTAAATAATATTTAACACCATACAATTACAATACAATAGTACAATTGCGGTGCCATTGCACTAACGTTTATCTGAACGTTACTTAAGTTTGACATTGTGGATCTAAATAACGTTCAACAAAATGCATTTCCTACATCGACCCCATACGCACATCGTATAACATCGACTTCAGGTAAAATTTCTAACCGCGATCGTATCAGGCCGAAATCCGAACCTTCAGGAATTGAATTTCAAGAGGGACACAACACCGGGCCAGATCAGAATTTTATTGTGCCATGAATCTATTCTCCATCTGCTGCTGTCAAATAAATGTAAATTTTGAGGAAGAGCGGACAGGGGTGGGCGGCGGCACGTCGCGGTAAAAGCTAAATTAAACTATATAATATGAGAACCCATCTGCCTATTCAAAGCTTTCTTCTGTTGGTAGGCAGATCTCTGTTCTACTTACACAATAGGCAGAGCAAGAGGGACTGTTATGTTTTAAATGAGGCCCAAATTTGATAATAGGCGTATTATAATAAACCCACCAAATGAAATTAAGATAAATATCAAAATGAAATAACTCTATTCTAATTTTATATAGGATGTAAATGAAGTACTGCAAAATCATTCAATAAGTCATTAAAATTAAAAATTTTATGATTACCTATCCAAAGTATAATGCGTCGAAAGCGGAATTCAATTTTTTAGACACTGCAAGACTATATAGACAGATTAGAAAATTTTCTTTAATAAAATTCAGAAACAATAATATCTATAGGTCAACTTAAAGGTATTTTTAATTTTATTAACACAATTTGCAATTAAATCGATAATTTAAATAACAAACAACTGAGATATAGCTCGTTGATTATGGTACATTTTTTTTTATAAAATTCCAAAATAGTAGCAGATAGAAATCCCTTATTTGAGATTCTATTATTCTAGTATTCTATTATCTAGTTGAATGTAATTTTTTTTTAAATATATAAGAAAATGCTATACAGGGAGGCATGTTTTGGACTTCTCATAATTCCATTTGTATATTTGGAAAAGCGGCTATACTAATGTTTTCTAAGGATATTACGGCCTGAAGCTATGTGGCATAATTTTGGTTTTTCTTTAGTTTTACTGGGTTTTTGCAACACTTCTGAAAAAAATAAAGATTATTTAAAAAATAAACCCTTCCACAAAACGGATCAGTCAAGGGTTATTTTTGAAACTAAGTATGCCTAACCCAAAAATCTCACACTGAAAAAAGCAGATAAGTAAAAAATAACAAAAATCACATCACCATCGCGCACTTCCGTATTTTTGGCATTTCGAAAACCTCTCTGTTTTCGTTCTCAAAATAGTAGTAAAAATATTAAACGTATGTCAAGTTTGACAGTTTAAAATTACGGCCATTCTAATCTGTAAATAAAAAAGCTCCCATTTTAATAAAAAATATAAAACCAATTTAACTGAATTAGTACATTGCAAACAGTTGAATAAGAGTGATGCAAGAATGGCCTAAATTTCACGTAACAATTCTTGATCCATCATTTGGAACAAAAACGACACTTGTGGTCTAAATTGTAATAAAAACTGTACATATTTGTACGTCCTTCATAATCCTTTTTAAGGAACACACTAACATATTTTGTGGGGCATTATTGTTTCATTGTATATATTATCTTTTTGACATTGTGTTGAGTGGCATTTTTTTTATAGATTTGGTATACTCGCGACAAGAATTCAGACGACTTACGTCATACGAATAAATGAATAATTCATTATATTTGTATCAAAATATTTAAGAAACTGCAACTGATAGTAATAAAACTATATACTACACTAAAAATTGGCACTATATATTGCACTAAACTGCAAAAAATGATTGTTTTTAACGCGACCAAATATCGAAAATTACATTGACAATAAAAACAAATGTGAAACGTCTTAACGTAAGACGTCTGAATTCTTGACGCGAGTATAGCACTTCTGTTATAATTTGAACGCTAAGTCTTCGCGTAGAAAATATACATAAAAACTTTTTCAAAACCCTGTAAAATTAAATCATGTATGTTTAAAATGAAGATAAATTTAATAGTAGCTCTTAATATTAAAATTCATTCAATTATTAAATGTTTCCCTATAGAACCTGAAAGTCAGGCCAATGCATCTGAAATAATTTGCAGATTTAATGAACCATATTATAGTACAATTGTTTTCGGAAGGCGAAGTGGGCAATAAAACGTTGGTGAGACAAAATGTACATTTATTTCATTTCAACTTATACCTGCTTATGACAGGTATAACTGGGTGGTAGTTGGCGGGCCAGCCCAAATTATGCTAGGAATGACGTCTTTAGGAATGCATGTGCGGTGGAAAGATTAGGAGTAGTGCAGATATATCGGTACTTAATTATTTAAATTGCCAGGGCCGACTCCACGTTTTCGTTAAAGCTGTATCACAGCAGAAGAATCAACACAACACAATAGAATGATCAACACATTCCAACTATTCCAAGTTCGGCTCTGTTCAACTCTCTGTTTCTGACGAGAGATACATCTTATTGGCCATCCTTCTCTAGTGCAGGTAATTGCCCCGTAACGTTAGTCGTGCCGTATTAAAGGGCGTACCTGAGCATGACTTAGGTATATTACAAACAAAGGGCTCAGAGGTATATGTCGGGTTTTACGAACGTTTTATTGTCTACTTCGCCTTCCGAAAACGATTCTATTATAGAAGAGTTAGTAATAAAATTCCGCCAGTTTTATTTGAACAGCGTTATCGAGAACTGGAAATCTCATCATTTACTCGACATCCTTTTTCATAGTGGCATCGATTGTACAAATAAAAAAAAACAAATTCAACAAACGTCATATATATGCTGTTCTATTTCAAATAAAAAGACCCTTTTAGAGAGACCCTTTACTTTTTCATTGATTTTATATTTAGGAATATTTCGAATATAATCTTTCTGTCACCAGAATCCATGGAATATTCTTAGCGTTAATACATTAAGGGGATTTGATTTATGTCTTGGTTTGGTAAATGCCACCATTAGTTATTTAGCGTGGGTAAGCTAACACCTTACATACACCTCGGAGAAACTTATTAATGAGTCTCTCATCATTATTAAGGGAGATTGTAACATTACACAATTTATGTGCCGCGATGTTTCTGGTACTAGGCGACAATAACTCAGGATTACGAGGACACGTAATTTACGCGTAATAAATCAAACCGTATAATCTTGAAGGCAAATTGCTCGGATGTAGTCGCCCCTTATAGAAGTCAAGACGGCATTGGGACAGCCAGAAATTTTCAGTCTTAAAATTAAGAGCGAATTTGAGTGGCTTCTAAGAGGATGTTGAAAAAATCATCCTTCACATAAATTAAAGACTATTTTCAATCCAGAATAGCATGTATTTGATATACCTGTTTAACCAGATACAATATTAAATTAAGTACAACTCGTTCTTCAGATTCCAGTCAATTTTACTTAGCTGAAAACTGTAATATTCTTGAATTTGAGTGTTCAATGATTCAATAATTTATTCCAGAGTGTGATTCAGGAATAGCAAACTGAACATGAATACTAAACATTTTTCTCGTCCCCCTTTATATTAGTTATAAAGGCCGCCATATTCTTGAAATAATAATACTAAAGAAAAAGGAGCGATCTAATCAACAGGGCTCCAGGTACCAAAACGTATAAATTGCTTATTTTCCACATTCCTAGCAACAGCTGTTTTTTCTTGCTCTGCTCTTGTTGTTCTCGGGTTGGGCTTTATAGAAAAGGATACGCTATCAGTACCCCTAGGCCCGCCTATACAGGGTGAACCTTAAATAAGTACAAATATTTTAACTGCTGGTGTAGTTCGTCATATAGATCAGTCCAGTGAAAGCCATTTTTAAAAATTTCTAATATTTACGGAGATATTAATTTTTTAAAAAAATACCCACATTTTGAGGACAGCTGCTTAACCAAGCTAAAGAACCATATGATTTGTTGCGAGGTTGCCATATCTTTTCTAATATAAATATTACGTTTCCCTTAACGTAATGGTAAAGTAATACGGTTAATTCTATTTTAAAAATACTTGTTTGAAGCATAAGTACAGTAAAGTTGGGTATGTAGTATGATACGCAGCAATATTAACATACATTTTAACTGCTTAATTGACCTTACTATAAATGATTAAAAATAAATTTCCACAAGTTAAATACTACCGTAAAGTATTTAGCAAGATATTACGTGATATTAATATGTCCAATCTTCAAAAATTATACATAAACGTGCACACAAGCTTACCTGTTTGTTAAAAAATTAACTATTTAATCAGTAATCCACATTTCACAAGTTAAATGCCATTGTACACTGTTAGAAACAGACACAAGACACAATTTCCTTACATTTTATGAATAATAACGAAAAACTATGATTTTCACACAACATATTAAAGTTTGTTCAAGCGAAGACATTTGTGTAACACTGGCAACATTTGTAAACTACACACTGAAAAGCTATGACTCATAAATGTATGAAAGTCAGCGGTCCTCAACAAGTTTTCCACAGAAAAATTACAACATTTATTTAAAATTTCACTTTTTTATTTCTGATTTTTTTGTAAAACAACTATTAATTATGTGTTCTACACAGGGAACTGTACTGCTGGTTAAAATATTTGTACTTATTTAAGGTTCATCCTGTATATTGATTTCAATTATTTTTGTTGGTATTACGGCTGGTACAGTTGGAGCCACCTCTCGGGTAAAGGTGATTATCTGAGACGTCTGTAGTAGCTTCTGCAGTCATACTTGGAAGCAAAGAATGCGAAAGTATTCTGCAGAAGTCAGATATTATAAATACGTACTCACAAGGTGCATGCCAATCCTCCATAAAATTATATTAGCAACAAGATTCCATTGCTGGTTCCAACATGATGATATCATGGAAAGCAAGTGAGTAAGATTTGAATGAAACATCTTTAAGAGATGGATTGAAAAAGGTGTACCTTGGCCTCTTATATTAGTAGATTTAAATCCGATGGCCTATTTATTATAGGGCTATTTAAAACAACCTGTTCTCAATAATTACCTATAGATAGTCCTTAAAATTTAAGATGCAATTTTAATACACGAAAATATGCAAGACTTTCTAAATTAAACATTTTTAAGAGCTGGATTGAAAAAGTATAGTATAGTAAGTATACCTTGGCCTTAGATTAGTAGATTTACATCCGATGGCCTTTTTATTCTTAGGCTATTTATAAGAACCTGTTCGCAATTATAGTTTCGTTAAAATTCAAGCTGGAGTTTTAATACACGAAAATATGCTAGTTCTTACTTCCATGAAACATGGTGCAAATGTCTGTCTTGGCATGATATATTTTTGTTTATTATTATTATTATGGGTAACTCGATGGAAGAAGAACAATCGGAAAATATTCTATTCATATTTGATTTCAATATTTGGAAAAGGGGCGTCAATTTTCAGACATCTTGTACACTAAATATTTCATTGAAATAAACATTAATCAAAACTGAATGATTTATAATAGATCATCTTCAGTAGTTTCCTATTTGCTAAAATGTTAGCAAATTACTGAAAAAAGTTATTTGATTGACTTTAATAAGGTTTGTCATGTTTTTATTCGAACATCAACGTAAATGTGAAAACTACGACTACATTATTTTAATAACATAGAACCTGTAGAACTGTTAAACTATTTACTAAATATCTCAATATCTGACATTTATGATTTTAGCTTGTTTCACTATTACCATTAATAATAGTTATCAGTTTAATTTTAGAAAACAATTACATACTTATAAAAATTGATTGTTTTAGAATCTTATTATACAAGCTGATTGAAATTGAAGTAAGTAAGTATTTCAACAACTAATTGACTGTTTTAGAAACTTATACAAACTGATTTAAAGTGAAATTTAAGGCAAAATCATAGATTTTCGAAAACTAAGGGCACTTTGATACATAAACAAATGTCCACAATTTGGAAATTAGGGAGTTACAACCCCTCAAAGACATAGATGAAAACCACTTTTTTAGTTATAACTTTCAACATGCTTTAGAGTATCTGGTTGCAATTTTCAAAACTCTTAAGGGCACTTTACCATTAAAGTTAGTTGCGAAATGAAAAATAAACCCCTTCAGAGTTAGTTATTGGACTCTTTCCAAGAATAGTCCGCACGAAATAAATTTTCATAGTTTTTTACATAAGAAACTTATTCATGCATAAAACTGGTAGTCAATCGTTAACGAGTATTTAATTAAGTCTAGTACTAGGTCTACAAAAGTAATATTTATGTGATATCAAAATGCTCTTAATTTTTGACGTTTTGTCATCTCAATATTTATTGCACTTTCGATCACCTTGTATAAAGGAAGCTTAACCAAAAGGTTTCGGGTAACAAATATTGTTACTAAGCATGAACCTTATAATGCCTACAATAATAATTTTAATGATTAATTATTATTACTTACTCTACACGTACTGCTATTAATGTAACAATGGGAAATATACCTGAAAAAGAAAAAAAAATTATAATTCATAATAATATTACCTTCAGCATAAATAGCTAAAATATTTGAAATAAAAGAAAAGCTAGTTCATTATCGATTCAACAACGCCATGATGTGTGAAAGTAATGAATAAGAAAAAAAACTATGTTTAGAATAACGACGTTTGTATCGTGTCAGTTTGCAACTAGCTTTGTCTTATGTCTTAAAATTTCTGTCTATTTCTATAGCTATTGACATAATGTCATAAAATGATTACTTAAGGTTTTCGAACCATGCATATGAAATTTATTTATTACATGTACAAAAATAAAAGAAAAATATAAGTATTATCGAAGAAATCGATACATATTTCATAGAAATTTACGGTCATTAATAAATCATTTTAGTAAGATAAAATCAAACTCTATATAAATTGGAATTATTACAAGTACAAGGTACTGGTTCTAATTTGTTAAGACAAATTAGACAAAATTTTATTTGGATTAACCGATAACAATTTTGTAACCCCGTCTTTAATCTCTTTGTTTAAATTTAACTCTAAATTGTGTTGGATTATAGTATTACCTCTTACTGACTTGACTGAATAATTGATATATTTTGTTAAATTCCTTGACTCAGATAATATTTAAAAAACGATGAAAATTGTTGCCAGGTAAAAAGATACGCCAATTTTTTAATTGTCAATTTATTTTTAAAAGATAATATGCACTATTTTAAAAGCAGTTATTTATAAACATAAACACTAACAAATTTAATGAATAAGGGTAGAAACTAGCAATTATTGTTAACGCTGATAAAAATGTCTCTTTTACAAAATTCGAAAAGAATATTATTTTGTAAATCGTTATTCAGTTTAAAGACGCTGTCGAATACCCCTACTGTAATGTACACACGACGTCAAAAGTCTTGGACCCCCTGTAAATAAAATGAAACGATTAAACCTAGTGGCTTTTCTTAATGTGGTAAAAAAGTACATGTACTTAGGGAACAAAAAATACAATAAAAATTTGCAGACCATGAACCTTTACTTTATTACCAATGTTTTTACAAATGTGGTCAGTTTGGCAGTGTATTCAGCCAAGTGTTGTACATAATAATGCTAGGACGTGAAATTTCTGCGTTTACCCGAGCAAGAATGACTGTTTTACATGATGCAGGACATTCTAATCATTAGATATCGAACATGTTGGGCATTCCTAGATCATCTGTTGTATGAATAGTACACAGATATGAAGAATTTGATATAGTGGATCGGTATTTGGTGCAATATGCCCGTAGACACCGCACATCTTCAGCTTCAGCTCTCAGGGCCCACTTTCAAGGTACGTTTCGCCGTATTATATATCGACACCTACTATTCGAAGACGACTCCACAACGCAAATTTACGTGTTAGAAGACCATTACGGGTCCCCACTCTACTTCCAAGGCATCTTGCGGCCCGTCTCCAGGGGACGCGAGAGCATAGGGGTTGGCTTTTACAAAACCAAAATTGGGCTGGTTACTGATGACAATAATTCACAAAGTCTGGAGAGAACCAGGTCGTCAACAGCGCCTTTATTTTCTCCTTGAAGTTGCTGCGTATGAAGGGTTTACCGTAATGTTTTGGGGTGGAATAATGTTCAACCGCTGTACCCCATTAATTCGCATACCACAGAATATGACCAGTCAAATTTACATCGAACAAGTTATTACGCCCATTATCTACCCCCTACGTAATGAATTAGGTGAAAATTTTGTCTTTATGGACGACAAGGCTGGACCACATCGCGTAAGAAGGGTTCAAAAGACATTCGAATCAGGACATACCTATCAATAGTGTCACGGATTTCCCAATCCGTCTTTTTCTTACTTCCAGAAAAACAATCCGTTAATTAATCACTTCTTTATTAACTACTGAACACTACTAACTACTAATTACAGGTCAACTTAAACACTTATTTAATTAATCGCTATCTAAATCGCTTTGATCTCTCTAACTAAACACTTCACTTCAGACTGTAACACAAGACTAATACAAGACTTATACAAGACTAACTAACTCGGCCGTTTATTCTTCTTTTATAGACCTAAGGAATATTCCAGGTATATTCCAGTATCTCTAGATCCCTTTTCTCGTACGACTGGAACGCTTCTCGTCGTTTCTACGATTTTCTAGTAACGCCTCGATTCACGCATGTTGTTTGTTTACCAGAATGGCGTAGGGGCGATCGGGGCAATCTTAGGCAATTCGCGGTGCCACAGTCGTAGGTTTGGGAGTGAGTGGGGCAAATTCCGTGACACTGCCCCCTCCTTAGGAACGATCGTCCAGATCGGATACACCACTATACGGGGAAAGACGATCCAGATGGACGACCTTCATCTTACTCCTGGGAGTCATCTGTATCCGGTAGACGACATCATTGATTATTTTAATGAATGTGTAGGGGCCTCCCAACGGTTCTGTAGTTTAGGCGATCTTCCTTTCTTCCGCGTGGGGTTGTACAGCCACACCAGGTCACCTTGTTGGAATCCGACTGTATTGGCCCGGACGTCGTATCGAGTCTTCATGCGATCGCTCTCTAGTCGCATTCGAGTTCTGACTTGGTCGTGTACGGCTGCTAGTCTTCGTTCTAGCTCATGGGTATAAGTGTCTGGCTCTGTGGGCTGTTCCGCAGGACGACCAAATACCAAATCTGCGGGAAGGCGAAGCTCTCTTCCAAAGATGATCCTTGCGGGAGTCTTCCCAGTCGTTTCATGGACAGCTGAGCGGTAAGCTAACAGGAAGAGTGGAATGAGCTTGTCCCAATCTGTCTGGTTCTCGTTTACAAACATCCTCAGATTGGTTTCTAGTGTGGCGTTGAAGCGTTCCACCATACCATCTGACTGGGGATGCAGTGGGGTGGTCCTGGTTTTCCGGATTCCCATAAGCTCGCAGACCTTTCGGAACACACCTGATTCGAAATTTCTGCCCTGATCTGAATGCAGTTCCATGGGCACACCAAATCTGCAGAACAGGTTGTTGACTAGGGCTTCTGCTACGGTCGTGGTCTCTTGATTGGGAAGGGGGTATACTTCCGGCCATTTACTGAAGTAGTCCATGGCTACTAGCAGATATCGGTTCCCACTTTGGGTTTTCGGAAATGGGCCAGCGATATCAATGGCAATCCTCTCAAACGGTGCTCCTACGATGTACTGGCGCATTTTGCCTCTGGAACGGGTCTTCGGTCCCTTGCTGGCTGCACATACGTCACATTTTCGGCACCAATCTTCTACATCCGTCCTACAGCTCAACCAGTAGAAACGCTCCCTAATCTTCTGTAGAGTCCTATTGATACCGAAATGTCCACCCCCAGTACCTCCATGTACTTCCTGCAGTACTTCCTTGACCCGGGACCTCGGGAGTAGTACTTGTTTCTTCACCTCCGTTCCGTCATTGTTCTCCCATGCTCTTTTTAGGACACCGTCTTCCGACACCAGGGAATTCCATTGAGCCCAATAACTCTTTAATGCTGGGCTTTTACTACTGACTTCAGCCCAAGAGGGTCGGTTGTTGGCTTCTTTCCAGTCTAGTAACGGCTTGATGTCACAGTCAGCTTGCTGGTCTTCAAGAATCGCCGCTGAACTCCATCTGTCTTCAGGTTGGGCTACTACTATCTTGCAATGAACACATGATATGTCCTCTTTACTTTCAAGACTACTACAGTGTTTGTTGCTGGTCGGACAAAGTCTAGAAAGAGCATCTGTGTTTCCATGTTCCTTGCCTGGGAGTCGCGCCATTGCCGATCCGCGACTGGCGCCCTACACTGTCCTGTTTTTGGTCTGGTAGTTAGGCTGAATTTATCAATGGCTTCCTTCAGTGTTTTGATTAACTCTCCTTTCCCGTACTGTTGCTATTCGCACTAATGGTTCGCACTTTAACATGTTCCCTGAGACTGCCGCTTGGGAGTCGCGCCTTTGTTGATCTGCAACTGGGGCTCTACACTGCCTCTTCAGATGTCCCGTCTGCCCGCAGTTCCAACATTGAAAAGGGCGATCTCTTCGGCTTCCAGGTTGTTCTCTTCGGATTGGTAGTTGGGCTGAGTTTCTCAATGACCTCCTTCAACGTTTTGATTATGTCTCCATTTCCCATATTATCGCTGTTATCACCGATGGCCCGAACTTTAACATGTCTACCGGATGCCATAATTTCAGTGCATGCAAAAGAGCGTCGTTCAACGTTTTAGGTCTAGCGAGTCGTAGTGCCTGCTGGGTTCGCAATCTCTTAGGCCGTCGGTAAAAACTTGGATGGAGAGCTGATCTACAAATTCGGACGAGGCTGTTGGATAAGCCAATCGAACCAGTCTGGCAACATCGGTCTCAAAATGTTGTAAATTCTCTCCACTTTGTTGGTGACGATTTTTCAATTGTGCCTGGTACACTTGCTGCAGGTGTTTATCCCCATATCTCATTTCCATATGCTGTTTTAGAATATCGTAGCTATTCTGTTGCCCAGCAGGAACTCCTTGTAAGACGTCAAGAGCTTCCCCTCGTAAAGCAACTATCAGAGCAGTAGCTTTCTAATCCGACCATTCATTTGCTGATGCTGCTGCTTCAAACTGACGGAGATATACATTCCAGGAAACCTTGCCGTCGAATTCAGGAGGTCTAGTCTTCTGAGTTCGGATAACCGGTCCTTCTGATTTAATTACACCCTCCTTTGCTATCTTGTCTAATTTATGTCGAAGCTCTTCTCTAACCAGGTTTATTTCTTCGTGTATTTCCTGTTTCTGTGCTAACAGTTTCTCTTCCACTTGTATTTCTACTTTATGTGACTGCTCCTCTAGTTTTTCTTCTAGTTGTGTCACTTTATGTGACTGCTCCTCTAGTTTTTCTTCTAGCGTATTCTCCAATTTTTCTAACTTTGTCTGCATTTCTTTCGTCTGATCTCTCATTTCCTGTTGTATTGTCTGTATCTGATCTTTCATTTTACACCCTTGTTCTTCTAATTTCTTTTCTATTGTTTGTCCCTGTTCTTCTAATTTTTCTTGTGTTGTTCGTCCTTGTTCTTCCAACTTTTCTTGCATCATACGTCCCTGTTCCTGCATCGTTTGCATCATTTCTAATAGCTTTGCTAGTTGCGCATCCATGTTGACTTGACTTCTAGTTACAGGCATTCACTCTATTTGGAAAGTTCTAGAATGTCCACGAATGTGTTTGTAAATGTCACCGTTCACTTCCTTGAGTCACGACGAGTGCAGTGATATATCACACTTGGGTCTTTGTCGCACTCCCGTACAAAGTTCTAGAATGTTCGAGAATGTCCTTCGCAAATAGCACCGTTCACTTCCTTAAGTCACGACGAGTGCAGTGATATGTCACACTTGGGTCTTTGTCGCACTCCCGTACAAAGTTCTAGAATGTTCGAGAATGTCTTTCGCAAATACCACCGTTCACTTCCTTGAGTCACGACGAGTGCAGTGATATATCACACTTGGGTCTTTGTCGCACTCCCGTACAAAGTTCTAGAATGTTCGAGAATGTCCTTCGCAAATAGCACCGTTCACTTCCTTAAGTCACGACGAGTGCAGTGATATGTCGCACTTGGGTCTTTGTCTCACTTCGGTATAAAGTTCTAGAATGTTCGAGAATGTCCTTCGCAAATAGCACCGTTCACTTCCTTAAGTCACGACGAGTGCGGCGATATGTCACACTTGGGTCTTTGTCGCACTCCCGTACAAAGTTCTAGAATGTTCGAGATTGTCCTTCGCGAATAACACCGTTCACTTCCTTAAGTCAAGACGAGTGCAGTGATATATCACACTTGGGTATTTGTCTCACTCCTGTACAAAGTTCTAGAATGTTCGAGATTGTCCTTCGCGAATACCACCGTTCACTTCCTTAAGTCAAGACGAGTGCAGTGATATATCACACTTGGGTATTTGTCTCACTCCTGTACAAAGTTCTAGAATGTTCGAGATTGTCCTTCGCGAATACCACCGTTCACTTCCTTGAGTCACGACGAATGCGGTGATATGCTACACTTGAGTCTTTATTCCACCGCGCACAGGGTTCCAGAAAGTTCTTGAAACTTCCAGTTAAATCCACTTCCGACACCAAATTGTCACGGATTTCCAAATCCGTCTATTTCATACTTCCAGAAAAACAATCCGTTAATTAATAACTTCTTTATTAACTACTGAACACTACTGACTACTAATTACAGGTCAACTTAAACACTTATTTAATTAATCGCTATCTAAATCGCTTTGATCTCTCTAAATAAACACTTCACTTCAGACTGTAACACAAGACTTATACAAGACTTATACAAGACTAACTAACTCGGCCGTTTATTCTTGTTTTATAGACCTAAGGAATATTCCAGGTATATTCCAGTATCTCTAGATCCCTTTTCTCGTACGACTGGAACGCTTCTCGTCGTTTCTACGATTTTCTAGTAACGCCTCGATTCACGCATGTTGTTTGTTTACCAGAATGGCGTAGGGGCGATCGGGGCAATCTTAGGCAATTCGCGGTGCCACAGTCGTAGGTTTGGGAGTGAGTGGGGCAAATTCCGTGACAATAGATTAGATTGGCCAACCAACTCTCCTGACATGAATCCTGACGTGGGATTTCGTTGCTAGAGCTATCCATAATCATATTCCTCCACCTCAGACTGCAGATGAGTTACTCGTGGCGGCAGAAGAGGAATGGAACATTATTCCGCAAGAGACAGCTAACCGCTTGATTATCTCAATGCACAGACGTGTCTATATGCTATTGGACGTGGTGGAGGTCATACCGCATATTAGTTGAGAACTTGCTTTGTCGTTCTCAAAATATAAGCAGATTTTTTCTCCCCAACTATCCCCAATTATCACTCGCGGAGATAACAATAGAAACTTAACTGATGATGCAACATTAATACACAGCTTTCCCAGTTTGTGATCACTGACAGCCAACCTAGTACATCGAGATAAACAGCAAGGTGAGTTTTGAATACATTGTTTTGATTGATTAAATTCTGTCAAAAATGTCACACATTTGCTGATTTTTAATTTTCTAACTACTCAGTTTAACAAAACAAAAGAATATCTAGAAAACAATATACTTTTATAAATGTATTTGGTTTTTCTGACAAAAATATTTCTTTTAACAAGAATGAGGGGGGGTTCAAGACTTTTGACATTGTGTGTATGTTAATTGTAACGAAATGTTTTCAATATTCAACGGGACAAATTGAGTCTACACACCGGAACCATGTAGAAAATTCGAGATGTTTCTCCGACGTTTCGATTGTGACTAAACGTTATTCGAAATCAGAGTGAGTCAGTTTAGTTTAGTTAGTTTTAATTGAAACATCGAAGCGATTAAGATAAGAGATTCTGGATATTTGAACAGTGATTCGAATAGTCATTAATTGGAAGTAATTACCAATTCTCTGAATGTATAAGATGATTAATAACCTGCAACGATAAATTGTTGTTTTTAAGCGAGTAGAAGACATTATTGAGAGAATTCTTGCAATATTATTATAAATATTGTTTTGCTTTTTTTAAACAATATAAATGACTTAATAATTATTAAACAAAATAAAGCTGATGCGTTGATACATCACGTATATATCACAGTAAAAATAGTTGAAACTATTTTTTTGTCTTTAGTAGTCTTTACTGAAGTTTGTGTATACTATAAATAGAAAAAGAAACATCATCTACAAAAAAATATCAAATAATCTAGTGTTAGTAGGTAGCAGTTTGGAGAACTTTTAAGTCAGTTAAATCAACGCTATGAAAAATGCAAAGCATATTACGGAAAAAAATAAAATTTGTTTTTGTTTTATAAAACACATTTTTCGATATAAAACATGCTTGTAAGTTTGGATACAAAACCTTTAGATCTATCAACTTTGATCTTAAAATCAGTTTTAACGTCAATTTGCAATTAGTAGTTACCTACGTTAATCAAAATAAATATTAATTAACAAGCAAATTTTACAGTCATATTGATAATTAAAAATTATTATTTATAAATGTTTCTTAAGTATGCAGTAAAAGTCTGGTAACTATAGCTTGTCAAAAAGGCGTATCAGTTATAAAAAAAAAACAGTGCATCCAGTGTTTTGTAATATCTTGCCATACATATAATTAAATGACACATTTAGTAAAACCAATATATTTTTTTTAAATTTCAGTCAAAAAGTCTATTTTTTTACTTGAAAATTGATAATATTATAGATATAAACTGAAACTATATTTTTAAAATATTTTTTTGAAAGTTCAAGAAATACGATTGTATATATTTGACTTGGACTTTTTTACTTTTCAGTTATGAGTTATGACACGATCTAAATTTACTTCAGAATAATGAAGACACTCATGTAGCCTATCCACAATAGGTATTTTACTCGCAATTTAAAAAAAATATATTCCGAGTTATATAGAATATACTATCGATTGATCTGTTATAGCTGTACAAATTTACTGAAAAATTTCACTCAAGAAGCTCCACATTGACTGGATTGATTAGGTTTGTCCCATGCTACTACCCGCTACTGCAATCAATTATACGACGATGCAATAAATTGATGGCAGATAGAAATTCACAAATTTGCTGAGCAAGTGATTGTATTGTTCACGAAAAGTTGAACTTAACAAAGTTAGAGAGGCGTGTTCAAATTTCGTAAGAACTTTCTCAACGTTTCCGATTACCATTGATCGATCTTGTGGCTTGTTTTGGTTATGAATTTGAATTATACTAGAACAGTTTTAAATAATCATCCAGTTGCTCTCAGCTTGTTGTCGCTTTGTAGTTTTTCTTAATGAAACGCTGTTATTTTGAACAGTTCGCTGCCAGAAACAAAACAGGTCCTTGAACGTACAATTAAATTTCAGAAAGTAAAAAGATTAGCATGGAATAGCGCCATTCAAATTATTCGGAGTGGAAAGAATCAAAACCATTTCATCAGCAGGTAAGGTGTTGGCTACAGTATTTTAGTTTGGAATATCCAGGGTAGATTTTCCTATCGATTTGAGGACTTACATTGCAGAATTCTCAACTTTTTTTTAAAAGTTTTAGTTCAGAGATTATGTATGGACAAACCAACGCGAACTATTGAGTCATTCTTTTTAACGATAATTTCCGTCCAATATTGTTCGTTTAACATATAAGTAGGTTTCGAACAATTGCGATGGGAAGTACCTCATCCGCCATATAATCTAGACTTATATGTCTATCATCTTTGAACTTATTGAACCGAAGAGTTATTTTGTAATGGTTATTATTCGTAAATTGCTTGAGTGTTGGAACAAATGTGTAATAAAATAGGGAGGTTATATTGAAAAAAATATATACATTATTTTGCTGTCTGGATTATTATTATTGTTATATAAGAAAGTTTTTTTCAAATAGTAATGACAGAAAAGATTAATATTAATGGGTGACCTAAATGCCAAAGTAGGGATAGACCATGAAGGGATTGAGAAGGTTATGGGGAAAAATGGAATAGGCATAAGAAATGATAACGGTGAACGGCTGGTTGAACTCTGTCTAGAAAATGAATTATGAATAGGCGGAACGATATTCCCGCACAAAGATTGTCATAAAATAACATGGACCTCACCAGATCAACAGACCCAAAATCAAATAGATCATTTAATGATTAGTTGTAAGAGGCGAGGTTGCCTACTGGATGTTCGAAATAAAAGATCCGCAGATATAGGAAGCGACCGTCATCTGTTACTAGGCGAAATAAAAATAAGAATATGTGCCAATAAAATAAAAGAACCAGCCCTGCATAGAAAACACTATAACATCGAGAAGTTGAAACATAACACAATTCAAAGAGAATGGAACACCTGCTTGGAACAGAAAAGAAATATACACCACATGGAAGAAACTATAGAAGAAAAATGGCAGAAGGTAAAAGAAACAATACATGAAGTCGCACAGGTAACATTGGGATATAAAGAGGAGAAAAGGAAGGAGTGGATAAGTGAAGACTCATGTAAGCTAATTCAGAAAAGAAAAGACATAAAAGCTAGAATAAATGCAGCGACAATCACAGAGACTAGGAAACAGCTAAGTAGAGAATACCAGGAAATAAATAAGCAAGTAAAAATCAGTAAGACGCGATAAAAGATTATGGACCGACAGTATTGCGAAAAAAGCAGAAGAAGCAGTAATGACAAATAATATAAGGGAATTATATAAGACCACTAAAATATTAAGTAGAAGAAACTATAACAACCAAAAACCTATACAAAATAAAGAAGGAAAATTACTGACAACGAGAGAAGAACAACTTAAAAGATGGCATGAATATTATAGTGAATTACTGACAGAAGCTGAAAATGTGCAAAATGAATCAAGCAATACCACAACAGAAACAGAACCAATCGATATTGATGCAAGGAAACCAACAAAATATGAGACAAAAGAAGCTATAACAAAAAAAAAAAATTTTAGCTAATATATTACACCATCGTATTAACAACAAAATTGACGAGATGTTAAGGAACGAACAAGCTGGGTTTAGAAAAGAAAAATCGTGCATTGACCAGGTAGCTACAACAAAATTAATAATAGAAGAAACAATTGAGAAGAATTCATCATTCATATTGGTTTTTGTAGATTTTGCAAAAGCTTTTGACAGCATCAATCATCAAGCGCTGTGGAGAATTTTAAAAGAAAAAGGTATCCCAGGAAAAATCTTGCGATTAATTAAAATAATATATGACAAATCAACATGCCAAATATTACATAGGAGATTTTTAACAGACAAAAATAGAACAACACAAGGTTGTATACTGTCACCCTTACTATTCAATATCTGCCTAGACTACGTCTTAAAAAAAGTAATTAAAACCAGGAACGGTATATCATGGAATCGGCTAAGAAATGTTAAACTTGCAGATCTAGAAGATCATATTTGCCTAATGTCAGGAACAACTCAAGATATGAAAGATATATTGGAGAACTTAGTAAAAGAATCGGCACAAGTAGGTCTTGCAATAAATATAGAAAAAACAGAACAAATGAGAATAGGTTTAGAAGGAAATGAAGGAAAACTTTATGTCAATGAAAAGGAGATAAGAAAAGTTCAAGAATTTTGTTACCTAAGCAGCGTAATCAGTACAAAGAGTGGTTCGCCAGAGGATTAAGAAAGCACACGGATCATATGGCGTGTTAAAAAATATATGGATGTCATCTCAAATTAGCCAGAAAACAAAAATACAAATCTTTAACAGCAATGTGAAGTCTGTGCTGCTGTATGGATGTGAAACGTGGTCTATGTCTAAGAAATTTGTAAAGACTACAGGTGTTTGTAAATAAATGTTTACAAAAAATTTTAAAAATCTTCTGGCCAAATAAAATAACAAATGTAGAATTATGGAGACGAACCAAGCAAGAACCAATAAAAAGTGAAATCATGAAACGTAAATGGAATTGGATAGAACACACATTGAGAAAACCTGACGATGACATAACTAAAGTAGCATTAAATTGGACCACAGTAGGCCAAAGGAGAAGAGAAAGACCACAAATAAGTTGGCGAAGAAGTACAAATGAAGAATTAAATAAGGTGGGAAAGTGCTGGCGGGAAGCAAAAGCGCTGGCTAAAAACAAGAAGAAATGGAAAAGCTTTGTGAAGGCCTTATGCTCCACCTCGGAGTAAAAGGAACATATATATATTGACAGAAAATCAAGATAAACCATGTTTTTTTTAATTGATTTTGTCTCAATTTAGTTAATAATATCAACCTAATATGCAGAATCTTTAGGAAAGGTATGTCATGTACTTAAATTTGTTTTTTTTGTAATAGTAAAAGTAAATAAACAAATAAATAAATACTCATCAAAAGAAAATCCTGATAAAAAAGACTGATAATATAAAAATTAACGATATTAATTCGTAATTCAATTAAGACGGGATCAAAGATGAACAAGGACTTAACAGCTAAAAATAACAGGGGAATTCGCCCTTTCCTCGTAAGAGCCGATAGCTCGAGATGCGAAATTAATGTATATTAATTGAGACATATTAATTTAATAAGAATACCCAGTTGATGGAGAAAGCCCTCGAGCTATTTCCAGAATGCTGGTCCTCCAGTCCCCTTATTAGGGAAGTCGACTCGTTTATGTTCAATAACATGGTCCACCTACAGATCACATTTCTTTATATTCCTCTTGCATTAGCATACATAATCAAATATTTTGTCGTACAAGAGACCTAGATTTCGCAGACGATTAAGACTGAATATGATTCAATCTAGGCGGTTCTGTTTGGCTGAGTAAGATTACAAAATTTCTTGAACACAATGAAATAAGGATCATAAGATTATAATTAATTTTGGAGAACCTTATTCAGCTTTCAAACTCTTTTTAAAAGAAGAACATCTTGAGTTAAATAAATCAACATTAGATCCTAATGCATTACAAGAGAATGTACATGTAATTAAAAGTGAATTTAACAAATAGTTTGTCGAAATACTAGGTATTATATTTTTTTTCCTATATCTGACGTGATACGTCGACAAATCAAACAGAAGAAATTTGTGCAATATATTGAATCCACTAAATTATTAAAAAATTTATAAACAAAAAATATATCCAAGAAGTTTTTTCTTAAACTTAAACTCTTCAGTTTATAAAAATACAAAATATCTTCTTTCTAAAAATAACGTCTAATTCTATTATATGCATAATTATAATTTTCTGTACAAATTCTAGCCGCCTCACATGCATATTATACAGAGTGTCCGGGAAAAGGTGGAAAATCTCTCGGGTGCAAACAGAACATGAAAAAATAAAATGACAAGTTCCTATAAATGTTTTTCATATGTGTTCCAGAAGGACACCATCGGTTTTTCTTGAATACCTTTTATATTAAGTACTTAATATAATTTAATAAAAATTTAATGTGATGGACATGACCTCTTAAAATAGTATCCTATTTAGCTTTTTCAGTTTACCAGGGGCGGGCTAAGCTTTACAACTTATTGCCTAAATTTTTAAAATCCTGTACGATAAAGACTAAAATAATAAATCTGGGTGGCTTCAATTTTATACTAAAAAAGGTCCTCCTGCTTATTGTCGATAAAATGAACCGTTTACGAGAAAAATAATAAATAATAAACGAATTCATGTTATATTTTTAATAAAAAGGGTCATGATTTCTATTTTTTTATCGAAAAAAAAAAATTCGATACGAAAGTCATTCAAACAAAGTTTCATTTTAATATGTTTGATCCGAAAAAATACAAAAAAACGCAATGGTATCCCAGGAGGCATCATAAACTCTGCATGTAATCTACTTGACATACATTTTTGATACTTAAACATTTTCTTAATAAAGGATAACCCTAAATAAAAAATAGATATTATCTAGATACTTGCTTCCTTCTTAGGTTGGCCTAAAAAACTTTTTCTATATACTTGTATCTCATAAAAATATTTCGCATAACTTGAAAATATGTTACCCCTAACACATGAAAAAAGAATTACCAATTCTTATTCAGTTCCAACCCTGGCATTTTTGTTTGGTTATCCAGCTCTTTTTCAAGCGATAAAATGTTCTTGTGGAAGACAAAAGCATGTATTATTAATGCATCCAGTAGGTAATCCATTTTCAACCAGACAGAATATTTTGCCAGCGAAACTTCCGTATTCCAGCTTAAAATGTTATGATAAACCGCACTTGTTAAAATACATAATCTAATCTCGAATGCCATAAATAATGCGATATAAAGGCTATTATATTATCCCAGATATAACAATCATTAGGAGCTGTTTCAACAGGCGATTTATCAAATTTCTAACAGACGCAGCTTCGACTTCTGTAAAGCACGGCGAGTAAATCTGTTCGGCGACGGGGTTATTTATTTCTCGTGTTTGGATAACAAACAACATAACAAAACTGCCACGATGATAAAATAAACCCATAATCGCCGATTCATTTTGAAAATTAATTTCATAGCACAGATACAACATAGCTCGAATTTTATATAAGATATAATTTTGAATGTATCAGTTCCTATTTACTACAAAAATTACAGAGTTGTTATACAGAGTGTAACAAAAAAGAAACTAATTCCATTAACTACCTATATTCGCTGCATGCAGAGTATGGGGCGGGAATAATGAAGTATATGGTAGCGCTTGCAGTGAAGACAAATTGCATTAATCTACGCTGTCAGTAATAGCATGTCAGATCATATGTGTGTCACAAAGTATAAACTAGATTATATTTTGTGATGTGTTTACAAAAGTTATTTCGATAACGAATGCAACTGAGGATAGTTATGCCATCTTTTCTACAGGACAAAAGTGAATTTTCCAATGAGGAAACTTAAACTTACAATATTACCCGTGTCAAAATTAGGGTTGTCACTTTCTTCATAACAAAAAATTCAGCTATGGGATATCATCATGTCCAAATGATGTCAATAATTATTCTTTAAAATATAAATGTTAAATGTAAATTTCAAAATAGTACAGTTAAACTTTACATTAAAAGAAAAAATTCAAAGGGAAAGGAAGTCTTATCAACTCACAATCTTATTATTCAATAGTGACGACCAGTTTTGAGGTAAAATTTTGCACTACATCTTCAGGTCATACAAAAGGATATCACAATTACAAGTGTCACTAAATCCAATGCAAATTAACATCCATAATAATATGTATTAATTACCTAGTTATCAGTCGAAATATCAGTCAAAATCAACTTAAACTGCAGACCAAATACAACAACGTTACAAGTACATATTGCTAAATCTAAAATTTGTCAGCACAAAGATGAAATGAAGTGCAAAATTTGATCTCGAAGCCGGTCGTTACTATTGAATAAAGGATTGTGAAATGATGGGACTTTTCTTTCCCTTTGAATTTTAAAAAATGGATTCACATTTATCAATGTTGAATTTATTTAAAGAAAATGCAGCTATATTAATTAGATTTTTATTTAGCATTTCTGCTGCACCATAGACATGATCGATCATATTTATATTTACACTGAATTACTGAAGTAAAAATGAACAACGCACAACCACAACAAAAAAAAACAGCATGCAACATCACGTTGTTCCCAAACCTCAAACATATAACACTCAGTGCATTCTAAATCCCCGGAAATCTTCGCTGAAATTTGTGACCAAATTGCTATTGTGTAGTGTAATGTAGAAATGATAAACTTAGCAACAATAACTACCGCTACCAATGAGAAGATGATATAACCCGTTATATGTTTATTTAGGAGAGTTCATTATTGCTTCCAGTAATTTTCCCGTTGATGTTCTATTGAGAATGATAATGTGTCTTTTGGATGTTGACCGCAGCCGGTCTTATTAAGCCGCGTTTTCCTAGGAACGTGACAGAGACGAGACGGATTTCGGGAATGTTGCACAAGTGCAAAATTTGTCAGACCTGTGGAAAATCGGCAAGGTGGCAACCCTAGTCACAATTCATAAAGATTAAGAACTTACCAGATTTTTAATAATATTGCAACTTTTCTACTTAACCACGTAGATGCCACTGTACACATTTGTTGTGTAAGTGCCAGTCCCTGTGTCAAATACTTTTAACTAAAAAATATTTTTTCCAAATCGATAGATGGAAAGCACGCAACTAGTGGCCACCACACTCCCCTAATTTTGGTTCGTTAGATTTTAATTTAGTTTGTGGGTTCATGTGTGACGATGTTTATTCTGAATCGATGGAGATACTTAATTAACTGAAAAAACCGTCTTATAAACGATACTGAATAGTTTTGCCAGAAACCAGATTTTTCAAAATATTAGATTTTCAGTCATTAGAAAAGCCTATTTCTTAGGCAGGCGGACATATAGCCAGTTATTAGTAAACTAAAATATGAAACTACTAACTCAAGCGAACGAAATTACATATGTAACAAAAAACATTTGTTTGCGTAAAAAATTCCTAAATCTGGTTCCTATGTTCAGAGACACTCTGTATAAAATCACTTCGGGCATTTAATATCCCCGAAAATTATTTACAAATTGATCTTTTGAACGTTCCTTTGGAAATTTAAATTTAAAACTGTCTCTCTGACAAAATCGATTTTTTATCGAAAAAGAAGAGTTTTAGGACAAACTAAGAGCTGGGCTATCTGATATGTATTTTTGAGTACTCAATTTTTGTCAAATAAATAAGTTGTAGCAAAAAATAACTTAGGAGATGCATATTTCGACCTCTTCCAAGAGGTAGAAATGTTCGAAAAATAGCTGAGGTGTTACACATGCATTAGTAGAAAATTTGACTATTATACCTTTTTTGGTTTTCAAATTACAGCCGCTATTCTATGTTTTTTGGAAACTTTGGGGTATATCTTCTAAGGGGTGAGCATTTTACTAAGGTCATTTTTGTGCAAACGTGTTCATTTTGGCTGTAGAATCACCGGTACCATTTGTGCTACTTCTTTTGAAAACACCCAGTATATGACTCTCAATATGTGAGTTCCAAGCCATATAATATTCTAAAGTGGAACGCATTAGAGAATTATGTAAAGTGAAATTACTGAAATCTCGAGTTTGTCGTTTAATGAAACCACACATTCTAAAACATTTGCTCAAAATATCCTCATGTGAAAGATGAATTTCAGTTCAGTATTTTATGCCCAAATTTCTCACTCTATTTACTCTCTCTAGATTAATGTATCCAATAATCAATCACACAAATATTCTTCTTACGGGTAAATGTAACGAATTTACATTTACTATGGTCCAACTGCATGCCATGGAAAACACACCACTTAGCTAATTAATTTAAACCGTTTTTAGAATCCTTAACCTATACAAATAACTTTAAATCTTCAGCAAACATTACATGATATTAAATTGTGTGTGTGTGTAAAGAGAGATCATGAAAAGAGAAAATAAAATTGGTCCCAGATGACTACCATGAGGAACACCGAAAGTTACTATTATTTCGTGTGAAGAAAATTCTTTAATATTAACAGCTTGAGTTCTATTTACTAAATAAGATTTCATGAACAATAACAAATTCGCAAGTCAAACGTTTTTCGAAAATAGGCCCGCTTACACGCACGGTTTTTCTCAATGTTTTGGAGCGTACCTTTCAATCGCAAATGCCAAATATGTGGGTTTATATTCCCTGCAAGACAGGCCAGGAGCGGTTCTCGTCTCGCGTGCTTGGACTGCAGGTTTAAATTCGCATTATCATTTACAAACTAACTGTTATATATTTTCTAGCAAGTGACACATTTTATTTCGCTTTTAGTTTTTACTAAAATAATGTCCTGCTCGAAGGGCAATTCAGAGAAGTTTAACAAATTCTGCAGAAACTTATGATTTTTCCATAATTATGAAAAATGAAAAGTGACGATTACAAAAATAAAAATCCGAGTAAAAATCTAAAAAGTTGGGCATATGAAAAGTTATCAGGAACCATAAAGTTGCTATTAATTTTTCTGAAGCACGTATGCATTTTCTCATTACTGTGTTCTGTGCTGATATGTATGTTCCAACTAAATTTAAAATGAAGTCAAATATTAAGTTGTCCATTCGTAAGTAGTTTTTGAAATGTTCAGGATAAGTGGCATAAGACTATTATGATCTGTGCGTTACGATTTTCCCGCTATTTTTTAACCCAAATTTTTCTTAACGTTTCATTTTTTCTGAATTAATAAAAACCTATAAGCCAGCACATGCGCGACAGTTTCTATTTATTTTTCAATATTTTTGAAATTTGCAGAAACTAACTCAGGGTTCTCAGCAATTTTTCAGATCCAAATTCTCTGACATTTCCAGGTTTTTCCTGACATACTTTTTTAAAATTTCCTGACAAAAAGCATACAAAATATCATATTTTTAAAACTTAAACCAAAGTAAAAACAAGTCAAATGATAAGGCATAAATGAGATTATTCGATGTCAAGTAAGTGACATGGATATTTAATTTAATTAGAAATATATATTTCATTCATTGCAACAAATTGTACTATGTTAAATAATAAAAAATATTAATATTTAAGAAATCTAATAGAAATATGTATATAATATATATCTCTGTGTTAATAAATTGCTATTGATTTAAGCTTTATTAATTTGCTGTCAAATTTTTCTGTTTGAAGATATTTGAATGATCAAGACGGAATGGGGAAAGATAATAGTTTCAGTGTAAATGAAGATAATTGGCTCTGACGATTCCTTTGAATAATAGCAGCGTGCTGAAAATGAGTGTTGAGAGTTAAAAATTCATGCTCCGCGGGAATTAAGTATACATATCATAGACAAAATTCAGCAACAACTTGACCTGAGTAGCCCACTCTTTATAGAAGAAAACTTTGCTTGAAGTTTTGAAATTTTCCCAATATTCAGGCTATGAAACGAGCGTGTTGACTGCGAAATAAAAATCTGATACAGAATCTGCTGTTCTTACCTTCAACTTTAAATGACTGCATCACTTGTTTTATTATTTTCATGTTTAGTTGTTTAGTGCATAGAAATAGGCAACTGTGTGCGTTCATTAAATAAAGAATTTAGACACGGCATGAGTAGAATTCAGAAATTTTCCCTGACGACAATAAAAATTTCCTGATTTTTGACAATTATTGGCACTTTCCCTGACGTTTCCCTGACAAAATTCAAATTCCCTGACATTTCCAGGTTTTTCAGGTTTTGCCTGACGCTGAGAACCCTGTAACTACAATACGATATGGGCATGTAATTTAGCTATAGATAACTAAAACAGGGTTGACGCGTCATGTGGAACTTCCAAATTGGCGGAAATTCCACACCCCACTCCAAACTTTTGCATTTATAAAGACTTTTTTGGGCTGGATGCTACAAATCTGCAATGATGGTGTCTAGACATGAAGCGTTATTCTTTTTAACAATACACACTTGCAGCGTACCCTTCAAAATCTAGCTCCAGCGCGGCACTCTAATCCGTCGTTCCTAAAACGACCGATTTAAGTGTACGTGTAAATGGATTTATTCAGTATATAACTTCGGTAACGTTCAATAAAGTAATATAAGTTTCTTTGAAAAACTATGACTTTTTTTTAGTCTCTGTGTTAATAATATATGACATTGATCTAGCTTCGGTCTAAATAATCAACGTTTATTCGAAATGATAAAGGTGCAATAAGTTACTGTTTCATTTTATTACATTTATTTTAGTTTACAGTTTACTTGTTTAGAAAATGTATATCAGTAAAAATAGAAATATAATATGAAAATAAACTAAAGAAAGAGAGATACTGCAAAACTAAAGCGTGAAGCCAAAACATGTGTGTTGATAAATTCAAGTTCGAACAGAAAAATTGTGCGACACAGATGCATACGACTTTTTGCTTATACATTGAAAAATATCAACGCGCAAACACGAATAACATGTATGCTGGTTTATGTTCAACTTTAAGTTCAACATCTTTTATAACATCTAAAATTCTATTAATCCTACCCATTTACTGATTTTATTGAACATTTCGGGTTTATATTCTTCTTTTAATATCACCTTACCGACGATTAATTCGTTTGACGATACAAAAGTAGCGTACAACAACGGCCCCTTGTTAAAGTTAATTTTATTAAATTTCCTTAAAATAGCCCCAATTTATTTCCATCGGCCCAATGTCTAACCGAGTAACAAAAGATAATTGGAACTCTATTATCAGGGGGCACAATAAAGATCTTGCCGAAACTGTTCAAACATTCCTCGGAAATGGAAAAGGGGAGACTTAATGGAAAGGATTATTTATGTACAGTTAAGGAAGTCGATTAAACCTTTATTTAAATTGGTTGTAATTATAATTTTATTATTTTACAAAGCGCTGCTGTCTGGCGCCTCGCGATAGATGAATCGCTACTGTCGATACAAAGCACTACGAAATATATAAATGAGAAAGGCGATTATATAGAATGATCTATTCAAACACGAGCTACTTCAGTAGCAGTTTGTTAACCTAATCTCATGAAAACTGGTCATTTCGTGATTCAAAGTTGTGATAACTTTTTGCACAAAAGAGAATAAGTTCTATCAGCAATTCTCAAAAGACTTACTTACTTACTTACTCAAGAGTTTATAGTTTTTCTTTAAAGTTTAAAATAATTTTTTTTAAAGGTAATAAATCACTAACTTTTAATAACCTTATAATTATGTAAAAAGAAACTTTGTATTTTCAAAAATTTAATTATTAATAGAAATATTGGTATAGAGTTAGAAGCATGGTTAGACATATGCCAATATTAAGCAAGTTATACTACGCATTGGTTACATAAACTATACGATATACGTCAGTAAAGCATAGTCCTCTTGGACGTGAAATTTGCGACTGTTCACGCCTGCTTATATTTTTTAATTAATATTTTTGGCTAATTAGGACGTTTTTACCTATTATTATTTTTGCGCGAAAAAATGAGAATAACTTCACCCCACTACATTCGCGTAGCGTGAGTCGAAGGAAGAAGACTGAAATATACCGCTGAACCACCGACACGTGATCGCACAAGTATCGTTCTTAGAGTGTTTTTCCGATAAGCTGAAATTCAAAATAGTCTTTTCTCCACCCAGAACTTCATCCATCGCTGGAATAAAGGTGAGTGAAGTTTTCTCCCGCATTTTGATTAAGCTATTTTTTCTTTACCGCATTTAAAACTTTTGTATATCTAAATTCACAAAAAACTACAGTCCATTAACAAAATAAACAACAGCGACTTTCATGCGAATTCAACAATTTCGCAAACAAAACATTTCAGGTAGTTAATGTTATGTTTCTTCGATTTTTTATTAATGCAATTAGTCACTCTGAGAACGAGAAATTCGTAAATTAATAACAGGATAAATTAAAGAGCTCTGCATATAACAGATGCATTGTCAAAATGGTATGGACTATTTTTATAAAACTAATAAAAAGCCTAGCTAAAACGCCCAGTATAATGAATTTGATGCTTTTGCTGGTAGAAGATAATGCATTCTCATTCTAAAAGTTTTCACATCTTTGTTTTTTACTGCTAATGAACACCCCAACAAAGTGCATAAATAAATAAATCTAAGAGAAACACAGGAGTGAATTAGTGTCCTTTATTCCTCATCTTGCAATAGACTAACACACACACACTAAAGCTACGGATAGTAAAATCTGTCGTGCGCCACTCATACGTAGTTTTTATATGTACATCTTTTCTTTGCATGAATTCTGCAATAATTTCCAAATGATTTTTAAGGAAAGTACCAGCTGTAATATCCCTGAAGCCGGCCATAGACCTCGTGATTGTCATTGTGAGAGGGTATCTTGACACTTTCCACCCTACACAGTTTGGTTTTGTTGTGATCGCTTGTCACGGTCACCGATGACCGATGAAAAATGACGAGGTCTATGAACGGCTTAAGACATTGATATGTATGAGATAATTTTATGACAATCGAAAGCACGTTGCTTGGTAATAGTCCGACACTGAAGGCTATTACCAAGCAACGTATTTGAAAAATTTTACATCAAATTACGAGGTATTTGTCAATGTCAATTTTTTTACATTTTTTTTAAATAAGTCGCAACATAACAAAACAACTACTTATTTATTAAAAGTACAACTGGTGAAGATACAGCTATTAAAATTTAACGCAACATTAGATAGGCTATTTTTTACTATAGAAGATCTATTACCACGCATAGTATTTATGATCTTGAACCTTTGGATTGTTATGACGAGTAATTTTCAGCAATTGTTGTTATTACACTCCATTTATTGCCAGTTCGCTAACAGTAGTTGACCTGTGCGAATGGTTTATCTTTTTGTATTTTATATTTAGGCAATAGCCTCAGCAGACGATTTAGTCCATCCATTAATAATAATTTTTCCAACAGGGACGTTGTCGTACCAATTATCCCCAAGTATTTTATTTTCCAATTTGGATTCAGATCAGTTTATGAAAAAGACGTATGTACAGCAGTTTTCACTTTCACTACTGGCAATCAACCATTTACTATTTGCTTTTTGAACAGCCTTGGCAGGCTTTACTGAACACCTGATTATATTCAATGTGATTTGATGGAGAGCCATCGTTATTTTTCTTGATCTGAAAAAAATCCAAGATACAGGCGACACTAATTCTGCAGCAGCAATATGGTAGAATTTACAAGACCTTCAGGGTTTTTTCATCCCAGAATAATATTATTTACTTCTGATAAACTTAAAGAAACTGAACTGGTCTTACGATTACATGAATCTGTTTGCAGTTTCTTCCTGGTTGCATCGCGAGCATCTTGGACAGGTTTAAAATATTATGCTGTTAAACGGATCAACCATAATCTTATAGTCATTATAGTACTTTTCCTCTAAAAGTTTACATGAAACGTTCCACATAATCTTTACTGTTGCTTCTTTGAATTCTGTCCCATGCTGCTCATATTGACCGCCCAATCTTTTAGTATCAATGCCAGTTCTTCTATGGTTGTGGGTTCATTTAACTCTTATTCTCGTTCACATCAAAACTCCAAAAATATTCCTTACGTGTATTTATGGTATTGTTATGGATTTTTTTCTTTAATTAGTGCGTCAATTGAAACTTTAAAAATATAATAGTAACGTTATTAGTAACGTACCTTATTTGGGCAGGGAACTTACTAATTTGTGCTGTATGGAAACATTTACTTAGATTTTTCCATTTTGTTATTTAATTACCTAGTTAGGTACTGTTTATTATGTCTCTGAAGTGAGCTATAAAATGGAATTACGAAAGATGCTAACAACTACAACTTAAGCAAATGACTTTATTCACATAACACTTCAAAATGAATATAAATAGATCACTTCATCATTAATACTGGTAGAAGGATCGGCTATAATATATTGATTTTAAATAGGTCTTAGCCATCGATGTCGAGGAATAGATCCAGTTTGAAGTGGAAGCGCGTTCTTAGGCTAAAAATAAACGTGATTCTCGGTGTTCGAGTAACTGTAGAGATGATTGTGGATCTGCAAGCTGCTCGCTGTCCATCCGCTTCTAAAATAAGCCAGTCCAGGAAAGAGCACAGGGTGTGTGGTTCGTTTCAGGAAGAAGACAAGAACTAAAATAGTTCTTTATGTACCCAATATCAGGAAAACAGATTATTTTGAAATTTGTCTGGTGTGACGAAATTTGCGTTGGGCATCTTTCAGTTGCACAGATTATACGTATTTTCATTAATGAATAACTCAACTGCTTGAAATTATACAGGGTCTCGCATAAGAACTGATTTAGTATATAATTTAGATACATCAATTGATCAAGATCATTAAGATATATCGTAAGATGATAATTAGTGGACATGACACGAATTATTTTTGTTCTTTGGTCAATTTAAAATATGGGTGATAAATGCATAGTCTACGACTTGCTGACCCTATGATGCTTGTAGTTCACAAGTTTAGCAAAGGTAAACAAAGATAGAATCGAATATGCTAATGAGAACATACATTAAATTGGGCCAAAGAGCAACCAAAACTCATATGGAATTAAGGACGAGCCTTCACTAATTATTATCTTGCGAAGAAATCTAGAGGGTTCAGATCAGGCGATCTTGGAGACATTAAAACAGGTAGATTTCTTTGTTTCGGGATATTTGAAGACATTAGTGTATGGTACTCCTGTAAATAGCCTGGAAGAGCTGCAGCTACGGATTAATCAAAACTGTCAAGAAATCCAAACCAAGGAGGGTGTTTTCGAAAGAGTTCGAATACTGTTGAGACGAAGATGTCGTGCCTGCTTGGAAATGGATGGAGGGCACTTTGAACATCTTCTGTAACTTTGTTTTTTGTTTGTTAAAAGCTACCTTTGTCGGTTTATTCCTAATAAAATAAAATGTTTGAAAAACGAATAGTGATCCATATCTCCGCAACCGTTACTTTGCGGACCCATGTTTATTAAGACTTTTCTGCTTATTTTGGTTCATACTATTACCTCCTGAAATATTTTATACTCTTTTTTTAACACCCTGTATACAGGTAAGTTTGGCTAAAATAGAACATATTGAGTGTCTCTATATGTACCTGCTCTGTGTCGGTTCTTATCTGGGATATTCTATGTTTACGTATCATTGCATCATTAAAGTTCTGGACGTGGTCAAGTGGTCGAGCGGTTTAAGGTGTCAGGGTGTCAGTACTTGAATCGATGTGGTCAGTCCATCGTGGGATCAAAGCCAGCGACCTTAGATTAGCTATATTCATGGGGAGGATTGGCATTCTTTTGTGGGTAGGGTGGAAGAATGTTGACTTGGGTCAATATGAGAGATTGATACCGGTTGACGTTTGACCGCCCCCCTAATTAATGAGGTTGTACAGGTTTCCCTCATTTTTATTATTTTTAATTTGTTAGCGATATATGATATATATTATAATAAAAATTAAAAAATATGTTATATCTGTACAGTTGGCTTAATTAGGCAAACTTACTTTTTCCATATTTTCTAACAATTATTGTATTAACAACTCCAGCCAAAAGTGCCTTAAGTCATAAGTCCCTAGTCTACAGATAACCTCCAGCCTAATGGATCTCCGGCCCTGATTAAGACGCTGGAAATATTCTGAGTGTATCTTCTAAATTAAGATCTATTAAAAAAGTTAACATCAGAATTTGTTACTACCTTTACAACATCATAATGGCACTTTTATGCAGTAATGTTAAGATCTATAGTATCATGAGGCAGGCCCAGCAAAAATAGAGCAGTTCCTGAAAGTAAGAAATCCAGCAGTAATGAGCAATGGGCAGTACTTGATCGTACCATTTGAAATGGCAGTAGTTGTACAAAATTTTGAACCGTGATAGATCCCCCGGCCTATGCCAATGCACCTAAACTCCAGATGTAATTAACAATATCAGAAGAGAAACTCCAACAGCTTTATGTACGAATCGAAGTTGTGAAGGCCTTTTTGTATCCGTACATAATGCTATCATTATATATAGTATCTTATTTGTATTTATTTTGTTCTAATTATTCTTCATGTTCACGTTTACTGTTGAAATTTAATTATTTCTGTTTGGTAAACTGAGAGATGGCGTTTTGTTAACGTGTTACCCCTTTTGTAATCACATCCCAAATTAGTACAAAGGAATAAAACTTTACTAGGAACTGAATATATATGGGATCCAAAATAATTCAAACACGAATTACACGGCTGACCAAATACGGAATCTATAATTGATTTAGTACACCCCTATTCGACTGAACTGCTTCACAGGATTCGTGGCGAACTAATTACATTCCAGGACATCATAGCAAAGGATCTATTGTCCATGAATCTTTACGATTCCGCAAAGGCAAGTTATGCTACAATTTATTTCCTTGAAACCACGCAGTGAAGTCTCCCGTAAAACCGTAGTAAGGGAAGTCGTAAATTCTCCCGTAAAACAATACTATAATATTGAAATGTAGCCGTATTTCATAGATTCGAATATATTACATTCAAAGTTCATAATTTTGCTTTATTATACGTCTGGAACGGTTTTATTAAAGTCGTTGAACTGGCATAAAAACATTGACTGTCCAGACATTTAGCAACGCTAAATAGCAAAAAAAAAAGATACAAGTATAATATAATAGGTGGATTAGTTTAAATAATCTAATACAAAATAATTTTATGAAAAAAAAACAAATGGCACAAATTTTACATAATTGCCTTGTCTTCACGGTCGCCATGGTCGCAGTTTCTGATTTAAATCATCCAATGGTGAGAAAGTATCAACTTTATTTTTTTATTTTACATAGTATTTTTCATATTTTTATTTGTAATTATTATTATTATTATTGCCCTTTGGGTTTCTAGTGCTTACGTTTACTTCTAATATATTTTCCCAAAAATGTGTGGTTTTCGGATACAAACAACAAAGGCATTTCGTCTTTTTATGAAGTGTTGATACGAAATGGACATGGATGAGATGGGAAAAATACAGTGCCGTAATAGGGAATTAAACAAACAAATTTGAAATAAAGTGTCTGAGAAAAGGAAACAAATAACAATATTTATGGTATAATAGCAGCGACTGTTACATTAATGGAGTTCAAAATAATGAATAAATTTAGTAGGTACATACAATTGTCGACTTCCGCTATAAATTAATTTGATAAAATAGTGTACATTTAAAAAAAAATTATAAATGATAAATGCAGTTTTACTAAGACTAGAATCAATTGTGATCATTCTACCTTACGTATTCGCACGAATAAGTTTCTTAGACTATTCGTACACAAAATAAATCTTAAAATTTTTTATCTAACCAACCGTTGCCAATGGTTTACCGCGTTAGACTGTTTATGATCCTATGGTCATATTTCATACAAAATACGTATTTAAATCAATTTTATTTTTGAATATTTATTGTCACTTGGATCCAGATGCGTTCTCGAATACAGTTCAAAAACCAAAAATTATAGTATAAGTGGTCAGCTCCACATCCACAGTTAATTCATATTTAGAACTCAAACGCGAAAAACAAAAACGTCAAAGTAAAGATTCATTTGACAGTTGTCAATTGTTTCGAGTACATTAGTTGTGTATTATTAAGTGGTGACAATAAAGTTTGTTTTTCTACCTAAATTATTTGGAGGTTAGTTCAATGTAGAGGTTACAATATTTTTGTCCCAGTCCTAGCCTCACTTTGCATCAGAAATTAAAAACAGTTTATGACTATTATCCAAAGTGATGCTGAAGGGTGTCTACACTCGTTCGTTTATTGACTCTCGCCAGCATTCTAATATCAGAGTCGGCTTTGAACGTCTTTGTAAACTACAGTTTAATAGTAATAGATATCCATTCCTTTTGTCTCAAAACAGAAAGCGAACATTAAGAGACGATATAATAGGGATGGATGGAATGAGTAATTTCAGCAGTTTCATATTTGCAAAATACTTTATTATTTGGTTCTCTTCTACATCTTGACCTTAGCATTAAATTACTTTCTGCACACTAAATGCATCCAAATCTAAATATGTCTATGGTAATTTTATTAGTAGCAATATCGTTTATGGAAACAAACCTACTTATTTAAAAAAGTACATCTATATAAACATTATTTAAATTTCTTACTACTCAGCAGTAGTACTGACTTAAAATCTACAAAGTCCGCGTTATTATTATATTCATTCGTACCGTGAATAAATTAATATATGAGATTTAATTTGATTATTAAAAATTATTAATTTTAACCTATAATTATATTTTCATATAAAAATAATCATTGGAGTAACCCCCGCCCCCTCAGAACGGGTATTCAACTTATTTGAAGAAACAAAAAACCCCCTCTCCATCCTGGTCAGTCCGGATCAGCACATCACAGCAATCTACATGTTGTGCCTCCCAAGAATAGAACCCTGTTTCCGTCAATGAAAAACAATATACCTACTAGCTTTTCCGTTTTAATTACTCTGTGTAAACAACGTCGATAAGTGAACCCACCCATGCAAATAAAAAATTGTATTTTCTTAATCAATACGTGGAAATTGTTATGTTGAAATCTCGACTATTCAACGAATAACTTATGATTTATTTGTAATAATAACATTGCTGTATCAGTTACGCAATTACATAAGTAACTGTTACACATTTCACATCCACGCATTTGCTGGAGTACGAGTATTAACTAATAGCAAAACAGGAAAACCAGATATTATCAAAACAACACAAATATTTCAATTTTACTAATATCTTCCGATTAACAGTAGTAGTTTATATTATGTTATAATTAAACAAAAATGATAATCATAACTTTGGCAAAATAAATAATAAATTAGATCAATAAAAAATTATTCAAATATTGGATTATATGAATCATTGTCTTTTAACTTCATGACTTAGATTTTATTACTTCTTACTACAGCACCAGGCTTACGTATACAAATATTCGTGAATTATATGGATGTTCGCCAGTACATATTTATGTACGATTTTCATAGCATATCTGAAGTCATATGAGCAATTATTTTTTAATATACCTACAGCATATTTCATTTACATGACCAAAAAGTGAAAGAGAAAAACCATTTACAATCTAGAGATGGTTTGCGAGAGGTTGGTATTCAAAACATTTGAAATAGAGTAGAAATAGAGTAAGCAGTAATACCTATATGGATTGTTTTTTATGGTTCGATCGGGTTACTGTTACAGAATTTGTTTTCTGCAATCTGCAATACTCCAATGCATGCATATAAACCCTTTGTTCGTCTACTACCATCACCAGTTTGATACGCAGTGTCCGGCAGGAACTGTGGAAGATTTGATTCTATATGATATGCCTCCACTACAAGTGGATATTATTTTTAGATCGAGCATATATCATTCTAATAAATAGATGAACAAGAATTGTTTGTATTTTTCAATACGGTTATATTTCTTTGTAATAGACTTCCACCTGAGCTCTTTTGGTGTGGATTTTAATCATATTCATACGTAAACTTCTAAATCCACAAATGCCAAGATGTAGACTAGTCATGGGCATACCTTACTGACCTTATTGAATTACTTTGTTCCTTATATGCAAAAACAACGGGAAGATATGAATTGTTTCAAACTTTGTATGCTAGCAATTGATTCCACGGAAACAAAAAAAATGATAATGAATCAGTATTACATTTGTTTAACATGGTTTCGCCTTGTAGTATATTTAGCTCATTTGTTCACAAGCATGAGGATGGTCTTTAGAAAAAAGCTTAATTTTTACCATCTAATATTATTTTCATATGTAAATTTCCAATTCCACAAACGCCTCTTTAAGCTGCATATAAGCTTTGGAATTAAAATACGAACATAGAGAAGGAATTCGTCATCTCATATTTGGTCATGGTACAGAAAAAGGAATGCCATCCCCATTAGCCAGAAAGTTGCGCACATCCGAGAAAAAAGTGAAATTATAACCAATACTCACAATACTGTTGTACTAGAAAGTTCTTTACTGCCTCACAACAATGTCTGCTAACACGCGTCGCCTTTGTAATGCTATTGGTTATATAAGCTTCGCTACCATAAACTCAATGGTAATACTTGTCTGTCGAATTAGCTGAATTTCAATCTAGAATTCTGTAATATACGAGTATTGTATAAAGGCTACTCCAATGTTAATATTTAGAAACATACATGTCAGGCAGCAAACAGACAGTTTATTCTGTAACCTATAATTGAGCAGTTTAGGTGTGCCAAACTTAAATCAGGATTTCGCGTCAGATGCGTTTACCTTACATATCATAACTTTATGACTTAATTCTAGGACGAACAAGTTATTCTTACTAGGGGAGTACCATGTAGGTACAAGAAGTAACATATTTTATACCTCTAAACAAATTACAAGTTCATCGAGTGGATATGCAGCATCATAATTAGCATCACCTGTACATACAAGTATGTATACCTGAAATATGACAATTCAGCAGATATACCTAGTAAAATACCTTTTTTACCCTCTAAGCCACAAAAATTCTTAACCTTACAGACTTTAGTAAATGATGTAAAAAATATTTAAAAAAACTCGGGCATAATCAATTTATATATCTCCATTATGCTCGGTTCCACAGTTCTCTGGTTGACCTCACCTGTACTTATATTAGGTCAGAAAAGAAAGTTGCACCAATTTGAAGCATTAAAAAAATCACAATTTTCTTGACAATCGTTATGTATTTGATTAAGTAATATTATACAGAAGAAATGCGATATACTAATTGTCACAAAAAAATAATAACTACAAGTGATACAATGTAATTTCAGTTATTGTTCAGTTAATTTTACGTACTTACTTACTTGTACTTACTTATACGATTTTGTGTCTACATTTATCTTATTTTATTAAATAATTTAAAATTACATTAGTAACTGGAATTTCTGATGACCTGATTCTGATACTTGTATTATTGCGACTTTCGACTCAGGAAGTCACCTACTAAGGTGACTAAGGTAACTAGGGTTATTTTTTTTGCATGGTATTTTGGACAGCCTGCGTACTGTTACTAACACTAAATGGAACGGTCTTCACAGACCAATATCAAGTTGTAGACTTTAGATTATAGCAAAAAATTGCTAAAATGATTTATCTAAAGTAATATCAGTATACAGCACATGCCACAACTTTGTACCTGTAAGTTACAAGTTCTTTGAAGCTGCGTTCAATTTTCTGCTACAACATATATCTTTAAATTCTTCAGTATGAAAATGCTTACTACTGCAAATACTTTGGTTATCTGGATAAAAATTATCTTTTCGATTGCACCTTAGTGCCTTTCATTCAACTCTTCTCTTAATTAAGGTTTTCTGGGATCCTATAGAAAGCAATTGATTCACCAGTTAGTTACCCTTCTTGATTTTGGGTTTTTCAAGTGGCTACAATATAAATTTTGCCTTCAGAATTAGAACGCAATACAGTTTGAAATTTGACATGAAAGAATGTTTTCTCAACAACACTTAACCACCAACCAAAACGTAACGGTAATAAATACCAGAACCACAATTATTACGCCAAAACATGAAATTGACGACGGAGCGACGGAAAGCAGCAGTTTTAAAGCCTTCTCTATTTCGGAATCTTGAGAATAGACAAGAAAAAGCTGCGATTTAGCAAACGATGCTCAAACACTAGAAACTTCAACCTTCCAGTTGCAGAAATAGAAGTTTAAAATGCTGCAAAAGTTGGTTAAATGCTAGATCAAAAAGATAATTCACAAACTTATATGTAAAAATATCATGTTATGAAAATTCACACAACTGTAGCTCATATAGCCCCAAATACAAAATTGTGTCAGACTTGCTAGGATATTACTATAGAATGTACTATGTAGTATGCATTAACTACATAGTACTATAGTTTATATTCTAGTAATATCCTCGCAAAGTCTGACACAATTTGTATTTGTATATGTGCTAGAGTTGTGTACATTTTCATGACAATGTTTTTTCCGTGTATGATAAGCTGACAGACCGAAGTGTATAATGAAAGAAAAAAATTTTTTTTGAAGATAATACAATTATTAAAAACACTTTTCTTAAAATTGTTACTTAATGCCTTTCTCTCGTATCTTATAATAAAATATAGTGGATGGATAATGTCACCGAAGAAAGATTTCACCGATCTATAGATGTGCCCTTTATACACTGCCAAGACGCTTCCTTATCCATTATAACATCATTTGTTATTACCCAGTAGCAACTGTCAGAGAATCATTAAATTTATTCTCCCTCTGGAAACGGAACTATAAGGCATTAAGTGAATGGAATGACTTCAGCCTGAGACGAAAATCTTGAGCTGTGTTTCCGGAAAGAAAAACTATCAGAATTCCTTTTCGCTTCCCTTCCAGCGCTTACTTGATAGCGAACAGGCCGTCTCCTATAATGGTTGGCGTTTTTAAAAACGACGATCGTATTTTTAGAACGTAGCGAGATATGGACTTGTCAGTAATAAATCATCATCTTGAGATATATGGGGATACTTTGGTGTCTATTTCAGTAAAAGATTTAATAGGAAAAATAACTTCTCTATGCTTGAAAAGAAGTCGTAATTATATTTTAAGTGCTTAACACGATAAGCATCGCAGAAAAAATATGGGAAGTGCGCTTGTTATTAGCTCCAGGTGGCACAAGCTGCGAAGGTTTCTTCTTGTATAACTATTATAAGATAGTTTATGGTTTTCGCTGAAAGACTACCATATGGATTATTGATTGATTTATGTGATATTTTGGCGTTATTTTAAATTTTTATTACAATTGTATCCCAAAAAGTAAAAAAATATATGAGAAAAATGTCTAAAATTAATAGATTTTCTACAAATACATTTTTAAAAAAATACAACTACTGAAATGCAAAACTGTTTTACAAAATTACAAACTAAGGTATAACTAAGGTGAAGTAAAAGATTCAAGAACGTAATTAGTTTTTTTTTCATTTGCCTTAATGAAGTAAACAGTTGAGGTCTTCCAATAAATCTTTAAAACTGTAAATACTGTACCTACAACAACATTTCAATCCATTACCTGCTGCTGCTAACTTCAAATTATTATTAATAATAATAGTGGTAGCAGTAGTGCCGTTAGTGCGTTTCGTTCTGTATCTAGTGTTTGCTTGATATTCTTCTGCTTTTCGCAAGCATTATCATTCATTTTGAATACACTGTAACTGTAATTCTATTACCGTTGGTCAGAAAAAAATGCTAAGTTGCTGTATAAAGCTTTAAATAATTTAAAATAAGCAAAGATGATTATATATTCACAATAAGGTCAATTTATGTTTTTTAGTGCACAAATGCCTGAATTGATAGAGGGTTTCAAAATTCACTGCAATGATTTTAAGGGTGTTTTTTGAGGTCAGAATACATTTTTTCCCCTATAAGCATGTGTCCTAAAATGCTCCAAGTTACAGCCATCGTTGCAGGTAAAAAATTGAACTATTTTGAACTGTTACTATAGTTATGCTTCAAAATCTCCTAAAAATTTGCTCAAAAACACATACCTACCTAATATCTTTGCAATAAATTTTGGAACACCCTGCACATCGTTTGATTGGAAACCATGGCAAAACATCTTTCAATTTGCTACTAAAAATAATAATAATGAATTACTTTTAAATTGGATTACTTAAAGTAAAGACGTATTTCTCGCCGTAAAATGATCAAGTATTTTTTAGGTACAGAAATCTCAAAAAATTAAACACATAGAGTAAAAGTAATATCGAAAACGAAATTATTGATGTTTTGTTTATCCACTTTTTCTATTTAAATTCTCCTCAAATAATATAATAACTTAAAATGCATGTGTATAACACATTATTCTAACTCCACATTTTAACAATTATTTCCATATACTTATAAACAAAAGTGAATAATCTTATAATCAGAAGCCATGTAAGTTTATATTATAACAATATTGACATCTACAGCTGAATTTAAAAAATACGTATTTTGAAAGATTTCTGCACCTAAAAATTTGTTGGTTAAACCGCTTTCAGTCCTTATACAGGGTGTCCGGAAAAAACGTGTACAACGGAAGACCACAGACTCCTGGGTTAAAAATAAGGCGATTTAGCCTAATTTACTTATTTCCAAAATTGCTTCGTCTCGCCGCTAGGGAGCGCCAAACTTCGCGAAAATTTTTTGTTTATTCCGAATATCTTGAAAACGACTTGATCGATGTTAACTATTTTGGGCTACGCAGTTATAAGTCTAACTGACACTTTTTCAAATTGTTTAAAATCTTTTGCAGTCATTAGAAATAGAAGAAAAATCATGTATCATGCAAATATAAGCACATATTTTTAACCTCCAGTTTTCTATTAGTAGATTACTTGATTTAGAAACTTTTTTAAACTTTAAGAATTTTGAATATATTAGTATTTTAGGAAGAACAAATATTTTTCGTATGTCAACAATATCAGCATTCGTTCTGCAACAAATAACGAAAATTACAAAACTCATTTATATTCTATTTAATAAATACGAGATAATAAGATTAACATAGCAAATTAAAAAAAGTTATGATCTCTTTACAATAAATGCTCAGTGACCACCTTTTCTCGTACGCAATAAGTAATCCGTTTTACGGTTTTACGAAGTTGTAGTGCTCTCCATGGATTACCTCGTAAAATGTTAACTGCGTCTTGGATTCACCTAAAAAATTCCTCTTTATTATTAACTGCGTAGGCATATACTTTACAAAAAATAATTGCAAGGAGGTAAGTCTGGTGCTCGAGGTGGCCATTTTATAGGAGCATCGTTTTCTCTTCCAATCCACCTGCTAGGATACAGATTATGTAAATACTGACTAACGGGTATTGTAAAATGGGGGGTGCACGGTAAACGTCCAATAAATTAGGTAATACTTGCTGTAAAAATTTAAATAGTTGACCCCATTTAATCGATGTGGAAACACAACCGGGCCAATAATAAAGTTGTCTATAATTCCCGTCCACACGTTTACTCTGAATTCATATTGAAAATGTCTTATTTTCAGTACAGTGTGGATTTTCATCAGTATAAACGTTAGTCAGTATTTACATAATCTGTATCCTAACAGGCGATTATTTTTTAAAGTATATGCCTACGCAGTTAATAATAAAGAGGATTTTTAGGTGAATCAAGACGCAGTTAATATTTTACGAGGTAATCCATGGAGAGCACTACAACTTCTTAAAACCGTAAAACGGATTACTTATTGCGTACGAGAAAAGGTGGTCACTGAGCATTTATTGTAAAGATATCATAACTTTTTTTATTTGATATATTAATCTTATTATCTCGTATTTATTAAATAGAATATAAATGAGTTTTGTAATTTTCGTTATTTGTTGCAGAACGAATGCTAATATTGTTGACATACGAAAAATATTTTTTCTGTCTAAACTACTCATCTGTTCAAAATTCTGAAAGTATAAAAAAAGTTTCTCAATAAAATCAGCTATTAATAGAAAAAAACAGAGTAATTGTACAGGAGATTAAAAAAATATGTGCTTATATTTGCATGATACATGACTTTTCTTATATTTCTAATGACTGTAAAAGATTTTAAATAATGTCAAAAAGTGTCGATTAGACTTATAACTGCGTAGCCCAAAAATGGTTAACATCGATCAAGTCGTTTTCGAGATATTCGGAATAAACAAAAAATTTTCGCGAACTTTGGCGCTCTCTAGCGGCGAAACGAAGCAATTTTGAAAATAAGTCAATTGGGCTAAATCGGCTTAATTTGAACCCAGGAGTCTGTGGTCTTCCGTTGTACACGTCTTTTCCGGTTCTATTTCGGTACCTTTGAATATTGACAGGTGAAATGAGTTAACATTGCGGTTATTTGCTAAACTCTATATTATTCAGTTCTTAAATGTTTAAAATTACTTGTGTTTGTAAAAAACACTATTTCAAGACCCCGGAGCCCTTAATGTAAAAATTTCGTAAGGGTTTACTACGTACAATAATTATTTTATGTATCCCCTAAATTATTTGTATTTTATTTGGAATTACTCTGTATAAAAATTGCATTTCCAATTTGAGATGAATGAATAAGTACCTTTTCGTTTGTGAACCATTATATTGTTCACGGAATGAGAATGCCGTTCTTGTAGAATAAAGTAAACGCTAAATATAGACGTTATTAACATTTCTCTCATCGAAAAAATACGCTATTTTATGTTCTTATTTAAGCAAAAAATAACACTATGGATATAAAATAGCCAGACGACTATCAAATTAACCCTTTAAAAATAAACAAGTAAAATGATAACATGACATTTTTATGCTTTAGTAACCATTGAACTGTGTACACGAATGGGCTGAATACTGCATAATAAATATAAAAATGGATAAGAATGCACTCCAAATGCATAACGACACTTTATAGTTTCATGTTATAGGCTGGCATGTCGGGCACTATTTATTAAATAATGCTCCTTTCATATAATATAACAGTCATTGTATTCTTTGTTTAGTGTTCCGTTTCCTACATTAATGTTGTTTTTGAAAACTAAGCCGTTCCCATAAAAATCTTGTGTCATATTTTATATTATATTATTTTCTGACGTGTTTCCACTATTTGTAAAATCGTAATACGTAGCAGAGAAACTGCCATGTAGAGAATTGCAGTATCTCGAAACATTCCCAGCAATAGCGCAAAAGTGGATATACAGGACTAAGTTTTAGATTTATGCAAAGCATAAGCGCCGATTTAACAGGGGCAAAGATCGCATAAGAAGTATTTACCATCTAGCTCAAAGATTTTAAAATAATAGCAGTTGAGAAGTCACGGCAAACGCTTAAGGACTTATAATACGAAATAGTCCCTCAATTTTTAGTTTTTTTGTTTTGTTATGTATTTCATATTTTTATGAGTAAGAATTTATGCAATAAATACATATTTAACTCAGGAATAGTTTACTTTAAGTTTGGGTAAAATAACCTATAAAATAAATAGTATACTCGTACACCAAGAAAAAAACTGTTAGTTAAATTTACTAAAACACTTTTTCACGGCTATATATTGTAGTGTTTTGAAATTTGTTGGGCGCCAATTAATATTTATGTCTAAATTGTATTTGTTTTTCTTCAATGTTTTGTGTTTATGTATTTTATATGTAAAAAAAATTGTATTTATTGGGCTACAAACCTGTATCTTATTTTTTTTTTAACTTATTCAACTACCCTGGCTGCTTGTAGAACATAGACTCTGGTAGTCGGTTCGCTCGTCAAGTCAAATCTTTTTTTAACACACTGTACCTTACTTTATCAAATAAATATCATTTCAAAATGGACAATTTTTATTTCATAAGAGATTTTTGTCTACTACTTATTCAAGAATATTTTAAGTTTTATGTACATTTAATTTATAGGTAACAGATAAAATTTCTTTAAATGCAGTTGCGTATTAAAAGTTGCCTATCTTTAAAATTTTAACTTCTTAAACTTAATAGTACAAAACATTCTTAAAATTCCTTATTCAGTGGTACTCTTACTTGATGTTCATTGCTGGTGATATATTTGCAAATGATCCTTTCTGTGACAGATGGTCCACTAAATAACAAATTTTATATTTTAAATAGAAACGTAAATCTTATTAACTATACTATGGTAAGTAACTTATTGTTTTACTAAATCTTTGAGTCTGTGACTGTCTATTTTCTGAATTTAATGGCTAGCTAGCGTTTATTTTCTTTTATTAAATTTATGTGCACATAAAATACCTTTATTATGTTGATTTTTTTATATGACTTCTACTGGATGTCCTTTTGAAATCCCTCAGAACTTGTGATTGGGCTGCTGATATTGATGAATGGTTTTCCCACTGTATGGTACTGCCAAATTCCTAGATTGGACCTGGATCTCTGTTTCTATTGTTGTTCTACAATTTTCTTATAACGTGAGTATTACCTTTAACTTTTACTTTAACTTTTTCTTGCTAAATTTCTTATTTTTCTGGAACCTCTTTAAAAAAACCGACGCTGCTCGTTCTTTCTTTCTTTCGTATCTAATCAACAAAAACTTGTTTTTTTCTATATTTTTCTATCAATTTGATATCTTGATTCCTTGTTGTAAAATTTGCATACATATTATGGTTCATACATATGATTTTATTGAGTTTTTCGATGCACTGTTTTTATGTTTTTCACTGCACTACTAAACTACTGTAATTTTTATATGTATTTACAATTTTACTTATATCTAAATATTAAATATTCTTCAATATTACTCTTTTTTTTTACATTGTGATATCTCTTGTGAAGCCAACTTTATACTTGACATTTGTCCATGTCTATGAAATTTATTTGACATTTCTAACATTTTATAAAATTTATTTATTTAAATTGTTAATATTTTTATTGTCTTTGCTTGACTCCTGTCGATATATGTATGATAATACTAAATGATCTTTACTTTTTCATTCTATATACTTTACTCTGGGTTTAAGTCCTTTTTTGTTTATGTATTATTCATAAATGTGAGATCATGTCACAATATTTAATAAATTTTAACTATATTTTATTTTCTAAAATGTTAATTTATTTAATTTACACTATAATAAACTACTTATATGCTCTGCATTGTCCATTTTTATATTATTTTGTTCAATTCTACTGTATTTTAATTTTAATAACAACAATAATTTCAATACTATTTTATGGTTTTTAAATAAACATGTAAATCCTCATAGGTATTGAAGCTGATATTTCATTTTGTCTCAATATATATATATTTAAAATGTTATAATGCGTGCCAGTATTGACAGGATAAATGAATTCGGATATGCGGGGCTGAGAGAGATTATCATTCTTCTTCAGCCACATCATTGCTGTAGGACAGAACGCCTCGTAGAGATGGGCGCTCCCGGACCCTCTTCATGGTCAACTTCAACCGCTTTTGCGGCTGATGCCAATGGGTTCTAACCCCGTCGGTAAGGGTGTATCCTCTGACACTCTTGTGATCTTCTCTTTCTTTGCCGACGGTTACACTGTTACTGTTAATGTATTTGCAATGCAATATATTATTAAAGTAACGAACATACTCGTACTAGATAAGCGAAATGTAACAACTACATCTAGCGGTCACCAATGTTTAATTTCATATTTCACCTCGTTAAAGCAAACAAAATAATATTTCATTTAATATGTTAATATAATAGTTAATATAAAAGGATACCATGTAGATGTAATAAATGATGAAGTTGATTTAACATCAAATACGAGATATCTTTGAATTAACCAATAAGTCAACAGTTTTTTTGTTACTTCAATTAATCATCGTAACTTTGTTTTGTTGCTCCAAGAGTTTGTCTTTTCTTAGTGCATGATAATGAGGACCTCTATTAACCTGGCAAGCCAACTTCAGCAACCACCAAAAACAAGTAATGGATATTTTAATGCTAATTTGTATCTACCACCAATTTTAATATTGTAGTTTATGCCGTTTATGAGAGAAATGGTGACTGCTAATGTAATATCGCGTTAGTAGACAATATAATTGTTCTGTAGCTAAGAACGGTAGCAAAATGATTTTTGTGCCATATTTTGTTGCTCTTTGAGTATTTTCAGAAATTTTATATACTTTTTTTTCCAAAAGAAAAGTGGTCGTTCAACTCATAGTCAGAAATGTGTTGCTGCCTTATACATTTGTCTAAAAACGAAAAAGCTGATACGGCCGTCAAAAACAAGTCTGAATATTTTGTTGCTCTTCGAGTACTTTCAGAAGGAGTGGTTTTTTTTCAAAAATAAAAAAAAGATCATAATCCAACTCATAGCCAGTAAAAAATTGTTCCCTTGTCAAAAAATGAAAAATCAAAGACGTAGCACCAATTTGAATTTGGAAGCTTGTACCGTTTTCGAGAAAAATGGTGATTGTTAGAGTAATATTACGCTAACATAGAAAAGCTCCGCAAGATGGAAAAAACAAAAAATTTTTGTCGATTCTAAATTCATTTTAATGATTCACAAAATTACTAATATTATTGGAATTTGAGTAATGATTTTTCATTTTTAGACAAGCGGAAGGTAGAAACAAACGTATTCTACTATGAGTTGAAGTAGAGACTATGAGTTGAATGGCCAAATTTTTGAAAAAACTATACCAGTTTCTGAAGATCTTCGTTGAGTAATAAAATATGGTGCAAAAATCGGTTTGCTACCGTTCTCCCTCGCCGAGCAATTCAATGCTCTGCTACTACTAACATTTTTCTCGAAAACGACATAAGCTATAAAATTGAAATTGATGATAATTAGCAACAATTTATCCATCATCTGTTTGGTGGCCGCTGAAGCTGGCTTATTAGGGTAATAAACGTGAAATGGACTTTTATTCAATACACCAAAAAGCTAACGCAATATAAAGACTTTCTACGTCATCAACGTATGCTTTCCCAGCACTTTTCAAGTTTCGTCGCCTATGATGCAAAGCCAGCACGAAATTTACACAAATGAAAACATAACATGAAAATAACAGTATGGTTAGAATAATATCAGAAACCGATATGAAATAGTCTTTATATGTACAGTACCATATCCGACCATACCTGACACTGTTGTATACAAATAACTTATGGACCTTATAAACTTTGGAAATAAGTGGCACTGTAAAGAATATTTGCTGTAGTCGTTGAGTGAGAAATTATAGATAGAGGCACAACCTTATGGCGAAATGCGTATACACTTTTGGGCCCGAGATAGTATTAGGTAATAGCAGCTCTTTGGTTCTAAGATTCGTCAATTTATCGACAACTTGTTCACGGAGGTATTATTTGCTTGTTAAACCATTTAATTACACAGAACACTCAAAACTGACTGTCGTTAACAACAGTTCTCGACAGACGGACAAATCTCGGGCCTAAAAAAGCCCTACTGTAAAACACCATGTAACATAACGGAACATCAAACATGAAGGCCTTTATTTCTTGTCCGACTTTAAACAAATTTTGCCCTATAGATATTTTCTATTAGGGCCTTTGTGTTCAAGATACAGGGTGTTAAACGTTAAACTTGTAGATCATATACGCATTTCGCCATTCAGGTTGCGCCTCTATCTCAACGCTGAAGTGTAACAAAACGGTCACTAGGTCACAATGAAAAAGAAATTAGATGGACCAGTTTGAGAAAAAATGTAATATCTTCGCTTGAAAGAAAAATTATAACGAGTGTTTTTTAGGGTAAGAAAAACGTGGATTGCGTAGATTTTTTCATGAATTAAAGGATAATTAATGCTCCTTACTATTCGACGTTGATAAATGAACAAAGCTTCTGCATTAAGAGACAAACTCAGCTCTTTCACGATAATATCAGAATTCGTATTCGTCCATCAACGCTGTCACTTTGAACAGGACACATTAAATTAATTGAAATGATAATCGATGTCACAATTTTACTTCAGTCTTTAATATCTTAAGTTTGTGATATTACGAGTAAGGCTTACGGTGAGCGCTCGATCCAAAGGGATATAGTTCAGTAACTCTTCAACAAAAAATAAAAAATATGCGGTTTTTTTTAATAGACTACAAATATTATTTTACGTCGACGCTGCGTTTTGAAATTTTGAAAATATGCAAAATTAATTAAAAAAAAATAAATTTTACACCTTTTCAAAATTTCAAAACACAGCGTCGACGTAAAATAATATTTATACTCTATTTAAAAAAATCGCATATTTTTATCATTATCCTCTAAGGAGTTACTGAGCGAAAACTATGGGTTTGTTTCAACACAGCAAGAATCGATTCCGAACCGTCCAGAATTAGTCAGTCAGTTCAGTTGTTAATGTACTCTCGGCGAATGCGACGTAAGACGGTGTTGGTCAAACATTTCTCAGGGTTCTGAACCAGCTCTCGACGGTTGTTGGAACAGACCTTATATATCGTTTGATAGAGCCTTAAGCCATGTATTCCATAAAATTGGTTGTGAATTATTATGCAAAACTTATGCCGACCCTGCATCGCTCCACTTATTCAACTGTTTACAATGCATTACGCAATAGGTTAAGTTCACTAGAGGTTGTTTCAACAGCAGTCAGGGACTAGTTTGAAAGTGTTAGAAATGTTCGTCCAGTCCGTCAAATCAAGAATTAGTAGACATGGTGTGATTATATAATTATGTGTCTGTACGTGTATTGATTATTAATTCGAATTTTCAAAACTGTCTGTTTCTTTGATCTGACAACTTTCTTGAAAATATGACACTTTATATCAAAACTTGCTTAATAAAACTTGTAAAGTCTGTAGATTGACCGCAGAACTACCGCAAATACGATCTATGGAAACAAACAACAAATTTTTGGTTTATCAGTTACAGACCTCCAAAGTTGTCAATAGTAAAACTAGTTTTTTAATAACTTTGTAACCTATTTAATTGCATTAAAATTTGCAACATTTATTAGTTTATGGCGTATTATTTCCTAAATTTTAGTGTAATCGATATACTGAGTGGAAGCTTTCTCCAGTTACCACTCTCTTTTGGTGGTCAAAACTTTTACAGTGGCAGCAACGGACAGCAACATTGTATCGTCGCATTACTCTAAAAAAAGTTTGCTTTTTCAAACAATTGCCTACAGATAACCATTCCTAAGAAAAATTGCATTATTTGTAGGTCTGTATGTTTCAGTTTTTGTAGAGTGACACCTATTTAAAAATTTAAGTTCAGTAGGCTATGAAAAAATGTTATTTGCTGTTGCTATCAAGTTAATGTAATTCTCTATTTTTATTTTAATATTAATTGATTTTGCTAATTTTTTTAAGTCCAGCTCCATTTGTCTATGTAGGAAGAAGTTTTTTATTAATATCATTTTATTAAACATAGAGCAGATGACAATAATGACTTTAACATATCAACAGCAAACAACACTTTATTGTCATTGCCTACTAAACTACAGACAAATAGGTAATGTATTTTTTTTAAGAATGATTATCTGAAGGCAATTTCCTCAAGAGATAACATTTTTTCAGAATGTGACTTCAATTTTGCCCCTTGTTTAAAAAAAAATATGACGACTCAAAAAGTTTGGACCGCTAAATTGCTGGTAACTGGATAAGTTTTCAGAGGTAGGTAATACGCCATAATAGTCGAAAATAAATGTTTGAAATTTCAACGCGATTGGTAAAGTGGAATTACATTAATTTTATTTTTGACAATTTTGAAGGTCTATAATTCAAAAACAAAAAAATATATATTTAACTTTTATTTCGTAGATCGTAGTTATCATTGTGAATATAAAGCCAAATGTTGTCGGTGAAATTTAGGTATTCCTGTATATGCGTTATTCCACCGAAAGCGTGTTATTATTGGATCAAATTTAATATTTTCGTCCCCTAACGACATCATGAAACAGAAAATGATACTATAGCAGGAAACGTCGCCACTCCTGAGACCCTCTTTTGTGAATTCTCCCTAAACGTGAATATGCACCGACTTGACTTTTACCATGTATTAATAATCCCGTTGCCATTGTGTTGGAGACAGTCGTATATCGATTTTATACGAACCGATCGCGACATTTATCAATAATATCGTACTTCCTATCCCAGCGTTACGGCGTCGGCTGTATCTGGTAATTATATATCTAACGGAATTAATAATGTATCAGGTGTGTGGTGAAACAGAGACCGTCATGATATACGATTGCCGCTTAATTGCATGTAATTTAATGGCGGCAATTATTAGGGCTGTATTAGTATTGGAAATCAGCCGTTTGTTTCCCATTGCAATTGTTTGGATACCGGATTAGAAATATAATTTTATCTTTGAACAAATATAAGGATTTGTTGATGATACAGTGAGAAATGCTTTTGTCGGCATAAACTAAATATAATCTTTACGTATTCTCACCAAAGTAACACTACCTGAGACTGGTCCCTTCAGAGAGTAATTATTACGTAACCGCTACCAAATTTGCTACTTTGTTGTATAAATAACTTTATGTAACAAAGTTACAGTCACTGATCACTGTTACGAATTTTCAACTACTTTACAGATATACTTCTGCCCTGATTTTTGGGACGTCTTAGTTACCAGTGGGACGACCTTTAAGTTTACAGAACTTGAAAGTGGCAAATGATCGTAGCATAGACTAAATCATGTAACTAAAATATTACTTCAAAGTTGCAATCACTTTCAAACAGCTATGATAGTTGAAAGCGACGCGACGTTGAAACGACCTTAATTGTTTGTTTAAAGTCGTAGAACTTTTAAGTAATACTTATTAATCCAAACAGCGTTATCGCTACTCGTATAAGTATTAAGGATTATGGAACACAGCAACTACAAAGTGCGTATCATTCTTTAGATAATATATTAATATCAAGATGTAAATTTTACCATGTTGTTTCCCAAAGATGGACGCCTTCATGCTGTTTGTCATTGTGTAATGTCTATTTGATCAGGTAACGTGGAAAGTATATTTTTGAATATGTATTATACTATCAACTAAAAATCCAAAAGATACATGCAACAGAAGTAACACGCAAAGCCACAAAGAAATGTAATAAAAATAATAATATAGGAATAAGTATTCTCAACTATTACTAGAAAATAAAATTCAAGGAATATGCAACAGGAAAAGTGTTGCGAAGTGGTAGTGGGAACTTTGTACAATGTGCCGCAGTCACAATATTACTTCTACCTCAAAGTAACGCTGTAGTCTCAATCGATACTTTGTAGTAAATATTACTTGAAGATTACATATTGGCAGTACTCGTTACAGATGCTAAAATATTAATTATTTTTAAGATCCGTTACTTACGGTGGTATTCATAGTCCGTCTCCGGTCCCGAAATTATATGAATTTCGTTATAAAATTCGCATAATTTCGGAATGGAGATATAGGATATCACTGTTACAGTACACTGTATTCATAGTCGGTCCGAAATACCATTGTTAGAGACTTCAAAGTAAGATTTGCGAAATGCACCATTTTGATAGGCAAGACATAGGTCGCCATTATTGCAAAATATAAACTTTAAATTCACAAATAAAGCTTTTGTAGTCATTTTTTCACCAAATTGAATACATTTATGGATAAAAATTAACGTAATTTCCAACGAACAATAAAAAATTGCTTTTTCCATATAGAGTATCACATTCACACATAATGATATCAAACATTTTAGACAACTTTGCTATTAAAACATATAAACTTTAAAGGCGCATGCTGGATTTAGAAGCTTTATCACTATGCTCGTCAATAAAATTGCATTCGTTTTAATTTTGGGATTCAGACCATCGCGCAATAATATTTATTTCGAAGCACCTACATGTCTCATTTACATAAGTAATACGTACTGCATTTATAAATATCTGTCTAATACCTACTTCACTCAGAGTTAATGAAATTGTGATGGAATATGTAGAAAGAAATGAAATATAACAATACCTATTTCCAGATAAATAAAGCAACATACTACTATGAAAGAGTGGTGGGAAAGTGTTGAAGTTCCTTAAAAGTTGCGGATTCCATGTCGCGACGTCCGCTCTACGGAATCATAACGTCAAGTTCCAGAAACATCGCCGGAACGTAGCGGGCGCCAATAACTTATTCCCAATTTTAGTCGCAAACACTAGTGGAAATACCTACAATAGTTGTAGAAACATTCCAACGACTAATTGTACTAGTTGGGTTTACTCTACTTAATATTTTCGCTGACATTTTCTATTAATAACTATATCTCCTATACAAATAATATAGGAGTCTAAAAGTGAATTGAATTTGTGAGAAATAAAAAAACTAAATACCCAAATAGACTAAAGAAAAACTATAATTATGCCATAAATAAATAGCTTCAGAGAATAAAAAAACTAAAGGTATAACGAATTTGAAAATATAATCAAAATGGTGATGGTAGCTGCGTTAAAATTTTTTTCTTATACGAACAGATATCGGATCCGTTTTTGTTTAGAAGTTACTAGCATTTTGAAAGACATTTCAAATTTCAATCAAAGTACTCTGATAAATAAAAATGATGGTTGCAATAAAATTAGTTATTATGTGTGTTTAAAGATTAAACATTAGTTAACCTTTACTAACAAAATTAACAAATCTTATACTATAAAAATCGTTCAAAATGTCCACCCTCGGCTCGAATACAAGCCACATCGGCGAAGTAAAGATTTTGTCACTCGACGGAAGCGATTTAGATAATTCTCCTGAATTATTTCAAGTAATTGCTGACGAGTAGTGTTTTTTATGTTTCCATAAATAAGTCCAAAATATTTAGATCTGGGGAAGGCGGTGACCATGCCTATTGACCTATCCATTTATTCGGGAAATAATCATTTAACCAAACAGTTACTTGTCTCCCTCTATGTTGGGATGCACCATCGTGTTGATACATCTTTTGAACAATATTAAGCCCAAGAAAGTACAAGAAAGATCCTGATTTAAATGATCATTGATAATGCTACCCGAAACACTGACACTGAAATATTGCTAAAATCGTCTTGGTTTAATTGCACGGGGATTCAGTAACACCCAGATATGTTCATTATGCCATATCATTTTGTGCATATTGTTGAAGTAACCAGCGATAAAATACCCATGCATACAAGACAATGTCTGCATACCCTTCAGTTGTAAATAAATGCATTTTTTATTTAGCACTTTCACGCCGTCAAATGAATTAACAAAGTGACTTAAATAATAATACACAGGTGGATTTTGATGATCCAGAGAAAACAGATGGAATGAACAACGAAGCAACTGCGGACAACGTTGTTTCTGGGGATCAAAATCCACCTGTGTCTTGTAAGAATTGATCCACTAAGCTCCTTCCTTTCTTAAATAATAATTATTGTTATAGGAATCATAATTTTTATTTAGCAGGCTACTTAGATAGGAAAATGAAATTATTTTTTCTTTAAATGCTTGTAAGTTCCAAAAAAAAAAAAATGAATCGGACCTATGCTACCATCTGTCAAAATCTGTCCTACCGCGCGTATAAATTGATACAATATATTATGAAAATGATCTAACTGTTATGGCGAAAAATCTTATTCATGATATAATAAAAGCATTTTCGTTTTCCTTTTGCAACTTTCTTTATTTTGAAACAAATGTTACGAGGTTTGACATCCTTATCTTCTTCGGCATAAGCCTTCCGATGGAAGTGGAAACAAATTCTATGACAACTAGATACCCAAGTTTTTAGTCGAGTTTTGACTTTATTATGGCCGCCATATTTGATTCTTATATCACCAAAATGAACGAGCACATGAACATTTGGATAATTTTTTGTCAAAAAAAAACCCGAATTTTTTCAGTTTTCAATGACTATTTCAGTAATATCTCTTATTTCTTTTTAGGAAATTGAAAGGCATAAATATTTGCTACTTTTTGTGCCTCAGGTCCCATTTCACACAAATATGAAGATACAAATTTGCTAAATACATCAACAGATGCCGGAAATACTGAAAGTCACTATCACTAAGGTCGTAACTGTTTCTAACTCCTTGTGATAAAAAACATTTAAAAAACCGGTGACTCAAGAGATTTTTTTTCTTTCCAGAAATATGCCCCCTGCTACCTCTAAAATTATTAAAAGTAAAATTTTCAAAGACAAATGTCTGGATCCCTGGATATTTGAGAATGACCATCGACATCTTTTAAACATGCTCTTCCTATTATTTTTTGTCTATCACTATCATTCCAAGATCACCCTGTACACATACTTCATCAGATCGATTCATTCAAAGATGTTTTCAGAGCGGCAAAAACAATACAGCAGAATACAAAGCGACATGAGCACGAGGCAACGTCCCCAACTGAGGATTCAATAAGGCTGGCACACACACTGTGTCGCCGGACAATTAATCAAGATATCCATTAATTTCAATTAAGCGATACGCCCTCCATTCGTGAAGTAAATAAAAATGTAACCGTCGAATTGTCGTCCTCTAAGGTATACTGCACGCGCGGGGATAATAAATTCATTTCTTTCACCGGCAACTTTTAAAGCAATTATCCAGTGCGGGAGAAAATTATTGCTTAGCCGTGAGCAGAAGTTGAACTAAGTTGAAAGTGTGTAAAGCTTCATTCACATAAAATTAGTGAGGTTGCATTGGTACTGCAGAAAAGTTATTAAAAGGGCGCCGTATTCTTGAAATAGTATTTTATACAAATACAAATAATTTTAGACATTGAATAACTGAATAATCCAGAGTTTAGCAAATAATGGGAATGTTAACTCATCCCACCTACAAATATTCAAAGATACTGAAGTAAAACCGCGAGAAATACGGGTGATTTTTGTAATGTTCAGATAAACTTAACAGACGCCTTTGTACTGCAGTTGGTGCAGAAGCTAAAAGCATTTTAGCTTTTACCATTCCTTTTCCAACAATCATAAAGGATCAATCAGAAAGCGGCTTTTTGACAGTAAACAGAAGATTCACATTTTTGCAGGTTAAGTTTTTAAATTAGATTCTAATTTAGATATTTAGTTTAGAATTGATTTGTTTTTAAAAAATGGATGAAGAGTACTGTTTGGTTAAGAAACAGTTACCTTTGTTGCTCTTATTCACAGCGACGTCAATATGTATAAAAACTATACATGCAAAAAAATGAAAAGCAGAACTCGGAGATGGTTGATGCGACCTATTAGCCGCAGAAAGCACATGCAAGGTGATTTCTATAATTTATATAAAGAAATGCGAAATGAGAATGCCGATTACACTCGAATCGAATGACAGTGGCGATGTTTGATGACTTGCTGAAATTAGTGGGACCTCATTTTAATCAAACATTCAAATATACCATCTATTCCTGCAGGTTGTAGGCTTTTAATTACTGTTCGGCAAATGATAAAAACCAACAAATTCCCTAGATAGGGACGTAGCTGACAAAAACATAACATCTTCATCTGAAGGTCAAGAATCTTGAGTTTTTGCATGTCGCCAACTTACAGCGAAAAAATTCCCCAACTTAAGTCTACAGTAATTTTATGTAAATAGAGTAAATCATACAATACAATTGCAGTGCCAGTGCACTAACGATTATCTGAACATTACTTGAGGGTGCCCTTTAAGCACATAAATCTATCGGTAAATGGTTCAATAAACGTATCGTCTCCGCAAGTACGAGTATTACAAATTTAATGGAAACAATTCATATAGATACATATATAGTATTTCATGCTCTCTGTTGTGTCGTCAACAAGAAAATCCGTTTTGGGAGAACGATGGTCTTCTATGCCCTACCATCACATTTATAGGAATAAGAGGGTCCGTCTAATTGTTGATATTGCCCACAACTTTTAACGTTTGTAAACTGTCAGAAATGTTAAGTATTGCGATCAACGTCACCAAATCTCAGTACCTGTACCAGAAAAAAGATAATTTGTTACTTATACTGTTTTAATAGAATAATAAATGTGCTAAATGTTATAAATAATAATAACAAATACTTAATTTGTTAGATCTGGGGGTGTCGATCGCAATGTCCTCTAGATTAGGACGGCCTCGTAACTCAGTACGACCTAAACTCTGTCGCCAAAACTGAAACAATACTTTGACCTATCTGCTTGCGAAGCTTATAAAACCAACGGGCTTACATTAGACAGATCTCCTTGAGCAACGCCGCCTTTTTCTCTCTTAAATTATTTAGAGGTTCAGGTGGATTGATCTCCTAATGACCTAATGGGAAGAAGTATACAGGCCTAATGGGGCCTAAGTATTGTACCCTCCACATAACTCCAGATCCCGCAAACATTATTAATGTATTTTGTTTACTTCGCGCACGTTTTCTAAAATGCAGGGTGTTAAGTTTTAAGAAAGCAACTTATTAGACATCTCTGAAGTTCTTTAAAAGATCAGTATGATTATCGGCCGATTTACTAGTTCAAAATCGTTAGTCACGTGATTTGTTGCCATCTATCAACATCAAGGGAGGCTATTTTCCAACTCATATTGAGAGTTATCCCTTGATAACTTTGCGCAGTTTCAAGTAGTTTTTCTTATTCAACGATCAATTTTAACAAAAATGATGCTCTTGTTTCAATGCCGTAAAGTATACAGTCTTCGAGAAAAATGAGGTACACTGCATTAATTCTTAAAAAAATAGGTAAATTTTTTTAACAAATATCGATTGTAGGATAACGTCATGGAGGTGTCATATAAAAATTTATGATTTTAATAATAGCAACTGTTAAAACAAAGGTTCCCTTAACTGTTGGTAATTATTCTTTGGTGCAGCAAATTTCAATACTGTTATTCGCAGTATTTTATTTATAGGATATGTCGAGTTCACCTGCGATTTTTCATTGCTCTTTACGTATTACATTAACGTCACGACTCCTTATGTGATAGGGACTTAAGGAACATATATCTGAATTAGCATAACATTTATACAGCAAAATAAAAAATGTTATGCTTAAGGTTATCTCAATAATTTTTTTTTTAATACAGGTAAACTTTAAAAAAATAATAATATAAGTATGTGTGCATTTAAATAAGTGAAAAAAGAATCCTGTTAAGAAACTGATCAGGTTTATACAAGGTATCTCTTTAGCCTAACCCTAATTAGTGAAAGGTACAATGCTCGTCAGCTTAAAGTCACCACCTTTTGGAAGCTTCTCATTCTATCGCGCCCCACCATAAATAACTGCGGAATGTTTCGGACTAGAAGTGGGGTTTGTAGATACTACACTGTGGCACCAAAAACTCTTATATTCAATAGGGTTTTATTATTTTATTAATATAGAAGTAATGTAACATTTCCTTGTTTAGTGAAATCATAATATTGAAGAATTTTTTAAAAATTAACAAAGTCTGCAAAATGTATTTTTTTAAATTAAAATAAATATTTAAACAAAGACGTAAACGTCATATATTCGAAAAAACTTAATAGACAGAGTGTTACAATACAAATTGCCGAGAAAAATAAAAATTACATTCGAGGAAATTTTTGGTTTTGCGCTTTACGATGGTTATCAAACGTGCGAAAGACCGTTCCGTATGCAAAGTGTTAAAAAAAACCACAAAAATAAGAAAAAAAAAAAAAAATTTTTAAAACAAGAAAAACGGTCTATTATAAAATTAAATAACGAAAAAAATAAAGTGTTTAAAAAATACATTAAAATAAAAAAATAAAGATAACATGATTCAACTTTTAAAATACAAGGCGTTTAATATAAACCGAACCAATCTCTAAAAACTCATGGAACTAAAAAAATTGATGAACCATTTATCGAGGGTCTATTAAAACACTAATTAACGAAAAATAAAGGTTGTTTTAAAAACGAACCAGTCTCTAAAAACCTTCAAAATTCATGGTACTCAAAAAATGTTTTGATTAAACTTTGAACAAAGGTCTATTAGAACATTACATAATGGAAAAAATACAGGGTGTTTAAAAACCAAACCCATCTCTAAAATAATAATGTCTGCTTACTTTTTCGGTTACTGGTGGTAATTGTGAACATTATCGTTTGAATAATATTTTTCATTGCTTGCCATTATAATTGTGCAGGTATAATTTGACGTTTTGAAAACACACAGATAATAGTTCTAATTATTCTTGTCGTTTTTATAGCTATTTCAGCAAAAGACGGCGCATTCACGCCAGTTAAGTTTAACAAAATCGTAATTTGCACAGAAAGTAAGTTAAATAGGTATGGTGATGTGTAATATCTACAGAATAAAAAATAAAAAATATCCACAGCGTTCTATTTAAAAATAAAATAGTTTTAACCATATATTTATTATAAGTCTTGGTTTTAACGGTTTCGAGTTATATAAAATTCAGCACTTGACTTTCAACACCTTGTATGAAATTAAGCCACTTGTAAGACATTGTTAGAAAGCTTAAAGGTTCAACTATTCCTTGAATAACATTTTCTTTAACCTGCATAGCATTCAATATACATAGCTAATTTCAAACAAAGCGATACAACATTATTATTTTCCGAAATATTTTAAATATCTCGGAAACGACAAAGGTTATGTGTATAGGAAATAACGTGAGGATCCAAAAATTGAATAAAAACTATATCATTCCATTTAAAATAACTAAGTTGGTGACGACATATATAATCGGAAGCGACAGCTACTTGAAAATATTTTCGTTGAATAGGTCATACTGGATTATGTAGGGTATCAAATTAAAAAAATCACTACAACTCTGAAAACTCCTAACGACACTTTGCCGTGAATCAACCTATACTCATATATTTAACACAATGATAATATAGGTATAAATAAAATATAATACAAGTAATTTTAGACATTTAAGAACTGAATAAAATAGAGTTTAGCAGATAACAGGAATGTTAACGGCAGAAGGCCTAACCGACAAATTTTTAGGTACAGAAATCTTTTAAAAATACGTAAAAAAAAAGTACGTAAAAAGTATTTTTTAAATTCAACTGTAAATGTAAATATTGTTATAACATAAATTTACATAGTTCTACGTATGAGATTGTTCACTTTTCTTTATAAGTATGTGAAAATAATTGTTAAAATGTCAGAATAGCATAATGTGTGTCATACAAATGCATTTTAAAAGGTGTTATATTATTTCAGGTAAATTTAAATAGTAATAGTGAATAAACAAAACATCAATAACTTTATTTTTGATAATACTTTTGCTCGACGTGTTTTATTTTTTGAAATTTCTGCACCAAAAAAAATATTACAAAATTGATCATTTTACGGCGAGAAATGCGGCGACCTTAAGGAAAGTAGGTATATAGATGTTTCTGACAAACTCCTAATCGCCGAATGAAAACGCTGTCCTTTGCACTGCAAATATACCGCAGCGGGAGAGTGCAGTAAATTCAGTTTCTTGAAAACCGTTACACCTAGTGAAGTATTTTTTTTTAAACAACTTTTTTTATAACCTTGACTATATTTGACTCGATATGACTATGTATAAATTTTCAATATTTAATACAGCTCTTCGCATAGTGTTTTTTTATATAAAGTTGTGAAAACATTAATAAAATTTACAAGCGTGATGTATGTTACGAAAAACATAATTAACAATGCATTCCTACTGAAAAGTTTTCGAAATAAAAATATTTCAGAACTTTCTTATATAAAGATGTCCCAGTGTTTTTTAATTGTTAGTTAATGCTGTGTCAGAGAAAGCAACTTGCCAACTGTGATGCACTGGGCTTGTTACATTTAATCTCTTCTGATCATTTTGTAGCCATTTTAAGGCACTCCCCACGAAGAAAACTACAAAATATCCACCAAAATATTATTCATTGTTTTTTAAATTATTTATAGCTATAGGGACATCTGATGAGGATTCAGAAGAATCTAGTACGGATTCAAAAATATCTAATGAAGATTTAGAAGGCTCTGGTGTTTAGGACTCCGTCCTTCATATCTATTACTTAATTAGAATAGTGTAATCTCTAAGATTAATACATTATTTTTAAATTTCCTAAGATATAATTTCCTTAAATTATAAAATCCATAAAAATTGTAAAATTATCAAATAATTGACTAGTTGAAACAAAATAATATTTACATCTATTATTGTAGAGAACTTTTCATATAGCATTTCTCGTTCTCGCTGTATATATTTTGTTAAAAATTTGTATAGTGTTTTGCAAACCAAAATATTACAAGGTATCAACATATAAGTTGTAAGACCTATTCATATCATCTGGGAATAAAGTACCGCTACATTTGTCACACTGTGCGACGGTAACCACGCGAAAGTATTTAATAAAACTTTTAATTAGCTGAACTTTTTTGAGTTAACGATTAGGTAGTAAAAACAAACCTAATCTAGGTATATAATAAATAACAATTTATTATATTTGCCATAATAATAACAATAGCCCAGATACATACATGTATACGTGTATTCTTAGTTTAAACTATTATCAGGTGGTTTATGACTCAATATTTATGAAACACCCTGCATTATGGTTTCATAAAATTAGATAATTTTAAATTAAATCGATTAGTTTATCCATCAATGAAGCTATGGATGACACTTTGTAGTAATGACGCGGTCGCGGCAAGTCAGCATCAAGAAAATAAAATCCCACAATGCACTCATATACAGCCATGGCTTTTAAAACCGCGTCGTTGCCACTGCCGTGCAGTGCCGCCTTTACCGCGTTGGTCGAGCGGCCATCATCGGTAAAATACATTTTATTTTATATAAATGAATATACAGTAGAGTCTAGAGTCTCTATAATCTATCATATATGGGACCATAGACCGACGGATTATTAAATATTAATTAAATGCGAAACATAAATTAGAGAGAAAGTAATTCCATTAATAATTAACAACAATAGCAGCAAAAGTATTGAATTGGCTGTATAAAATAGGTGTTATAAAATGTTACATATTTCATTCTTTCCTTGGAAATTTCTTTCGATTCTTGTCCGGTTGCCGATTGCATGCTTTGTCGCCTTATCAGGTTTTACAGTGGACCTGAGTTAAAACAGAAATACGAGTAATAAACAAAAATGTTTTGTCCAATGGCTAATAAATGGTAGTGACATTTAAAGCGTATGCGTGAATGTTGTTTCTGCAGGTGCTTTGTCAAATTTTTCGTGCCGTGCGTTCCGAGACCAGAGTTAGAATTTTAAATTCCATGCATGCGTAATGCACTATTCAGCAGTAGTAGGGTGGATCATAGATGTCTTATATATACCGACTATGTTTTTATATTTAATCTTTATATAAATTAAGAAATTTCGCTACGCAGTTGCTGTCTATAGAAACTCAATAGCTATTAAGCTAGTTATGGACGGTGAGCGATAATATAATATATATGTATTTCTTTGTAATGAGATATATTTCTACAGACAAGTAAACGGCATAGATATAAATATATATTATAGCGTCAGTGCGTAACGTTCTATGTATTTTAATCACAAGTGATATTTTTGTAATATATCAGATATATATTATAGCTCACCGTCCGTAACTAGCTTTAATATTATTAGATATTGCTAGCGTTACGAGATAAATGATTTAAAAATAGGGTAATATAAAATTTTATGAGATTGAATAAAAATATATGAAAATATATTATGTACTGTAAAAACCTAAATATTTAATAAATCAATAAATATTCAAAAATACCCTCTTTATTATTCCATTTTTATATGCATATTGAAGACCAGCACATAACTAAAAGTTAAAGAAACATTACACACTTCTGTAATTTTGCATGAATCAATGAACCATGCACCTGGAAATCTGCACAAAATATATTAATTGCAATAAATAACATAACATAGATAAATAGTAAAAAAGTCTGTTTTTATGATCTAACATAAGAATTATTGCTGTAGGAAAACCCAAATTTTATATTAAACTAAGTTTACATTTGATTAATGAACAGATGATTTCTTGTAACGGCCCAATTAGAAAAGAAAACTACATATGCCGTATTGCAAGGAATACTGATAATAAAAGAAATAATTTGTAAATGTTCGGTAACTCCGACGTTTACTTTTTCATTTTTGTCATAATGAAAATATATAGAGGTAGGCTCATATTAATTTATGAGTTCGATTTCTATACTTATTATTTAATAGCACACCGTTTTTTATTGGCTCTTTATTAGATTCCTTATTTTTTTGTTGAATATACGATACCAATTTCAGTAATGGCAGAATTATTTGAATTAATGGAAGCAAAATATAAACGGACAGAGTAATCTATCGTCACACCATATAGTAGAGTTTAAACGCAAAAAATCGTGGTGTGCAGGTAGTAGTTAGGGGTGGTTTTCCAAAAAATTGTAAAAAAATTTGTTTTGCTTAATTTAGATCTACACAACATGTTTAATCATTTCTGAAAGTTTTGTCTTAAAATTCCAAAAGGAACTATTTTATTTTTAATTTTAAATTATCCGTGCAACACGCTCTTATATGGAGTTCCTTAATATAAAACGGCTCGCGCTGAAACATCGAAATTGCAATATCATTTACACCAAGATAAGTCAAGAATGCTAATTCTAATCAAAAAAACACCTCTACGAACGTTGTAGACTAAAGATCAAGGATTAAAATGCTTTTACATTTTTGAAAATCCAATAAATAGTTTCGTCAAAAAACTGTAAAATGTCAAAGCATGTAGTTACCACCGCGTTCTAACGCGGAGATGCGAGGATGGTTGAAATTCGCTTGGCCCGCCGTTTATCTGCATGATAATGCCGTCCTTATGCATGTTGAAGACTAGACGGTCGCTTTTCGTTTAAAACAGTGAAATATACACTATTATAGCGAGCATTATGGTAATCTAAGACACATTATAAGAAAATAGTGTTTTTAGTGTACCTATGTATTTGAGCAGGTATTTGTAAATATCTTTTCAAATTTATTTAAATAAATTAATAGCAGTTAAATATTAATAAACAGTCATAACTAACTCATAATATTATTTCAAAAAATCATTTCATTAATTATAGTTACCAATTAGGTACAGCATTTCATTATGTTAAAATTTGCGTTAAAATAGTCCGAGGGTGCTTGTGGACTCGATGTTCCGTGGTAAATTCTTCTATTTCTGTAAATAAACAAATAATAATTGGTAAATAAGAATATTTTTACAAAATTATTTTACAGCATTTAGTCAGACTCGGAATTTTCTTCACTATCAGATAACATATTCTGGGAAGCATTTGTGATTTTTAAGTCTTTCTTTACTTTATTTGCACATGTATAATTTGAGCCATTCATCTGCATGACCCAATGCAACAAATTTGTTTTTCTTGCAGGAACATTGTGGCCCGTTGCAATCTATAAAATTGTTTCTTAAATTAATAATATACATACCTATAATAATAATTTCTATACCTTGTTTACAACTGCAAGTATTTAAAGCAGGGGTGTTCTCGGGTAATATTGATACTGCAGTTAAAAATTGGCACAGGTTTTCCGTCAACAATTTTCTACCCACAATCTGCCACATCTGGCAAGGATGGTCTGGGTACTGGTTAGCCATATTTTAGTTTGGTAGTATACACGAAAACAATGCTGTATTAAGCTAAAATCTCTCAAGGTCGTTTATGCAATGAATATTTTCGTTGTTTGTATAGAATCGCATTACAAACTACCATTTTATTAAAATCTTCTAAATTGTCACTTATGCCAACATTACTAAGTAAATAGTGATGTGAGAAAAACACTTTCCAGCATGATTTGTTGGCCACAAACTGACTGGTTGTCTCACAACCTGTGAACGCATGAAACGCTGGTAGGCATTTTGTCATTGAACTGTTCATTTTCAATTCATGGATTGCTAAAAATCTTTCGGTTTATTTGGTTCCAACCTTCATCCAAATTTTCGGCGTAATTATATCTTTGAAATGGGTCAATAGTAACAAAACATTTGTATCTTTACAATTACTTACTTACTATTTACTTAGTAATGTTGGCATAAGTGACAATTTAGAAGAAGATTTTAATAAAATGGTAAAGTTTGTAATGCGATTCTATATAAACAACGAAAATATTCATTGCATAAAAAACCTTAGAGGGGCTTTAGCGTCCTCAAAGCGGATCAGCAAATTACCTCCAAGTTTAGATAGCTTAAAACAGCATTGCCTTCGTGTTTACTACCACACTAAAATATGGCTAAACAGTACGTTACCCAGACCATCCTTGCCAAATGTAACAGATTGTGGGAGAAAATTTTTGACGAAAAACATGTGCCAATTTTAACTAGGGATGCACGATTCTGTAAGAAAGATCGATTTTCTGGATCGATTCAGATCGGATCGCTTAGGATCGATTTCTAAAAAATCGTAATGCAAAAGATCGGTTTCCGATAGTTCCAAACAATTCTACTACTCTATTTTCAAGACTGCTGAACATAAATCTAAAATTAGTTTCGTGCGAGTCTCAAAAAAATTGTTCAAAATTGTAACCTCATCGTCATGAAATGAAGATGGTAGAGGCGTTATATTGCAACTTCAACCTAATGTAATATATACATATAGGTAGAGGTTACAATTTTTTCGAAAACTAGGCTCGAGCACACAGAACTAATTTTAGATTCGTGTTCAGCACCCTCGAAAATAGGGATTTTTTAATTAAGATTGGAGAGTTTGCACTATAACAAATATTTAACTGATCTCAATGGAAAATAATCGATTCACCAAATAATCGTTGTTCAGAAAATCGATTCAAAATATCGAAAATCGCATTTGAAAAGATCGATTATTTATAAAATCGGTTTAAATCGGACATCCCTAATTTTAACTACAGTATCAATATTACCGAGAACAACCGTGCTTTAAATACTTGCAGTTGTAAAAAAAGGTAAAGAAGTTATTATTATAAGTATGTATATTATTAATTTAGGAAAACATTTTTATAGATTGCAGCGGGCCACAATGTTCATGCAAGACAAAACGAATTTGTTGCATTGGGTCCTGCAAATGTATGGCTCAAATTACATGTGCAAATAAAGTAAGGAAAGACTTAAAAATCACAAATGCGTCCCAGAATATGTTATCTGATATTGAAAAAATCTCCGAGTCTGACTAAATGCTGCAAAATAATTTTGTAAGAATATTCTTATTTACCATTTATTATTTGTTTATTTACAGAAATAGCAGATTTTACCACGGAACATCTACTCCACAAGCACCCTCGCAAATTTTAACATAATTAAATGCTGTACATTGGTAACTATAATTAATAAAATGATTTTTGAAATAATATTTGTTATGATTGTTTATTAATATTTAACTGTTTTTAATTTATTTACACTAAAAACCACTATATTCTAATAATGTGTCTTATATTACCATAACGCTCGCTATAATATCACTGTATCTTTTACTGTTTTAAACGAAAAGCGACCGTCTAGGCTCCAAAATACATAAGGACGGCTTTGTCATGCAGATAAACGGCGTGCCAAGCGAATTTCAACCATCCTCGCATCTCCGCGTTAGAACGCGGTGGTAACTCCATGCTTTGACATTTTACAGTTTTTTGACGAAACTATTTATCGGATTTTCAAAAATAAAAAAGCATTTTAATCCTTGATCTTTAATCTACAACGTTCGTAGAAGGTGTTTTTGATTAGAATTAGCATTCTTGACTTATCTTGGTGTAAATGATATTGCAATTTCGATGTTTCAGCGCGAGCCGTTTTATATTAAGGAACTCCATATAAGAGCGTGTTGCACGGATAATTTAAAATTAAAAATAAAATAGTTCCTCTTGGAATTTTAAGACAAAACTTTCAGAAATGATTAAACATGTTGTGTAGATCTAAATTAAGCAAACAAAATTTTTACATTTTTTGGAAAACCACCCCTAACTACCACGATTTTTTGACGACCAGGCGATTTTGCTTTCTAAAGGCATAAGGGATAATATAAAATAGGTTTTACATTTTAGCAATAAAGTGCAAACGGAATGACACGATAGAATCATTTTTAAACTCCACTAATAGCCTCACCAGTTTTGGTGCCATCGTATAGCATGTATGCATACATATCATCAGATCCCACTCCAGTTTGAATTTAAAAGCGGTCCGGACTTATGTGTGGTGGGGCGCGATAGAATGAGAGCAGCGCAAGAGGTGGTGACTTTAAGGTGACGAGCATTGTACTATATGAGAAAAATATATTTATTTGTGAACTCCGTTCTAATTCTAATAACAGGATATAAATAATTACCTTAATTACTAAAACTATAGTTTTTTCCCCTTAATTAGATATATATGAGTTACTGTTTCTAAATATGGGAGGAGGGCAAACACATATGCATATATTTTATTTTATTTGCCCATTATGTAACGTACAAGGATGTAATATAAAATGTACCAAATAAATTATTTCAAAAACACAACTACTGGAAAACGCAGCAGGCATTCCAATAAATTTTTTTTCGAAACTCGAAAATTCATTAAACAAAACTTGGTTGTCTAAATACACACGTCAAAAGTCTTGGACTAGGTACCCATCATTCTTGTTAAATAATTATTTTTGTCAGAAAAACCAAATACATTTATATTGTTTTGTCAATCTTTTTTTTTCTGAAAAGCATGTGTTCGTTAAACTGAGTACTTAGCAAATTAAAAACCAGCAAATGTGTGACATTTTTGACAAAATTTATTAAATCAAAAAGAAGTAACAAAGCAAATTCTCTAATTGACTAATAGTCGGTATGACCTCCACCACGCTCCAATAGCATATTGAAGTGCCTGTGCATTGAGATAATCAAGCGGTTAACGATCTCTTGCGGAATATTGTTCCATTCCTCTTCTGCGCCACGACTAACTCATCTGCAGTCTGAGGTGGAGGAATATGATTATGAATGGCTCTACCAACGAAATCCCACATGTTCAATAGGATTCTTGTCAGAGGAGTTGGCTGGCCAATCTAATCTATGATATGTCCTGGTTCGAGTGTCTCTTGAACCCTTCTTGCGCGATGTGGTCGAGCGGTCATCCATAAACAGAAAATTTTCACCTAATTCATTACGTAGGGGAGTAATAACTTGATGTAAATTTGGCTGGTGGTATGCGAATTAATGGGGTGCGGCGGTTGAACATTATTCCACTCCACACAAGTCGCTGTTGACGACCTGGTTCTCTCCAGACTCTTTAGCCTTATTCGCGGTAGCGATTCCGAACTAGTTCAGGATTAATTTACGGATCTGCTCAAGCGCAGTTTGAATTTGATCGTCCGAAATGCAAACTGCGCTTGAGCAGATCCATTAATCCTGAACAGTTCAAAATCACTACCGCGAATAAACTTTATCGATTGTCACCAGTAACCAGCCCAATTCTGGTTTCGTCTGTAAATAAGACCCACCGCCACTGGCGTAAAAGCCAACCCCTATGCTCTCGCGCACTGGAGACGGGCAGCACGATGCCTTGGAAGTAAAGTGGGGACCCGTAATGGTCTTCTAGCACGTAAATTTGCGTTGTGGAGTCGTCTTCGAATAGTAGATGTCGATATAACACGGCAAAACGTACTTTGAAAGTGGGCCCCGAGAGCTGAAGCTGAAGATGTGCCCCTCCTCCCTTACATTAGATACTCGAGGACGTCCACTACGTGGTCTGTTTTCCACTGTGATCAAATTCTTCATATCTGTGTACTATTCGTACAACAGATAATCTAGGAATGCCCAACATGTTCGATATCTGATGATAAGAATGTCCTGCATCATGTAAAGCAGTCATTCTTGCTCGGGTAAACGCAGAAATTTCACATCCTGGCATTATAATGTACAAAAATTCAAAGGAACACTTGGCTGAATACACTGCCAAACTGACCAGATTTGTAAAAACATTGGTAATAAAGATACTTTTTTACCACATTAAGAAACACCACTAGGTTTAATAGAATCATTTTCTATACGGGGGTCCAAGACTTTTGACGTTATGTGTACGATTACAAATTTCGTTTCGTTATTAAACTTATGTTATGTGATAGGAATAGTTTGACAGATAGGTAGAAGCGGGGAATGAGAGAGAGAGAGAGAGAGGAGAAAATTAAAAAAAACATTTACTAGGTGTGTCCCAATTTAATAGTAATTGCAGGTTAGGGTATCCTGGAAACTTTAAGAGAGAAAGATGCGGTTTTCACAATGATGAACTAAGTACTTTTTCGAGAAACTTAAGATACTCTAATCAGAAATTGTATAGATCACTTTTTGAGAAACAGGACGAAATTAAAAAAAAACTACTTTTTAGGAATTCTTCGTATCACAGAGAACGGACAAGATATCGGAATGGTGAAAATTGCTTCTGATAAGAGTTTTTTAAGTAGAAACATACATGTTTTTAAATGGAACACCCTGCATATGCCATCTAATTATCACATTACATAATTACATTTTTCCTTCATAATGATATATAATAGTTGTTACTTTATATTTTGCAAATTATCAAAACACGTTAAATTGATAAAACTTATGTTGCGTGGTATATAGTTAGCAATGCATTTTTATATAATTATACAAAATTAGTTCATGAATGAATTCACTTTAATAAATAAACAAATCTAAATATCTTCAAGTAGAGTTATGTGCATCTTCTCCAAAAATAACTTTCTGTCGAAGATGTGTTGGGCTGTTTGTATCTATATATTTTTTTACAATACAGGCATAATGTATTTTTCTTCTAACTTCCACTTTATTCCAAGAATGTTCAGTGTAAAAAGGTGTAATATGCTCCATCCTTTTTACATTGCCTGCAAATATCATCATAAACTGACAAACACAGACCATACACAAGATCACAATAATAAAAAAGATAAAATAAGAGAACCACATAATTTAAATTTTATAGATGTATCAAGAACAAATTTAAATTTATACAAATATTTAAGTTTGGGATATGCAATTTTTAAAATATTATTTATATGTTGTGTAAAGCATAAATTACACAGGTCCACAAAAAAAGTGGTGTGTGCTGAGGGTCGCATTATATTTTTTTCCGCTGAACACGAATCTGAAGTCAAAATGGGGGGCCACACAGCAAATTTTAGAGAAAATCCATAAAAACGATTCGAAAAATCACATCAAAAGTTTATTATTATCTACAGTCATAGATTTTTACACTTACCTATTGTTCGATCATTACTTTATACTCAAATTTTATGATTTCCGCGGTACTACCAAGTCCACGGGAATGCGCCTGCCCAAGTGCGAAAGAAACACTTGTGAAGTGAAGGCCGGCCGGCATAGTGTCTACACATAAAAGTTAAAGGGTAAGTCGTTTTTTCTTTGTGGACTTAGGGCGATTAATTAATTTGCAATCATTTATTTCTATTTTTTTCAATACAGTCCATTTTTTTTCTCTTCAATTTATTGAGTTATCGAACATCTATCATTAAAAATTATTGGAGTGTTAATAGTAAGTAACTTATTTTCTAATTTAATTTGTTTACGATACATTGGAAAACCAGTTAGAATTGCCATTCTTTTTGATGCATTACGATTTAGACCATTTTTTTTAACATTCCCTAGTATGTACACCTGCTGATCATGCGCATAACAGTGAATATTTAATTTTATTGAATTAATAATCTCAGAAGTATATAACATAAAACGCAATGGGCCAAAGATCGATCGCTGCGGTACACCACAACTAATATGAGCTGCATCAGAAAATATTTTACTTTGCTCTACCCAAATATGAACCTGTTGATAGCGTTCATCTAAACAATGTTTAAACCAACGTAATGCAATTTTGCTAATAATAAAGAATGAATGATATTATCAAAAACCCTGGAATAATCTAATAATACAGATACAGTTACATAAGATTTATCAGAAGCTCTTTACATACCATCAAGAGAGCTGTTGTGATACTATAATACGGTCTGAAACCAAACTGTCTGACATGCAAAATATTATAAAAAATTAAAATCTACATGATTTTATTGAAAATAAACTTTTTTTCCCAAAATCTTGATTAGGTATACAAGAAATATCCTTCAAACAAATGTCACAATTGTCCACGCTTTACTTTGACGTTTGTCAATCGTTTTCGACTGCTCAATATAAACTGACTGTGATGGCGAAACCGATCCGCTTATATAGGTTTTTAGAGTTCTTAAAGTTTCTGTGATCTCGAAAACGTGCCGAGAAACAAATAGAATATAGCCTGGAATATTCTGGAATACGTCAAAATAAAGGTGTTACAAAAACTATAAATTTTAACGCAAACAGAAACATAATTAACAAACTAAAAGCTAGGTAAGCTTCCGTAATAATATCTTAAGCATATCAAATGATATATCGCCAACACCCTTTGCATTAGATGTGATCTCGTTTACAAATCTTTGCACTTCTTGCAATTGACTTTGCAGGTGTTTATTGTTGTTAAAAAATTAAATTGTTTTAGTTTCCGCATATCAACATAAGCTTTTTTCACATGTCATAAATTTTCACAAATAAATTTTCTCACGTTGATATATTATTATAAAAAAAAATAATACAATTATTACAGTTTGAGTTGTTCTGCATTTCAACAACAACGTCTTCATTCTGATCTAGCTCACATATTATTTTGCATTGAAGCAGAAGGATCGCCACTATACAAAACACATTTTTTCCAAAAATCCCTTTGCCTTAAACGTATAAACCTTTTGCGAGGTCACGTTGAAACATAAAATACGTATTAGTTGCTGCAATTATTCTCATTTTCAATTCCTGTATTGTATACTTCTTAAGAGCAAGTTTCTAGTAGAATGAAGCTCACATCATGATTAATTATTTACTCCAAGTTTTTTCCGATTACTTCAGCCTTATAAAAAACTCCCAGTTTTTTCAGTTCTGCACACCCTGCAGTTCTTTGAGGGCGATTCTGTGGAATTCAAAGAAAACATAGGACAGATGTAAAAACAAACGAAGGCTAGTGCCAGAGGCGCCTGTCCCTGCTAATCCCCCAGACAAATGATCAGCGTTGCAGCTTGAACTCCTTTTTTAACGCAGAAAATCCGCCGTATCCAATTCATACAGAAGTGACAAAAGCAGGTCTCCGCAGGGGGTCACATTCTCAGCACAATGACACATCGGTGGGGTGGTCCTGTCCCTCCTCTTTCCGCCCCTTCCGATAATCTTCCCGTTTTTAAACAAAGTGAACCGGCGACGCAAAGTTTGGAATTATGTTGGAAGTTTCGGAGAAGGGGATCAGTTTTAAGCTCTTTTAAGTCGCCTTTTATATTTGCCAGGCATTGTAAGCGCAAATTTACTTTCGATAGGGAAAGCGATTTTTTACGATTCGATTTATACTGTCTGTAATCCTCTTCCAATTCATTCTAAGCGATTTCGAAGTGCGGCTTTCCAGTTAAGCAGTAAAATTCAGACATTTTCAATTTAAGGTTGTTGTGTATAAAAAAAGTCTGGAATTATTTAAAAATTAAGTTTAACAAATACGAAGAAGCGCGTTAAGGATTAACTAACCACCATAATAAAATAGACAAGGGGGTAATACTGGGATCAAAATTGTGACAAGATTTCGCAAAATAGATTTCCAAGGAATATCGCGGAATTCCCGCAACTTCAAGGAGTTTTCAAAGATTTCGCAGTTGATAAAAATTACATCAAAAATTACTAACTATACTTATACAAGGTGTCTGCAAGAGTTTCAGAAAAAAACCACATTCTGGTGGCCAAAATATGATGGCCTAAAGCTACCTTAGTCCAAAATGTTATAATTTCCGAGATAGGGTGTTCAACATTTTTAGTTTTTTCCTAATAACTTTATTATAAATTGTATTATATAAAACTTGGTAGTGGAAAGTTTTCTGACACAAAAAAATTAAATATAGCCTCAAATTTGCTGTCAATTGTAGATGGCGCCACCTACAGTACTTGACATGCATCTAAATCGTTATACTTCTTATAACTTCTATTTTATTGACTTCTCCTCACACATAGCTGATATATTAAAATTATTACGTAATTAATAGTTAGTTTGAACATGTCTTTATCTAGGATATCTAAATCTTTGTCAGACAAAAATAATATGGGTATAACTTGATCTGGTAAACATTATAGAATACTTTTCGAATTAATTTGAATTAATAAAAATATAAAAATGTATAATTTTACAACAAATGCATGTATATTTCAGTATAAACGTAATATGTATAATAGAAAATAAGACAATATGACGAAATGAGAGAAAATATGATAAAATACAAACACATATCTGGCAATACTTAATATTTTAAATTTATATAGGATTCCTTAAAAAGTGTACATTCTTCTGAGCAGTAAATAGCCCCCTGCTAGTTTAATATGACTTGTATTGCTCAAAAACTTGTAGCAATCAAGGAAGTTAACAAAGTTGATATGGTCTTATACGGACAGAAGATGTTATTTCACAGTAATACAACAATTTGGAGAAATTCTACTTAGACTTTTAATTAACGTCACAAGCAATCAACAAGATTTTACAGTAACAAAAAATCAATTTCCATTATAAAGTTATTTTGTAGGGAATTTTACAGGAATCACCCAACACATAATTATACTATTACTACCCACATCTTCAAAAGTACTTATTCCTTCATATTTAAAAAAATGTTTACCAAGGATCTCGAGTTTCAGGCATGGAAACTCTCGCATTCATTCAGAATGTGCAACGCGGCCTTCTGCCCAGTTGCAAACTCAGCAGTTAGAATTATCTACTAAGGTTATGTAGTAGGGACGTTTCTCGAATAGACAAACTCCTGTTAATAGTCCTGTGATTCTTGGAGCCTTATTACATAAAGGATCAATGTTGCCTTTTGTCCTAAGCCTTTTGCAACTTTTATATTTCCTTCAGTGTCTTTATACTTTGCCCCTCATATAATAATAATATACGCTCAATTCTGATCGCAAAGATGGGCTCAGAAGTCATAAACTTTTTAGGGAGGGAGGGAAGCATACTATTTTTTGATAGGCTGGACAATAGTTTGTTAGTTAAATGCCCAAGGCAACAATATACTGTAACCTATATGTTGGGTTAGCGTGGAAACACGTCACGTAGACAAACAAACTTTACTGTCACTCTTGATTATATGTACTAAAATATTCTTCAAACCAATTTCATAACTGCCAATGCTTTACTTTGACGTTTCTGTCACTCGCGTTTGGCTGCTTAATCTAAACTGACTGTGACGGCGAAACCGATCCGCTTATATAGGTTTTAGAGTTTTCGAAGTTTCTGCGATCTCGAGAACCTGTCGAGAAACAAATAGAATATAGCCTCGAATATTTCGGAAAACGTCAAAATAAAGGTATTGCAAAAATTCTAAATTTTAACGCAAACATAATTAACAAACTAAAAAGGTAGGTGAGCGTCCGTAACAATACAAAAGAAATGGAAAGTTACATAAGAATTTTACATAGAACAGTAACAGTACTTTAGATTGCAAATAGTAAGTTTCCATTAGCTGACGAATGCTCCTTCGCAAGTCCCCTTCAAACATTTTGGGGCGAAAATATGTGTTGAGAACTTGAAGGAAAGACTATTAAGCTACTGGTATCTCAAATTAATTTTCGCGGGCTTCTGAATTCAATATTAAATCGAAATCTATAAAATTATAAACAGTGTTTGATAAAACAAACTAAATTAACACAAGCCTAATTATTCAAATCACGACTCTAAACATACTTCAATTATTATTAGTTTTAGACTGAATAGTAAATAGCTTTTTTGAGAAATATCTTCTCTATTTCCCCTTTCCATATCCATAATTGTATTCTCCTCTCGTTGTAAAATTTTCTTCTCCAAATCGTACACGACAAAAAGCTATAAAATCAAGCTATGTATCAAAATTAATACACTTATTCAAACACTAGCTTATGTAGTTTCACTATTCTTCAAGTACAGTAATACTTTATTGAAAAATTAACTTATTCGTGTATAATAGGAACATATATTCTTCTTTTATGAATAAAAATTACTGAACATTGCATTCAGAAAATATAAAACATAGTTCGTATTTTTGCTTTAATTTAAATATATGTATATTCCTTTCTAGAGTAGTATTTAATTATTTATATAAGGTGGGTTGTTGAAATCAAATGTCTATAAAACAAATATGTGTAAAGAATACACCTAAAAGACTTATAGCAAACTGCATTAGCGGCACACCAGCCACATACCGATTTCGAGTTTGTTAGCTCTCCTGCAGGCAACCGACCACTTATCCGACAGAAGCGAACCTGAGTAGACAGCACATATCTATATTTTGTGACCAGATGCTGAATGTTCAAATAAATGAATGTCAAGAATACGTAAATCTTTATATTAAATATAATTTATTATTGAGTTAATGTTGTTTGTTGTTTTCCACTGATAAGTGGATTGGGAAAATGGAGCCAATTAGATTACTAGGCGTCACTCTTGACACTAGTTTGTGCTGGTCTGAGATCATATTGAATCTATTTGTGCTAAGCTATCATCCCAAATATATGCGATGCGTCAGATGAGACCCTGTTTGGATAACACTGCCATGAGGATGGTGTACTTTGCTCTGGTATCTTATCGTATGCTATTGTCTTGTGGGGAAATTCGTCCAAATACCTCAAAGTTTTCTATCTCCAAAAAGCAGCCGTAAGGATCATTGACGACTATATGGTACATCTTGTAGACTTTTGTTCAGAAAGTATGGGATCCTCCCCATGTCAAGTGTTTATATATTTGAAACATTGCTACTCATACCAGCTCATACACAGAAATGTGAACAATATACCCACTTATGGTGAATCACATAATTATAATACAAGGATTGGGGAAGATCTCAGACTTCCATACTCAAGATTGAGAACCACACAGTTGAATAAGATAGATTATAATCTGTACAATAAATTTATGAAATATCACAGATCTGTGAATGTAAGATCTATTGGATACAGGGAGTTTCATGCACTGGCAAAAAAATTTCTTGTGACTAACTGCTTTTACAGCATTACTGAATTTAACGACTATATTCCTGTTAACTAGGGACACATGACCTTACTAACATTGTCATAATTTCATGTTCTACATTTTTTTTATGTTTTTTATTAATTTTAATCAATTTGTATACTTTTTTTACTTGACTTAATTTATATGTTGTGACAAAAATACATACTTTTGTAATGTTGTCAATAAACCATCTATCTATCTAATACATACTGTGACGAGCGAAGTTTAAAATTTTAAGTATATTAATACCTACATACAAGTACAAATTAGATTTTTTCTATGTGTATAAAATACAAAATATTTGACATATCCTGGTTTTCCAAGCTCTTAGTTTAGCTAGTAGTTGCTGAAGACGAATTAAACTTAATTAATAAAATGGCACTTTCCACATATACCAGTTACGCCCATACTTCAAAATAAGTTTGTTTAGAATATACACCATAAAAAGTAATACAACTTTAAAAAATTTAATGAATAATAAGGCAACTTATACCGAACACCCTACATTTAAGCGAGAAATTCATAAATATAAGATAAGGTTAGTTGTTATGCTACATTTTGCCCAAAAAACCTTGTTATGAAAATGTTCAGTTTTATAAAACTAATTACATTTAATCAAGTAAGCTGAACATAAAAAACATAATTATGATGAAGACTATAAAACGACCCAATTTTTACGAAATAAAAAATACACGTTACACAATTTTCCTCTTCCCCTTTGTCCTTATGTTAGAAAGAAGGTGAACGCGACTGTTTTAAGGTTACCTCCCTTTGCCGTATTCGACGTACTTTCTCCTTGTTTAACATTTCAGCAAAAGAGGCACGCTTCAAATACATTCTTGAACAAGCCATGCATGTGTAGGTCCTTAAGGAACATTCAATAAACCCCCCTTTGTGGAGGGAGAAGTGACAAATTTACAGCGTTGTGAATTATAGCGTCCTCCAGCAAAAACCGCTTCACCTCAACCTTATACGAGTATATTCTAATAAAAGGCAAGCCCAATAAAAAATGCACAACATTTGCTTTCCGACCTAAACGCTGACGAAATTGCTCCCTAGAGACTGGCTCATAAATGTTACATAAGGGGCGTGCTGCCCTTGAACGCCCACAGTGTAGACTTGAGCCCTTTTATAGGAAATCCCTACAAGATTTCTTTTGTCAATGCAAATTGTGTTAAATAACTTTGTTTGTTTGTTGAGTGAAAAAATAGAAAAAGAAAAACAGTGATTTATTGTAAATTGAAATGAAAAGCGGAAAAGTGTCAGTCAGTAATAGTTACATAATAAGCAGAATTAATTTTGTTTTGTCGTACTCTTGAATACATGAGATGTGTTAGATTTAAAGATTAAAACTGAAAAAAATATATAGGTTTTTTCGGTTTAATTTTATGCACATATATACAAACATATATCATATATGATGACGGTGAGATATGATGTTGCATATTAACAATAATAAACACGAAATATCTCGAAAATTATAAGATAAGTATCTTGTACAATATATTTTTGAGAAGCTTAGTTGATGGTCTTTCCTATGGCGTAACGATATAAAGTGCGTTTCATACACCAAAACGAAAGTTAGGCCCACATCTCGGAAATGCGATGATTTGCTTTTGTGATATATGCTTTAAAAATATTTAAGTTTTCACAACTTTTTTTCTTGTACTTTTTTCGTATCTCGAATAATAACGGAGAAAAATGGGAGGCGAGGCAATTTTTGCGGGACCACTCTGTACATTGTCCATTGCAAAAAATATATAGTTATTTTTGTTATAAAAATAAGTACATATTATACAGTGTGTCCACGGATGGAGTTGACAAGAGGAGAAACTCTTTTGTTTTTGACTTTATCGAAAAATGTCACACTTTATAAAAAGTTCTGCTTTCCAAAAAAATTAAATTTTCATAGAAACTTCTTAGATCAGATATACAGGGTGCTCATAAATTAAGAAAAGAAGAAAATGCTCAATAGAAAAGTACCATTATTTATTATTGCATACAACATTTTTATGAAACAAATCTGTTTATATAACTTCAAATGGAGTCCCAATACAGATTTTAAAATCAAAATTTAAATATTAACATTTACTCTACCTCCCACCTCAACACATTTTTCCTCCGCTAACTTAATAAATTGTTCGAATAGTTAGCGGCTCATTCAGTTCATGTATTTCTTGGCGTATGTGCTCTTTTAATACTTCCCTATCATGTGGCAAACCATTTGAATAAATGTTTTGTTTTAGGACAGCTTGGAGAAAAAGACAAGGGGTGTAAGGTTAGGATTGGGCCAAATCTTCCTGTGAGCAGGACAGCCGTCCTGTTGCCAAAACATTTTGGAAGCATTGGGTTTACCATTTTTAAATACTTGAGAGCCAGAAGTACGCAATAACCTGTTTTGGAAACAGGACTGCTGTCCTGCTCATTTTACAGGCTTGCTCAGACAATGGTGAAAGGTGGATTGGAAGATTTGGCCCATTATCCTGCTAGACCACCTGACCTTAGGCCCCTTGACTTTTTTCCTAAAACAAAAAGTTTATTTAAATGATCTGCCACATGATATTAAAAGAGCGCATAAAAGAAGAAATAACAAACTATTCGTAGTGTGTAGAGTAAAAGTCAAAATTGAAATTTTGATTTTAAAATTTGTATTAGGACTCTATTTCGGGTTATAAACAGATTTGTTTTATAAAAATGTTGTGTAAAATAATAAATAATGGTATTTCTCTCTTGAGTATTTCCATGTTTTTTTAATTTATGAGCACCCTGTATATCTGATCTAAGACGTTTCTATGATAGTCTCATTTATTCGAAAAGCAGAACTTTTTATAAAGAGTGACATTTTTCGATAAAGTCAAAAACAAAAGACTTTCTCCTCTTGTCAACTCCATCCGTGGACACACTGTATATATAAAGCTGTTTATAGGCCTTTAGGCCCAGAGCCCAGACATATTACAGTACTGTAATATTGTAATAACCAATAATCTATTAAAAATATACAATATCCTTGGAAGCAAAGCTTTTGTATTGTTAATTTTTTTGAGAAAATATCTTTCATTAAATATATTCAAATAATTTCAAATCGTAATATTTCCCAAAAGCTTTTTAATTTTATTATTTTATTAATCTACAAGATATTATTTTCGAAATTTTTGCGAGACCCTTTTCATTTTTGTTTTGTTTATTTCAGTTTAAAACACATTTCTACCATTTCAGTAATTTTTTATCACGGTTAAAATTTTCAATAATATATTGTTGATGCCCTTAATAGCATATTGAGGATAGAAGAATCGTAAAAAAGGACAGTACAATTAAGGGTCTAGATTTCCAGATTAAGCCAACATTTCGGTTTATTTTGAATCTTCCTCAGGGCCAATGAGATAAAAACCACAGTCAAAAAGTAAGAATTGTTATTAATCATACAACGAATAAGTCAAATCAGAAAGAAAAATTGCTTTTATTTAATAAGTTATATTTATTATTTTTCTTTCCAATTTAACTTATGCATTGTATGACGAATAACAATTCTTTCTTTTTGACTATTGTTTCTGTATCACTGGCACTGAGGAGGATTTAAAATAAATCGAAACTTTGCCTTACTCAGGAAATCTAAATCCTTAATTGTACTGTCCATTTTTTCCGTTATTCTTTTTGCCTCAAAAATCTATTTGAAGATAATAATATTTATGTGATTTTTTTTTATTTTGTACCAGAACTATACTTGATAAAATTTCTAGTATCGGATAAATATGAGAAAAGAAAAATAAATAAAGATTGCGGGGGAAATAACTTGACTCATGCTTGTTCCTGCGATGGATGATGTTCTGGGTGTGTCATATTGCGGTAATTTTGAAGGATCAGCGTAATAACCACTGAGAAAATTTAACAGCGGTTCAACGGTATATTCTAATGTGTTTTCTCGTCCTTCGTTTCACACCATTCGCAGGGGTAATAAGGTGAAGTTTTTCTCGTTTTCAGTGAAAGTAGTATTAACATTAATATTAAACAAAAATCAGACGTTCCTAATTAACCAGATTATAACAAACTATGATAATAATAATAAATGTTAATTAAATACAAACAGGCGTGAACAGAGACTTTGGTATGAGCGTCTACAAATCGATCGATACACAATACCAAATAGGATTTATGTTACACACAGAAGAAATCAGTGATACAGGAAAGTGGTGGTCTTTCTTATATGAACATAGGTGCGTTTCGTTTTTGTTTAGAAGTTACTAGTATTTTAAAAAATATAATTTCATATTTCAATCAAAGTATCCTGACAAATAAAAATGATGGTTGCTATAACAATTATTATTATTTCTGTCATTTTGTTTATTCATTTGATAGTTAGCGTTAAAGTGCTAAATAAAAAATGCATTTTAGTTATAGAATGATAACAGATAGAAGAATTATTTGTGTAAAAAGTTTAAATATTAGTTAACCTTTAATAAGAAATTAACAAACTGGCTATAATAAAAATCTGGGAAATGCGGTGGCCATGTTATTGGACCTCGTTTACCTATTCATTTATTCGGAAAATGATCAATTAACCAACCAGTTACTTGTCTCTTTCTATGTGGTGTGCACCATCGTGCTGATACCATATATTTTGAACAATATTAAGCCCTACGTTATTAATGAAAATGTTGTTTTACAAGAAAGTTCTATACAGATCTGCATTCAAATCATCATGTACAGGCAGTAAATTATTGTTAAAATTGCTACCCCAAACGTTGACACTTAAATGTTGCTGAAATCGTCTTGATCTAATTTCATGCGGATTTTGTAACCCCCAGATTATGTTCATTAGGATTATTATTTATACCATCCCTAGTAAAACACGCTTCTTCAAATCTCATGACAAGAGAAATGAATCCATCATTTTGAGAAGGTTGTTGAAATAACCAGCGACAAACTTCTAATGGCTGAGAAGCATCTCCAACATGTAGCGGTTGTACATTTTGGTGATAAAATAGATGTAACAACGCCATACAAAATTCGATGATAAATGAAGATTACTTGTTGTCAATGACAGCACATCTATTATATCTTTTTCATTTTGTACATTTATTTCAGAAGGACGAATGGCTTTTTTGGAGCGGGGTTGCCTTCTTGTAGAAGATAGGTCATCAGATGCGCTGGATGATAATAATTGATGAATAATGAAATATAAACGCTTTAACAACGCAAGTCATTTTGAACACATAATTTTTTCACATTTTATGCTGTTGCAAAACTAGTTCTAAGAGAAACATTTATAATAAGTTTGTTTAGGAGAAAAAAAATTAAGTCAAATCTGTTTTGTTTTGTAGGTCCAATTTAACATACAGCAAAATAAAGCCACTCATATCCCGGATAAAATGTAAATCTATATTTATGCTTAATAATATATCAAGTACGATATTTACAACAATTCTAAATATTTTGGATCTTGTTCTGCAAAAAGTTAGATATCTGATCCATCAGAGTTCAGTGGCATGTGTTCCGCAAAATTTAAAACATATTATAAATTTATCTTACTAGTTAACTTTTCGTAATGTTTTCACGATGATTTATGTTCTCAGTGTCATTGTACCGAAAGTACTAATACATACTTATATTTAAGTAAACGTATTTGCCCGTCTCTGTTTGAATTGCTGAAAATAACTCGATTGTGTTTTTATCTCTGACAATATTTTACGATTTTTTAATGCGTCTTTGTAAAAATATATGCGATAATACTACAGTTTATTTTTATATTAATACATTAATTACTGTAACCTTATTCCAAGATACGTGCGACTTCAATGTATTATTTTTTTTAATAATTTTTGACACGATTCAACAAGTATTGTGCAAAATACACCGCTTACGTAAATTTTGTACAGCATTAGTCTACAGTAATTAATTAAAAAACAGGGCAAGATTGTTAAAAATGCTAATTAAGTTTTATCAAAAATATCGCACTGGCATTTACAAATATTTACAATTTTTGAAGTTTAATTTGCCTCTAAATGATAGTAAAATTAAATTACTTTTTCATTTCTATAAAAAACGCCCTGGTCTAATAACTTATATGTAAATTATACAGTGTGTTCTGGAACATAATTTATTTTTTTTTAGGTGAGAATAAGAAACATCGCTGAAATAGTTAATTAGTATAATATGAAAGATGCCAATTTTTCCTGGGTTTTCTAGGTCTTGTTGTTTTACCAAACCGATTAACAGGCGCTGCTTACCTCAATTTTCTGCAGAACACACTGTATGAGTATGAGATGTCGTGCCTGCTTGGAAAGAACGGAGGGCACTTTGAACATCTTCTGTAACTTTGTTTTTTGTTTGTTAAAAGCTTCCTTTGTCGGTTTATTTCTAATAAAATAAAATGTTTGAAAAACGAATAGTGGTCCATATCAATACTTTTCTGCTTATTTTGGTTCACCCTGTAGTGTGCCTTTAAGATAATAGGAATGCTGGGTGGATTTTCTATTAAATGCCAGTCTTAAGACTAGCGTTTCAAGAACAAAGATGCACAAAAAAAACATCGATACACTGTGAAAAATAATTAATAATTTACATACATAGTTTTTTTAAAAGAATTCTTCGGGATGTGATAATGGTTATAATGTCGTATACAATTTTCTTAATGTGTAGTTGACATATAAAATTCAGGAAATTTTGTGGTAAAACACAACAGAAGAAAAATTATGGTTTTTTCTTATTCTAAACGACTTGTCAGCTTGGAAACTATTATACAACTTAGAGAAATTTTATAAAATTAACTCAGATATTTTTCTTAGATATATAAAATAAGGTATAAAAACGGCACTCTTAAGGTAATTTTCTACATCGAGACGAAAATGTGAAAGGGCATCATCATCAAGATCATTAAATATAATTATACAATGATAATATATAAATTAAAGAAAGCATAATTTTATTTTATCACAAACATATCTATAGTTTATCTACCATTTACACAAATGATCACCATTGAGTTTAAGTAAGCTATCCCATTTTTAAATATAAGCGCAAATAATTATGAATCTGCATTATACACCAATCTTAAAATGATTTGGTTCTAATATTCTTCATGAAAAATATGTTTCTGTAAATAATACCAATATACAAACTACAAAACTTTTTTTATAGTTACTGTATAAAGTTGTTTTAAAAGTGTTGTATACATTTTTATAGAACTGTTACATTACCAAAGTGTTTTATAAAAATGGGCCGTTTTCAATTCTATAAGTATCGTATAAAGGCATTTAACCACGTTATATGAAATTGAAGCTCCTATAAAATTTATTTTATAGCAATTTATACAATCTTTATAAAATTTATTTTGCTAGTTGGGATATTTATTAACAATCAAAATAAAATAAAGTAGATTGAAATTATGAAGGCATCTTTTCAAAAATCTAAATAATATGTTATCATTTTTGTTGACAACGGAAAATGTAAGCTATTGAAAAAGTTTCGCCCAACACGAGCATTTAGTTTGCGTGGTTTTCGATTACCAAATTGTTCTTTTACTGCCTTCATAACAGGATGTTATATAACGGTACTTATTAGACACCTATTAATTAATTAGTGACAACCGTAACATAATTGTGCACTTTTAATTAGATGATGTTTTTAATTAATTTAATAAGGTTTTTATGCTGTCGTCGATCGTACTGTAAACTAAGCAAGATTTTTGTATTGTAGAAGGATGACAAATCTATTCAAAACAGCGATGGTTTCTAAAAGGTTTAACGTTGCGATAAATTTTAAAGAGTGATTCCAAGTCTAAATAAACATAGTAGAAATAATAGTACTTTTTTCTAAGACCTCTATGATGTTCAGATGGAATATGAACTCGAAGGTGAAATAGTTTTTAATTCATATAGTATTTGAATTTTGGATTCTTAGTAATGATTAGGGATTATATTCTGTGTTTTCTGCTTACTAGTAGCCCAAGCTATATGTTTTGAAAATTATAACACCAGAAATCTGCGTGCCCGTTTTTATAGAAATGAAAATTTCATTTATTTCTTCTTTTATGATAAAAATTCTATTCCTTTTAACTTGGTAACTAAATAATCCAGAACAAACAGAACTTATTAAATTTTTTCCTGCCGTTAACAGCTTTTATTTTACTCTGTGCGGGTCTCGGCACGAGAAAACAGCGCCGAGAAGCGGGAGCCAGAAACCGCTTCAACTATGTTTTTACCGTAAGAGTCGAGCTATTATTATTTCATTGCTGTTAATTAGAAGGACTTGCAACAGAGATCAGTTCTTTTATATTGCTAAATAATCATAAGATCAATTTCTCGAATAATGCAAATCCTTTCTTCCCTTATATTTCTGGAACACTTTTAACAAATTAAAGTTATAGAAATTATTAATTAATAAGTTAATAACGTTTAAGCTATTAAATGATTACGTAATTTGCAAGTTTCTAACATTTTTTAAACAAAAAGGGAAGCTGGATCTACTAGAAAAAATGATCTACAATGAAAATTTTCTCACATCACACGGTATCACTGGCACTTTTGTGAGACTAAAACGGAAACTTTTGTTTTGTAAATCTATGAGAAAATATTATGCTTTATAAAATATACTCAAAAATTGTAGGGTTAATAAAGGGGAGATAGTAAATCGAGTGAGATGGTAAGTTGCAATAATTTCGGCATCTTTTAACATATGTGCGCTATAAATATGTTACATGTTATTAGTCTAGCACGGTGTATCCTTCAGAGCTGTTGGCGGGTGCTTACTATGTCAGTTATCTTCAAACTAAGTGTCGCACTGCCCGCATTTAGTTTTTGATGACTAAATGCTTGTCGTTGTTTGAACTTATATTAATTCAACGGAACTAATTTTGCTTTACTTTATCGTCCTACGTGTTAGAGCCTTGTATAACTTAAAAAATGTCAGTGACAAGCAACATTTTCTTAGAGCAGATGTTCAGCATCTCTCCCATAGCAAAAGGGGCATATATGCGGGAGAGGTGAAACCCAACTAGTATCAAAAACTGCTTCACCCCAACTCTGTTATTAAAAAACAATAGAAGTGGCTGCCTCTACTACTATTATTAATCTGCTACTAGCACCAAGAACTATGTCACTCCAACCTTGTTGTTCAAAGACCACAGATACAGTCAGGAAAGACGAAAATAGTAGTAATGATACTAATAAAGTTGTCGACAACACAGTAACACCAGAGAAAATGCTGGATAACATTTTACCTATTCCTGTTGTCAAAAAAAGGTCAGGAATTTGACAACGTGCTTATTACTTTCCTGACTATTTCTTTTATGAGAAAAGAAAAGAAATTGACACGAAAAACGAAATATATAATATCAAAGAAACGGTCTGAATCATCAGTAGAAATCCAATTTGTCGACGAAGACGTTGTTCGCGCTCAACAAAAAATTAGTATTTAGTACCTTAGATTATTTTTGTCTTGAATATTGTTTTCCTTTGTTATTAATTTCAATAAGTCATTTAGCCTCATTCTGCCTATGATTCGTTGCCTAAAGAGTATCCTTTGAGTCACCTTTTTTTATCTCACTCGGTATTGGGAACGCCTTGACCCACCGAGCGAGAGACAGAACGAAATTGAACTCACGCGTGTAACAAGACGGTGTGCTTCATTCTGCCTTGTGTTTTCCCGCTGAAAATTTCCTCATCTCTCAGAAAAAAAGAATACAGTCCACAACTCGATCAGGAGGTGCAACCGATCTTTCGTAACAGGTAGGTCATAGGTTACACCTTACCGAGTCGAGGCTTTTTTAACTCATTCAAAACAGACGTTGATTCTGAAAAAGATTACTGTGTTGTTGTGGAATCTAACAAAAAAAAAAAAACGTGGATTGCATTGTGCATTGTGTATGAAGACGTTTACAATATCTGTGGATAGAACAGAAATCAATAACTGGTTTAAACGGTGAGTATTAAATTCATCATTTCACGCTTACTTGTCTCTTATGTACCCATTGGAAACAATAATTTATTTTTTTAGGAGGCATCTAAGGCCGGTTTTCGACCCCTCTTGTTTTTTTAAATAAATAAAGAATTTTTTTTGACAGTAAGTATAAGTCATAAACTGTCGATATGACCCTAAACGGAACCTCAAATACCGCTGACCCACTCCAATATTAAGGCTTTTGCGAGTGTGATATTGTGTAAATTTGATGTGTATTCCACAGCGTTGTCAGTATTACAGCATATCAAACAATGATTGAAATATGTTTATAAAAATGTTTCTGGCCACCTCCTACCCTTTGCCATTCCTTTACCACTCCAAAAAAGTATGTGTATGTACATGAAATTGAAAACATGAAACAGATTCCGTACACAGTTATCCAGAATTTGATCGTTATCCATTTTTACCACACTCCAAATGATTTATCGTAATATTATCGTTCTCACTATCACTCCATGTCAATCTTCTCACTGTTTGAATGAAGTACCATATTTTACTTAGTTATACTATATTTCACTAAACATATTAATTAAATACAGAAAAACACTTTCCGTGAAAATAATATCTGGTATCCCTACGGGACATTGTGCCTATTGCCCACCGCCTGGCTCGTGACACCTGTGCCTACGACACCATTAACAATCTGTGACCGGATCGTGACACCGTCTTTGTTTATGACTGCATTTTAGTGCAGATATAATTACATTGAAATTCTACACCTTTTACAGAAAAACTTATTAGTTGAATTGAATTTTTAAAATGTGATTATGATGAATTTCTTATGTTGTTTGAGATTGTGACGGGACGCTATTAAAAAAAAATAATTTTGGCAGGAAATCACACTCGTATAGGGAATAATTTGTCTATTTTTAACTGTGTACAATGGTATTAATTTGTGAAATGTGGATAACTGTTTAAATACTTGGTATTTCAACAGGTAGGTAAGCTTTTATGCACGTATATGTACAATTTTTGAAAATCATTGAACAAAGTACCTTCCTAAATATCTTAATTGGTAGTATCGAACTTCCGAAAATGTATTTTTTAATTTATGGCAGTAAGGTCAGTTAAGAAGTTAACATTTGAGTTAATATTGCGTAGTATACTACCTACGCAATTTGAATTATCGCTTAAAACAAATATTTTTAAATTAATAATCTTAGATTTAATTTACGTCAAAGAAAAATATTTATTTATTTTAGAGGCGATATGGCTTTCAGCAAATCATATGGTTTATTAGGTTCACCAGAGCTCAATCTGGTCAGCGGTCCTCCAAATGTAGGTATATATTTTTTTAAATTTATACCCCCGTCAATATTTGAAATTTTTAAAAATGACTCAATAGACTCATCTATATGATGAACTACACTTGCAGTTAAAATATTTGTACTTATTTAAGGTTTACCCTGTATTAATGGCGTAAAAGTTATAAAATATATCTCCCAGTATAAATTAGTCAAGGCCTGCATCGATGTTAGATCAAAACAAATCTCAGATGACTGTTATTATTATTTTAAATTTAGCACTGCATATCAGTACGCGTGCGGGATAAAAAAATATTAAAATTGTAGTAAACACTATTTTGTCCGGATATATAATCATAAAAATTAGTTTACGTTCAGACAGGGATACCCTGTATAATGAGATTAAAAGCCATAGTTAAAACTACGATTTTAAAAACTGACATCAAAATTTACACTATTGACAATAACACCAAATGTTGCAAAGTTACTTATTAGATTATCATTAGCAGTAAACTGTCAAATTCCTCCTTCACTATTCATAAAAGTCCGTTTAAAGATGTTACATACATTTTTGAAAATTATAAAATCTCTGCCGGATGTTCCGCGATCGAGATTGAAAAATGTATCTGCTGATAGTGAAATCTCTCTTTTATTATATTTATACAAGTCCTCTGAGTACACAGCTGCGGTTATATAAATAAAAATAGACCTATCCAGGAAATGGATACGGCTTTGACGTTCAACCTGTCTTTCATGAAAAGGGTTCTTCATCGGATAATATGCGAGAGTGCTTCAAACGTAAATGCCATCAGAGAGATAAAAAATGCAGATAAAATATGAAGCCGGGATTTCAGTCAAGTAAGTCCCGTGGTGAAATATTTAACGTTTAACAGTGTGCCGTTTTATCTGTTGCTATAGAAAATTAATTTGTCAGCTAAATGCCAAAGTATGCTGCGTTTATTCGTATTTGAAAACGTAGTGTCATTCATACATAAACGCTACTTCAAAAGTTCTCATCTTTATATCTTCTCCATGATGACAGAGTCTATCAATTGTGATAAACATTTTAGTAGTACTAGTTCCAAGGGTGCTATATGTGCGTTGAGATTAACAGATTTCAGTTTACTTTAGTTAAACACACACCTTTGACTTTTTTAGAAATTAAAAAAACGTAAATAATTAATTTCAGATGTATTACTATTTTTTAAGTGTTTTTTTAAAATAAGAAATTACTAACACAGAAAATGAATGCAATGAATGAATGCTATATTACATATAGGTAAAATTTTAGTTGCGACGTCATTAAACAACAAAACAGATTTACATTACACGCTACTACTCGCCATTGTTGGCACTGCGAAACTCGCATTGCAATAAAACACAACATAATTGTCATGTAATAAGTTTCTAATTTTGACGCTTCTAATATAAACTTCATCATTCGTCCATATTTCCGTCCAGTTCTTATACAGGTTCGAAAGCTCATGCCTTTCCACTGCTTTTGCGTAAAAAGAAGAAACTAATTCAAATATGCATCTATGTCGTAGATGACGGTTATATTGGCAAGGTTTCACGATCTACGTAATACTACCTATCTGTAATAGGAGGATCTTAAATTCTTACTCCATAAAGCAAACTGACTTGAGTCCATCGATACTGAGTTGGTAGGCAGGAAGAAAAACGTCGGTAGAATGAAAACTTTAGGCGAAATGGAAAGTTTACCGACTTATACTTATACACACTTGTCTTCCAAAGTTATGTCTTATTTTGTCTCAACAACGAAAATGGATCAGACATTTCCACAATCTGGCACTACTGTATTACCACAAGAATGTTTTTTCTGATTGTAGACTAGAGGGAACATTTGTAGTTTCCAAATCGGTGATTTATGGAAATAACCTTATCCCTTATTTGATTACAAAAATCGTTGGTAAAAAAATATTTTAAAGGATATCGCATAAGGAAATTGATTAATATTGAGGTTAATACCCAGACGTACATGTATAATATACAAAATTCTCTGTTTATGTCATAATTTTCATTGTTTACGACTCCTTTATATTCTGTCTTCTTTGTACATTCAACTTTTGAATTGATTTTGAAAGCGTGTGTTTTATCCTTTGATAAAATGTATGAAAAACTACGTAGCAAAGGTAAATTTGAAGTAAAATAAATATACTATCTTCAGGAAAGTAATTCAAGTTGATAAATTCTTAGACAATTTATGAAAAATGTAATTAAACCCATGTTTTCTAGATATACATTTTTTATATCAACTTCAACTAAATCTAACTATCAACTAAAAAATCAAATAGATACCTACATACAGTGCCTTTTACTTGACCACAGAACATGTTTTCAAACTTAAGAACCAAAATCTATAATAAAAAAATAAAAAATCCTGTTCAAAACCAAATTAACTTTCATTCTGTAAATATACAAGGTGTCAGAAATATAAGTGCCGGGTTTGTACGTTACGTAAAAGCTCCCGCAACGTTTTTTTTTGTATCGGTAGAACTGAAGTTTCCCAAAAAATCCTTAAAATTCTAACGTACTACAACGTTGTAATTCATCAGCTGCTGCTGTTAAGTATTAGTCATAGTAGTATTGTGGCTAGTGCGTTTCCTTTTTCTCTAGTGCGTGCTTGATATTTTTGAGCATAAACAAAAATGGAACGGTTTATAACCATCATCAGCTGCATGGCATGTTAATTTATGGCAAATCTGGGCAAAACTTTCTGACTACTAGATGTAAACGCTGCTCGCAAGCAAGATAAAGCATTTTGAACACTTGTAAGTATTACTATCACATTTGATTCGGTGTTGTGAAAAGAGTTCTAAGAAAGCCATTCACAGTAAGTAAGAGTATGCACAAACACCTAAAAATTCTAACATGGTCTGTGAGCAATGTTACATATTTCAGACTTGTTTGCTGTCACAATTATGTTACCGTTGGTCACAAAAAAAAAAGTTAAGTAAAACATGTTCTGTTTGATACAATTTATCATCCAGCAAAATAAAGACACTTATATTCCGGACAAAACGTATTAAAGAAAAACAAGTTTATTGGTTCACTAGTATGTATAGGGTATTATTAAAATATGTTGTCACTTTGAGGAAAGAGGTAGAATAAGTTATATCTGGGTTAAATAGGGTTTTCCTTGGCCATAGCATTTTTGGAAAATAATACATTTTTCTATCTTTTTTGTACTTACAACAATTTGAAACGATGTCCTATAATCGAATTTTAACACGTTTCTCGTTTCTCCTTGAATTCTTTCTTAAATAACTATCTAAGAAACTGAAAATATGTGTACAATGCAATGAAATACTTTACAAATATTGATTTTATTGAATGTGAACGTCATTAGCTATTTGCCGACGGGCGATAAATCAGTAACTTGGTTTGTACGTGAAGCGTTTCCTGGAAGTTTGAAGAATGCATGCCTTCTGGTTTGCTCGGTAAATAAATTAAGGATATCCATTGTTTACGAAGTTAGAACTAATTCCTTTCCATTTACGATATCGCCTCGAGACAAAGTGCCCGTGTCCACAGGATGTTCCGCAGCCTACAGAGAAGTTAATCCAAATTGTCCTCTCAATGTCTCTTTAAGAAATAAAATCGAATATACATAGAAAATTCTCTTCTGATTGAAATATAGATACATTTCTATTTTTTTAAATGTTTCTTGTCTTTTCTTCAAATACGTTGAGTATTTGAAAAATATCATATTAACGCATAACGATACAAATTCACACAACATAATAAAGCAGCACCAAAGACAGAGTGGGGACATCGTCGCTAGGAACCCTATCAGAGCCAAGAAAAATCTCTCCTAAAGTCGAGTCAATTATGAATATATTTTTTTTGTCAAAAATAAGTTTGTATTGGAAAAATCGCTATTAGCTTTAAAATTACTAGTTTCATAGAAAAAAAAAAACAGTGACGTAGAATTTTTTATTTTATTTGGAAAACTACTGAATGCAAAAATATTAAAATTTTACTAAAATATTTTTTGATCCTACGCCTTAACCTTCACATTAAGGTACTCTCGAACATTGTGTGTACCTTTCTCAGAATAAAAAAGATAGGATAATCGATTATTTCAATAACTAAATAAATACATGAAGCCACAAAAAAGTTCTGGTATATAAAAGAAGTCTGACGTGCCATAAGTGACGCCGTGATTTTCTAAAAAGTCATTTATAAATATCGAAAAGAAAATTTTAACTTTTGCTCTATGTTCGCGCCACCCTGTATAGCAGGTGGTTGTTGCATCGTGGCGAGTGCGTAAGTGCGAAAATTTGCCGCATGTTCGGAGCCTATCCATCAAAAGAGACGTCACGCAGTTGATGAAAGAGAAGACGGACGTTTATTTTGTATTCTCTTGTTATATCCAATATTTTATAATTTTCACTTGAAAATACAGTTAGTAGAAGTCACAAACATATACAGTCTATTCAGCTAAACCATTCTATGCTGCGTTCATTTCGGGAAACCCTGTATATAAAAAATACAGTCAACTTAATGACAAATGTAAATACTTTTGTGATTCTTATAAACTATGGTACATAATTGTTAGTAATAACATATTTAATATATGATATAATATGCTGCTCTCTCCACAAAGAAAAACACATCTGCCACTGATCTTCTTGAGGAACTAATCTTTAATAAGCTATGTTCTTTTTTTAAAATTTGCAGACATTAATTTTGCCTTAAAATTTAAAATTACCTGGCCCCCATTGGGCTTGCCTTTACTTACGAACTTTTCGATAATCGTGGCTCTTCCTGATCCAAATTCAAAAATGTGAAATTACCTGTAAAAGAAAAACAAGATATAAGTCACTCTAACTCAATACAACGACATATTTAAAATTTAAAACAGTACTAGCAGCAACTACCAAGCCAATCAATCTGCTTTCCTATATAGAGATAATTACGTTATATGTATGTATGTATTTATTTTGTATTTATTTGGAAAACTACGCCGTTATTTTATTGGCGAACGGTGGCCTTGTATGGATTATGATTAATTATCGCTCTTTATCCTTCACCATCTCTGTAGACCTGGGCGGCCTCGTAGAGGTGGGTTCCCTTCTCCGGTCAGCCTCGACCGCTGTTGCGGCCGATGCTGTCGGCTCGAGGAACCTCCTCCTGCCCAAAACTACTGAATGCAAAAATATTAAAATTTTACTAAAATATTTTTTGATCCTACGCCTTAACCTTCACATTAAGGTACTCCCGAACATTGTGTTGAATATGAAGGGGAGCACCATCGTGCAAGAACCACATTCGTAGTCGGACAGCTACGGACATATTTTCCAGAAGTCGAGGCAGATTATTTCGAATGAACGTTTTGTTGCAGCAACCATTCACAAAATCTATTTCGTAAGAGATAATTCCTTGGTGTTAATGTTTGAACACGCTGTACATGGTACGGATATAATTGAACCTCGTGTATGATACGCCACACTGTTGATTGGGACATTGCTTGTACTTATTGATCGATTTGCCTGGTACTTAGTCGCCGACTCTCTTCAACAATCTCAGCTGCTGCAATACGCTGTCAACGCCCTAGATCTCTATCTCTTCCACGATTCCGTTGAAACTTTCCGCGTCACGCCCGCTTTGCACTACCGCGGTAAAAGTTGCTGCATTTAGCACGTTTACCGGGAAATATTTCTGCGTACAGACAAGAAGCTGTTAAACCATTTTGTCCTAAGTTCATACATTGAAAAGATCAACTTCGAGTTGCTATACACGTAAACCATTTTTCACATTTGAAAAATTGATGTAAACAATATTGCAAAAGCTACTACTAAAATCGGATTTCAGTATTCAAAATCCTCGAATTTCGCTCTTTTTACAATATTGACATTTTTCATGACGCACCTTTCTCTCATTTTTTTAACAGAGAGACCATCTTTTGTAATATTCCATATGGAAAACTGTTTGTATTTCAGAATCAAAATATTCTAGCAGCCCAAGTTTTAGTTAAAGCTAAACGTTGATCGCCAAAAACACACATTACTTTGTAACATTCCTTTTATTATAAATATAGATAAAAATATATTGTGTGTGTGATAGACGTACTATTGTGTTACTCTGATTATTAACGCGTTTTTCAATGGTTAGCAGTCAATCAATTGAGTTGAATTTTGAACAGTAAAGAAGTATATAAAAAAAGCTGTTACTTGTGCTAGTTCCTTACGACAGAACTTGTGCAGTTTCTTGCAATTGTCATTTCATTGCAGTTTTTAAATACCTTCAACGAGTTTTTGTTGGTATAGTAAAAAGATATAAACACTTCTTGCTTTTCTTTTTGTGTAAATTTAATATCTGCTATGAGTACCAAGTGTCCCAACTGCAACAACAGTGTAAAACAGGGTGGATCTGTTACTCCATGTGATGGCTGTCGAGTTGATGTTCATCTAACTTGTGTGGGTCTCAGTTCTGATGATGTAAGGATGACACGTAATAAGTCAAAATCTGTTAAAATACTTTGCAATTCTTGTAACAAGTTTATGGGTGAACTTGGTGATATGAAAAGTTTAATAGCATCACTTAAGGATGATTTCAGTAAGAAGATTTTAGGCTTAGAGCAAAAAATTTGTCAAGTGAACCAAACTGAACTTATTGAATTAAAATCTTCTATTGATAATTTACAAAAAGATTTGAATGACTTGAAAACCAAAAACCTGGAACAGTCAAATAATTCCATATTCGAAGATGTTGTACAAGAACTTTCAGAAAGGCAGAAAAGAAAATGTAATTTAATGTTCTTCGGAATAAATGAACAACAGGCTCAGAGAGCAGAAGAACGTGTGTTAGCTGATAAGGCCATTGTTGCAGATGTTCTTGGTTCTGCTGATGGTTCATTACAAAATATTAGTTTCAAAATTACTCGGCTTGGGAAATATTCAACAAATAAGATTAGGCCCATCAGGGTCTCACTTGATTGTGAAGATCAGGTGCATTTGGTTATCAGGAATGCCAGATTACTGAGAACCGTCGAGAGGTTTAAGCATATATCAATATCTTTGGACAGAACCCCAAGACAAATTGATCATTATCGTCAAGTTAAGAAAACTCTCGATGAAAGAAAACGTAATGGGGAATCAAATATAAAAATTAAGTTTATTAATGGGTGCCCTAAAATTGTCAATTTAAACTAGTGGATTTGCCCAATTGCAATGAACTGTCTAAATTATATTGTTATTATCAGAATGTACGAGGTCTCAACACAAAAATTATTGATTTTTACAATTCGGTGACAATATGTGAATTTGACCTTATTGCTATAACTGAAACCTGGTTATCTCATGATGTAAGCAATTCTGAACTTTTTCCAAACTGTTATACTGTGTTTAGAAGTGATCGAAACTTTGCTGATACTGGTTTGACTAAAGGTGGTGGAGTGCTGTTGGCTGTGAATAGCAAATTGAAGGCAACTGCTGTTGATATTAGTGTAATTAAAGCATCTTTACCGTTTATTGATCTCACAGCATGAAAGATTGTGTCAAATGAAACTTTTATATTCTTGTATTATACCCCTTCAATTACTTTAGATTACTTTGAGGCTTTTATTGATGCCGTTGAGTCTTTACACTGTATTTTTGCTGAAAGTAAGGTGTTAATATTAGGTGATTTCAATATTCCTTTATATAATTCTGATATTAATGATACTAAAACTAACATTGTTAATAATTTTATTACTTTTTTAAATCTTAGTCAACTGAATTATATTGTTAACAAAAATGGTAGACTGCTTGATCTTGTGTTATCAAATTTCACCTGTATTGTAAACAGTGATGAGAGCCCTATTGTACAGGAAGATAATCACCATCCAGCACTTAATGTTATTTTAGAGTTGAAATGTTCTAAGCAGACAAATTTTGATTTTGGTCTTTGCTGCAAGAAATACAATTTTAAACGAGCGAATTACCCTATGCTATATGAACTGGTACAGAAGGTAGATTGGACATTCCTAGAGTCATGTACTGACGTAAATAATGCTTGTAACATGTTTTATCAATCTTTAACCAATATTTTAGATGCATGCATTCCAATATATAAAAGATTTAAAAGAAAATACCCGCCTTGGTATTCTGCAGACATAATAAATAACCTACGTAAAAAAAGTTTGGCGCATAATAATTACAACAGATTTGGAACTAATTATTATTTTGAACGATTTAAATATTTAAGATCTTTAACTAAAGCTCAAATAAGAACAGCCTATGTAGCGTATATACAAAATCTTGAAAACAATATAGTAAATGAGCCTTCCAAATTTTGGTCATTCATTCAATCTAAGAGAAATACATCAAGAATACCTGGAATAATGCATTATAATGACAGTACATTTGACACTCCTCAGGATGTAGTTAGTGGATTTTCGAACTTTTTCTCGAATGTTTATTTGCCTTCAAATGCATCTCTCCTTAAAAATAGTAACTCGTTTAACAGTACTTGTATACTTATTAATTCTATTTCAGAAGATGATATTATTAAAGCTTCCAGAAAACTAAAAATAAGATGACGTCTGGTGTTGATAATATTCCTAGCTTTATAGTAAAAGATTGCATTTATGTATTAGCTAAACCTCTATACTTAATATTTAACCTCATATTAAAAAATTGTGAGTATCCAGATTTATGGAAATTGACTAAAATTTGTCCCATATTGAAATCTGGCGATCCATCACAAATTGTTAATTATAGACCAATTGCTATTCTTTGTAATTTTGGTAAATTGTTGGAAATGATCATTTACGACAATGTCTACAATTCAATAAAACGAGTAATATCCCCCTTCCAACATGGGTTTATGGAAAATAGATCGACTGTTACTAATTTAACATGTATATATCTAACATTCTTTACATACAGGGTCAGGTTGATGTCATATATAAGGATATAAAAAATTGATTTGATCATGTTGATCATTTCCTGTTATTAACGAAATTAGATCATTTGGGATTTTCATCTAATATGTTATCTTTGATAAAGTCTTATTTAATGTGTAGGCGGCAATTTGTGGAATATGGTGGATTCAGGTCTGATGAATATTTAGCCACATCTGGTGTCCCGCAAGGGTCAAATCTTGGACCACTCTTATTCTTGATATTTATCAATGATTTATCTCTATCATTAAACTCGCACCACTTACTCTTTGCTGACGATCTGAAAATTTATAAAGAAATTAATAGCATAAACGACTGCATGTGCCTACAGAATGTTTTAAATACAATTAATCAGTGGTGCCGTGAAAATTTTTAAATATCAATATATCTAAATGTAAACTGCTTTCATTTCATAGGAAACAAAACCCACTAGTGTTTCATTATTCGTTAAATGGTAATATTTTGGACAAAACAGAGAAATTTAAGGATTTAGGAGTGATCTTTGATTCAAAATTTACTTTTTCTGACCACATTACCCAAGTTATCGCTTCTACATCCAAAACATTAGGTTTTTTTGTTAGAAATTGGAATTGTTTTACTAATATAAATACGTTAAAATTATTATATTTCACATTTATCAGAAGTAAGTTAGAGTATTGTGCTATCATATGGTCACCATTGTATCAAAATGCTATTTGTAGTATTGAGTCAGTACAACGCAAGTGTTTGCAATAGAATATGTTTTTTAAATATAATGGTCACTACCCTGAGAGAGGTGTTGATTATTACACTATTCTCACTATGTTTAACATAGACTCACTGCATGTAAGACGCAACTCTGCTGCTTTAAAGTTTTTATACAAATTATTGCATGATGAAGCCGACTGCCCTTTGTTAGTGGAGCAGATTTCATATTTTGTACCAAGATTAGAAACTCGTCAGCAACAAGTGTTTTTAAATAGACCGTGTAGGAGCAATGTATTGCTTAGATCACCGCTTTTTAATATGTGCAGTCTATTTAATAAGATCTGTTTTTCATGCGATATTCATCAAGATAGCGTTGGTCATATTTTGTCAATATATAAAATGTTTGTTACCTTGTCTGAGTCCTAATTTTCTTTTTTATTATTTATCCACATCAATTTAGTTAATATGTTATGCATGTACACAATATTTGATAGTAGTTTTTCTTGTTTCTAAATTTTCTGTAATTGGGTTTTTTACCTGTTGAAAATAAATGTATTATTATTATTATTATTATTATTATTATTATTATTATTATAAACACTTGCAGTTTCACTGGAATGCTTACTAAAAATACTATGGTATCGTGAGTAGGATTTGCTTATTTTCTTGTTCGATAACTAATAAACAGTTCTGTGAGAATGAAAATACAAATTTCAAGGAAGAATTATTGATACTATAGCTTATTTTTCTCCAGTCAAGACTGCTTGTGGTGAAGGTTTTTATCAATGGTCTATATTCTTGGATCAGAGGTTCTATAAATGTCCGCATAAACAAATATCAAGATGCAAAAAGGTTAAATTTAGACGTATAGGTGAAGTAGAAGATCAAAACATCCTGATGTAACGGCAGCTGCACATGGTTTATCTATGCAAGTCATCTCTTCAACGCGGTCTGTTTGGATTTTAATGTTATTTTTAACAGTCCATTGAAAACAAGGCTTGTTTATTATTCCGTAGTAAAGTAAAAATTAGATATATGCGTAACGTAAAGATACTTAAAGCAAGCAGGGGCGTGAGATCGGAATGGATATAAATCGCAGACTTTTAAATGGCTTAAACGCTGTTGAACTTTGACATGACTGATGCAAATGAGTGTGGCTGTAATGATTTCAATACATCTTGTCTAAGGTGGCTCAATTGGAGGTGATTAAGTGTTTAAAAAATGTCTTTTGTGTAATATTCCACTTACAAAATTTACTTTATCTGACTAAATAAGAGATAAAAAGATCCTGTGAACATAGGCTCCTGCCACTTTGGCTTTGAGATATACTACTACATATAAGACCAAGCAACTAAAGGATGATATATACAAAAGTTGTCTTTCCTCAAAACCAAAAAATGGCACTAGGGAGGCTGTGGTTTCCAAAATAATGAAGATTATTTAGAACGTTTCGTATATTCTGGCCGTCTTCAAAAGTAAATTTGAAACATTAATAAGAGCAAAATAAGTTAGTATAACATGTTATTTAAGATACAAATGTAAAGACATTATCGAGAAAAATGTATGCAAGAAATGATCAAAGTTTTTATGAATATTTGTAGAACTAGTATATTATTTTTATTGTAAATGATTGACGGTTATTCCACAGCGATTTTCACAGGTAGAGGGGCATAGTTCATATCATTGGTCAAAACGTTAACCGCTGTGTTGTGTGTCTGTTTATTTAGTGCTTAGTAAACAACATTAATTTTTACAAGAAAATTATTCATTTTACTAATGAGGCGTTTTACTTGTACAGGAATTACAAATGACACAACATTCATGAATATTCCGATGTAGACCTCTATGAAATAACTTCCTAGACATTTTCAATGCGAGTTTAAGATAAATGTTTAGGCCGATATTATTGGTCGTTATTTGATTGGACCAGTTATTTTGCCAAATCGATTAAATGACAAAAGTTATATGGAATTTCTGTATAATACTCCTCCTTTTTTGAATTTTAAGTTTCCAAATAATCAGTTAAGACGAGGAAATAATTAATTAATTGTTTATTACTTGCTGATTGAACCCCGAGAAGATTTGTGGAATCGTATTACAAATAAATGTAACGTTATAAGAAACGATCATCATTTATTAGACAGAGTAAATTTCAATTTTCGGCGAAGAGTAAATTTATTTTCAGTGAAAATGGTGCCCCTTTGAACAATTTCTTTAGTTTATTTTTTATAATTTTATTATTAACTGCCATATTTTAAAGGCAAAGCCTACCACTGATTTTTTGATTTCTTCTAATAAACACTATTAAATTCTTGTTTTAATTATTTCTTGAAAAGCATAAATTTTTTTAAAATTTAACAAGAGGGGCATTCCACGCCAACTCAGCAGTCGATCCCACATCACCCTCTCAGATCTGGTTCAAAATTGGTACATCGATTAGTACTATCGAAAAAAGGATATTCCCAAATTTTCAGCCCCTAAGACCGCTCCCTGTTATCAGAGGCCCATAGTGAAGTTTTCGACCATCATTTCACTTCCAGGGGTCTGAAATCGGATTTTCGTGTACTGACGCGGCATTTTGGTCTAAAAAAATTATCAAAAATACATAGGAGATGTCAAATTTCCCGTAGAACACGATGCCACCATCCGTTTTCCGATATCTAGCAAGGGGAGTCCGGAAAACGCGAAAAACCGCGCTTGTGTAAAAAAATCTGATATCTCAAATACGGTCGCTTCAAACTGGCTGAAAATTTACCAAAAGGCTCTTCGATTATTGCTCTTTCGAATGTTCATACGCACGTGGTGATCATTATATGTAAAAAAAAAGTTACACGCGTTTTACGGGTTTTATATGGGATTTTCTGTAATTTTTTCATTATACCCGCTCCACTGGCCCTATCCAGTTGGGTAATAATTGGATTTTTTTCTCTCACCAAGCGTCTCTTTTGTCCCCCTTGCTTTACAAACACAGAAATTTCTCTCCCCAGCCAGTATTAGAGAAAACATAAATTTTTTAATGATTTATTTCACAATTTTTTGTCAATTTTTTGATTTTTGAGCAAATTTACATTTTCTGCAGCTTACTTCTATTATTTGTAAAAATATGAATATAATATAATATAACGAATGAAAATCGCAGTAAGAAACAAGAAAACCCACATTACAATCATTGTTAACACTATACCTACATCTCGATATTATTTTCACTATTTTACACATAATGTGATACATGAATCAGCATTCTATCTAATTTATCGAAGTACCTTGACCCTTATATTTTTTGAATTTGCTAATTGTGTGGCCCAGTTTTATGGTGAATTCACCTGCTTTTTCAATAACTACAATCTGAGTTAATATATCAGTGAAGGGTATCGATAGTCTGGTATCCCTCTCTGACCATTCATATATATTTTTCTTTATTATTTTCAGCAATAAGATCTCAGCAGTAAGCTCATTCTCTGAAATTTTGACTATATACCCAACTGACCAAGTATCATTGATAACGAAAGTTACAAACATATCCTCTGCCCAGTCAAAGAGATTTTTATTCAGAAGGTCGAATCTGATTGAATGTTCCCGATGAAAACTCGTGATTTTGCGTGCAACAACTTGTTCAGTAACAGGAACAAAATGATGATATCCCCTTGTCTGGGCATTCATTTGAGTTGTGGCCGGCTCTTGAGTTAGTTTCTCCTTAGAAACCAAGATAGACTTCAAGTTGGGCAAGCCACGTTGGCAAAAATCGTGCAATTAGATAGAATGCTGATTCATGTATAAGGGCATTATGTGTAAAATAGTGAAAATAATATCGAGATGTATAGTGTCAACAATGACTGCAATGTGGGTTTTCTTGATTCTTACTGCGATTTTCATTCGTTGTATTGTATTATATTCATATTTTTTACAAATAATAGACGTAAGCTGCAGAAAATGTAAATTTGCTCAAAAATCAAAACATTTACGAAAAATTGTGAAATTAATCATTGAATAAATAATGTTTTCTCTAATACTGGCTGGGGAGAGAAATTTATGTGTTTGTAAAGACAGGGGGATAAAAGAGACGCTTGGAGAGAGAAAAAAATCCAATTATTACCCAACTGGATAGGGCCAGTGGAGCGGTTATAATGAAAAATTACAGAAAATCCCATATAAAACCCGTAAAACGCGTGTAACTTTTTTTTTACATATAATGATCACCACGCGCGTATGAACACCCGAAAGAGCAATAATCGAAGAGTCTTTTGGTAAATTTTCAGCCAGTTTGAAGCGACCGTATTTGAGATATCAGATTTTTTTACCAAAGCGCGGTTTTTCGCGTTTTCCGGGCTCCCCTTGCTAGATATCGTAAAACGGATGGTGGCATCGTGTTCTATGGGAAATTTGGCATCTCCTATGTATTTTTGATAATTTTTTTAGACCAAAATGCCGCGTCAGTACACGAAAAACCGATTTCAGACCCCTGAAGGTGAAATGACGGTCGAAAACTTCACTATGGGCCCCTGGTGACAGGAAACGGTGTTAGGGGCTGAAAATTTGCGAATATCCTTTTTTCGACAGTACCAATCGATGTACCAATTTTGAGCCAGATCTGAGAGGGTGATGTGGGAACGACTGCTGAGTTGGCGTGGAATGCCCCAAGAGTAAAAAAGTTTTTAAGTGATAACTTTGATACCTTATTATAGCTTACTTAGTTTTAATGCCAAAAGCCTTACCTTTTTCAATATTTATGTAAATAAAAATATTGTAGAATATATTATATTAATGAATTTATCCAACTATCTTCGAACGTACGGAAAACTTGTGTTTTTTACATTTGCGGATTTGCAAATAAAGCCTTCTTCCAGGGGTTAGAACTCGTTAGTAGCAACTAATCCGAAAATTGTTCAACCATCAGTTTTTAATGTAGTAGTTATTTCTCTCATAATAATAATATCTCTACCCCTCATTCTAATCACGAGGATTAGCCCAGAGGTCGAAGACTTGCGCAGGACAGGGGGCGGCATATTATTATTAAACAAGCTGCATTTACGCTCAGGAACGACTTACGTTAGTAGGTCCTAACCACCATTCAGTGCAGGAATGAGGGAAACCTGGAAAACTTTTAAATTAGGGGAGTAGTCAAATGTCGACCGGATCAATCTCTCACACTGACCCAAGCTAACATTCTTCCACCCTACCATACCCGCAGAGGGTGCCAATCCCCTTCATGAATATTGCTGATATACAGTCTGCAGGCCGCGGGGATCGAACCCACAGCGGCCTAGCCACATCGATTCAAGTACTGATGCCTTAAGCCGCGCTACCACTGACCGACGATAAAAATAAAAAGCGATAAATTAAAAAAAAAATACATAAGTTTTCTACTGCAATACATCAGAACGTTACAAAATTTGAATGACAAGCTCGCAACATTGCGAGGTGCAAACCCTGGCTAAGACGGCTTCTCCTTATCGCGAAGCTGCTAACGGAATTATCTTGTTTCATTGGAACGACCTCCGACAAAGTAATTACCAGACTGTGCTAACTCCAAGAAATTATTCACTTCAAACACACCTTCCTGATTTCCTGACTGTATATTCTGGCGTAATATAACAACCAAAGTTTACTGTTCAACTTGTCCTCCATTGGGATTCCTTTAAAGGCGTTTTACTGACGGTTCTTCTCCGTAAATGGCACTCAGTCTATTATCGTGAAGTAGTGATTAGTCTCGGGCATGCCTATTGCATTAGTTTCAGATTAAAAATTCTTTTATTAGGCACGATTCCTGGCCGGATTTATGCTTCCCAGATTGGCTGCTTTGATAATGGTAAAAATCTTATCACGAAAAACCACTATAATTGTAAATACAGCAAAATGATGCAAGATGCAGATCATAAATTATCCAAATATTTATGTATGAGGATGGAGACTGAAAGAGTAAAATCAAACGCATGCAAACTTTAATGAAGGCAGTCAATCAGACACTGTAATTAAGTTTTAATTATAAATTGAAACTAAAGGAATTGTTCAAAATGGGCACCATCTTCTCTGAAACATAAATTTACTCTTCTAGTAAATTGAAATTTAATCTGTCTAACGTTACATTTCTTTGTAATACCATTTCACAAATCTTCTCCGGGTTCAATTGACAAGTAATAAACAAAATCCTTCAATATTCCCTAAAGAAAATAATCACACTTGAGTGAGTTGAGGTCTGACGATCGTGGTGGTAAATTTTGAGGATAATTATTTCCTCGTCCTAACCGTTTATTTGGAAACTTAAAATTCAAAAAGTATCTAACAGTAGCACTAAAATGAGGTGGTGCCCCATCATGTATAAACCAGGCAGAGTATTTTACAGAAATTCCAATTTAATTTCGCCTTTAATCGAAAATCCAAAATCTTATCTCAAACAACCACTATAATTGGCAATTTGCATATTTTTTTATTTAATTACCAAAATATTATTCAGTTCATTTTATGTGTACTGTGTTAGTTTTATGTCATTCTCTGCAAAAATAAAGCGGTAATAAATTAATAGATTTATTACGTCTTTCCCAACCACAAAAACGCTAGAAATACAAATGGCGGTTATGTGACGTCACAGTATATGAACATGTCATGTTGTTTTATATGCGTGACATGAATGTCAAAATCGAACTGTCAAAGTCAAATTATTATTTGTTTTGTTGGTGTGCATTGTGTATAATAATAGTAAATAATGGCAACAGAGAGTGGATTTGTTAAAGGACAGGCAGATAACCTGCTCAAAATTGACTCATTGTCAATGTTTTCGTTTCTGGGAAAAAATCCAAATTTTATGGCAAATAATTTCAAGACGTCTGCGTTTGGCATCACTTTGTTGTTCAGGTACCATTTTATTCTGACAGTTAAAATGATGGGGTATTACACCTTTTCTTAGTTGTAGTCTTTGTACATTCTCATTTAATTTGTGCTGCCAATAATTCTCCATATCTTCTTCCAACTATTAATTTTAAAACACACATCATCTTTATAATCTCTGAATAAAGTGAAAAATGACTTACGGTGAAATGATCTTCGCAACAATATAACGCCGTTGCGTTCAATAGTATTGCATTCCCTTTTTCGTCTCTATTCATTGAAATGCACCATTTCTTACGCATTTTCTCATGTTTAGGAACCGAGAAGAATATTTTTTCCGGGGTGGTTACCTTAGTGTTTTTGCACTTTGGTACAATGGTCGTCAGCTTAAAGTCACCACTTCCATGTTTTGTCCCTTTCTAGCACCGTGTATAATAAATGGCACTAGAAAAGAATGGACCATGGAACTGGTGACTTTAAGCTGACGACCATTGTACTACACAATACTTATAAAATTTGTGTTTTATCGGTTCCATCCCCTTCGGCAATCCAAAACTTATGTTATAATCAATGCTAGGCACCACACAAACACCACAAAGTTCCACCAGGGTTCGACGCTAACCAGTTACGGAACGAGTTTGCTAACCGACTTAACTAAAAACTAAACTGCGTTGATTTGACAATTTGATATGTGTCACCATGGACGTTTCCATATACTGTGACGTGGACCAATCAGAATGTTGTTTCCGAACCCGTGACTATATTTGAATAAATTGCTATATAAAATAATTAATTATGAAAAATATAGGAACAATTTTACAGAATTAGCAAGATATTCTTGTTACTTAATATACATATAATAAAATAACAATATTTTTAAGCATTTAAAAATTTCATGCATATTGCCTATTGAAATACAGCAAAATGATGCAAGGTTCAGATCATAAATTATCCAAATATTTATGTATGAGAATGGAGACTGGAAGAGTAAATCAAACGCACGCAAACTTTAATGAAGCCAATCAATCAGAAACTGTAATTAACTTAATTATAAAATCAATATCATATCACCAAATATGCAAGCAGATAAATAAAGTATAAACTGTTAGGTACATTTATGTATACACAACTGCCTCGTGCTGTGTATGAAATTTCTATAAATACAACCTTTGACCAATGCTTTTACTGCAAGGGGTTTTAATTAATTTAATTTAAATTTAATTACATCAAAAGCAGCAAAATATCCAAATAAACCGAGACAAAAATAATCCCTTGCGCCAGATGAATTAGTCAAAGGGTTGTTTTTAAAAATTTATTTTTACATAATAAAGAAGAAAACAGATATATTTTTTAATTTAACGAAGTTTCAAGGTTTCGAAATAGATCAATATTCCTGCATTTTCCTGCTGAGAAGCACACCTCAACAACACATTTGATTTTGATAGAAAGTTTTGGGAATTAACTACGAATAAGTTTCCGAAGTGTGAATTTGCTATTTATTTTCTAGTGAAATCGTGAACAATTATCTAACTACTATTTTTTGATAATATATTTTTAGTTAGTCAAAACGAAGGCAAAATTAAGTTAACAACCAACTGACTCAGTTCTTTTGACATGTTTATTTAAAATTCCTTTTACTTTCGGTGGGGCATAAAAAACAATTGAATAAAAAGAGTAATAAAAAATTATAATCTAGATGTCTTATTTTCATTTGCGTCTAGTGACCAAATTTGTCGTGGGGACAGTGGAGCAAGATGACGAACAAGGCAAGTTTACTAATCTACTTGTTTTGTTATTTTAATAAATAAAAAGGCTTCATCTTAACCAAGTTTTCAACATCTAGTCATTGTGTACTAATAAGTTTTGCAGATAGATGAAGCATATACTTGCTGTCTATGTTAATAATCCGAAATTACGTTGTCAATGCTGGTCGTTATAAAATTATTCATATGAAAATTAGGTTTGTTGTGATTAAAAGGTAAGTTTTAATGTAATACATACATACATAGTATTGTTAGCTATACTTCAGAATAGTGAGTTTCTCATATTATGCCATATGTTTTTGCTTAATTCTCAGTTGTGTACCTCTGGAGGAGTTAGAGTTAGAAAAAAATTGTCTGCGTCGGACCAGACGGTGGAAGTTATACTTCTTTGGCCATTCTCATACACCCACTCGTACGTACAAAAAAATTCTTAAAAAAATTTTAAAAAATCTTAAAAAAATTCTTAACAAAAATATATATATATATATACATATATATATCATTCTTATATTAGTTCTTAAAAATTTGTTCTTCCTTTTGAGCGTGACGCGGTTTCTCGACCAACATCCCATCCCAATGTGACTAACGGGCGCAAAGAAGTATAACTTCAAAGACAACCGTTCACGAATATGCTCTAACTGCGTTAATAGCGAAAAATAGAGGAAAATGATAATCGAATACTTGTCATCAAAACTGGTTTCAATAAGACGACATTACTTGGTATGAAATAATCAGTTCATTAATGGTGACCTCCCGTCAAAATCTGAAATCTGAAAGGTAGGGTATATGCCAATGCACCTTAAACAACTACAGAATATTAGATTAATTGATAAAACTTCATCGACTTTATGTGAGTTTCTTCGAGAATTGGACATGTCGACTTCGGCCAATTAGTCGAAACTGCGACAAGCATTTTCCCAACATCTGTTTTCATAAATAATGGTATCAATTGTATTAATAAATAAAAAAAAAACAATATCATTCACACATGTAATTTATTTTCTTTCAATTAAAAATTGGACACCTTTATCAAAAGGCTCTTTCTTGATATACTGAAAACACTGTAGTGTCTTGAATACAATTAGTTTTAAAACCATGAATTAGGAAACCTGAAATTTTTATGTGACTGTGCTATAAGTAATTATTTCATATGTCAGCCCTTTATTTAATTAACCATTATAAAAGTGTTTTAGAGTAAAAAACTAATGATGAAGCTATTGAAATGTTTTTTAAATATAAAAGTAATTTTCATAAACTTTAATATTTGTTGAACATTGTTTTTCTTGGATTTAAACAGCTGCAGCGTTATATCCATGGAGATACAGAAATTTATTAAATATAATTATGTATAAATATACTTACATAGTATAAATAAAAGATAACTATACACATACATAGTTATATCTTACAAACCTTCCTTTCTAAACATAATTTGCAATTTGTGCCATAAATTAAATCCAGCACCAGTGGGTAGTAATGAAATTTATCCATTAACAAAAAACAAAACTTGGTTGTAGGTATTAAAAGAGTGACGATCCCTATTACCATAAAAGTAATAATCACTGAAGTAAAATTTACAAATAGCGATTGAATTTTTATACTCGCGACAAGAATTCAGACGACTTACGTCATACCAACAAATGAATAATTCATTATATTTTCATCAAAATATTTAAGAACCTGCAACTGATAGTAATAAAACTATATACTACACTAAAAGTTTGCATTATATATTGCACTAAATTGCAAAAAATGATTGTTTTTAACGCGACCGAATATCGAAAATTACGTTGACAATAAAAACAAATGTGTAACGTGAATTCTTGACGCGAGATCTGATGATAATTTGGAACGCGAAATGGGTAAGAATTACATTTTATTTTTGTGGAGAATTGATTACCACATACCTACCAAATAGTATTATACAGGATGTTCCGAAATTAATGCAATATAAAGCTAGACGACAAATTAACGATGTAGCCAAACTTACTTTAGGCAAAAGTTGATGGTTAAAAAGCTACAGGATTCTTTGCGCCTTCGTGTATTCATGTGACTATTGAAACAATCGTTTCTCCTATCTTTTTTATTTGAAAAAGGTAAGAGAACCTTTCTAAAGTCGTTAGGACTAACTGTTTTCAAAATAATCCTATTTGAAATATTCAGTGCACCTGTTTTCATTTCAAGTAAAATGTAAATACAGCAAAATATTACTTGAAATAGAACAGAAAATCGGCCTGCTTTGATGAAATTTTTGGGTTTTGATAGAATTGTGGAAAATTTAAGATGACAGTTTCATCAAACCTTGCCGATCTTCTTTAAATTTTGTACGTCGTCATAATTTACCATTCTGAATAACTTTTTTAAATCAGGCACTTTAACCTGAAACCAAAAGAGTTTTTACTTGGTGCACGTATATTAAAAACAGTTACTCCTAATGACCAACAAGGTGTACCTTTCTCAGAATAAAAAAGATAGGAGAATCGATTATTTCAATAACTAAATAAATACATGAAGCCACAAAAAAGTTCTGGTATAAAAAGAAGCCTGACGTGTCATAAGTGACGCCGTGATTGTCTAAAAAGTCATTTATAAATATCGAAAAGAAAATTTTTACTTTTGCTCTATGTTCGCGCCACCCTGTATAGCAGGTGGTTGTTGCATCGTGGCGAGTGCGTAAGTGCGAAAATTTGCCGCGTGTTCAGAGCCTATCCATCGAAAGAGACGTTACGCAGTTGATGAAAGAGAAGACGGACGTTTATTTTGTATTCTCTTGTTATATCCAATATTGTATTATTTTAACTTGAAAATAAAGTTAGTAAAAGTCATAAAAATATACAGTCCATTCAGCCAAACCATTCTATGTTGCGTTCATTTCGGGACACCCTGTATATAAAAAATACAGTCAACTTAATGACAAATGTAAATACTTTTGTGATTCTTATAAATCATGGTACATAATTGTTAGTAATAACATTTTTAATATATGATATATTACATGCTGCTCTCTCCACAAAGAAAAACAAATCTGCTACTGATCTTCTTGAGGAACTAATCTTTAATAAGCTATGTTCTATTTTTTAAATTTGCAGACATTAATTTTGCCTTAAAATTTAAAATTACCTGGCCCCCAATGGGCTTGCCTTTACTTACGAACTTTTCGATAATCGTGGCTCTTCCTGATCCAAATTCAAAAATGTGAAATTACCTGTAAAAGAAAAACAAGATATAAGTCACTCTAACTCAATACAACGACATATTTAAAATTTAAAACAGTACTAGCAGCAACTACCAAGCCAATCAATCTGCTTCCCTATATAGAGATAATTACGTTATATGACGGACAAGCTGCAATTTTCTTGTTCTCTTTTTTAAATAGGACTTCGTTTCTAAAGTTCATAGCGAACGTGGGACGCATGTATAATTATTTGTTTCTTACATGAAGCAAATCTAATCTGTATTAAGGACGCCGTATTCTTGAAATAGTGTTTTCTACAAATACAAGTAATTTTATACATTTAAGAACCGAATAATATAGAGCTTAGCAAATAACAAGAGTGTTGTGTCATGCCCTTTGCGATTAGTCAAAGATACCGAAGTAAAATCAATATAACGTCAGAAAGCCATCTATCCAACAAACTTTTAGGTACTGAAATCTTTCAAAATACGTGTTTTTTTTAAATTCAACTATATATGTAAACATTGTTATAACATAAACTTACATAGTTCTGCATATACGATTATTCACTTTTGTTTATAGATATGTGAAAATAATTGTTAAAATGTGGGGTGAGAATAGCTGGCGGCTGGCGCCCTCTACTAGTGACGTCAAAATTAGAAACAAATTTGAATTTTTCGCCCGCAAAAACCCCCGATTTACAAATTTTATGTAAATATTTGGATTTCTTAAGAAGTTATTTACAAATATCGAAAATAAAATTTTAACTTTGACACCCTGTATCTGTACCTGAGATATAGGTATGTTAGGTTAAATCGATTGTAACATTCTTAATTTGCACTTAAAAATATTCCAATATTTTTAAAACTTTAACAACAGACCTCTACAACTTGTGAAATTTTCATCCACCGTGGTTAATATAGATGAAGATAAATCCAGAATATCTATTTGTAATTCTGTATTTCACTCGTAACGCTGTAAATGCTGAAATGGTTCACACTATATAATTTATGTGTAGCATAATCTTTATTGTTCTTTCAACTTACATGTGTTTACTTTGTGATGCCTACTGTACATGTATAAAACTAACATCATGATTAGTTAAATATCTAGTGTAAATATTGATAGATTTTATTTGCTTATTATTACCATTAATTGAGGTTATTTCCGTTTTGACAGTTGTCAAATTTTTGGTTTCCACAGTCGACACTGTTGCACAGTGGCAGCACTCATACTTTATACCTGTTTAAATTTATATTTCTAATTTCCTAAATGATTACCAATCCAAGATTGAATAGCCAAAATCACAACGTTTTAATTTTTTGTTGAGAAAATTCTAATAAAACCAGAAGAGAACTAGCGCCCTTTCCTGCCTTGTTTCAGGTAATATTCAGTACTGCAATTCGATTTCAATTATAAGAACACCTTTGTGAAAATCGACATAAATGATATTCCATCTTGGAGGTAATTATTTATTATACATTATCATTTAGTATTAAATTCATTTAAAATCAGTTTTACAATTCATTTGCTATTAATTTAATAATCTTATTGTTTTAAATTAAAGTTCATTTTTATAACATGCAATTTTGTCGACAACGTGCTAATCAAGAACTTTCTAATTTTTTTTAAACTCTCACTTTTTAGTAACCAGAATAATTAAATTAGTGAATAGTATTTTCTATAATTTAAATTACTGAATAATAATTAAATTACTAAATAATAATTTCTATATTAAATTATTGAATAATAATTCAATCGTTGAATAACAATTTACAGTTTATAAATTAACTGTTTGATGATTTCTTTCTATCTAATAATTTATTTTATGTTGAATATTTCCTAGTAAGGAAAATTTAAATTACAGATAATTTCTGTTTTATTGATTTAGATTATTTATTCTTTTGAATATTTATATCGAGTAAGTACTTAATGTTACTAAAAGGAGAGAGTATGTACTATGTAGTAGATTCTACTTCCATTTGGCAATATTACACACCGTGAAGGTGACAAAATCATGTGAAGCCGTACTACTAGATCTGCAGTCAGCTCTGTCAGTTTTCACTGTTCCTGTCATCTTTACCAGGTTCATAGTGAGAAATAAATGTTTGAATTTTATTTTTGTAATATCTTTATTTAATTGCTCCATTCTCAACCTATAGAGAACAGAGGTACTGAAGGAGATAGTAAATTCTTATTTTTATATAGGTTGGCACTCAAACTGAAATCTAAATTAATTTATCTTCCTTCAATGGCTCTCAAGTACTCGATTCTTCGATTGCTTAAATTACAAACCGACGAAACCCCGACCTAATGCCTCTGACATGGTAGCTGCTGTTCGCCTGTTACCTAACTCTTTAAAACAAAGGTAATACGATTTATTTTCACCTAGAGAATCTGTGGACTCATTTTTGCATTTTCATTTAATCTGTATATCTGTATTTTACATGGAAAACTTTTTTTGGATTGTCCTGAAGAAGACTTAAATGCAGCCTAAACTTAGACTTGCCAACAAATAGGTTTTCTTTAACTTTAGACCCCAATCCCAAACATATATTTGAAGAATAATAATTAAAAGTTAATTTGATTTAACATTTTACATATATGTATCTAATTTATTACTCTTAGGAAATTTTGGATATTCATCATCTATACTGACCTATACTGAATTTGTAAAATCTCTTAATTAAACGTCCAGTAGCGACCATTTCGAGACATATAACAAATGGTATTTTAAGCGAGTCTATTAATGAAATTATACAGTAATCAAGATAATGTGCGGGTTTATAAAATCTCGAATTAATTGTGCGTTATCTAATATAATTACTTTAGACGGAGTTATGAAAGTTATCACCACAAATATCCATGTGATAGGGACTATTCATGTTATTAAAATGTATTAATAACAGTAATAAAAATGTAAATATTTTTATTTTGATTACAGAAACGTCTACATATTTATGTTTCCATATGATAATTAAAACAAAATACTAGTCTTGGTTTATCTAAATTTTAAATTACTAAATTTGTTAACAGACAAGAAATAGACATAAATTTGCAAACAAATCTACATAATTATAAAATTCAGCCTCTGAAGATATGATGTAACTAAAGAGTTTCACTTTGATTTCTTTCTTTTGAGTTAATTCTCTAGAAAATAATACAAGGGGTGTAACTCATTGTCTGTAAGAGGTGTCACATATAATTTGTTGTTTTCTTCCTGAAATGTGTAATCTTTATTTGGTAGTGTTGGAATAATAACAAATTTACAAGTTTTTCAAAGTGGTCCACACCGTATTTTCAGCCCAACTTTAAAATTTATTTAGGAATATGTAAAGTATGCCACATCTATTCCAGCAGCTCCGTTTACGGCATATTAGTCCATGCCACAAGCCTGAACTTCTCGGAGAAAGCTTTCTAGGGCACTCATAAAAAAGTTCTTTATGGACGGGGCATCTGTCACCAGATAATTTTTTAGGCAGCATATTTGCGGGAGTGACTCGCGCCCTTGTCGGAATATTATAGTTTATTTTTACGACAAAAGCACAGGTCTAGCTGTGACAAAGTATTTCCATGATAGTGGTATAAAGATCTTAATGCCTTAGCTATCTACACATACATAAATACAAATTCAACTAAGAAAACAGTTTTGTGGAATGTTTATAGCATTCTGTTTGTCGTTGTTTTCTTCCATAGATCCGAATGCAGATATTAATTTTATAATAAAAATACAGAAGCGATAAATTTCTTAAAATATACAGTGCTCTAGAAATTACTGTAAAAATTGTATGTAGTGATAAATCAAAAAAAAAAATTATTTCTATGGACAATGCGCTTATATATAATAGTTTTAATTTTGCAAAAAAAAATTATTGTCTTTGAGACCGCTAAATATATCACTACTGTTGGTTTTTGACCATCTCTCAAATGTCGCTAGTTACTATTGCAATTATATTTTATAACGTAAACTTTTATGATAAGTTTGTTTTTAGTGTATGACATTATAAAACAAAACTTCATAGAACACAAAAAGTGGCTCGTTAGTCCATTTAACGAGGTTCCGAAAGGCGGAAACATGGAAAATTTGGGATCTTCTGCAAGAAAAGTCCTACAGTTTTCTAGAGTGAGGGAACCGACGCTAATGGTTACGAGTTCTTAAGATTTTGCATGTTACCGTGCGTGGGTACTACAACCTCCTTTTCCTCCGTTGATATTTTAGACCAAAATTATACAGAAAGTGTGCCGACTTAAGATAAAAGTATGTGCCAAGTTTCAAACAAATATCTCTAAAATCACCGGAACTATCAATAAACATCATTTTTAAAATTTTTATTTTGACCCTGTACTTTGACAATGGAGCTCTCAAATGAAAAGTGGCATAGACACGTGTCATTATTTTAGATCAAAGAATATGTGGTAAACGGCTTGACCTACTAATTTGTAACACCATGTATATTTAAATCAGAAAGCAGACGAGTACAAATTGCTAGTATCAACTCACCTATTTATAAAGGGTAACTCGATAAAAGTGACCAGAAAAATTTAATTTTTGCATGTTCCTCATGCTTTGTATATTCGATTGGTTTTAAATTTATTTGATAAGCAAGTGAGCGCAATATTAAAAAAATACATATATAAATACAGTATTTTGAATTAGGGAAGTATAACCATAAACATATTTTATTAGGCCCCCATTTGCAATATATTTGTTTACATATTATTTTTGATAAAAAAAAATACTTTTCAATAGGTAAGCAGTAGGGCGGTAGGTAGGGCGAAGGATGATCTTAAACGGATCTTAACTAATATTCTTTATCATCCACAATGTTACAATTTATTTATCAAGCTGTGATTTGAAAGATTTAGCAAAACCTATAAAAACTCAAGTTGAAAACTACTATTATTACAAGCTTCAGAAACATACCCAATAAAGTTGCAAACAGTGCCACTGTGAGACCAATGTTAGCCTATGGGGCTGTCGTTTGGTGGACGAAAGTCCAACAGGCGACAGCTAAACAAAAAGCTCAGTAAGCTACAAAGAATTGCCTGATTCAGAATAACTGGAGCTATGCGAACTACGCCCACCATAGTAATGGAGATAATGTTATATCTGCCACCTTTGGATATTTATCTAAAGAAGGTGGCTGTGACAACTAAGCCTCGCTTAAGTATACTGGTATTATACCAGATGTAAGATGTGGAGAGGTTAGTTAGAAATCGCCTGTGGAATGGGGTCGTCAGAAGGATGCCCTTTCTGCAGGCAAAAGCTGACAGTATTTCTTTCTTTTACGTTTGACCTACACGGTAATTATCAGGAATGAGGATACCGCCTGCGAGAATGTAATGAACATATTCACGGACGGATCAAAAAGAAAGAAAGATGCAGGATGTGGAATCTATTCCAGATCTCTGCACATCCGATATAAGTGGGCAATGAATAGGCATGCTACCATGGTACAAACTAGGAGGTATAACCATAGGCGCCAAGGAAATTGTCCGTATGCAAGTAATGGGCAAAACAATCAGAATCTACACAGATAGTAGACAATCACTACTGATCTTACGTAATCATAATATAACTAGATCAGCATGGAAGTGCCATCAAGCACTGGAAGTGGCCTCAGCCGACAAGAGCATATCTGTATGCTGGGACAGGAGCGGTGCTATATCAATAAAACAGCTGATAAACTGGTCAGAACTGCATCGGGTCTCAGTACCTTTGGAGCTAGTCCCACTATTAAGGAGAATACCCACAAAGAATTCAGAAGCTGGTGGGATGAAACAAATAGCTGTCAATTTGCTAAGGAGTTCCCCAGCTATGACCAGGACGAATCTTCGTCTAGTGACAGGTATTCAAACTGGGCACTGTTGATTAAGGAACCACCTGTATTATATGAGGAAGTGTGAAACAACTCTTTGTAGGGGTTGCGAACAGGAAGACGAGACAAGACTCTGTGAGTGTACAGCAGTCTCGTCAATAAAACAATCTGTGTTGGGATAGCGATGACCTTGTATGGCCTACATTAGAGGGATCCTCATGAACAACGTCACCACCTTTTTCTCTTTATTAGGTTGGTTAGCGGTTCAGGTGGATTGATCTCTTAATGGGAGAAAGCACAAGGCTAGCCTCTCGCAATTCCAGAATCCAGATCGTTTGAAGTCTTCTGAAGCATAAGATCCGATTTTATGCAAGCCTTTGAAATTACGTGAAATTTGAAAGTGGTGCAACTTCTTCGAAGGAAACATGATAGGCATTAATAAATATCAGCATCCACGGAATGCTGAAAAATTACAACCTGCCGTAGAGTTTAAATTGGACAAAACAGAACATTTAAAACAATAATTGCCTATTGAAAGGTTTGTCGTGACCCGGTGATGTAAGATGTAATTAAATGATATATCAGCTTTATATTGTATCGTTTTGTTCTGTCGTGCCGTAAGGATATTCGTTGCATTCGCAATTATTTCTCCTCTGACATTGCAAGGCATTACACACAGCATATTTAATTTCAATTAAAATACATTAGTTTTATTCAAATGACGCTAGTTACAGGTTACCTAACAGATTGGTTGGCTGTGCAACGCGGACACAATAAAAGAGGAATTGTTACGGCAAAACCCATAAATTATTTTACATGCAAATAAAGCATACATTAAGGATTCAATTACACGTATAATACGAGTATACATAATTTATTTAATTTAAAAATAAAGTAATATAATAATAAAAAAAAAATGTTACGTAAAAGTGAATATTCAAAAAGTTTCCAAAAAGAGGTTGGTATTTGTAACAGAAGAAAAAATCTTGATAAATTTGTAGAAAACAAACTAAGACGACTTAAGGACAATGCTATCAAAATTTGAGTATATTGTTTGTCGAAAGTCTAGCACAGTTAAGAAAAGAACGCACTATGCAGTCGCGGTTTAGGCGCATCGCGGATAGAACCACCCTTAAAAAAAAATCAGTGACCATAACCACAACTTGTACATAAGATAAGTATACATATATGCAAGAATATAAAAAACAAATTAAGAAATACAGTCAACAATCTCTCTGATTAACCAGAAATGTTTTAAACTTTCTCCGAAAGGTGACAGAACTAGTAGCCCCAGTGATGCTATTCGGTAAAGCATTGAAAATTTTAACAGCATTGTAACTAAAGCTACGTTGAAACATCGTTAAAGTATGACAGGGAACAGTTAGGTGATCTCTATGACGCGTATTATGTTCATGTACAATCGTTTGAAATAATAATGCCACTCTCTTAAAACAGTTTTGAACTTCTGGAAGTTCTGAATAGAAATTTCATTAAATCTATCTTGGTAAGTGAAACAACTAATAACTTATGTTAAAAATTTAAAGCAGATTTCAATATCACTGCGTCAGAAGTTCAAAAGAAATCGCTAAATTCATTTTAGTGTCATTAATATTGCAAACGATAGTACATCTCGACCTTTAATAAGCTTATCATAAAGGTATATAGGTAACTTATGATCAAAAACATTATAAACCAATGTACCTAATTGAAGTTGAAAACGCTCATGTAGTTTAAGCCAACCAGAATTTCTAAAAGCATTTGAAATGTGATCAAATTTTCTAATGTTATAAACAAATCGAATACAAGAATTCTGAATTTTCTGTAGACGCTCTCTATCTTTCACTAACAATGCGGGCCAGTAAACTACAAGACAATAACTAAGGATAGATAATATTAAGGAGTCACAAAGTCTTTATTTAACTTCAGTACTAAGAATATTATTTTATAAGTATAAGATTTTTAATTTGCTTCTTCTCAACCTTCTCAATAGATTAGATACATGTGTGCCAAATCTAAGATCTGCATCTAAAGAAAGGCCCAGATTTATACCACTGTCAATAGGTTGCAGCACAGTATTATTCAGCAACATTTGAAATGAAGGATGGTTACGAATAATTAACAGCTGAGGGCCGAACAATAAAATTTGATTTTTTTTTTCATTAAGGATCAGACCATGCGCATTAGAAAATTTGCTAATTATGTTAAGATCGGAGTTGATGTTACGAACAGCCAAATCAATATCATTGACAGGAAATGAATAATAAATTTGCGTGTCATCGGCATACTGATGAGATTTACAGAATGTTAAATGCGAACATAAATCAGAGCTATATAAAGAAAACAGCAACGGTCCCAAAATGCTGCCCTGAGGAACACCCTTGCTCAAAAAAGTGGGGCCGGAAAAAGTGTTATTAAATGTAACTCGCCTCATGTTTAAATAATTATTAAAAAAATTAAGAGCATTATCATTGAATCCAAAATATTTCAGTTTCGTAACTAACGTAGCATGATTTAAAGTATCGAACGCCTTGCTATAGTCCAGTAAGATTAAGCATGTATTAAGGCTACTATCATATGCGCGGAATAAATCATCGGTTACATTAAGCAAAGCAGTAGCAGTACCATGATGAGAACGAAAGCCAGATTGACTAGCAGATAAAATATTATTTTTATTTATGAACCTATTTATTTGATCCTGTGCAATTCTCTCCAACACTTTAGACAATACAGGAAGTATACTAATAGGTCTAAACTGAGACACATCCGAGGGACTACCAATTTTGGTACAGGGAATGACATACGCAAGTTTCCACGCGTTGGGAAATACTCCTGTCAATAGACATTTATTAATGATAAAAGTAATGTGGTTACTTAAATAAGGTGTTAAATATAATAACATCTTAATAGACAATCCATCAGATCCAACAGCATGCGATTTAATTAATTTAATTAATTAAAGTAAATATTTTTCAACATCCTTCACTTCTACCGAGTTAAAATTAAATTTGTTAGAAATATTAGGGAATAACGTGTTAACATAAGCTGACTCAATAAATTCCTGATCAACAACATTAGCAGTGGGTAAATTATTTACAAAATGATCACTAAATTTATTGGCATCAACAATATCGGCAACCGTTGCATAATCAAATTGATTTTCAGAACAAACATTTAAGTATTTTAAGGCGCGCCAAAAATGTTTAGGATTAGATTTAAATGTTTGTTGTAGATATGCTTTTTTCTCAGATTTAACACTCATATTGACCAGATTTCTTAAAGTCTTGTACTCCCTATGCGCTACTTCAGTTTTCAACTTTTTGTACTTTGCCAAAGCCTTATCTCTCATATTCATCATAAGCTTCAGATTATCTGTAAGCCAAGGGGCTGGAGGCTTAGTTATCTTAGAAGTCTTAAATGGGGCATGCACATTAAAAATTAAATTAAATAATTTTAAAACATTGTCATTAAAATACTTCACCATATCATCAATTTCCTCGACTTCGTATATGAAATCCCAATAAATATTATGCAAATCAAGCAAAAATAAATTATAATCAAAATTACGGAAGTCTCTATATGTTTTATATATAGTTCGGGGTTTAGATTTATTTAATTTAATGTTACATTTAACCCAAGAATGATCAGAAATATTTTCCGACGTTTAATGATTATTTATTTTACTAAAAGTTTTAATTCTAAACAATCTATTCTGCTATCTAACAAATAAAGCATAAATATACAAGATAATAGCATTCAATGTCCTGAATAAAAAGCAGGGACCATCATTTAATAAATCTAAGAAAACAAAAACAAAACAACAAAAATGTAATTGTGCCCATACACGATGCGGTTTATCACAAGGCAGACCTTCCGGTTAGCAAACCTTCCGGCAAACCGTAACGTTAGTGGTTGTATTGGCCGCAAAGCCCAACCTAAACTTTCATCCCCCAAAAATACTTATTTTTGTAAAAAATAGCTGATATGAAAACATGTTCTTTTCAAATCTTTGAAGTTAACTATCTATAATATATTGATGGAAAAGTTAATGACAGTAGATGCAGTATTTTCTTTTTGAAGTACGAATGGACATGTGTAAGTAATTCCGTATATGAGTTTTCGTCCATACATAGATAATAATTTAATCATGAGACTTCAGTTGAAACTCGTTTATTAGGTGTATATAAAAACTACAAAGTCTGCGCTATATCTTTGGTTTTTTTATACATCTAAATAATAATTATTGTTATTATTATTAACGCACTATTATATTTCCCGAACATATATACACTATTTTAATATAAAACTGCGATTAAAAAGTGTATGCCGCAGCCGAGAATACAGGTTTAGTCTTCCAGAAAGCCTGTTCGTGTATGGCCACCTTGTCAGAATAAAATATAACTTTTGTAATTTTTATTGGCGATTCATTTTTCTATATATTAAGAGTTTTAAGTCATACATTTTTCATATTTATTTTCGATATCTTCACTGGAATGTTACACCATGTATTTCTGCGACACATGAGTAAATACTGGTCAAATTGACATAACAATAATAAAATAGAATAAAATAATAGAAATCTCCAGCCGCAAGAAAAAAAGTTGACGTATAATCATTAGAGTTGTTTAAATTGTTTGGTTTGCAAATATAGAGGTGGGTCCGTTTCCATATAACCTAGCCCGAGAACAACAAGGGCAGGTAAAGCATTCCCAGCTAAAGGTAAGAAAGTGCATCTTAATTCTGTATCTAGCAGCGACCAAAGGCACGACATAACAACCCAATCATAGCAGACTGAACTACGTATGTTGTTTTTGAAACATTGTTTAAACAAAATGTGTATGTGTAATATATTTATATTTTATAAATATATAAAAAATACTGACCATTGTTATCCAAGGAGCGATTCCAGACAGTAGGAGCCTTAGAATCAACAACAGAAAGCAAAATCAATAAATGAACGGGCCAGATATATTAAATGGTCCTGTAAAATCTATGAAATTTAAAAATTTTATTTCAACTAGATACTTATTGTGTATTTTATAGCTAACGTAACATATAATCAAACCTATACAAAACTTGACAGTTTTTTTTCAATAATGGTTATTAATATGCAAATATACAAATTATAGTCATACGGAAAAAATATAGTATGAGCCTTAAAATTTTAGGAATTAATAAAATAAATCAAAATCTCAACGATTATGATTACTGATTTATGTTAATTTGTATTGTGGTATTAAATTATTTGTTGAATATCATTTCTTTACTAATATAGTTAAGGCTAAGCATTTCATCACCATGACAAATGTGAAGTATATACACATTTACTCATATGTAGTATATAAAATTAAGAAAACAGTAAATACATTCTGTTCTATAAAATTAATATTTAAATTTTGATAACAGACTATCCTTAATATTTTGATGTTTACTTCGTTTATATGAAAGTGACATATATTAGAATATTGAAAATACATATCCTCTTTTCTTAAATTTAGTGCAATTATCCAAAAGTTATTTCGTTCTTCATATAGGAAATCCAAAATTATAATTCTAAATAAAACAGCAAGCAAGCAGCAAGTTCTGGTAAATAATATCTTGTTTTCCATATTTCCAATTATATTATTTTGTTACCCAGAAATTAATAATTATTAGGTATATTTTTATTTGTACCAAAAGTAGTAGAAAACAACATTATATTAAATACGGCCCTGGTACGGACACGTGTAATGAAATCTCAAACCACACCAGCCTACAACGTTCAAACAAACGGTAATATGGAATTATTCAGATTGATGTCTTGATTTGTGGGTGAGAGTAGTGGGAAATTGACAGGATACGTCTTTGGTCTATTTCCCTCTTCCTAAATCTATGGAAATAGACGACCCACAATTTATAGTAATTATTATTTTAATGCTAACATGAACTTTAGACATTTTTTGACATATTTCCCATATAATCCATACTATTGTAAATTTAACTTTTAGAACAATGATCATAGAGACATAAATAATAATTATTTTTCTCTGTTCTCTTTCAATACGTACTGGTAATTAACGGATAAACGCAGGTGCTGATCAAAAGGTGACGTGATTATAATTGGTAATGAAATCATTTGTTAGTTAATATACTTCTCAGAACATTACGCAACTCTCTCTCCAATTACTGACAGCTTCACGGCTTCGGCAACAGAACTAATTTACAAGGGCACTAAAAGTACCAACTTATCGCCAAGATATGTAGACAGTATAGTAATAGCACAAAAACTCGACCAAGATACATCACATTCTTCGTCGCCAATAAACCACAGCTTTTGACAGGCGTTTGTTCATAAAAACCAGTGAAAATCAATTAGGAACTGACGTCAAACCTCACAATCTAAAGTGAATACGCTATAACTTTATCATCGTTAAACGTAAAAACGTAAATAAAGAAAATCATTTTCTCATCCAATTTTCCAGTCTAATTATACTAAGTTTGATATCCATTAAGCATTTACGTCACAGTTTAAAAACTGAATCGCTGCTTTAAAACCGAATTAAAGGTATTTCAAATATATTTGCTCATTATTTATTTTATAATAAAATCCGGGAAAAAGCATGCAACATATGAGGAAAATATTTACTACTGATACGTTTCTCTATTCATAATATGAGAAAGTAATGTTTTTCTTAAGAAATATGTTATGTGCTGGTGTGGAATAAATTACCAAATACATAATACGTAACATCGGAATTTTGGTGCAAACGATGACTAGATGGAATTAAACAAATTACAAATTCAAACTCGGTGACTCAAAAATGCATTATTGTAGTCTACTTTAACTGACAAAAAAGGCGAATTCTAAATTCATAGACTCTTTTGAAAATTTGGGCCAAACCATGAGTTGATGAAGCATTTCAAGAGATATACAGAGTATTCAGAATATGAATGACTTAATTTTGCTGTATTGTCTGAAGCTATTTATTTGTGGCATAATTTTAGTTTTTCTTTAGTTTTGTTGGGTTTTTGCCACACTTCTAAAAAAATAATAAAGATTAATTAAATAAGCCCTTGCGCCAAACGGAACAGTCAAGGGTTATTTTCGAAACTAAGTTTGCCTAATCAAAAAATCTCACACTGAAAAAAGCAGATAAATAAAAATAACAAAAATCACATCACTATCGCGCACTTCCGTGTTATTGACGTTTCGAAAAACTCTCTGTTTTCGTTCTCAAAATCGTAGTAAAAATTTTTTAAACGTATGTCAAGTTTGACAGTTTAAAATTTGTTTACCTGCTTCCATAGAGATGTTAAATGATTTTTATTTTATTGTTACTTACTTCTTCTTGATACAACTGTAGCCAACAATGATCGATGTTAACTGAACAGTTAGACACACACTTATCTCCGTTCAACAAAATAATCGCGGTCTCTTTTAATTTTCTTTTGGTTGTTAAGACATTTTTAATAAATTTTAGTTCGTTATTGAAAATATCAGTGTTTGATGAAATTAATTTTGCCCTATCATATAAACATTTAACAACACCTTTCTTAATATCGATGTTTGCTGTTTGATAAATTATACCAAACAAAATATAATTGACATATTTTTTTTCCTCTGTTCAACGATAACACATATACGACACAAACATCTCATAGCTAGAAGGTATTGCTTAAATTCGCCATAAATTAACGTGTCATGCAGCTAGTGATGATTACTATCCTAATTGTTAAATTTTTGTTTATGTATTTTTTTTTCATATATTTTTAGGTATTAACAATATTGTGTGAAACTAACTACTCAGTGGACAAAAGCCCCAACCTGCGTTGAATTACACGTATGGGTGTAATTTTGTTTATGTACACTAACAAATATCAAGCAAGCACTACAGAAAGACGAAACGCAGTATCTACAGTAGGTACTACTATGACTACTTATAATACTTTTGGGTTAACAGCAGCAGCTGACAGATTGCAGATGTTGTCAAACGTTCCAGTTTTAAGGATTTTCTGGAAAACTACTTCATTAATACTGATACAGAAAACAAATTGCAAACAAATTAAGTTACAGGAGCTTTAACTTAGTTGTATCTGAGATTGTAATTTTGCAACACAGTTTTGTAGTTTATTGCAGTTGTTTTATTTTTGAAATGTATACCATATAAATACAGACATGGTAGGTGTACGACGTTGTTGTATATTCTGTGATCTGTTTGCTGTCATAATTATTACCCTTGTTTTGTTTGGTAAAATTTATCATACAGCAAAATAAAGGCTCATATTCTGGACACCCTGTATAGAGAAACTTAACCTCCGCTAATGGATAACGTATCCTGATTACTTGGCTTTTACTATCTAAAAGTTTAATGGTCAGAAATAAAATCCAGTTACATTTAGAATTATGCAGAGTCGTGGAAATTTTTAAACCCGAGCTTTATAGGGACTGGTTTGGATCATATATCAAATTTTAACGCTCTACTTGGCGCATTTATTTTCTTACTTTGCATTTAGCTACTGTATTTGTGTCTTAATAATTAATAACTTCTTTCACAACAATATGACATTAAATAAATTTATAAGCAAAATAATTTTTCAAATACCTACATAAAAAGTACATATTTTTAACAATATTAATTAATTTTGTAAGTATGTACAAAGTACATAAAATACGTGATTTATAATTGAGGCGGTATAGCTTTATTAGAAAGGCAGAACAAATTTTTGTTGACTGCCAATACATCTCAATCATATTGCAGCTTACTGTTTTTTTAATGCAATAAATAAGCTAGGATAGAATTATAAAGTAAAATTCAATCAGAAAATCAAACTGCAACTGGAGTATTTGTATTTTAAAATTGTATAGAAATAACAACAAAAGGGAAATAGAAGCTCTATCAGTTCAGGCAGCTTCTGTCGAATGCGTATAATAAGCCAGATTTATTTCCAACATACAACAAAGCTCATGAGAGGCACTGACAAAGACAAAAAATACTGTTTTTGGTGGTTGGCGTATTATGTGGACCGATTGGAATTAATCCTCTTTTGTTAAAATAAATCATTAATCATTTTTGCTTTTGAGAGGAAAGCAAATGGAAACCAAGCGTGGACAAAAATGACAAATTATACAACTCCAATATGTAGTTCGCATTTGTTTTTCGGTATATAAAGAATATTTTATAATACAAATTTGTTTCCCCTTATTAACTTTTCCGTTAAGCGAGACAATAATTTGATTATGTAAATATCGCCATATCATTCTGACTTGATTAAATTTTATAAAATAGTAAGTTAATAATAGTTTTCCTCCTTATTTCGATATTTTTGTATAATTCGAAATATATATATTTGAGCAGTTTGCCGTTCAAACGTAGCAACTTGTTGAATCGGCATGATAATTCTCTACTTGACAGCTAATTGTAGAACAAATGTTAAACATAGTATTTGCCACAACTTTTCATTTGCTTATGTTGAAGCGATGTTAACATGCTTCAATATCAGTAGTATACTGTATTTCATTTTAAAGCAAATATTTATTTTTTAACATATGATTTCTTGACGGTAATGAAGTGCGAATATTTAACAAAGTCACAAACTCAAAAAATAAAATATTTAATTACACAGCCCACAAAAAAAAAAGTTAATACACAAGAGAGTGTATATGTATGTATTTTTCGACGCTGAATCCGATCCCGAGCTCAGAATTGGGCCTACACGTCTGGAATTGGCCCCAGGGGCCGAAAATGGCCTGAAATGCGGTTCCCGGGATAAGGCGAAGTCGACGCTGAATTTTGGAGCTAAAGCCGGATTTGTGCTCGAAAAGTTTATGGCCAACTGAAATTCCGGGCTTGGGTCCGGGAAAATGACCCCTTGGGGCGGGAAAATCCTGTTTTGGACGTCCCGGTCGCGACTGTGGTATTTTCGTGTGTTTTTCAATTCTGGTCCTTAGAGTAAAAAGTTTTTGGTCAGCTGAAATTCCCAGTTTGGGTCCGGGAAAATGGCCCATTGGGGCCAGAAAATCATATTTTGGACGTACCAATCGCAACAGTGGGATTTTTATGTACTAATTCCTGTAGCTTAGACTGTGCTTGACAGGTTTATGGCTATGTGAAATTTCCTGTTCGGGACCGGGAAAATGACCCTTAGAGACCGGAAAATCGTGTTTTGAGAGATTCCAATCGACCAAAGGCATTCCACACACGGTATGAGTTCTGGAATTTAAAATACATGAAAATACCAATGCCTCAACTGAGATTTACAAAACACGATTTTCCGGCCCCTAAGGGTAATTTTCCCGGTCCCAAACAGGGAATTTCACATGGCCATAAACCCGTCACACACAGTCTAAGTTACAAGAATTAGTACATAAAAATCCCACTGTTGCGATTGGTACGTCCGAAATATGATTTTCCGGCTCCAATGGGCCATTTTCCTGAGTAAAACTGGGAATTTCCGCTGTCCAAAAACTTTTGAGCATACTCTAAGGACCAGGATTGAAAATTACATGGAAATCCCACTTTTGCGACTGGTACGTCCGAAATATGATTTTCCGGCCCCAATGGGCCATTTTCCCGGACCCAAACTGGGAATTTCAGCTGACCAAAAACTTTTCACACCCAGTCTCAGGTCCAGAATTGAAAAACACACGAAAATATCATAGTCGTGACCGGGACGTCCAAAACAGGATTTTCCCGCCCCAAGGGGTTATTTCCCGCCCCAAGGGGTCATTTTCCCGGACCCAAACCCGGAATTTCAGTTGGCCATAAACTTTTCGAGCACAAATCCGGCTTTAGCTCCAAAATTCAGCGTCGACTTCGCCTTATCCCGGGAACCGCATTTCAGGCCATTTTCGGCCCCTGGGGCCAATTTCAGACGTGTAGGCTCAATTCTGAGCTCGGGATCGGATTCAGCGTCGAAAAATACATGGGAATTAATACATATGTCACTATCTTGTGTATTAACTTTTTGTGGGGCTGTATAATGTGAAATAATCCTTCATTTGATCGTATTATTCTTACATTTCGATGTCGCCGGTTATGTAAATTGAATAAGTTGTCTTCGTTTTTGTGTCAAACAAAGATTTTCGCGTCCAAGTCGCGCTTCTGCGCATGCTCGTAATATCGACAAGAGCGGTATTATTTGGGTTAAATTTTCTTTTGATCTATTAATTCTTTGGACGTTTATTCACCCTCAAAAAAAATACGATGATAACAATGATTCAAAAAAGAAAAAACTTGTGATTTAACATAAATAAAAATTTAAACGGTAATTTAAGTAGGTAAGTTATTTAAGTATAATTCAGTAATCATGTGTAATCTACCAATTATACCGTTCTGTAATTCCAAGAATTTTAATTTTATTGAAGGAATTTTAACTGTACCGGAATTACATGAAGTTTCGTCGGAAGTTCGACATAATCTCTAGAATTTCAGTGTAATTAACGGATTTTTTTGGATTTTGTTCCAAAAATTTTGACATAATTCCGGGAATTACAAGGAATCTAAGTAATTTCTATAATATAGAAATGTTTAGTATACAAAATTTAACCAATGCCTACCCCTTCGATCTTAGGGGATAGTTTATCAATGTTTTGTGTTGATATATTGCAGATTATAGACAATGAAGTTCTGCTGTCGGAGTCTGGTTCAGGTTCACAAATGTTGATGATTCCTTGTTTCTGGGACATGTGACGTGACTTAGCATTCAAATACCCATCAGCGAGTGCAAGTCTTCTGTAAACACCGAGTCCTAATGTGCGTTTGATTTTATCTTCATAAGAAAATCTAGAAAGGAATCGTTTCCTTCCAACAAATATTTGCTTTAGGTTTCTTGACATTGTCAGTCTCTTCTTATTATTCTCAATTTTGGGTAAAATCTTCTATCTGTCACTAGAATCTTAGTTTTATCAAAGTCTATCGAATGCTCTATGTTCGCAACTGTTGACTTGTCGCTGTTATTATTTCTTGATATTTATGCCTCGTGCTAATGTGTTTCTGCTTGTCTAATGTATATTTTGCCGTATATACATGGGATTATACACACTACACGCACTCGAACCTTGGATCATTTTGAGCGTGACTGACCCTAACTTATTCATTATTTCTAAGAGCTGATGGTGATCTAGATTTAGAGTTAGACCATGAAGTTCTTATTCCAAATCTTCACTAAAGTTTGCTAATATCTATAGTTTCTGGACAGAATAATGACACTCAACATTCAAATACTTGTCACTGTGTAGGTATATGCTTTATGTAAACTTTACGTGTTAATATGTCTCCTTATTTTCTCTTTACAAAAACGTCAGGTCCTTCACATTATCAGTATTTCTAGCCCTTTATCCTCTGTTACAAGTCTCTGAGGGTAAACCTGGTTATGTAAAACACACATCTTGAACACACTTCTAAATATATATTATGTTCACAAGTGTCAATATTATAAGTTATTGTATCAACAATTTCGGCACAAACACTTTTAAATCACCGCATAAACGTGTCTCAGAAATTGTTATGATTTCACAGCACGTACAAAGCGGTTCCTAATGTAGTTATTGGAGATAAAAATCTGAATCATTGCTTTCAGTTTATTTATGTCTTCAGTAAAGAACAGAGTCCAGTTTAAAATGGTGTTATACGTTAAAGGGATGTCTGTTATTAATTACTGAGACTCCTTAAAAAAATACTTAAGCTATTTTCCCTTTGTTATAAAAATGACCTAATGTAAAACTTAATGATCTTAAATTCCTTCTATAACTTTGACTTCTTTCACACAGTTACCGTATTCCTGCTAGATTTTCAAACTGGTATAATAAACACATATGCTGCAGCCTTTTCTTCCTGACAAAACCTACACAAGTCGTCTTGTACTACTTTTACTCAGTTATTTCCTGAGTAAATAGCAACCTATTATTATTATTATTTTTACTAATTGACTTTCATTCAGTAACTCTGCTTTTAACTTCTTCAGTGGCCAATGGCTTCTTGCCTGACAAGCTTACTGTTTACTTTATGCTCTAAATTCTCCAATGAATGAAAACACTCATATATTGGCAGGAAATATTTGCTGCAGTTGTTCTACAAACTTGAATTGGTGGCATCTATATTTACTGTTGGTAACTTTCGTTATGAGACTTAATTTCTAAAAAATAAATTTCAAGTAGTTATTCATTCTTTACTTTTATTATTCAAGTGGTTTAAATGGAGTATACATCTCTCTGATTCAGACGTAACTAAAACGATGACTTATCGTAAGTTACCGCCTATTTTAAAGTCAGGTGTGCTGCATAGAGACATTTCGATACCTTCGGATACCTTTAAGGATAATATCTAAGAACTCCTCTTAGCCAGAGAAGAGCAAGGGATTTAATTATAATAGAAATTTATCGCGGTGTAAGGTACAATTTAAATTAGAGCTATAAAGCATAACTGGAATGGAACAGAAGACATCTCGAGAATGTGGATGTGGTGTCTTTCGCAGTCTTAAGAGCAGTCACGCTATGATGTGAAACTCGAAACAGTAGCGGTACAAACCATCCAGAATTTTAGACAAAATATTTCTAAATTCAGAAGTTAAGTTTCCGAAAAACAATTCTTTCAAAAATTTATATTTTCTATTTTGGTAGTTGGGTCATCAGTATGCCATCGATGAAAGCTCGAAACCGGTTTCTACTGTCGGGTTAGACAGGCTTAAACCAGCTAAAGTTCACCTCACCTATGGTATACTGATGAGAGCTAATAAGCTCGAAGCCGGTATGTCTGGTGGGACTCCGAGGAATGACTTTGATGCTATAGGTTTTCCAGATGTAATTCAATGCTGGTCGGGGCATTAGCCCGCAGTGTAGTTGTTTCCTGGAATTCCGTGTTTACAACATATCGCTGATTCGCGATCGAGGTCGCTAAAATTCAATGACTTCTAGGGCGATGTAGAACGCTTTTTGTCTGCGGGATAAAATAGCGAATGGCCGCTGTAGATGATTCTACTACTCTGCGTTAAATAATAGCTTGTTTAATGTGTTCTTGGCATATTGTGTAACATTAAATTTGTTTTTTTTCATATATTTTTAGGTATTAACAATATTGTGTGAAACTAACTACTCAGTGGACAAAAGCCCCAACCTGCGTTATAAAAACGCAGAAATAAGTGAGATCTCAATTATTGTGGTTGAATTTCGAGTTCCCACTCCAGAGGTTAGTAAATATTTTAAATTTTTTAGATAATTATTGAATAGAGTTTTGTCTGTGGATGTTCATTAGCATACCTAGATGTTTGGTATCAGAGAACATACATATGACTTCATTGATAGGAATTGTAGGAGATTTGATACATATTAGCTTAAAATACCTATCTTAAACAGTAAAAATTAAATTTGTTACCGTTTAATGACAGACACCATTCATTAAGTGTATTCAATCAATGCTGAAGCATGTAACGATTTCGCAGTAAATTAACTTCTGTAAAATGTTCAAATCATCCGTTTACAACAGGTATTTAACATTAAACAATATTATTAATAAACAAAATAAAAATATGGGACACAGAGCAGAACTTTGAGGTAATCTTAAAATTTGTTTGCAAAATTCCATTAGATTTGAAGTTGCACATGCAATTTACATACATACAAATTAACGATGTGTAATGCGTTTTTATTATTCACTTAGATCTAAGTAGATATTCAAATTGAAAGAGAACTTCTCGAACCGCACCTGACCTCCGTGCAAATAAACCAAGATAAAACAAGTCTAATTCTGTGACGGTACGAGAATGAGGTGCGTTGGGGTTACGCACGTATATAAACGTACATCAAGAAATATGCCACATAAATAAACCGCTTATGAGCGGTGAATGGGATTTTGTACAAGGTGTCCATTATAAAACTCCCGTAACACCGGCAACGATCAGATTAAAATATACTTTCAAAGCAGTCCAACACGAAAAATGAGCAACAAACGCTGAAACAGACTTAATTTTATTAATTTGTTTCTTTCTAGCAGTTTACTATAGATCATAAAGACCATTCATTGCTGTATCAATTTAGTCACTTGTTAAAACAACTTAATTTAGAACAACTATTTCATGCTGCTCTCATCATTTTCGTTTTAGATTTCTGGAAACCTTAATAGGTAGTTGAAGAGCGACTTGATTGTAGAGGTTCATGATTTAGTTTCTGTAAAGGCAAATACAGGGTTTATTTCAAAGTTTTCAAAAAATACTTAATAAGAAAATAGATTTTGCACAGTGTGCTCCTCTTATCATTTCATATTTCTACCGAACGATGGTTGATCAATATGTGATGTAAATGTTTGATTAGGCCTAAACCTAATACCAAAGAACCATTATTTATATTGTCATGGGTTTCCTACCCCGACTTTTTCTTTTACCAGAAAAACAAACATATAATTAATTACTTATCTTTATTAACTACTCTGTACACTATTGACTACTAATTGCAACTCAATTAAGCACTATTTCCGTTTGAAATTCCAGGTAATTTCCAACTAAACACTCCAATTCAGGACTGACTGACTCGGCCATTTATTCTTCTTTTATAGACCCAACGAATATTCCAGGTATTTTCTAGCATCTCTAGATCCATTTCTCGAACGACTCTCGAACGCTTTTCGTTGATTCCCAATATTTCCAGTTGCGCCTCGATACACGGCATTATTTGTTTGTTTACCAGAATTGCGTAGGGGCGATCGGGGCAATCTAGCGTTTTGCGATACCACAGTCGTGGAATTGGGTGTGAGTGGGGAAAATTCCGTGACAATACCATAACATGTCAATAACATTGTACAACTACTTTCCTTCAAAAGAAGATGTGCAGTGGCGAAAACCGAAAAGTGAACGTTTTTTATTTTGTTTGGTTTAATATTTGCTTTAAATCGTTAGCGCCGAAACTTGTTACTTTTGACAACAATAAATGGTCAAAAATATTGGAGGAAATCCAATTAGTAAAGTTCAAATAATCCCAAGACATTTAACAGAAACGGAAAAAATGCCCACATTTTTTGCTAAATTTTGCTATTGCAGAGAAAACTGGTTGATGGGTATGGTTGCTGCACGATTAAATGTTAGTAAAGCTGGCATTTTCGGAATAAAAAGTGCTGGCAGGAAGGAATAGATCTGCATCCGATTAGGGATAGGAAAAGTTTCAAATAAAGGTGAAGATAACGCTCTCAATTTTATGCAACAAAATCCTTTTTCAACCGCAGTACAAGTTTGTCCAGCAAATAATTTTCCAGGCACTGTGCGTACAGCACGAAACCGAATAAAGCAAGCGAACTTAAGAAACTGTGTTGCAGCTAAAAAGTATTTATGTGCCATCGAAATAATCAAATAAGGTTGCACTTTGCGAATAAGTATGTAAACCATGACGACCATTTTTAGAGTTCTGTTGTTTTTTCTGGTGAAAAAAACTTTCGGTCAAGTGGCAATGGTAGTCTATGAGTTTACAGACCTAGAAATTGGACGCATCAAGAATACGTGTATCCTATCAGTCATAGTGGTCATTTTTCAGTTAATGTATGGTGTCGGATATTCATCCATGGAGCCGACGTGTGTTGGAAAATTGATGGACGCTTAACAGGAGAACACTATAGACATATTACCTGATGTAATGTTGCCGTCTGTTTCACAGGTTACAAAAGTGATCTCAGTATTCTTGTGCCAGATAATTATTTTTCAGGATAATTCGCCCATACATACCCCAAATATTGTAAGCCAGTGGATAAATCACAATGAAATAAATTTAGTACCAACTAAAAGCCCAGACATGAATGCAATACAAATGTTTGGGGATACATTGTAAAGAAATTATATACAAACAATTTTAGGTGTGCAAATTCCGAAGAATTATGGGACACTATTGAAAATTCGTGGGAAGAACTTTCAAATAACTACGGTTTTAGATCGTTAATTTTATCAATGAGAAGGAATTTAGAAGATGGTATAGCAGCAGATGGTGTTGAGACAAAATATTGGTAAATCTTTTCTTGGGCTACTGAACCCGTTATTTGCAGTTTTCTCTACAAGTTCTTATTTGTTTTCCTTGTAAATTTGGAATTACACTTTTCTAGTTTAAATAAAACATGAATTATTTGATTTGCTGTAACAATAGGTTACGTAACTGGATAAGCCTCAATGCACACTACTCAAAAATAGCCAAAGCTCAAAAAGTCGTTCATTTTTCTGTTTCCGCCATCGTATCTACTAAAGCTCACTAGACTATGCAGATATTCGTTAAAATCGATGTATAAACACATATATTATTCACGAATCGCAAATACACGCATAGCTTGCACCTTACGACGACACACTATTAACTTTTTTAAATTTGAATAATTCACATCGATATTCCCCCACATTCGTCTATACACCTCGAAGTAAAATTAAATTTTTGTTGGGCTGCCAAAATTTTCATTCGTTCCAACACTCAAGATCAATGTTGGTTCCACTTCATATCGATCACTCTGTTTACTTATTGTTTAGTATGCGCGGTAGCCTTAAGACTTATCAACTGCATTTATTTTTTAAAAAACCTGACACTGAGTTATTTTCGAAGAAAAAGTCATAATGGATCATTAAGGTTCCCACGCTTGACATTACTCGATGCCGTTGAATATGTATGGGATATAATAAAAAACAAAGGAGCTAACGGTGAACTACACCTTCTCCGCTGCTAATGGAAATACGACCGAAAAAGGACATTTTCAGGTCGTCGTAATTATTTTTTGCGTAATTAAGATACACTCAGGGACTTACTTCAAGCAGTAAAACATAAATCAGAGATATAACTCGGAGGCTTTATCGGATGTATTAATTACAAAAATTATTTTCTTCACTCGTTAGCAGAACTGGTAGAACGTCGTTTTTTACTCGGTTCCGAGGAATTTTAATTATGGCCGGTACTTAGGTTTGTTAACATTCTTACTCACCATTTTTGAAAGATAAAAACATATGTCTGAATAAATTGAACCAAAATGGCGCAAACATAATATTTTTAAAAACAAATGAATATTTATCATTTCATAGCGTTTCTATTGACTTCAAAATGTATTTTATTTCTTTTTAAGAAAATAAAAAAAATACAATCAAGGATATTTCATTATTTACGATGCCTTCCTTCCAACAAGCTGGCGGTATTTTTTTAGCAAGCTTTTAGAATTCTGGTAGTTTGGAAGTGAATAATGCACAAGACCAATATCGAAGCGCGACGTCATTATTTGAAAAGAACGGTTCATTGTTTACAATTGCCTCCCAATGATGTGGTATCTTTTTATTCCACCATCTGAAGAAATTCGGTGGTTTAGAAGAGCAAGCGGTAACAATGAAAATCTGATTTTGGTGGGCAAATCAAAAAAACAGTCGCAAGCCATGCTTATTAATTGCCCTTTCACTTCTTTACCAGGTAACAATTGTAACACGATAACCGTGTCTACGGCGACCTCCCTTCTCTCTAATGAGAGGGGTATTTATTTTAGATGTAACAATTACCTTCAAAATTTCATCAATAATATTGAATTCATATAAAATGTCGAGAGGAATTTTGCATATTTAATGCCATTTAGAATAGTGCGATCAAGTACTGCTCATAGTATCGCTAATTGCTGTTGGATCTTGTCAAGCACCGCTCTGCAGGTTCTGCCGTAATACCATTAATTTTAGCGCTACTGATGTTACATCTTTCGTGGACGAAGACAAACATATATGCTGTACAATTCCAGAGGATTAACAGTTTGCAGTCTGCTTCTGCAACTACGGAAAATATTCTCCGTAACACTAATAATAAGCACTAGGTACAAATAGCAGGAGCCGTGCTTTATCTATTCTGTCCCAGTGCCCGTTTGCAGTGACTCACCGCTCGTGGCAGCACTCTACAGCACATATGTTATAGTTGTCAATTGTTTGTATCGGTAATTTAACATTTCTTAAAAATTATAACAAATTTCAAATATCTGTTGAGTCAGAAGCTCGTTCTGTGGAGTACAGGAATGGTATTAATGTCACATATTTTAAAGTTTTAAATAAGATATAAAATCGAATTTGATAAGTAGGTACTATTAAAAGGTAAGCAATATCAAATGCCAAATTCTGACATTTAGGGTCTGATATGTGTGCTTTCAAAAACTAACATTGGAGTCGCCACAGTACATTTGCAATGAAATTCAGATGATTCGACAGATAAGCATTAAGCCGGGGCCACATTGCTCTGAAGCCACGCCATTTGATACAACGTCAGAAGGATCTGACACCGTATATTATTATGTATTTTTAAATATTGTATGCACACTGCTCTGACGCTACACCACGCCACACCATGCCATACCATCCGACCTGTTGCAAATCCCCTCTTGTTAGATTTTCATCACGTCGCCGTCGGGTGGTATCGCGTGGTAGCAGTGTACACGTGAATAATAATAATAATAATAATAATAATAATAATAATAATAATAATAATGCATTTATTGCCCAACAGAAATAATCCATTTACAGGACAAAATAAAAAAAGTGTGAGAATATTTCTAACAAAATAAAGGTAACTTAATAAGTTACATACAATACGTCAGTGTGATAAGTGTAAGTAATACTAACAGTTTGTACAGAAATTTATACCACAACAAACAATACAACTACAGATCAAGTATTAATTAACCTAAATATCACGAAAAAATTGAGATCCCACCAGTAATAAATTTTTAAGAGTAGAGGTATTTAAATCACATAAGCTGGATATTTGATTAAAATTGATAGACATAACATACTGGAGATTTCATACCTAAATTAGTTCTTACATTATGACAATAGAACATACAGTGATCCCGTGATCCAAGTCTAGGAACTCGTAGGTCAAACATATTCAACATAGATGCTGAATCAATTCGGTTGTGAAATAATTTAAATAAGAGTGACAAACGCAAGCACTCTTCTGGTATGTAAAGAATCATAACTAAATCTTTGCAGCAACAAACTGTGGTTATATCCTAGGTGGATAGTAACCATCAGTACGATAAGACAAAAACTTTAGAAAACGCCTTTGAACTGATTCCACTAAATCAATATGTGTTCTATAAAACGGGTACCAAATAATACTACAATATTCAAGTTTCGAGCGTACTAGAGAATAATAGAGGCATTTTAAAGCAGCAACGTCATTCAAATTTGAGGAATTTCTAATAACAAAGCCCAATGTTTTATATGCAGTGTTAACCATTTGATTAATGTGATTGGAAAAAGATAATTTGTCATCCATGATAACTCCAAGGTCCTTAATAACTATTGCAACGTTTAAGAACTGTAGCGTTGAGATTATAGTTAAATAAAATAGGTTGAGTTTTAAGAGTAAATGAGCATATGCATATGCATCAGCATAATGATGTCACATGCATAAAATGATAGAAAATATTGACAACATTTTGTTATAAGTATTAAAGATTTATGAGCATGAATGTCTCTATAGTATAAAACATAAGCGCTATAGAGAACAAATTATGAAAGAAGCTTAGGAATAGAAATAAATTACACAGGAAATGTTTCTCACAGCACATTGTTAATAAAACAACTTAAATTTTAACGAATCTAGCTAAATGAATTAGGGTAGATACCTAAATGTATTCATCCTCGACTCACAATTTAAGTTTAACCTTCTTCTGATATGAAATATTCCTTAAATTGATGGATTTGTCGAATGTAACGTAACGTGGCATCGCATGGCGCCGTAACACACAGAGTACATACCACACCACGTCACGTGGCATGGCGTGACATCACAGCAATGTGCCCCAGCTTTACAAAGGCGATGCGATTTAGCAGACGATGTTCAGAATACCAGTTTTTATGATTACGAGATCTTGTTACGAATTTAATAAATGACAGCAAAAAAGCCATATAGGCGGAAACAATTCACATATTTCAAATTTGTATATAGCTGATACAAAAAAAATCTGTTATTACTAACTCGGCTATCGTCTCGCTCACAAACATCATACTCGTCTGCATAAGGCTTAATTTAAGAGACTTGCACAGAAATAGCTAATAGCTGGAAAAGCCAGTACATTACTTTCAAACCAATTACCTATTTAATTATATGTAATAATAATTAAGGAAAACTAATAATGTTTTCTAAACAACATAATTAATGTTCAATATTTCACAAATTAGAGCTTATAGCGTTAATCCATATGTTACAGTTTTGGTGAGAGCAGGATATGCATTTTGACAATACGTAAAAGAATTAATTCCTATCGAGTTCCTCTAAAGTTTGAGGTTTGCTTTTAAGACCGAGTCGGTTCGTAAAACGAACAATGCCTTTTGTTTCTCCGTAGACAAATCGATACGACACGAGCAATTATTTAAGCGAAGAAAATAATGTGTCTATTCAACCGAGCCCTACTTCCATTGGAGGTGGATTAAACAACTGGAGTTTAAAACAACAAACAAGAGATTGTTTAGCTTCCACATACAGTGTCTCAACAATACATTTTAATTTCATCAACTAATGTGTTGTGAGGTATAGATAGTAATTAGAGATGAATTAGGTTACAAAATACAACAAAAGTTTGCTGTTCAAGTCAGATACAAAACACAGATTATATGATTATTTAAAGAAAATCTTGCAGATACCAGTTGATGGCCATAAAAGTTTAATGGAGCCAAAGTTCAATTTTTTAAAATTCAGTAAATGCGAATTGAACGTAGGATTTCGTTGCCAATAGCCAAATACGTCAACAATTTTTTTCTTATTGTGAACTACTTATTTGCTATATTTGTTAAATTTAAGTGGTAAAATCTTCAATATTTATTCTATACATATATCGCTAAAGACATATTATGACATACAAATTTTATTTCTAATATCAACTCCCTGTACTTTACAGCAACGATATACAAAAATTTCTGAATTACATATTTACCTGAGAAACTTTTTTATTTATTTGTGTGATTATTGATTTAGTGCAAGGGGTGTTCATTTGATGATCACTTAGTAATAATTCATTGCATGAAGTAAATTAGATTAAAATATACTTTCGCTTTGAACCGTTAAATAAAGTTAAATTAAGTAAAAAATAAGATGAAATATTTTCTATAAATAGACTCTACGCATGTCTACAATATGCTACGATTTTTGAACAATTACATTGCAACTTAATTAATTTGAAGTAAATTATAGGTTTACAGATTTGCACCAATTTAAATTATTAATATTTTGTAATAAGTGTCATAATGTAAAATTTAAAATGCTGGTGCTAATGCAAAATAATATTTATAGTTGATATTGATACAACACTTGTGGTGATCATTACCAAAACCATATAGACACAATTATTGTAGTATTATTTACTACTAAATTGTAAGTTGTGTGTGCAGGTGAACTGCCGGGTTCAACATGTGGCCAAAAGAAAGTTGTTGCATTACGTCTACTCAGGTTCCCTTCTGTTGGATAAGTCGTCGGTTGCCTCGCCGCCTATAGCATACTGATTAGTATGTGGCTAATGAATGACAGTTTGCTATGTCTTTATTTCCTTATATAAATAATTAAATACTATTGAGACTAAGTGAGTAGTATTCTAGATTCTAGTATTTAATTATTTATACAGGGTGTCTCATAAGTAGCTGCCAACCCTGAACAGGCCGATTCTATGATCAAAACTAAGTAAAAAAGTTCATAAGAACATGGGTCTGAAAATGTTTCCTAAGGGCACAGGGACCCATTGAAGAGGGAGGAATGGAAATCATTTTTTTGCAATATCTCTCAATCGCGTTGTGATAAATGAATGAAATTTGGTATACATAGCTAAATTTTGATGAGCAATTTGATGGACTAATCCATTTATTTCCACAAGGTCCATTAGGGTGGGTACGAGGGGTCCCTTGGTATTTTGCGTGTGTAATTTTTTTGCAGCTTAGTGTATCCATCTGACTATCGAAACAATCGATTCTCCTACCTGTTTTATTTGAAAAAGGTATACTTTGCTGAAGTTGGTAGGAGTAATCATTTTTGAAATAATCCTGTTTAAAATGCTCAGTGCACCGAGTAAAAACTGTTTTGGTTTTAGGTAAAGTGCTTTTTCTGCTGAAAATATAGCAAAATGTTACTTGAAAAAGTTGTCCAGAATGGTAACGAATGGAGACGTGCAAAATTTCGAGAAGATCGGCGAGGTTTGATGAAATCATTTTCCAACAAAGTAGGTACAAAGATTTTATCAAAGCAGTTAAGTCAGTTAAAAGTGGTACTATACTGAAGGAATAGTGAAATTAAGCTAGAGTTAGAATAAATGTATTAATCTTGATAGCTTTCTTTCCATGTATATAGCAAAATTCTGGTCTCGAGGAACGTCTCACTAAAAACCGGTGCCTTAGTGTAAGGCTATCCTTTCTTATATTAAACGCAGCCAACTTAACAAGTTTGAATCAGAAATATTTTGGCACAACTTGATATATCGTTTAAAATTATTATTTCTCATACCTCATTAATCTAATCCTCGCTAAGATGTTTTGTCGCGACTAATTAGTATAAAGGTGGACTTCCATCGGGATGCATCTTGGATGTTATTTACACATTTATGCGTTACGTCATGCGGCAGTTATAAATCTCCACCGCTGTGGGTATAAATTACACGCCAAGTCAACTGTGTTTCATTTGTAATCGTTATATCGAGGGTGTAGCGTTGAGCAGGAAAATTGAAGTTGTTGAACTTGAAGCCCTCCCGAGAATTCTCAGGGAGATATGGCCTTTAGAGGGATCGCTTCAAATATGGGTGTGACATTTGACGGAAAGAGGTTTAAAGAGAGTTACAATTAAGATAGGAAATGTTTCAGACATGAGCTATGTGATACATGGAAAAATATTTCCATGAAAATCCCTCCAGTCCACACACCTTTATACCTATACATATACACATTATGACTACTATTATAATTAGTATGACATTTTCTGCTAAATTCAATAATTTTGGGAAAATTTGACACATGTCAGGTGAACAGTTCATTTACGGCGTGAGTAAAGTCCGTAGATTGATAAAGTACTATTAATGCTTACGGTGAGGACTCTATAAAACGCTATAAAGTTTTCGCTCAGTAACTCCTCAAGGGATAGAGATACAAATATGCGGTTTTTATTAATAGGTTACAAATATTATTTTACATCGACGCTGCAATATGTCACAATTACGGCAAAATTATCACAGCCACCAAATTACTTCACTCACTAGCCAGGACGTATAGGACAACTTGTGTTTCACTTTCAGATTAATATTTATTGCTAATTTTACATTTTGTGTCCTCGAGTAAAACCATAACATATATCACGGCTTCCATTTTTATGTACGTCAAAATGCACGATAAACTTCAAGGAACCGTGTGGTTCGGGCCTATACAGTTTGTATACTGTCTCATAGGTCTGATTCATTCGCTGTTTCGCTCACTCAGGCTGTGCAATTCCTTTTCTACAAAATCCCCGCCTTAAGTACTACCTAATTTTGATTAGAAAGAGGTTGATTTTTTTTATTTTCACGTGATATCACATATTACTAATAATTATTTTCTGATGTTGAAACTTTTAAGAATGAGTATTTTAACTTTTTCCAGATTCACGAAACATTTCGATGAAAACACGAAGTAGCTGTAGAAAACACCGTTCAGTAACCTTTTCAGAGTTTTTCACTTCCCTTTTTGCTATAATCGAGTTATAAACACCGTTAAGAAAGTTTACTCGTACATTCACTCACATATTCGATTCAATTCGATGTCGTTAGGGAAGTTTCCAGACGAAATACTAAACGAAATTCTCCTACAAACGACGAGATAAACTAGTTGCGGTGGTTGATTGCTTCACTGTAACTAAATTTTATGTGCATGTCACGCGGGGCAGCTATCTTTTATGCGTTTGTTTATATCCTGGAATATTAGGTGATACTGAATGTGGGATATTAATTTTAACTGATGGCATTAAAATAAATAATTATAAAATAATTACTGTAATAAATGTGTTATTGCAAATTTTTGAAGCCGACTCTGTAGCTCTAAAGCTTGCTACAGACTATACGTGTATTAGTGACGCGCGATTTGTAAGGAATTCACGAATAGTGTGTAGGGTCCTGTTCGTTAAAAATCCATTTATAGTGTGGGTAATTATTTACATTAGCGGAAACCTCACCAATCTTACTAAAATCAATTTTTACCCCCCTATTTTCGATAGTGCTAAACACGAATTACATTAGGTTGAAATTACAAAATAATCCTGTTAGCTTCAGTTCATGACGTCACATTGTTGCCAATTAATAATGGCGTTATATTGCAACTTCAACCTAATGTAATGTGAACATAGTGAGGTTACAATTTTGAAAATTTTTTGACAGTGTCATAAAATATTGAATTTGTGTATGTTATTATAAGTGTACGGGAAGTGTAATCAGAATTCGACGAAATGCATACAAAATTTCCTTGTAAATTTCATCCCTCTGTACGACAATTTGTTTATTTAACAGAAAGAGCCCAGGATACAGGCAAATTGCGAAAGGTGGATATAATTTGATACATAGTGATTTTCCGGGTTGTTGTGCCGTGATCTCGGTAACTGGTAGCTGCCAGAAACAGAGTTAAGGCTTACGGTGAGCGCTCTATCAAACGATATATAACATCTGTTCCAACAACCGTCGAGAACTGTTCAGTACCGTGAGAAATGTTTGACCAACACCGTCTTACGTGGCATTCGCCGAGAGTACATTAACAACTAAACTGACTGACTAATTCTGGACGGTTCGGAATCGATTCTTGCTGTGTTGGAACAAACCCATAGTTTTCGCTCAGTAACTCCTTAACGGATAATGATAAAAATATGCGGTTTTTTTAATAGACTTCAAATATTATTTTACGTCGGCGCTGTGTTTTGAAATTTTAAAAAAGTGTAAAATAAATTTTTTTAAAATGAACATTTATTTTCAATTCAACTCATTGTTGATTGCAATATTGGAATATAGTTTGAGTTTCATTGAATAAAATACGGACTTCATCATGTATCTGACCTCTACCACCAAACTCAATCATCAATAAAACGGTTTTATTTCTTGGATCACTACACTTCACTAAATTTTTGAAAATCCTTTATTTATTGCATTCGGTATAAAACACCCATCAATCAATCAAGATCTCACGATGAGTACCTTGCTGTATGAATTTATATTGTTGAGGTTACATGGGGGTTGAGAGGTGGGGGGTTCAAAATTACATTTCTATGATAATTTGGAAATATACATTATTAGGATGGCACTTGAGCATATTTTTAATTATAACTGTTCGCAGATTTTGGCATTCGGGCCGTTATTTATACTCCAATTATGGATCAACTTTAAGCAAAAAATTAAACGAGCAAGAAAATGTTTTATGTTCCTTTATTAGCCTTTTTGAAGAAATATTTTAAATTTTCAGTAAGTTTTTGAAGTCATAAAGAAATTTTTCACTTCCTGCAACCAGGTTCGCTTTCAACGGAGCTTTCAACCCAGCAGAAGCCTTGACGGAATATAAAATCGGTTCATTATAATTCTGTCGAAGACGTAAAAAATATTCCGGAAAGTTGGTGATAAAGCAGTAAGGCACGTACGCTATATATGAAAGATAAGAAACATCGGATTTGTTGGTAATATAATACAAAAATTCCATCCCGGTCTGGCAGTAACAGATGCCTTGATAAGCAAGAATTAAGGTTTTTGGCACGTAAATGAAATCTATATGCCTCACAAAAAGCTGCTGGAAGGCTCCGATAGGTGTGGCAGGAAATCGAACACATGCGAAAAAAGAACGGAAAAGATCGAATGAAATAAAAGGAGTGATAATGCCAAACGAATGGTGATCCATTTTAATATGAAAATGGAGAAGGGTTGGATCTGCGTAAACCAGATACAAAAAATGTTTCGTTCTAAAAATATTATCGCCTGAGGAATATATCCTGATTTCTATAAATGAAATTGTACAGAACAATTCTAAACGATCTTATTCGCAATGATTTTTGGATCGAAAGAAGCCGATTTAAAAAAAAATACATTACAATTTTTAACTGTTCTTGTTATACATTTAAAATGACTTAAAGCTGGTATTAAAAAAACTACAGATTGAAACTTAACCAACGGTTAGACTGCAGTTTGAGTATTATAAAATTGGCGGGAAAATATTCATGAGCTAAAATCACAGTATTTGATTGGTAAACTGTAGCTAAAATTAAACTGATAGCGCAGCCGACATTCAGAAATACATTTTAACATCATATTGGCGAACCACGACATGAAATAATGTTATAATATAGAATTTATTGCAACCATTGCACAGTACAAGTGGCAAAATAATTACATTTATTCCTGATCAAAACCTCAGAAATCTGAATAGAGTTGAAGTTGCGATAATTGTTTGTTTTTAAGGATAAAGCTGAAAAAAAAATAAATGTATTTTTTTGGAACTTTAGTCCCCCGTAACTCCGCTACTGATCGATAAAAAGACCATGTTCATATAGTTTTTCTCTTAAAATTGCTAATTCTATCTACTGTTTCAATTTGTTCCAAACAAACCGGAACACCCTGTATAATGGATCAGTTGAATAGAATTTAAAACGTATAAATTTACAATCATTTTTATCAGTGTGTATCAAGATCGTAAGTGTTACTGAAATCACAGTGAAAGTGACTAAGAAATACTGAAATATCAAGAAATGTTCTTTATACTTTGTTCTTTAAAATAACCTTAGTTCCCTGCCAACAAACTCTAACCTTTCACTACTAAATCTTGTTAACCGAAACGTTTATGCCTTAAAGTCCATTTACCAAGGCGCTGCAGAATTGTTGTTCGTCGCCGTGCCCACCACCGTTCCCGGGCCAAAATGCCGGCACCGGAAAGTTTAACATCATAGAAAGCGCATCGTTTCCACTAGAGTGCGATCCAAATTGGTCTGAAAATCATAATTTACGTGGTACTTAGCGACACTTTGCGGAAAGGAACAAAAGAGCGGCAGCTACTATACCATACATTTCTCCTCTCATGTGAAATTCAGTGCTGGAAGTTACGAGCTTTCCACGAAAATATCGGATTATTTGTTAGCGCGCGACTACAAAAACGTATCTCTTTAGCTTGAAATGGTATGCCAAGAAATTGAATAGAAATACGGCGTGTCCCATTTTGACAGATCCCTGAGGGCTCTAATTATTGATAATGCCAATAGTAACTAATAAAAAAGCATATCAATTATCAGAATTTCGAAATAACTCTAAAATAGTACCTAATCTGGTTATATTTCTTTACCATAATAGATCTAGGATTTTAATACTAGATATTCATTATAAACCCATCCTGTACAACTGTACAGGATTTGTAACTACAAATTTAACTACATATAATGCAGTTCCCTACTTTTAAATGAATGGAAATTGCTATACAGGAAACTTCCTCGATTCTTATCTGGAAAAGGACTGATACGAAATATTTGAAAATTTGGCAACATGGCAAAGTCCGTGGGGAGAATACACCTAAAAGACAATTTCAGCGTGTACACAGAGAGAAAAAATAAATATAGTGGTATTCATAGTCAGTTTCCGGTCGCCAGAGAGCGTAATGAAATTCAAATAATTTCAGGAAGGAGATATAGGATACCACTATTACAGTATACTGTATTCATAGTCCATCTGAAATTATGTGATTATGAAATTCATTATTCATGAATTCATTTAGGGTTTGCACTGGGTGGTAGAAATTGTCGCTACGCCATTTTTCAAAATAATTTACAAAGGTAGAGGTACTGGTAAATTTTGTGTTTATTTGGGTGTTTATTTTATTCATTTTTTTTTCTGATAAAAAAGGTTTGAGGTAAGTGTAGTAGTGAAAAGATTAATACAAGAGTAGGTACGTCTTTAAAGTAGAGAAGAGGCCATGAAGCTATTTTTTTTCATTTTTTTTTACAACTATGACAAAAAAGTAGTTATACCTATACCTTATTTTTAAACTAAGAGGAGTGATTTAAATTTCTCGCGCTTAAACACTAGCTTGTTATTGGTTAATTTGTCGCCAAGTTTACACAGCTTCACATAAATTCATGTTTATTGTCAATGTCAATACTGTCAGCTATTAACATTTAAAATGTCAGCTATATTTGGCTAAGATTAACGTTGCCACTTCATTGATTAATTTGTGTTTATTCTCCCTCCTAGTTAATCCTAAATGAAATGAAATAGTTCTGTTCATGACTCAGCAACGAAGTATATTGCTTTCTGTCTATTTTCTCTTTTTTTTCAAATTTACCGTCAAAATGATCTAGTTATATTTTCTAGTTACCTTTCCCTGCGTATATATGACTTCTTCATTTACTCCTCTTAGTTTAAAAATAGAGTATGGTAGGAATAAACTTCAACTTTATAGTATGTACTTACTTTAAAAAAATACAGTAATGTTATAGTCCTGTCAACCATGGCTAAGAAAATAGAAAATATTGCAAGAAAGTGGCACTGCACAGTTGCGGCGAAGGTTTTACGGAATCACCACTGAAAATGCCGACAGTGAAGAACAGCGAAACGTTTGGAAGCATGGGATACGACCAGTTACAGAGGCGGTTACGGGACGCCTCGGAAAACCACCATTATCCGAGGAACGCATCCGACCATAGCAATGGTGGTATCAATAATAAGAGCCGAGTCAATAAAGGCGGGCCCAGATATACCCATAGCGAGTCTGTGCCCATAAAGCCTAGCCCGAGAACAACCAGGGCAGGTCAAAAAATCCCGCCTAAGGATGTGTACTTTAATTCTGTTTCTGGCAGCGACCAGCTACCAAGATCACGGAAAATCACTATGTATCAAGTGGTCTAACTATTTACTTATATTTTAACTATCGTCATAACGCATACACGATCGTCATTGTGTTTAAGATTTGGCTGGAAAATACTAATTTTCTTCAAAAATATCCATTATTACCTTCGTAATACCTATTAAATAGCCAGTAAATATCCATTATTACCTTGATAGTACCCAAAAATACATACAGTACCTGAAAATATCGAAAAAATATCTATAAATATGTACAAATCCCCAAAAAAAAAATTAAAAACTAACTTTAATTACGTACATCTTATACAGTAAAATACCCCAGTGGTTTTCTCCTCGAGTTTTGTATTCTTATAATAAAAAAAAATTTTAACTATGGAATTATTTAATCACCAATGTCTCACAAACAGTAAAATATAACCCATGACATATTTACATCAGTGCGATACTGAATTACTTTTTTTTTATAAAAACATTGAAATCCTTGTGTAAAATTAGTTAAAAAGGAATGCACGTTTCTAGTCTTATTTCGACTCTTTCCTGGTAAAAAGGACCTGACTGCAAATCACACAGTTGAAGATATGATCTACTTATGTTCTCAACAGAAAAAGTAAAAACTGAAATTTCTCCTATCATAGCTCTGACTCCATCAGTGACAATACAGCAAAATTACAATTTGGCTGATGTCGGAGAGGTCTGTGGTTTCGTCCAGGCAAGTATTTACATATTTCAATTGTAATGCGCAATTTTTTGGATACATGTTGATTAATCTACACGTCTTGCAATTGTTTGGTGCGACACTGAGAAACTTGCGAATTTTTCGGAAATGTTTAATTTTTTGAATTGTTTCTACATGTGTAATGTCGTTTCACATTCTTTAGGAACTGATTGTACTAGCATACAAACAATGCACTGAAGTTTATTATTGTTGTTTGTGATTTAATATCCTGATTTCCAACGGTCATTATACACTGATAACAATTATTAGCGATATTACACGGTGGATTGTTGGTTATTTATTCCATAGGTCAATGGTGTGAAATAACACACCAGAATGTAATGTATAATGGAAAGTTACTACTTGCGAAACATGCATTTTTAATAGGGTTCACAGCAAGAATCGATTCTGAACCGCCCAGAACTATTCAGTCAGTTCAGTTGTTAATGTACTTTCAGCGAATACGAGTAAGATGGAGCTGGTCGAACATTTCTGACAGTTCTGAACTAATTCCCAACGGCTACAGACCTATAGTAAAATCGTATTTTTGCACACATGAAATGTAATTTGTTATTATATATTTTTTGAAAAAAGCATGTAATATGACATGAAAGATGTAAATGTACGATATTCACATGGAGATTCTTATAATACAATAAGTATGAATTTGGTATTCTTTATATTAATGTATGACGTGAACAAAATAAATTTACAATCATTTTTATCAGTGTAAACTCCATGTTCGCTCGTTATTTTTCTCTTCTGCAAAATTATATTTCATTTTCTATGAGTCTATATTCCACACTATTAACTGTTAACTCTGCTCGTCCCGTTTGACTCAACCTTCATATACAGTGTGATTCAGAACTTATCTAATACATTTTTTGTGTGTACAGACAGGAGACTTACAAATGCAATTGTGTCAAAAAAATCAAAAAGGGCAGTTCAAAAATGAATTAAAAATATACTTCTGCACAGCATTGGAAACTGGTGCACTATACGCGACTGGACAAAATATGGAAAGAAATGCACACGAAACGAAATAATGACATTTTATATCGTCGATTTTATACAGCAAATTTAACTGCTTTTACCGCTATTGTTATTAATTTTTAATAGATTTAATTTGTGGTTTTAATTAATAAAATAGTTTGACATACCTGATGTTACCACAATTTGGGCCCGTAGAAACAAACTAACAAAAATGTTTCCGCTTCTTGTCCGTTTTGAACTCGTAAGTTATTGGCAGAAACTATGATACGTTTCCGTAAATCCATCAATATAGTATGTATCTATTTCGGTGCGATACATTTCATTTTTTAATGGTACCGGTCCTCCTTATGCAATCCCTTGGTATGCTTGGATACGCTGTACATGGTACATATATAATTGAGCCTCGTGTATGATACGCCACACTGCTGCAATAGGCCGTGGAAGTCCTGGACCTTCATCTTTTCCACGACTCACTCACTGCACGCCGCGGTAAACGGCACGTTTACCGGGAAATCGTTGTACTAAAAGCATTTTCACAGCGTCATCAATTAAAACGATATCCATCAACTCCGAGTTGCTACTGCACAAGTAAGCCGTTTTTGAAACTAATGTAAAGAATGTAAAGAAGAATAGTAAAACAAAACAATGTGTTACTCGGGAACTATAAGGATTTTACAAATTTTTTTTTTTACGATATTGACTCCATTTTTCATGACCCATCTATTCCCAAATTCCTTTAGATAAGTTCTGAATCACCCTGTATACGCGCGCATGACCACCCGAATGTTCAGGAGCTGTCCAGCCAGATCTCCAATATTCCAGTAACTTCGTTGTGATGTTATACCCAGCGTCAGTGGTGTTTCATACCCTCTGTATATATTATTTTATTTCAACATTGGTGTAGGAATGACCACCTTGTGTATATTTTCGTTTTTAAAGCATATTTCCATATGCGGTCTGAGGGTTTCATGTTGGACAGCCCTGTTATAAACCACGGCTGCCGCAACCTATATTTCTAAGGATGGCGTTTCGTCATCCACATCGCCTTCAATCTGTCATGGCGAAGGATGAGTGTCGTGACCCTTTTTTATTCCTGGTCTCGATCTCTGAGATGATTTTAAAACCGTACTTCATACACAATGGCCGAGGGCCCTTACGCACTAAAGAAGCCCTTTGTCATTTTCTACATAAGGGATTAGGTGCTCGGCTTCTACAAGCCCAAATAATAAATCATTTTCTCAAACATTTGGAATAAATTAGGGGGAGATTTGATAGCTAGCAAGCTAAGCCGGTAGCAGGCGGCTCTTCGATTTTTTAGCTAGGGATTAGGTGGAATAATTTTGGAGGATCGATATTTGGTACAAAGACCGCACGCCTATTTTTATTGAACAAAAATATATACAAAGTGATTTCCATATTAAATTAAAGAAAAATTGATAAAAAATTTATATGGACTATGTAGTCTAAGCAACGAATAGGTTGTAGCGTGCATTGAAGGGGGAAAATATTTCTCTGCGGGAATGTGTTTGGGGTAGTTAGGACGTAAAAATATTAAAAGTCCCCGCTCCTAGCCCGTCCGCTTCAGGGTGGGGGCAGAGGTCTTTACAAAGTTCTCTTTTTTGGTTTTTCTCTTATAACTCGAAAACGGTGCCTTGCAGCAAAAAGTTATTTACATCAAAATGAGAGTATATTTTCCATAAAATTGATTTCATACATTTTTTCGCTAGAATGCACCGTTTCAGAGATATCTCTCAATTGTTGGTAATTAAAATACCAAACGTTTTACAGTAAAAGCCCCTAAGTCCCTAATTTCCTCTGCCAGTTTATCTATCCAGCTTCCGCGACAAAAACGTAGTAGATTATCTCCTGATCTTCCAACAGAATTGCATCAGTAAAAAAGAGTGGGGTCGATTTGAAGGATTATTTGCAGTAAGAATTGGCAGCATTCCCTTGGCCTCATATTTTGTAGATAGACGAAATATTGCAGCAGTGGAAGGTGTAGCTGCAAAAACGCAGCGATGATTTACTTTCGATTATGCCAAAACTGTCAGGATCACTATTTAAACAGCGCCCCCATTCTAAACTAAGATGATGAAGAAGACTTCGAGTTCACCTGCGCCTCCTGCAGAGACTGATGACGAAGACAAGGGTGATTCGCAATTCGTGTTACGATCGGTATTAATGCTGCAGCTAGAAGCAGGACCCTACCGACCTAAGAGACACAGACCCAGCTAATTTTATTTTTCATTTGCTACGTTTTCGCCTGATTAGTATTTATAAATTAAAAATAAAATTTATACAGGTACATGTATTTGTTACGCATTCGCCTCTCCTTAGGTTTTAAATTCTTCACAATTAGCTTGAAAAATGATAATTTTTTGCCTATTTATGTATGAATGTACAATATATTAGTTTGTAAACTATGTAATAACGAAGAAAACGGGTTTTCTTGAATATTAGGGAGTTCCTTTGAAAAATCATTTCTTTTAACCAAAATATTTAAATTGCTGTAACTTCTGCTCTATTGGAGGTAAATTGACATATATGTATACATTCTTAAATTTGTTGTTCTAAAACATTCTCGTATGGATCATTTGTGTAAAACAAGCAGCCAGGAGAATTATGATAAAAAACATTTGAATTGCCGATACACCCCATCCCCTCGCAATGCACGCTACAACCCTTTTTCGGCCATTCATTGACTAGCCTAATGGTCCAACTAATGCCAGTTGAAAATTGAAAGAATGTAAATCCATAACAGAAGTGCCGGAAATTTCCAATTAGAGAATATGTAAATTTTATCGTTTATTTCGTGTTTCCATAAACAGAAAATATTGCGAATTGAGAGTTTCATGTTATTTTTTCAATTCTGTTGTTATGCTATACCTTTTTTGCAGCAAATTGATGGGGTAATCGAACTGCGAATACAAAATGTTTTTGGCAACATCGTCAAAATTGTATAAATTCTAATGCTTCATGCAAAAAATCCGTGAGTTTGCCCATCACTATCAGGACATCCTCAACCTTTCTTAAAAATATTTTAATCTTTTGGTGCAGTTTCCCACAGATAGCAAAATACCCAAATAAACAATATACGTATATTATCTAAAAATATATTTTCTTTAATTTATTTAATTTCTTTGTACGAAAGTACTTTATAAAATTTTCACTGAGAAAAAGCATCTACCGAAGCCAGTTATTTTAAACCGAGTTTTAAACACTGGTTTATACTGTAAACATGAAGTGTAAAATGTATCGAGAGAGTGACAAAAATTATTACATTTTCTACATAAATAAAGCACAAGTAATTTGTCAACATGTTTGGGAATAACAACGGCAAGTGCTGTTCCAATCGGATTTGTTGACAGATCCCGTGTTTGCTTCTGGGGAACAGCCTCGGGAACAACCAAGTTAAGAGGTTTCAATACACTAAATTCATAAGCGACGATTTTGCTTGGTAAATGCGTTGATTTTCGCCCATATAGATACATTTTGTAGCAACTTTGACGAGCGATAGTATTTGTAGACATATACAAGGTGATTTTAAAAATCCGTTGGCACACTTCTAGACCATAAAGTATATAATAAATTTAGGAAAGAATTCAAACGACATGTGATGGCCTTTTTAGTAAGACATCAGGCGTTAGTTTCTTTAAAGTTATACATTAATGTTTCAAATTTGTCAAGTGCAGTTAGCACCTAAAGACTAGGGATTACCAGTTGTGAAACATGTAAAGTATGACAATTGTAACAAAAAAGGATGATTTTCAATAGTAGTAACATAAAATATACTTGTAAACACAAGTAACATATTGCACTTGGCATATTATATTGTAAAGTTATATAAATGAATTAATAATTATTAACTTTGAACTTATGTATAATATTATAATATCAAAAATAAAGAATGTGAAATAATAAAAATAAAACATAATATTATAAAATATTAAAGCCAAAATACAATTAGATTTAGACTTTTATTCTCATCGGTGTTCTCTTTCGGGGTCAGAAGGTGACGCTTGAGAACAATATTTTTCAGATGATCCATGATTTCAGATTGATAATATTTTTAAAAAGCCGGATAGAGGGGAAATCGGGCCGGACAAGTAAATTTGCCTTAAAAAGGAGGACATGTCCGGCTTTATCCGGACGGATGGTAACCCTACTAAAGACCAATAATTATTTGATGTACTCAATATTTTACAGAAAACAGTGCCATAGAGACGGGGATAACATGACCTCTTCTTGAAAATATTTTCTACACCACTGTTAATTTTATCAAATGGATACAATTTATTTCTTCATTCACATGCCATTAAGCTCTGCCCCATTATTAATAATTAATTTGCAAGTAAAATATGCAATTTTTACTTGGGCTTGTAATTCCAAATAGTACCTTCTACCCTAAAATATCGCATATTAAATTTCATATAGGTGAAGATCGGCGAAATGTTTGGAATCATAGGATGCGACCAGTTACAGAGACGAATACAGGAAGTTACAGAAGACCACTATTATCTAACGTTTCCGACCGTATCAGTCGTAATACCAACAAAAGGAGTCGAAATATGTGGACGAGCCCAGAGATACCAATAGCGGGTCAGAGTCCATAGAGCCTAGTCCGAGAACAACCAAAGCAGGTCAAAGAATTCTAGCTAAAGCTAGGAATGAGCACTTTAATTTTGTTACTGGCAGCTACCAGTTACCGAGGTCACGGCATATGGAAAATCACTATATATTAAACAATAGCTCCGGCCATGAAAGCCTAACAACCATTATAGCTTTTAACCTGATATCGAATTTACATTTTTAAATATCTATCATTAAAAAGTTACCTACTACAAATGTTTTATGCAGAGCTGCCGGAGAGCTATTTCGACTTTTTGATTTTTGAACGATGCGACGGTCAATAGCATTACAAATGATGGCCATTTATGTCAATAATACACACGAGGCAAACCACTATTTTCAACACCTCCACCTTTACTCTATCTCTCCGCTTCCTGAATTCCTTGCATTTCAACGCATAAATAGAATTTTTAGTTCAGTACACTCCACTTTGGTTTCAAATTCAGTTTTGTTTAAAACTTAAAAAGTGTCAGAAAGACCTTTTAACAAAATAAACGTACATGGGGTATTTAACAACGCTGTTGTGACAAACTTTCATAATTCCTCGTTATAACAAGCAACAAATACAATTATTTTTCCTAAAGGCTCTATGAGCTTTTATAGGTTAGACTTGAAGACAGTTTTTGATTAATTAGTCAAAGGAAATCAATGTACAGAGAGGGTCATTAGGCTATTAGTGTGAGGATGTTCTTGTTGCTGCATCTCAGAAACTAATAATTTTAGGTATAGAACATTCTAAATAAAACTTTAATTAAACCAACATGTAGATAAAATAGAACAATGAAATACAGGATGTTCCGTTTGAAAAAATGAAGAAAAACAAGTTTGAACTTGTCAATTTGCTGTCGGTCTTGGACAGTTTTCTGTCGACAACACGATGGTTTTTATTAAGTAGGTACTTGGTATTTAAACACAAAACACTTTTCAACTTCTCAATAATTTACCCATTGGGTATAGGTTTTTATGTAATGTAGGTAAATGGTTTATTACTCAGTTTATTATCAGACACGTTGGAGTTTTGTTGCAGTCATAACAGCTACATTTGCTCAGAGAAAATCGACACGCGAGTGTACGGGTATAGTTTGATTGTGCCCTATTTTCTACGGGAAAAACTGAGTGGACCGCATTACTTGCAATTTTTAATAAAATTATTTGATTATTTGATTTTATTGGGTATTAACATTTTAAATTATTATTGGTTGAAGTTGAACTGAGCAAGAAAACATGATATTCTAAAATAGTCAGTACAATCGTTTATTTGTGATGTTTAAAACCTAGATGGGTAGGTACTATATAGAAAAATATTACAACTTGACAACATTGCATCAGGTCAATATCGAGTTGAACCGACCAAGGCTGTGACCGGTCAGTGACAGTCTGAAAAGGGGGTTTAAATAATGATTTGAAAATATTATTTTTCGGCGTAAATATGCATTTAGATTTTTTTTTAATCACGTATTCGCATTATACTCATTATTCCCTATCTCCTCTTAAAATTAATGATATTATGACTGACTCACCCTGTATTATAAATAAAATAGGTTATTATATGCGCCATTGTATTATTTTCACTTTTTGTTTCCTTACAATTGTTTGTATGCCAAACCGATTAACAACAAAATTGATTTATTTTATCAAGTGCCTTTTTACACAGTTACTTAAGCCGTCGTCTTATTTAATATTGTATATTGTCAAATTAAGCTTATTTAAAAATAAAATAAAATTAATAGCTTATGCATATTCAAACGTTGAAATGGCTAATATGGTTTACATGTATGGTCTTGCAGATGGAAATGATACTGAGGCTAGGCGAATTTATATGGAAAGATTTCCAAATCATCCAGTAGGATGATCAAAATCCAAGAATATTCAGAAATGTTTTTCAACGACTTTGAGTCTGGAACGCCTGAAGCTTATTCTACACGAAATTAAAGAAGACCAAGGAAAATTTAAAATCTTAATGTGAATCAGAAATTAGTGTGGTCCGTTCTGAAGCATCAACAGTTATACCCGTATCACTTACAAAGGGTTCAAGACTTACTGCCACACTACTACGACTATCCTGCGTGCGAGCCTGCGTGTCTACAATTTTGTCACTGGATTTTGTAAAAAATTTAACAAAATCTTTTATCGATTAAGCTAATTTATCCAGAGATGCTATAATGAACTTCCACAATAAACACGTTTGGTGAATTATTTGACAATGTTCCCTATGAGCTAAGACAAAGAATGTAATTTATGAACGACGGGCTCCCCATCATTTTAGTTTGACTGCTCGTGAATTTTTAAATGATAGATTCGGTAATAACGTTCCAGTTGCAATTTCAAGAAGATCTGAAGCATGTATTTCGGCTGAAGGTGGCCATTTCCCACATTTTTTATACTAAATCATAGTAAAATAATTCCATTGTTAATTATTATGTTACTATTCCAGGTAATGTAATAATGAGGATAAATGCACTTGATTAAATAAATCAATTTTGTGGTTTATTGGTTTGGAATACGAAAAAAACGAAAAGAAACAAAAAGTGAAGATAATACAATAGCCCATATGATGACCTATTTTATGTAATATTATACAGGGTGATATTTTTCTTTTGGTAAATAATGATCGATGATATCCATACTTTGGCCACTGGTAAGTTTCTAAAGCTGGTAATTTTTTGTTTCATACCTACTGTTATACTAAATATGCACATGGAATTTGGTTAAATTATCTCAAGCGGTTTAGAAATAAAAAACTGATTTTTTTTTAATTTTTAACACGCTGTAGCTGGACAATGGCTGTCCTCCTAAGGCCCCACATTTATATAACAAAAAAATCATTATTTTTGGCCACAGCATACGCTACTAGATTTTTGACCTCTACTTAAGTAACACTCTGTATAAGTATAACCCCTACCGTACATCTCTTATGTATTTAATATTTCCGTAACTATTTGAATACATAAGCTTATATACGATATCCTCGGTAAATTAGCTGCTATAATAGAAACGATTTCAGATGGCGAAGTAGGCAATAAAACGTTGGTGAAACTCGACATATAATACCTCTGAGCCTTTTCCACTTGTGTGTAATATAACTAAGTCATGCTCAGGTACGCTCCTTAATAAGGTGCGACTAAAGTTACGGATAAATTACCTGCACTAGAGATGGATGGCCAATATAAGATGTACTTTTTGTTAAAAACAGACGGTTGAACAGAGGCAAACTTGAAATTGTTGGAATGTGTTGATCATTCTATTGTGTTGTGTTGATTATTCAGTTGTGGTGTGTTTGTGATAGTTTTAATGAAATTAGAAAATGGCTCATCGTGACGTTTTGAACGAGCAAAGTAGGAAACTTGTGTTAAATGTTTTGGACTATTTCCAAAATAAAAAATAAATTTTGGAAATACCCGGGAAAATTGCACAGCCAACCCTGGAAATTTACATCTAGAGATAATTGAGTACCGACATACCTGCCACTACTCTAATCTTTCCACCGCACATGCATTCCTAAAGACGTCCTTCCTAGCATAATTTGGGCTGGCCCGCCAGCTACCACCCAGTTATACAGTGCCTTCACAAATGATTACAAGCCACGTGATCTGGGTCGAGATTCTCAAATCAATTGCAGAGCAATTCATATGCGAATATCCTTTTCCTCACTACGGCAATTGAGAGAGACAAGAAATCTATTTGCATACGAGTTGTTCTTCGAGAATCACAGTCCTGGTCACGAGGCTTGTAATCATTTATAAAGACACTGTACCTGTCAAGCAGCAGTAAGTGGAAATGAAATAAATGTATACATTTCGTCTCACCAACATTTTATTGCCCACTTCGCTTTCCGAAAACGATTATACTATAATTTCGTACTGGTGATATTTCTTACCTTATCTGTAACACCGGTAACACCATGTATAAAATAACAGATACCTAATACGCATTTATATCGTTAGATACGCCACCATTTTAATTTTACTACCAACCTGAAATTGCAGTCTTCCGATCCCCATCGTACGGGAGAAACAAAGCCCTTTCATTCGTGAGGCTTACTACGAGCGCCGTTCGTGACGAAATTAAATTTTATTATTTGCGCCCGCTGACCTATGACTCTATTCAGAGAGGAATTCCAAAGTTTGAGCGACCATCCTCGCATCCAAATGTAAAATTTATTTATAGTGAGACGGTTAAAGATTAAGTGAATTCCAGGTTCGGCTTACAAAGTAGCTGCGAAAGGACGGGGTGCGAAGGAAAGTTGTCGCATATTTGACCCTCGGTTTGATGTCGATTGCTGTGAGGTCGTTGGTATAATAAAAGTGTAAAATTTATATGCGTATTGTAATTATTATACCTAGATAATGATTTTCAAAATGAACTACCCTAAACGCAAAAAAGCCTTACCCGAGGGACCTCTCAGCTATAGCAGCAACACATAATTGTCCTACTCGGCCTGACGGCCTCGTTGGACAATTTCACGTCGCGTGTAATAAACACTTTTTGCACTGGTTGCATAAATAACTATTTTTGACCAATAATGTCACAATTCTGAGCAATCATAGAAAGATTCTGTTTGTTGAGTTAATACCTACATTGGGATTTTTTTGAAATTTTTTCGATAACTTGAATATACAGGATGTGTGGTAAAAGGTTGGGAAAACATACTGCCACATATTCCGAGGGCTAAAATATGATAATGTATAATTAAATTAAGTTACTTTTGTCCAAAATTTAACAGTTCCAGAGATAATAATGCTGACATTACAATTTTATTTGAATATTTTCTCAATACCTTGATATAAATTGTAGTAAATACATCAAACTTGGCACAGAGTAATTTTCTGGCACGAGAAATTGAAATTTGTCCGCGGATTTGCTGTCAATTGTTGAAGGCGCTAACTCCACTACTTCACATGGATTTAAATCGTCATAACTTTTTTTGTGACATGTTGCCCTACTCGGCCTGCCGGCCTCGATGGACAATTTCACGTCGCGTACAATAAACACTTACTTTTTGTACTTGTTGCATAAATAACTATTACACGTCTATCACTCTTTCAAGCCAACTTAAAAACATGTGGTGAATATTTTGTTGTTATTTTGTGTCACCAATTACAATGTTGTACTTTGTGTCGTATTGGAATACGAATGGTGGAAAAGAAAATATTTTCTCCATTCAACTCATCCACTCAGTTAAATTTCGTTCGGTAACATCAGTAATTTTTTGCGTCATTAAACTGTATTTTTTTTAGAAACGGTAGCTTGGCAAAAAATCAATAAAATTATATTTTTTTCTTGTCCATCCTTTAGAAATCGTTGCTAAAGCTGCGTTCAGAACAGCAAGAACGAATATGTGAGTAACAGCAAACTCGCTTGCTTTTGTGCGCTCAATTGGTGCTACCACATATTTGACAGAAGCTAAAATTATTTAGTAATTTTAAGTATTTTCTAAAGATAAGATTAAATATTTCTTAGGCATTTTATGCAATGGCGCAATTCATCTAAAATAATTGTTTCTCTTACAATTTTGATATCAAAACATTTTCTACATTAGAACTTATAAAAAAGTAAAATCCAGAATTTGTTACTACTTACTAAATCATTGTTAACAGGCGCTTTAATGCTGACGCAGATATTGCTTTAAATAATTTGTTACTTCTATAATTTTGGTATCAAAACATGTCCCATAATAGAATCAATGGAAAAAGGTCGAAAAGAGAATTGGGTTAACTTTATAACATCGTAATAGATGCTATTATGCAGTAGCTAAGACGTAGGTTCCCTCTTCAGATCATTCAGTACTTTTGGAAACTATATTATTTCTTTCTCTTAATATTATTTTCCTTTTCTGGAGATTGCTGGAGAATAAATTCGCGTTCATTAGCAGCTCTATTTAAATTAAATTTTTTATTATCGAATTTCTTTATTTTTTTATTATTTATTTTAAATTTATTATATTATTATAAAAAGTAAAAATATGTTATATCCTCGGTTATATCTATATCATTGGCTTAATTAATGTACTTTTTTTTGTCATAATAAAACACCAGATTCAGATATTCTTGTTTCTTTAATTTCCGTTATCAAATCATTTTCTAAATTAATATCTGTCAAAAGTGAAAATCAGAATTTGTTGCTACTTTTAAAACATCATAATAGGCGTTTTAGTGCAGTGGTGCTATGGTCTATGGTATAAGGCAGGACCTACAGAAATAAAGCAGTACCTGGCAGTACTTCAAAATGGCAGTAGGTGGACTTACCTCACAATTTTGTGCTTATTCGTTGATATATTCTTAACTTTGTGCTCAAACAGTTTTGCAGAAATTTGAAAAATAAATAAGGTTAAACTCTCATTACCACTTAATATTAAGTTGTAACCTTCACTGCTGAAAGCTTCTGATAATGTACATACAGTTTTAAGATGAAAATGATACAGTTGGCAAAATTTGCTAAAACTGGGAGACTTTGCCCGCCATTAAATAATTCGAGTTAATTTCGCAGTTTTTGATTTAAATTATTAATGGCAGAAAAACCTCAACTTTCAGCAAATTTTGCAAAACAGGAATATTATAGCTATTTTCATTATTATGTGGGAGTTAGCAAGTTTAACTTGAGCTTCTGACGATCTACCATGAGAGTTTATGATGAAAATGACTGAAAATAGGTGGCAAAATTCGCTAAAAGATGAGACTTTTGCCACCATTAAATAAGTACTTAATTTGCGTAAATTTTTCCGAATTTTGCGTCCATGAGGACAAGGCTTTATATGTTAATACGTGTAAGTCAAAAAGGTAATGCTATCAACCAATTTTCCTTTTTTTTACAAAATTATGTTCCTATGTAGGTATATACAGGATATCTTATGGCGACCTTTAGAAAATAAATATTTCAGAGACTACTTTGACTTCGATTTTGAAAATATAGGCTTTGGGGTTTTCGGGGGTGCTATCTTTAAATAAAATAACGCCGTTCTTGTAACATTTCCGGTTATACGGGATATATGCCTGTAGGCATCAAGTAAATAACGAACTTATTTCACACCACTCATTAGGCTGATCAACTGATAAAATTCATTACAACCGCCAAGTCGATAATAACTAATTATTTTTCCACATGATTATTCCGTAATAATTTAAATGGAAATAATGTTATAATAGTTGATTTTTTGGCTTTTCAAGGCCTATTTATTATTAGGCATTATTTATCGAGGTATTTATGCAAATATATTGGACATAAACTTACTTTATACTTGCTGATGCTGTGTTGTAGCTACAGAGTGATCCAACAAATGGTATTTTCAAAGTAGGTAGATACTGTCATTAAAATTAAAAAAATTTAAATGTTTTTAACAAATGCACTTTGTGATGCTTCTATAGGTACCTATCTAACGCATAGAGCAATGCTTGGACTCAGGATTCAAACAATATAAAAACAACCTCAATCCCATTAATTGTCCCAGTGGCGTATCCAATAGAGGTGGTACAATGGAGGTAATTAGGTATTAAGTAATATTTATTAACATAAGAAGAAGAATGGATTGTTATTTAAATACCTAACTCTTTTTGTTTATTGCGACGGGGTAATAACTTGTATAAAAATTTTGACAAGATTTCGCAAAATAGAAATTTCCAAGGAATTTCGGGAAATTCCGGGCAATTTCAAGGAATTTCCAAAGATTTCGCATTTGATTAAAATTACTTCGAAAATTACTACACCTTACCTATACCTATACTTACATAGCCTATAAAAGGCTGGGCATGCAAAAGCATGAGACCTGGCAACACTGGCATCAGGTGACCGGATTCAGGCAACGAGAATATACAAGTTAGATTTGCAATGGCGAATTGGCGTTGGCCATACGGAACCGATTACCGTAGTAGTGGGCAATGCTAGACCAATGCACGGCGCCGCGCCGCTTATATGTACTTCGTACCTTCCCTGGGATGAAGCGGCAATTTCTACTTTCTCTGTAAAGATCCGCAATTTCCGATTCTGTATAGCTGACCAGGATTAAAAAATGTTGTGGAGATCAAGAGCTGCTTCCCCAGTTTATACAACTACCTAAACATGTTATGAATATTCGAATTCGTTGAAATGTTTTTATTTTATGATCCCGTTTATGTTTTGTTGGAAATACCATTACAATACCATGTTTTTCTTACCTAAAAGAATTGAAACTAAGGTATCTGTGTAACTAGTACTGAAAGAGGCAGCTCTAAGAGACGAAAAATATACCTACCTTATATTTAAAAATGTGAATGGGTTTGTTTTTGTTAGACACTTTTTTAATATAAAATAACAAATTCGCTTCAAAGTATTATTTTATCCTTCCACTTTATCTATTATTAAGTTAAGGGTATAATGTTCGGCCAAATAGTGTAGCTTTTATCAGGCCCCACCCATCAGCACCTTCAACGGCAATTTTAACTTGGTGCCCCTATAAATTAGGCAATTGGATGCAGAAATTTAGCAAAACATGTCTTCCTGGCGACAGATCATGAATATAAATGCAAAAAATTGAAATCTGAGGGAATTGTCTGTTATATGAAGACTTGATTTACTAGCCTACAGCTTTCTTTTTTTATAATAGCGCCTAACAACGTCTCACCGCAGTCCTAAATGTGGGCAATATTGCCACCGAAATATTGTTCAGATCTAATTTTTTGAAAATATGGTTCTGCTGTCTAGTAAAATCATACACCTTATAAATCATGAACGCGCCCAAAACCGTTTTCTGCCTATACAAATCGTTGATGCTCAGATATGTGCGACAGAGATAGAGCTACTCCGGGCAAAAACCCACAGATCATTGGCCGAAAAAAACAAAAACCGTAAATGACAGACGTATGACATTTACGGTGACAGACCGACTCCACCATGGTTTATGAGTTTTTAAAAACTATTGCTAATAAACACACTAAATCACAAAAGGCACACAAATCATTAACAATATTAACAGGAAAGGTTTTATCAGGTTATGTTTATATATTTTTCTGTCATAGAACATCTGTTTTTTTCCGGACTAGCTTCATCCCTCTTGTACACATCAGGACACCGGACTTCTCTTTCTAGGGCCGGTCCATGAAATATACTTTTATTAATTGATTAAAACTTGCTCCATCTTAATACGAATTTCCATTGAGGAGAACTATGAAAGCGCGTGGACGTCTAAAAACGTCTTTGTAAAATTTTGAACATTACAGCCTTAACGAGACGCCACTGGTACTCCAGCACCCCAAATCAAAATACTGGATGCGCCACTGACAGACACAAAATTGTTAAAAATTAAATTGATAACAAAACAAATATTATTTATCAGATCACTAAGAACATATACTCGAACATACATTTATCGATAATTGCAGCATATTTCTGATCCATTATCATCAAAACGTGTTATATAATTCGTCCTCTAAAAATAATTCATTTCCTACGTATCATAACAGTGTAAGTATTTGTCAATAAATGTTCGTACCTGGTACAATTTTTATCGGTGCGTTTATTTAACCTCACGGTTTTCAGATAGCCACTTGTAATATTTTGACGATAAATTTAAATAAAATAAGCACCTGTTTCCCGCCCCTTCCATTACAATACAAAATTTTTATTAAATATTGAAATAATAATGTGTGGATAAGAACTGCGGACAACAAATTTGTTAAATAAAATACCTATAAAACTAATCAACAATAAAATAGATAGCAAGGATTTCATAAGCTTTATCACAAATGGCAAGTACATATGCATGAGTGGATAGTTGGTGATATTGGCAGACTGATTGGCTGTAACAATTTAAACCTTGTGTTTATTTATCAAACTCAGAAGCAGCAAGTAACATAATATATGTATTAAAAATTTAAGAACATTGTTACATAAATACTTCGTTTAAAAACTGTATGTGATATTTAAATTTACAATTAAAAAAAACTCATAAAAATGCAGTTTGAGAACATAAACAAACGAATTATTTAGGATTTATGTAAAATTCTAACTAAACAACTGTTTTTCTACACACAAAATACAACTTTCAAGCAAGAAGGAAACGATTTAATACATAAAATGTATAAGAAAGTCTACCAAATACTAGAAATAGATGTTTTAAAAACCATTCTGTTACCTTGTGTGGATGTCAAAACAGAAGCTACCGCTGAAAATATGAAACTACATCTTAAAAAGTACACAATGCAATAGGTTCTAGGCATTTTTAAAATCACTACTTAATAAAACCACCACTTTTTGTTACATAACACCCATTTTGTTATTTATATCACGACAACAACCGTTTCGTTCTTTCGCTATTGCACTCTTGTCAAACTCGATCGTAACCAGACGACGCCATTTTGACTAATCGGCATTCCGAATTTTCAATTTCAACATATGAAAACGAAAACAATAAAAGAGTGGGAGGTCGATCAGTCACTTTCTACAAAATCCACAAATATTCGAGGTTTGCCATCTATCGGCAGCTGCTACAATTACAATAGATGTACCAAAAATGCCGTTGAATTTAATTACTGTCACAAATGGTAGATTTAAATTTTGGTGTTTACTGCTATTATATGTACATCACGTCAAAAAATTAATTAATTATCAACTTTAAATTTTTTTAAGTGTTACTTATTTATGTAATTGTGTTACGTTAATAATTGTCTCTGCATTTAATAAGATTACCCCAATATCTTAACCATAACCACTTCCCAGTTGCCATATGTCAATAACCTATAAAGTGTCAAATGTCAACTTTTTTGCAATAGGAAATAGAACTGCATTAGTTTGCTGTAGAAAAATGGAATAGAATTTTAATTGTTTAAATATTTTGTAGTAGTGCAATTACTATATTCTAGTTAGTTTTTAAAAATGATTAAAGCCATTCTTGTATTTAATAACCATGGCAAACCTAGGTTATCAAAGTTTTATCAGTACTTTGTGAGTATGTAATAATAAGTTTTCATTTTACTTATAAATTAGTTTATTATTTCTAGCCTGAAGATATGCAGCAACAAATCATCAAAGAAACATTTCAGTTAGTGTCAAAAAGAGACGATAATGTTTGCAATTTTTTGGAAGGTGGCAGGTACTTATATGAATTGATTCAACTTGTTTAGTTTTCAAGTAACTATTTTTCAGTTTGATTGGAGGTAGTGATTATAAACTAATATATCGTCACTATGCAACACTATACTTTGTTTTTTGTGTGGATTCTTCAGAAAGCGAGTTGGGGATATTAGACTTAATTCAGGTTTTTGTCGAAACCTTAGATAAATGTTTCGAAAATGTTTGTGAGCTTGATTTAATCTTTCACGTAGATAAAGTGCATTATATTCTAAATGAACTTGTGATGGGCGGTATGGTCTTAGAGACCAATATGACTGAAATTTTGACTAGAATAGAAGATCAAAATAAGTTAGAGAAACAAGAGGTAAGTATTTGAAAATGTCATTGCTACAAGTTATTCCATGTGTCAGTTGATTCATATTTAATTTTATATTTGCCAGATGTTTTTTTTTCAATATTATTTGTTCCATTTTTGTAGCATCGGACTAGCTTCGATAAAATTGAATCAGGTTTGCAATTAATCTATTCCAGTCATTTTCAGTAAGTTTTTTAAATGTTCAGGGGAAATATGTATCCAAATGTTTTTTTAAGATCTGCCATATAGATACAAGTACTACGATATAGAAACTCAATATATAAAATGTTTTTGTATATTAAGATTACTGTTTCTCAAAGTTATTAATTAATGCATAGAATTTTATTTTTATATAAATATAAAACTACTTATTTAGTAGTAGCAAGGTGCTTTAAATGTACCTTAAGTAAAATATTCATATAGGTTTTTCTTTCACAATAAATGTCTATGATACACTTACCTTTTGAAACTGATTACTTGCTGTATTCGTAATTATGCTGTGTGGTTGAAAAGCTTTTTGTTTACAGCTATGTGTTGTCTTCACATTTATATTTTATTTTGTCTATTTTAAAATATTGAGATTGTTTGTATACTCGCGACAACAATTCAGACGACTTACGTCATACGAACAAATGAATAATAATTATATTTTTATCAAAATATTTAAGAAACTGCAACTGATAGTAATAAAACTATATATTACACTAAAGTTTGCATTATATATTACACTAAATTACTAAAAACGATTGTTTTTAATGCGACCAAATATCGAAAATTACGTTGACAATAAAAACAAATGGTAACGTCAGCTGTGATGTAAGACGTCTGAATTCTTGACACGAATGTACCTATACTTTAGCTAATAGAGAAAAAATACATGGACTGATTTAATTTTTCATGTCGTTTTTTTTATCTATTTTGATCTCATTTGAATATCATTAGTTAAAATATAAATCTTTTCACATTTGGACTAAAGCAATAAATAATTTTTTATCAGTTTCTTGGTGGTTACAATTTTCAAAATTAAATAAAGCATTAATTTTGTAATAAAGTATAAAATATAGGCTGCCTCTATGTTAGATTTATCGCATAGAATTAGAGCTCATGACAATCGAGCAAATCATTTTATTTTCCACAAATTATTACCAGAAAAATAATATTTTAATTGAGTGATGAAAATGAACATTTAATGTACATGGTGATCACATGTAAGCGTTAGATTCGACTGTTATTTTAGGAGATATCAGAAAATTGAAACTCGCATTCATTAAATAATTTTTTATAAGGATTTCAATTTTTTTTTATTAAAATTAATCTATCATTGTAACAAAGTTACAGTCAAATCTAACGATTAAGCGTGATCACCCTGTACAAAGTCTGTTAATGGAAAATTATTTTATTATTTATTGATTTTTTATTTTTTTTTGTAAATCACTATGTGTACAATACTACATAACATAAACACAACAACACATTTAACAAAACTCATTGAAAACTTGAATATTAACAATATGAATTTTTATTAAAATTGAACATGGAAACAAATAGAGGGTTTTCCATTTATATTGGTAAAATTTTGATATAGTTAAATTGGAGTTGTTTATGAAATTTAGGTATGATTTTCTAAGGTAAATGCAAAAAATATGTATTGATAGTATGGTTCAGTTACATTTCTTCTATTTCTATTTTTAATGTATTGAAGAACAGAAGGAACAGAACAGAACATTAGTATCTGATAAATATTTTTTTTAGGCTGGAATAGCCGCAGCACCAGCTCGAGCTGTTTCGGCTGTGAAGAACATGAACATTCCCCAACAAATCAAAGACATAAAATTGCCCGACCTCCCGCAAGCAATAAAGGACCTCAAGTTCTGACCTCAAGTAGCCAGCCAATTCCAGAGCATTGACATTTCCCACCTTCATCTGCCCGGCGATTCAAAATCTTTGTTAGAGGAGCCGTCATCGGCAAAGTACACTTGATATTACCCTAACAAAAGGGAATAGCAAAGTAAACAAATGTCAGTGTTTTTATAATGTATAAACTAAACTTTATCTTTATTCCTACAAGGTAGAAATATTAATTGTTAATAATTAATAATGATTAATTGGTGATATAGATAAATGTGTCAGAATTGTCGGAAGGGGAATCTCCATGAAATAATGAGCATTGGTAAAATTTGATTTTACAGAATTGTAACATATAGTGCAGTGCAATATGGTAACTATAAACTATTAAAAATTTGTTATTGTGTTTTAAAAATTCTTCCACAGAATGGTTTGTTGCAGAAACAGAGTTTTGAAGAACATTGTTAAATTAAATTAGTAAGCACTGAATAGGTATACTAGCAATAAATTCTATTGCTTTCTTTGTCACAAATCAGACACATTTTTATAGTCTTATATTAGTAAAACTGAATTAGTTCTTTATTTATTTTTATTCTGAATACATTTTGTAGAAGGTTTATCGGAAAAGTGAAGTAACGTAAATAGTGAAGAAATTCAATATTACAGTGGCGGACAAAATTTTACAAAGTGAATCGAATTTTTTTCTTTTATAATATGTTTAAGTGAGCTACTATACTATATTCTCGATATAATAGGTATATCATTTATAAAAATTTATCATAAATCAATGTGCATCATATATATTGTAATATTGTTTTCCTCATCTCATTTGGTAGGAAACATCTTGTTTCTTTTTAAATAAATATATTTATTATGTAATAATAGTTATTTGTAATAATTAAACTGTTTTTCTAGAAATGCAAAAATTTTCATTATACCAGTGGCCGTTCATAAACTGAATATTCAGGGTCTATTTGTTATTTTTTCATATTAAAAAATGTATGTACTATATCATTTACTTTTTAAGTATAAGGTCTATTATTTAATCTTTTTAAAGCTGCAAACTTAACGCACATAATATCATAATATATGGTTCTGCATTTTTAAGTTCATTTAATAGTCTCATTTTAAATTTTTACCAAATTTGTGTGGTTTCTGTCCTTGAGCTAACCCAGATAAGTTTGAACTCTTTTTATGCAAGAAAAATATGGTATTGTAATGGTATTTCCAACAAAACACCAGCAGGATCATATATTTGTACGAATTCGTATATAATATTCATATGTGAAGAGCTAAACACCAACTGAAATAAGACAGCTGGCTCCACAAAAAAACTATTATTATTGTGCAAACAGGCGAAGCAACTCTCGATCTCTCTGCCACCTGCTAATTCTGGTCACCTATACGTATCCCCGGTGTCATAAAAACCGCTATAAGTAAGGCTGATGAACTGTAATGGATTTTGATGCTGATTCCGCAATAGTTCTTGCTTATGCATTGTATGAAATTGGTAGGTGTGCTCAGTGAAGGCAATGTTTTTTTGAGAAAGCATTGACTGCCTTACAATTTATAATAATTCTTTTTTTCGTATTTACTGATTTTTATAAATTATGCGATAAACAGAAATCATATAGTTTTATCTAAAAATCAAACAGAAAGTATTTTTAATATTGAAATGTAAATTACTAAATTTACATTAGATTAAAAATAATTTGAAGAGGTATTTCACCTGAAACAATGAACGGAAAATAAAGAAATTTGAGAATTCATAAAACCTATCCTAGTGGTGTCTTTGCACAGAGTGATCCAGAACTAATAGCTGGTTGTCATTGCCATTCTGGAAACCTCAACAAAAGGTCTTTACTTAATTATTTTACAATTATTTAACCTAAAAATTAAAAAAAATATACATGACATTTTTACATCATGCCCTTTTTCGTAAAAAAAAATTCGATATCTTTCTGTTAAACTGTCATTTTAAAAAAGAATATTATGTTACAATGAATTAATCAATACTAAAAATATAAATAATTTGTTAACAAGATTTAATTGATATAGAATCTAGATTTGTATAATTTAGTTATTCCCATTTGTTTTATGCCTTTCCAGGTAGATGTGAATCAGTGGCGGCTGGTGAGATTTCAGGTATGCCATATCTCAATAGCCAGACATGGGACCCAAACCAAACTTTAGGGTATATGTACTGTGGCCATATAAAGAAATTTGGTAGAAGAACAACGATTTTACAGCTTCTGAAAAAAAGTTGAAAAAAACTTGGGCGTCACTTCAAACTGTCAAAATGGCGTCTTTAAATTTCGAGTAACATTTTTTTCCGTAAACTAGATGTAATTTTACGGATATGTTTCAAGTTTTATTAAAAATTAACTATATTTGTAGAATTTATAGCATTTTGAAATTTTTATGATGTATCACAAATACAATATTAATTTCAAACTGCTATAACTTTAACAAAAATTAAATTTTTTTAATAAAATCTGAAACCTATCAGTAGAATTATGTCGTTTATGAAAAAAAAAAAATCTCTAAATTTAAACAAGCTAATTTGGAAATCTTAAGTGAGGCCCACGTTTTTTTAATTTTTTTTTCGCAAATTGCAACATTGTTCTCCTACTACTGAAGTTCTCTATATAGCCACAGTACATATATACAAAAGTTTGGTTTGGGTCCCATGTCTGGTTATTAAGATATGATATACGTGAAATTTTACCAGCCGCCTCTGATGTGAATGGATGTATGTACTGGTTAGATCATCAAACTTGAAATATTAGGTCTGTTCAAGCAAGGAATTCAGACTGTCCCAAACAGTGAAAAACATTCGTCCAACTACTTGCATGATCTTTATTGAAAACAAATTCATAACTTTAGTGGTCGAATATTTCTGATAATTTGAAACCAGTCAGGATTCCTTGCTTGAACATGCCTATTATAGTTTCACTTACATACATAAAATATGTGATATTTAAACTCTAGATATTTAGTGGATACCACTTAAAATAGTTAAATATCCGATATTCTTATCTTCCATAAATTGATTGATTAAATAAATATATAGTACTGAGATATTTAACGAAAAGCTATCCGATATTCTTATCTTCCATAACTTAACAGAACAAAAATTCAGTTTTAAGCTTTTGTTAGTGCTATTCCTATTATGTTATTAATTTTTTTATACTTACAGTTACGTACACCTTCACTTCTCTGTCATTTAGCGGCAAAACAGTTTCTTTCCCCAGTTTGGCTCTTCTCATGTCTATTTCACGAAAGTCTTTATTAATGTATTTATTGTCGAACTTTTCACTGGTCAAAAATCTGTATCTGTAGTATGTGACTCTGTAAGATCAAGATAACGTAATCACTTCATAATGAGTATAATGCAAATGATTTTCCTATTTTGAATTCCTATTTCTGTGACAGATTTTAAATAATATTGTGTCGTAAATTGTAACTTTCATAAATTGGTATCTTATATTATTATTATTGCCTACAATTATTGAATACGTGATTTTAAATTCTATTACTACTACTATATAAGACAGATCTGTCCAACTTCAGCCCAAGGGTTGTTGTAAGTAAAATTGTGGTTGTGAGGACTGCATCATAAAATAATTCGTATGCAACTTTATCAGTAATTTATAATAGATGTTTGTTTGTATAATTATTTTTTTCTACGTTCATGCACAAAACAAAACTTTATTGAACTATATTTAGTGGAAAAAGTGGTTCTTTATTGCACTAGTGCAATAAAATGTTTATTGCATTCATTCTACTACAGCGTTTTGTCATCATGACAAACATAAACGTTCAAATCGACGTCACATTTTCCTAAACTTAGTGTCAAATAACAATTTTTGGTTTTTGCATGAACGTAGAAAAAATATTGTATGCAACTCGTACGAAAAGTGCTTATTGCATTCGTCGTGTTTTCCTACTCGGCCTGACGGCCTCGTTGGACAATTTCACGTCGGTGCAATAAACACTTACTTTTGTACTTGTGGCATAAATAACTATTTTCTACGTTCATGCAAAAAAACAAAACTTTATTGAACTATATTTAGTGGAAAAAGTGGTTCTTTATTGCACTAGTGCAATAAAATGTTTATTGTATTCATCTGTCATTCTACTGCAGCGTTTTGTTATCATGACAAACATAAACGTTCAAACCGACGTCATATTTTCCTAGACTTAGTGTCATCTGAATAAAATATTTTTTTGTTTTTGCATGAACGTAGAAAAGAGTTGTATGCAACTCGTACTAAAAGTGTTTATTGCACGCGACGTGTTATTTACTCGGCCTGACGGCCTCGTTGGACAATTTCACGTCGCGTGAACTAAACACTTTTTTGTACTTGTTGCAAAAATAACTATTATTTGATCATAAAACTAACAAATATACAAACAAAATTGTGACTAACCAGTCAGTGTATGAATTTTAACATTAATATTTGTTGGAGATAATAGATATTTATGCAACAAGTACAAAAATAAGTATTTATTGCACATGACGTGAAATTATCCAACGAGGCCGTCAGGCCGAGTAGGACAACACGTCGAGTGCAATAAGCACTTTTTGTACGAGTTGCATACAATATTTTTTCTACGTTCATGCAAAAACCAAAAAATGTTATTTAGATGACACTAAGTCTAGGAAAATATGACGTCGATTTGAACGTTTATGTTTGTTATGATGACAAAACTCTGTAGTAGAATGACAGATGAATGCAATAAACATTTTATTGCACTAGTGCAATAAAGAACCACTTTTTCCACTAAATATAGTTCAATAAAGTTTTGTTTTTTGCATGAACGTAGAAAAACGAAGCAACTGAATAAGTGACTTATTAGACAGGGATCACCTATATTTTGACTTATTCGCTTTCGCAAAAATACGTTCTTCCCAGCATTGAGCCCATCATAAGGCATAATTTTCTGAAGTGCTTCTCTGGTAAAAAGAATCTGATTGTAAATCACACAATTCCAGTTAAAGTTCTGCTCTGTTTACGTTATCAGCAGAGATAGTAAGTGAACTGAAATTTCTCATTCGATTCGATTTTCTTGAAGTCACTAAATCGGTTTTGGAATTGCTCTGCAATTTATTTTATATAAGTTAAACATGAAACTTTATCAAAATGCTTCATTTCTTCAAAGTGCTCCTTGTAGCTTGGAAAAAATAAAAAATCATATTTTCTGTCTCGATCAGCCAAAACTTTCTGTGAGTCAAAGCGCAATTACCCCCTCTTATATTATTAGTTATTATATCAACCACTTTCATGACACTATTTTTGACGTAAGAACTTTCCCCATAGGGCTTTTTTGTGAACAATGCGGTGTATTACAGACCAGTTTGTTTTAAGAGTCCTGAAAATCCAATTAGTTCCTGTCATAGCTTTGGCTCCATCAGTGACAATACAAAAATATTTATTGAATCCCTTATAGTCTGATACCACCTTATTTGCAGCTTTAAAAATATCCGTACCCTTAGATGTACCATGAAAAGAATAGGATCAAGCATCTCCTCTACTACACTGAAGTCCTCTTGAATAGTTCGAACCAAAATTACAAGTTGTCTGATGTCGGATAGGCCAGTGCTTTCGTTCAGGCAAAGTGAAAAATATTTACATTTTTAACTTGTGGTGGCGCAATTTTTTGGATAGGTACATATTCATTAATGTGGTCCACAAGTCTTGCACGTCTTGAATTTTTTTTCCATTGAATTGTTTTGCTATTTTGATTACACAATCCTTAAAAAGCACTCCATCACTAAAAGATTTTTTCGCGGGAATACTGCATTTGTTATCAGTATCAGATTTTTTGACAAAACGTATTTATTTTAGTTGTTTCTTATAATCCATAATGATAGCTTTCCTAGACTTCCTTGTATACCTACTGCAGACACTTCTTCTTCTGTGACGTAGTGTAATCTCGTTTCACATTATATTCTTTAGGAACTGATAGTACCTACTTGCGTACAAACAACGCATCGAAATTTATTATTATTGTTTGTGATTAAATAGTCTAATTTCTAATGGTCATTACAATCTCTACGTCCGTCTGATTTTTTTTCTGCCAAGACATATTTCAGTAAAAAAAACATTAAATTCACTTGACCATAACAATTAACTTCGCGAACCGTATGCAACGTTTTTCTGTCTTTGAGTCTCTATTCGATACTATTAACTATTAATTTTGCTCATCCCGCTTGACTCAACCTTCTTATACAGTGCGTTCATAAAGTACCGCGTAAATTCATTATTAACTAAATATACAACATTATTAAAATTTCCCAAAACAGGTTAATTTTTGGTTTTAATTTACTGCTTTTTCAAATAATAATTTAATATACAGACGGACCTACCTTCAAGTAATAATGTCATCGCCGATTTCTTTAAATAGAAAACCCCATTTTCCCCCCATTTCCGGATTTCCCTTGCTGAGCTGATTCCAAAAATGTATCACAAGTTGATTCAAATTAGTACAGGATGAGCAACAATATCAAAATTGCAAGTTATTTACAAATGAATAAATGTACTAAAATTAAATGAATATTATGTATTGTAATTACAACTACTTTGATAAACTATTAAAAAACATCCGAAACACGTTTATAAGTGTCTCATCTATGAATTAGCTGAAGACGACTTTGACCGAATAACCGAATAGCAATTTCATTGCTAACATTTTATTTTCCGACGGGGCAATGTTTTATTATTTGAACGGGCACGTTAATCGACAAAACACAAAGGGTGTTGGTCTAAGGAAAATCCACATTGGATGTAAGAATACCATACGCACAATAGGTGAATGTGTGGACTGGTACTGTGAGAAATACAATTGTTGGTCCATTTTGATGAAAAGTTGATACGAACATTGTATCTGAATTTAGTATCGTATAACTTTCTATAAACACCTTTGGTAGTGATACATTTTAGGGAAAAAATGGGGCGTATTTAAAAAATACCGGTAATGAGATCATTACTCAAAGGTAGGTCGATCTATAAATTATTTGAAAAAAACAGTAAATTAAAATTAAAGATCAACCTGTTTCGACAATTTTTAATAATATTATATCTATAAATGATACTACAGAAAACAACTCCGCGGACTAATGCCCCGACCGGTATTGAATTACACCTGCAGTATCTGTGTGAACATCCAATAATCCTTGTCGGCCACCCCACCAGACATAGACCGGTTTCGGGCTTGTTAGCTCTCATCAGCATGCCATAGGTGAGATGACCGACAATTGAACTGGCTGTTCCTTCGTAATATGTAGGTTAGGTTAGGTTCACATATAAACTGAGTGCAGGTGAGATATAAGTGGTCTGCTACTTCCTGCTCGGCCTAAGCTGCTCGACTTGCAGGAAGCGAACTACATTGCAGTAGGTACTTAAATGGAAACCTCTCGCCCTGGGCGACGCGCCACCTGCCACCTGCACTCAGTTTATATGTGAACGTGCATATGAAGGAACCGCCAGTTCAATTGTCCCCCCTATGGTATACTGACGAGGGCTAACAAGCCCGCAACCGGTCTATGCCTGGTGGAGTGACCGACAATGGTTCTCGGCTGTTGACATAGATACTGCAGGTGTAATTCAACCGGTCGGGGCATTAGTCCGCGGAGTAGTTGTTTCATGCAGTATCAATTATAGATTTAAAGGCGCATCGCCCAGGGCGAGAGGTGTGTATTTAAGTACTTGTTGCAATGTAAGTCGCCTCCTGCAAGTCGAGCCGCTTAGGCCGAGCAGAAAGTAGCATACCACTTATATCTCACCTTTAATAATATTGTTTATTTAGCTAATAATGAATTTATTCGTTACTTTATGGACTCACTGTAAATGGCCACTCGAATGTTAGTGAGCAGTCCAGCGATATCTCCAATGTAACTTCGTTGCAATGTTTTATCCAGAGCTAGTTGGTCACGTACGTAGGATGTGTTATTTTATGTCATCATTTCATGGTTGATGTATGACTCGCTTGTTTACATGTTAAACAGCCCTGATATCCATTATAACAAATATTAAAAGCGATTATATTTTTTTGTTCGACGATCTCTATAATTAGCTTCAATATAAATCTTAAAAAGTGCATACTTAATTATTAAGAAAAGGAAGAACACTGTTGCTGCAGACGTCATGAACTTGAATATTGCTCTTACTGTTTCCGTTCTCTGTTTAATTTCTGCTCCCATTGCATGAGTTACTTCACTAATAGTTTTCGAAGAATTTGTTTGAAATTCAAAGGAGTGGGAGAACTTTATGCGAACGTAGAACATTGTTTTTACATGGCGGACGAAGGTCTTCACTTCTGAAATATAATAGGTGTAAGCAGATATATAAATGTAGAATCTAATCACATGTAAAATTTAAAGAACTAGCAGTAGATATAGATAGATATGAGAGGTTCAATTCTGAAAAAATAATTGTTTCTTTTGTAAGTTTGAACATACAATTTCTAATTAAAATGTCCATGTGTGATGAACACGTAAACGACAAAGTGTCTCAAAAGTAATGCGCATTTCGGAAACTGGCAGTTTCTGAAAACATCGCTCAGATAGGCCAACTTTGTTTATTAGGGCATCCAACTTTGGTGGAGTTTAATTTTCAAAAATATAATCAGTGGCGGCAGGAGAGGGATAAGGTTTTTTAAATAGCATCCTATAAATGTTTAGGTCTTTCTGATCAATTTAGTGTGTAATATGTTGGGAATTGAAATATTTTGGAGAAAAGTCGGAAAAACCATAAACTCTGAATTTCCGAAATTGATGGTTCAATTTAGTTTCTTACAAGTGGCTGCATGCACGCACACATTTGTACTATGAGAGGGGGTTCCAGCAACTATTAGATTCAACTGTCCCGGTGAAAGATGGTTGACATTTAAAAATAAAAACCACAAATCAAAGTTGATCTGTCCGAGCAATTTTTATAAAAACTGCAAAATATCGAAATGCGCACGACTTTGAGACACAATGACTTTCTCGATTTTCCTCCAAAATTTTTCCTACATGTTGACCCACACTAAATAAAAGCTCAATAATTATTTTGTTCTAATTTGCTATCTATTAAGGTGTGCAACTATGGACCAGTTGAAACTATACGATTGTGACGTTCATACATAACAGCTCAAAATGTTGTGAATCTTTAAATTATAATGATTTGTACCTTTGCTCCGGCAGCAAGAAATGTCTTTTTTTTGGCTTTTAACCGTGAATTTTACTTAAAAACTTTAAAGGCATATAATTTTCCATAAACTTATATTTAATGCCAATATACATTACTTTTAAATTTGGCAGGTATTAATATGCATAATAAATACACCTATCGATAGATGTTAAACAGCAAATTTATATGTGTTTAATTCTGTAAAAACATACCTATTATTGGTTGTCTATCTAACGATTAATATATTTTACAAATAGGTAGGGTCAGTTATACAGTATACAGTAAATAAAACTACTTGACAAAACTTAAACGATGTATTGAATGGTAATAAATGTCAAGACAAAATTGTATATAAACTTGTGTTCACGATTGCATCTGCTTTGGAAAACTACTATATAGGTATATTTTTGTATTCAGAGAGTGTATTTTAAAGCGGATTTGGTCATTTTCACACCCATTTTATTTTTTCAAAAAAATTGCAAATTTGGCAACTAAAAACTTTACAAAACTGTGTAGTTGGTTTTTGCAAATAAGCAGATATGGTAAAATCTCAGTTCGTAATCAACCGCCATTTTGGGTCAAAATCGCTATTGGAAACTTTGAAATAGGTATAATAAATTTAAAAAATCACAGGCACAGGGGTGTCCTCGTTTTGAGACATGTAAATATAATAGGGACCATACCGACAATATTTTTCTCTAAAACTATTTTTCTGTGATACAAGGTGTTAAGTTTTGAAGAATAATTTTTTTAGCTACAAATTGAGTAAAACCAATGTATTAGTGTTTTGTTGTACATACCAGGTGTGAACAATAGATATGTACCTATGCAATTCCATAAAATACCAATGGTTAGACATTCTCAATTTGTCTGGAAAATGAGGTCTCAAAACAAACTTTACCAAAAGTTCCTTTTGAAAAAAATCATCATTTTATTATCTACGAAGAAAAAATGCTTTTCACAACTGAAATAAAAGTTTAGATAGTTGGAATACAAATAAAATCTTGAAACAGGTGTTTTTTAAGAAAATACAGCATTTTAGGAAAAATATTATAGGAAACATCCTTATTATTTTTCATACTCTATCTTTTTTCAAAATTATGACCTAAAACATGGAGACACCTTATATATAATGCAAAAAGAACATTATATTATCAGAAGAACGATAAAGAATATATCGTGGGCGTGCAACGAAAACCCTATAAGTCCACATTTAAAAAAATATAAAATTCCTCTACCTATAAGTACCTACAACGCAATGTTTAAAAAATCCTCTAATTCCATTGCGTACATTATAAGGCATTTAGAACCAACATCAATTTAACTAGGTCCACAATAATATTTTATTTGACAGTAAGAAACCTTTAAGTGCAGTTAGAGGATTTTTCTATGTACAATGTAATGCATATGAACAAGAATCCACTAAGTCCATAATGTTGCGATATATTAAAAGTTTACGATACTCTAAGCAACACCCGAAAATGATTGAGTATAAGTACGCACATAGTAATGATTACACACCTATGAGTATATTTGGCAAAGGTAGACCCCCAGCATATCCAAAACAGTTAAAAAAACTGTATAATGCATTATTACCAATAAGTAGTAAGAAAAAGGATAAACTCATGAAATTATGCTTATGGTATCAGTCTCTTCCAACTGATCAAAATATTCAAAACGTAACATTAGAGCCCTCTATTGAAGACAGCGACATCACTGATTCCGATTCCGATGATGTGCCATTAGCTAGATTAGTCCAAAAGAAGCACAAATAAAGTCAGGAAAAATACACTAAGTCACATATATATGTATAATATACTGAATATATACTTTCGTTTTGAAAAAAACTGTTTTTATATTAATTGGTAATTATTCTTAAAAATATATAGAAAATTCATAGATAATATAAAATGCTAGTATATCCGCTTGATTTTATAATACGCCTACAACATTAATACACGATTTTCCCAAAACTATTATTATTTCAAAAATTTTGAATATAGTATGCTTAAAAACGAAACATCTTTGGACTCACGTCTATAATAGGAATTGTATTTCTTAGAATTTCTGTTACACCCTGTATACTTACTTCTTATTACGACTCCAACTACTGAGTCGCTGATAAAATCCACAATCATGCAAATAAGATCCATCCATTTGACTAAGTAACAAACGGACTGTACGATATAAGTTAAGGAACAAAGCCAACTAAATAAAGGGCCCAGTTTGGCACTGCAGTCAGCTATGGCATTCTCAAACACTCTTGTACACCTTTCGAATGGAGTTCCCAGTTCCTTGTTGCAGATATTTATTATTTTAGCAAGAAATTCAAATGCCGCTTTAATAACTTTAACTGAAAAAAATAAATAGATCGAAATGAATTGGCAAAATCTATTTTTGGTTTTTACTAAGGACCAGATCTATTTCGAAGTATGGACAATAAAGGTTTGTTCGCACAACACCATTCATTCGCGCATTCCAACTAAAACAATGCAATTTCAACTTTATGCGGACTTCGGATTATAAGTACTGTGCGCATGCGTCTGACGGTTGGTAACCGTTTCCAACTGTTGTGCGAACATGGTTTAAGATGGAAGGTGTGCAAATAATTTATTACTGACTTACGTATTGCCATTATAACTCGTTTTATCTTCAACAGAATCTCCTTTATCATCTTCATTATCTCTTTAACAGTTTTTATTACATTTTTGATGGCTTCCTTAATGGCCAAGAATGGTTTTTTGATCACATCTATTATTTGCCTTACGGCTTGTTTAAGTTGTTCCTACAATTAGTGTTAGTCAAATGAATACATAGAGATTTAAAAAAAATTATTTATCCTGTGACAGAAATAATTAGTAGTTGTCCATACGTAAATTAATAACTAGCAAAAATATGATTTTTGTGAAATCAAGGAAACATACCCAAATATTTTGCAAATGTGGGAAAGTTTCGGAACCTCCCAAGTAATATTACTACAGCGATTCTTCATTATGATAAATATTTCGAATTTATCATACCTGTCATTCCAAACTTTAATCCTAAAGACACTATTTCTATCTATATCTAACCTAACTAACCTAAAAACACTATTTCTATTGTAGACGAGAGATAAATTTGGTGGTGAACAAAATAAATTTGATTAATATTGGTCAAAACTATATGATCCGTTATATTAGTGTCTTTGTGATACAGGAAAAACTGATTAAAAACTTCACATAATTATGTAACTATTTTTGAATAGTGCAATATTCTCCTCACTCAATGGGTTTGTTAGCCGATACTATCTAAAATTTGTTATTGATATAAATATACATATACCGAAACTATCATTAATGAGTGAGTAATAGTAAATAATATGACAGCTGTGAACAACACGGAAAATTATGTTTGCTATTTACCCATAGTGAATAGTGACCCCAACGTGCTCACGTCGATGGCTTGGATGGCAACTATCTGGCCCTAGTAATTAGATGTAATATGATAAAATTGTATCAATTTTTGAAATTTTACAGTTATTACTACCGTACATTATCCTGTCCTTGACTTTCTGATAATAAAATCGACATTATAATCAATAGAAACTAGAAGACTGCTATGCCTAGACGGTGTTTTGTAAAAAATGAGACGTATTTGAAAGATTTTTAGGAGAAAATAAATCGATTGAAAAGTTGCAGATCATAACAAAAACAGATCAAAATAAATGACATATAAAAGGATACAATACTATAGTTCAAGCATAGTTTAAGTAAGTAAATACCAGTTACAAATCTCTTAACACAGGTCTCTGACCTCAATTACTGAATGCTATTTTTACTTGGCAGATAAGTGACACAACTTTACTAAAAAACAGATTTGAATAATTGCTTTGGTTTAATTTGGCAAAGTTTGCAAATCTACCATTTATTATTTTTTCTTTGGTATTTATTCGGCAGTAAGTATTATTAATATATTTTTATAAAAAGTTTTATGATTTTAGACATTATCAAACAAACATCAACCTTTTAGAGGTTCCGTATAACTGAAACTGCTTTTTTTAATCTTTAAACCAGTTATCTAATATTTTCTACCACATAACATTTAAAAAATATACAGTGTGGAAGAAAAGTATGGAATAAATTCATTATTTCTAAAACAACGAAGTTTCATGAAATTTCCTCGGACACGTCGATTTTGCTTTTTAAAAAGACTCTTTTTTCTATACCAACGCATTTCCGATCAGATATTTTTTTAAATGGAACCCCTATATTTTTTCATCGGATTCTTGTAGAGCTTAACTTGCTGAATTCAAAAATATATAATTTCAACACTTTATTCCTTCAACTTTCCGAGAAAAAAAAACCGATTCAATAAACGCTGCAGTTGACAAAGTTTAAAGGCAATAGATTTTTAGTTGAATTTTATCTATATTTGATTGAAGCAAAAGGCAGTCGCTCAAGTCTCTCACAGATAAATACAACTTGAGTCATCATTATCTAACTCTTACCTGGCCACACGCTAGACTCTCACTCAGTATCCCCAAATTGTTGAGCATGTTTCTGGCGGGTCCCGAGATGGCCAAGATGAAGGCGTACGCTAGCAGCGCCTGTCGCCCCTTCTGCGAGAAGAACTGTGGCAGGGTGAGTAGCACGACGCATCTGGGGAAGAAAACAAACGTCTGAATTTAATTTGCTGTGTATGTCTCCACCTTATTAGCATGGCCACAATAGCCACTCGACCTCGGATGATTGTTAATTAATTTTCTGCATTCTTCCATTGTCTTATCTCGATCGATAATTACATATATTTTTATCTATGCAATGGCAGTGAGTTAGAAATTGTGTGATTTGATTGAAATGATGATTTCACCTTAATTGATATTTCATAATAGTAGAATGATATAAATTTGATATTATTTGTGAAGAGAAGCGTGAAGGTATAACCCCAAGTACAATTTCCTTTCACATTATTAATATTTAATCGATGTTTGAGGCAGGAAGAGAGGTAGATATATTAAATTAAAGTCTTACATATAATTAATATGCAAAACTATAACATATATTGTCCAGAAACTAGTTGGCAAAGATGAATGGGCATATAGAGGAAGTCAAAATAATATCGGTGCTTCATATAGGTACATTTTTTTACTATCTGGCTTCCTTACCGGTATACAGGGCTTTCAAGTAAAAAGTTAAATATTGAATTTCTAAACTGTGTCATAATTTCTAAACCTTGGCAACCTCAAAATTTGGGTGATAGTAGTACCTCATGGTAATACAACTTTCAATATATAATTTGATTACACAGGTCCACAAAAAAAGTGATGTGTGCTGAAGGTCCCATTATATTTTTTCCATGTATTTTTCTCGCTGAACACAAATCTGAAGTCAAAATGGGGGGTCGCACAGCAAATCTTAGAGGAAACCCATAAAAACGATAAAAATCACATCAAAAGTTTACACAGGTTCACAAAAAAAAGTCATGTGTGCTGGGAGTTAGACTATATTTTCCTTTGTATTTTTCCCGCTGAATAAGAATCTGAAGTTAAAATTGGGGGTTGCACAGTAAATATTTGAGAAAACCTAAAAAAATCAATAAAACTCACGTTCTCGTAATTTATGAACAATGAAAAATGCTTTGAGCTATAAGTATACCAAGGTAGCTGTAGAATAGTAAATATTCACTAAATCACAGAATTTTTCATTGTTTCAGTTTTAGGGAGTATCATACAGAATAAATTACGAGAAAGTGATTTTTATCGATTTTATTAGGTTTTCTCAAATATTTGCTGTGTAACCCCCAATTTTAACTTCAGATTTATGTTCAGCGGAAAAAAATACAAAGGAAAAAGATAGTCTAACTCCCAGCACACATGACTTTTTTTTGTTAACCTGCGTAAACTTTTGATGTGACTTTTATTGTTTTTATGGGTTTTCTCTAAAATTTGCTGTGCGACCCCCCATTTTGACTTCAGATTCGTGTTCAGCGGGAAAAATACATGGAAAAAATATAATGGGACCCTCAGCACACACCACTTTTTTTTTGTGGACCTGTGTTATTTTTAATATAAAAATTTGCCTTGCTTTATTATAGGTACAGGTAAATTTGTATTTTTCACCATATTTGAAATGAAATTTAATGATGTACCTATGTAATAATAATTTATTAATAAAGAAGTCAGTATTTCCAGGCAAAAATATAAAATAAAATTGAATAGCTATTTTCGATATAAATTGCGAAATAATTGTGTTTTAGGCACGCGACGTGAAATGCCTAAATTCCTATTCCGCAACATGTATCTAAATCGTATTTTTCGTAAAATCATCAAATAAATATTCAAAATAGTTTCGACATAATTTTATATTGCATTTGCTAATATGATAGCTAGATTATTTTATTTAAACAACTTTAACTAAGTTGTCTATAAGGTTGTTGCTATGTAGAAGTTGCTAAGGTACGATGTTTACAAACTATACAGGGTGATTTTAAATAAAGTAGCCAAATGGAGACCACAGATTCCTTAGGTAAATGTAAATCGAATTAACCTAGAATACCTATATCCGAAGACGCATAATAACAAAGATACAGGGTGTCAAAATTAAAATTTTATTTTCGATATTTGTAGATAACTTCTTAAAAAATCCAAATATTTACATAAAATTTGTAAATCGGGGTTTTTTGCGGGCGAGAAATTCAAATTTGTTTCTAATTTTGACGTCACTAGTAGAGGACGCCACTTGTGGCACACCATGTTTCTTTTAAATGGCAGCACTTTTTTGCACCTTAGTGTAGACCATCTGGCTATCGCAACAATCGATTCTCCTACCTGTTTTATTTGAGAAGGTATACCTTGCTGACGTCGGTAGGAGTAACCATTTTTGAAATAATCCTATTTGAAATGCTCAGTGCACCGAGTAAAAATTGTTTTGGTTTTAGGTAAAGTGCCTTTTCTGCTGAAAATATAGCAAAATGTTACTTGAAAAAGTTATTCAGAATGGTAAATTATGGAGACGTGCAAAATTTCAAGAAGATCGGCAAGGTCTGATAAAACCATTTTTCAATAAAGTAGGTACAAAGATTTTATCAAAGCAGGCCGATCTTTTTGAAATTTTGCGCGTTCCCATAATTTACCATTCTGAACAACTTTTTCAAGTAATATTTTGCTGTAGTTTCAGTACAAGAGGCGCTTTACCTGAAACGGTAACAGTTTTCAATCGGTGCACTGAATATTTTAATAGGATTATTTCGAAAACTGTTACTCCTAACAACTTCAACATACCTATCATTTTCAGACATAACAGGTAGGAGAATGGACTATTTCAATCATCAGATGCATATTATACTAAGCAGCAAAAAAGATCTGCCATTTAAAAAAAAACCATGATGTGCCCCTCTAGTAGTGACGTCAAAATTAGAAACAAATTTGAATTTATCGCCCACACAAACCCTTGATTTACAAATTTTATGTAAATATTTGGATTATTTAAGAAGTTATTTACAAATATCGTAAATAAAATTTATATTTTGACACCCTGTATCTTTGTTATTATGCGTCTTGGGTTATAGGTATGTTAGGTTAAATCGATTTACTTTCACTTAAGGAATCTGTGGTCCCATTTTTGCTACTTTATTTAAAATCACCCTGTATAAATATTTTAAAAAATTTTGAAATCTGTGAACGTTTCTAAATATTGTAACCTCGAAATTAGGTTATCGTTGAAACACGTCACGTAGATAAACAATCTTTATTATCACTCTTGATAATACAAGAAATATCCTTCAACAAATTTCGCAACTGTCAACGCTTTACTTTGACGTTTGTCACTCGCGTTTGGCTGCTCAATACAAACTGAGTCCAGCGGCCGAAAATGGTCTGCTTATATAGGTTTCTACAGTTCTCGAAGTTTCTGAGACTTCGAGAACGTGTCGAGAAACAAATAGAATATAGCCTGGAATATTCCGGAAAACGTCAAAATAAAGGCATCACAAAAATTATAAATTCTAACATGAACAGAAACGTAATGTACAAACTAACGAGGTAGGTGAGCTTCAATTATAAATTCTAACGAAAACAGGAACATAATTAACCATCTAAAAAGGTAGGTGAGCTTTCGTAACAATATTAAACCCCAATAATTAAACACGGTATTAATTCTTTATAAAACTTCAGCGTGTGTGACCCAAATTCTAGTGATACTGAAAATTCTGAAGTACAAAATAAGGCGGAAGCCAGAAATCGAAAAATTGTACCATTTATTCAAAATTTGATATACCAAAAAAAAGTATGTAATATTTCGGAGAAAGTTATTCTAGCGTATTTGTCCCAGTTATCTTTAAAATGTGCACCCTCAGTAATTATTCCATGCTGCGAACTACAATTTATGTGAATAAAAATATGGATATTAGTACAATAGAATTAGATACAAATGTATTGTTATAGACCCAGAGAATTCAGAATATTTTCCATGGAACAGGTTGAAAGGTCCATCAAAGAGGCAGATGATGCAAAGTACTTATTCCAAAAAGTTGTCTTGATTTGGAGCCTGTAGGAGAAAAGAATTAACTTATTTACATTCACATTGAAGATGCTGTGTCGTTCATTAAAGAGACTATTCCCAAGACCAAAACAAATGTTCCTAGATTATTTGCAATACCATAAAGAGATATAGAAGGAGTCAATTTTTTGGAAATTTTACTACGTCCATCCACCATTGATCACAACCGATTTTTTTTTATCACGTACAGGGATTCAAAATGTACTACACAAGCAGTGGATATAAATAACATAGGTTCGATTCCTAAAAAGATTGCCGAATTTCTTAGATTAGATTACCCAGAGTTACCGAGTATACTGGGTACTGCTTTAGAAGAAGTTCTGCAACGTTCCTTGCAGATCTAGGAGCCAATATATCGATGCACAAGAGACACGGAGGTTGACGTTGGACTTCTGTGGCAGAGCGTACATAGATATAGCAGGGAAAATTCTTGAGGAGAAAGGAAATACTACTTTCATTCCAAAAACTGCATCAGCATCACGGGGATCCAGGTGTTATCTTCTTCCAATATTGAAGTTATACGAAGTGAAGAAAAAAATATATGTTCACCAATTATTATCCGATTTGAAAGATTGTGTTATTAATATTTATAATAAATAAATAACTTAAAATTATTATTTTACTTTTTCGCACGTTCATAAAGAAATTGTTTTAAGCACATGTGCCTAAAAGACTGTCACTTCGATACTGAAATGACAATAGAAATGCAATTCATTATTATGCAATGATTTTACAAAAAAATGTTTTCAATATTATCACCTCGAGTTTCTATACATTTTCTAAAATTGTCTGACAATTCGATGTAAAAGTTCTTCTCTGGTGGCAACAGGGGTGGAATAAACCAAACCTTTTAAGTGTTCCCAAAGGCAGAAATCATAAGGATTAAGGTCAGACGATCGAGGTGACCACGGAAAAAAGCCACCTCGATCCATCCATCGGTCTAGAAAAGTATTATTTAGGTAATCCCTGATTGCCATGCTAAAGTGTAGAGGATCACCATCATCCACATGTCATTTCAAATATTTAAAGGTACGTTTTTCAATTTTCCTTCAAAACTTAAAGAAAATCATTTAATTTCAGCAAATCTAAACTTGTTTCAGTTCGCTTTACGCTTATAGAAATCATAGTTGAATTTTCTATTCTCTATAAAAGCTAACCTTAAAGATCATATCCGATGCTACGAAATACTAGGTATATAATAGGAAGGCTTGAACAGAATGCCATAAGATTGGGTTCGACTGTTATATTTATTATAATATATAAACCATAGATAGTGTTTCATTCATTCATTCATATTTACATACAGCTGAAATATGTAATCTTATATGTTGTTATGTTGCTGTATGTATTCCTAAATATAAAGTTTATTATCTTCTTCAGGTTAAAAAGTCCTGAGTTTTGGTTTTGCAGAGAACAAAGTATTTGTTCCTAAAATATTAGGTATATTTTCAGCGCATTAGAGTTTCAAATTCCAATATGTCCTATCTCATCTTCCTTATTACTTAGTCTGTATATCTGCAATGAAGAATGTTCATTATTGTGTAGGCCCGTTAGATGCAGATATGTCCTCAGATTGCAGTGACCAGTTAGCAGTCCTATTACTTCCTTGATTTGACTTCTACTTAATTGCACTAGTGAGAAGGGAGAAATTTTCCTGATGATTTTTTATCATGAATTTTGTCTTTTGGCGTAGGCATGGGTTGCTGATAATTATTTTCCATAGTGTCACGCAATGTTATTTTGGTACAGGCGGTAACTGTTAGAGCAGACTTTGACATACTTTTCTCATATGCTACTATATAATTTGTAAGGGAACTCTCTAGTTTCCAAAAATTTTAATTTGATTAAAACATTTGCTAAATTGCGTCACCTTTGTAATATTTATCTGTCGAATCAGCCAAATTTCAATATAGAATTACGTAATGTACTGTAGTGTGGTGACTTCAGTGTTACTATTTGGAATCATAAATGCATGGTCTGAATTTGATAATGACGTTGCAATATCTTATAACTAATAAGGAGTGCCTACTTATCTAATTTGCTTTTAAAAAAAGTTGAATACATTTTATCTCCTCTTTTAAGACTAAAATTACGCCACTGATACTATTCATGCTCCACATAAAACTGCGTCTGTCTAAATATTTTACATACGTGCACATACGTATTAATAATGGGCTGTTCTTTCACTTTCACTGTGGAAAACACAATACAACATTATTTTAAGATGCATTAATTAATAAATTAATATTGATAATATAAAGAGAAATGTATACCTAAGCATATATTTTATGTTTGTCATAATTTTTAAAAGACGTCAAATTACTGATACAAACAATTGACAACTACATCATATGAACTGTAGAGTGCTGCCACGCACGGTGATTTACTGCACACAGGCAATGGAACAGATTAGAAAAGACAGCTGTTTTAACATAACTCAACTGTGAAAAAATATGAAAATCAGAAGGCAAATTGTCATCAGAAATTTAAAAATAAAGCCTAATTTCGATTAGATAAAATATAGCGCGCTTCGTAAATTGTAAAAATAAAACTGCTACAAGCAATTCTTACCTGACTTTGGTACTGAAAGCTAGCCCAAGCATCAAAATACATCCCAGTATAGAACAAAAAATTGTAGCAGTCGGTAATGTAAAATTAAGTTGGAACATACAAAACATGAAAAATATGTAGGTCAAAACAAATCCTGAGACGAATCCCACGATACTCTTCAGAGTAAAATTTTCGCAAGATCCATAATGACGCAACGTATAACAAAATTTCTCGCAGCAGAAGCAGCTCAACGTCTTTTTCAGCAACTTTTTGGCCTTCAATCGTAACTCGATAATCCGATGCCTACATTTTTTTTTGACGGGTTCTTTTCTGGAAATTTTAATGGAATCAGCTTTTTCTTCGTCCAATTCCTGTTTCAACTTGCTCAGTTTTGATGCAGTCTTTATTAATTGTAAGAAAGCCATTTTTGCTTAACTTTTAAGTACAGTAATAAATTGACTTTTACATTAATATGACGTTTACAGTTTATGTCAGTAAAGACAATTTCATAGTTTTAAGTCACTGTTAACTAAACATTTCTTACAAGCGAAAGAACCTCAAAAGTTCATATTTTATTAAAATTGCTTTAATATGTTACGACACAGTTTATAATGTTAGAGATTTTTAAGATAATGCAGCAGGAAAGTCTCTTTGATATAATTTATAATCCATGGTTTTATTCATAAGTTCGAATATGAAATTTGATAAACTTAGCAGTAGCTGATTTAAGTAGAATCGTTAAGAGTAATATTTATTTTACCATTAATTGTAATGAATCGCTGAAATGCTAATCAAGCCGTTTGCTCATGTTTTAAGAAATAGAAATAAGTTAAGTTTTAAATAGCATCGTGGGCACTAATTTTCGAAGTGAGAAATTGCCAATAATGTATAGTAACCATGGTGGCAATCATTGTTGTATTCATTACGACGCTTTGGATTTGTCACTTTTATATACGTTGTGTCTCTTTGCCCTTAAAGAAAATATGAAAAAGAACAATCCATTTAAAGAAATCGATGAAGCTGCCAAACGAGCTACTTTGGATTTATTACCAAGAAAATCCCGGATTCAATATGAAATTGCATACAATAAGTTTGTGAAGTGGTGTGAAGAAAAAGGCGTTCTTGGAAAATATACTGAAAATGTATTCTTGGTCTATTTTGAGGAGAAATTGAAGGTTTGACAATCTTCATCTCTATGATCTAATTATTCTATGATTAAAGCTATGTTAAATAGCGACGTAGATATCACCAAGTAGATATCAGAAACCAAATTAAACAGTTTTTGAAGTGCGCACCGGATGACGAGTAGCTTATGATGAAAGTAGCTACTATTTTGGGAATATTTGGTGCCTGCCGTAGAGAGATACTTTGCCAGTCGACTTTCGACAACTTGGAAATTGTGGGCATTTCCAGTTTAACATTTGTTAAAATTCAGATACCAAAACCAAGGTTCCACGAAATTTCACTATCGTTGAAGAATTTTATTTGGATTTTTACCGGATATATATGGCTCTTCGTCCAGCGAATGTGGGACATCGGAGGCTTTTCCTAAAGTATGTGAAAGGCAAGTGTATGAAAAACCCTGTGGAAAATTTTCTGCTGCTTTTGCTAAATTTCTGCAACTTCCAAATTCTGTCTCTATACTGGACATTTGTTTTCGGCGTTCGTCGGCAAGCTTATTAGCGAATAGTGAAGCAAATTTAACGACAATTAAGCGGCATGAGGGATAGAAATCTTCAAAAGTCGCCGAGGGATACATCGAAAATTCGTTGGAAAGAAAAAAATCGATTGACCGAAAACTGCTTTCAGTGGCATCAATATCAAAGGATTCTGCTCAAACGTCAACTAGGAATGCGGTTGGTTCAGTTGATAGTGGTAGAATTGTGGAAAAATTTAATTTTTCAAATTGTGTGAATTGTAATATAAGTATTCATGTTAATAAAGAAAATACAAATTAAATGTATGTATTTACTGTCACAATTTGACATTTACTTTAAGGCACTAGTGCTTTAAAGCAATATTTTTAATGCTAAAAGGGAGTTAATTAAACCAATTATCTGATATTATGGATTTAAAACTAAAACAAAAGTATTTTTAAATATATTTCTCTATACAAATTACACATATTTCTTGTAAAATTATGTAAATAATATAGTATACTATTTGTATATATAATATAGTTATTCAATTGGTATTAGTTCATGTGTCTACTAGATGGTCAAGAGAACTAAGTCCCTGAGGTGACAAAATATTACGATAAATGTTGGGATTCTATACAAACAACGATGGGACAAAATTAATCACGAATGATATTGCTATAAGAAATTTTCATCTCATCATGGCTCGTAGTACGTTAAAACTACAAATTATATCCTATTATACAATTTTATAGTTTTTGAATTTCACAATAGATGGCACATCATGTCTATGTCAAATTCCTGGATTGGTAAAGTACCGCAAGCTACCTTCATTTTTGAGTAAAATCTCTGTTGCTAATTTAGAAATATAAGTTGAAACTTTTAGCCTATTTTCGTCTAGAGTGCAGAAAATGATATGTACAGGGTGTCTCCAAAAGTTATGTACAAAACACTAGCACACATTCCGAAGACTAAAATAGGAGAATATTGTCCAATTTACCTTAGTTCAAAAGTTGATGGTTTCCAAAATACAGGGTGACAAAATTCCTATTTTTTGAAATATTTTTGTAAATATTTATCTTAATAACAGTATTGTCAGTTATAGAAGCAGACAAGTACTGCTGATGGCGCAATTCACACCGAAATTCTAGAAAATCCATAAGTACCACAGTCGTGCAAATGATGCTATTATTAAGATAAATATTGACAAAAATGTATATATCTTTGATACCTTGCATATGATTGAAAATAATATACAAAAAACTTCAAATATTATTCCAGTTTTTGCTGGTTCATCGAAACGTATGAATGCAATAGCAAATGATACCTGTCAATCCGCCATTTTGGTGCAAAAACAACAATCAGTTTGTTGTTAAATCTAGTATACTTGACTATTCACTATGACTTTTTTGTAATACATGGTGTGTCCTAAGTGGGGTTAATGTCAGGACACAATTTCTTATTATTACTATTATTATTATATTATATCCTTGGTATTTTGCGTGTGTAACTTTTTCATATTTGACTTTTTAACAAATTGGATAGCAAATTCTGTTTTTCCGAACTATTTTACGTTAAAAAGGTACTCTTGTTTCAAATCGTTATCTTTAACGGTTTCTGAGAAAATCGCTCTTGAATTAATCCCACTTTGGTCAATTTCATAGTAATTTAAACCAAATTATCAAGGTATTCTTATGTCAAGTATTGTCAACCCGATTGCCAATTTAATAGTTCTAAGCGAAAACAATGGAAGAGTTTACGGGACAAGAGTTAGTTGATATGATATTTATTTATGGCTTTTGCGATGGTAATGCTGCAGCGGCAGAACGCGAGGAATAATAATTTGTCTTTGTTATATAATTCTGTGTACGACTTACGTAATGTTTTAATTAAATTAGTTAACACTTTCTTCTGTATTCTCACCAATTTTAGAATAATTTACTTACTCAATCATTTTTTGAAATAAACATTTCAGTTCTGTGACAGAGTTCACATTTTCCTAGAAATATATCTAAATGGGTAGAGAAAAGTGTTATAAATAAGCTATAGATTTGTATAAACGGAAAGCCTGATAAAGTTTACAGAGCGAGGGTGGAGGGAAGCCTTATATATAAGACACGGGGCACTACTTGTTGATATCATTTGGCTTCAGTTTGTTTACTGCAGTGTGAGTGGCGTGTTGTAGTTGATTCCAAAGTAAGTAGATTAATTTTAAGCTGTCCAGCTGATACAGATTCCAATATAAAATACCTACTACATAATCAAATTAAGGATTTCCTGACCTTGTTCTATCTAATAAAAAAATATACTTTTAAGTCTTTTGAAATGACTGCATTTTTAATTAAGAGTTTTTAAAAATACTTTTTTTGTATAAAAAACTAGGCTTTATCGATTTTATGCATTTTGCAATAGTAGTTTAGATTTTTGAGGGTTGTAGACTGTTACAAACAGGTGGGTCAAGCCGCTGACCACAAGTTCTTTAAAAAAATAGTAGGAGGTGTCAAAGTTGAAGAAAATGTAATAATAACTTCGTTGTTTTGGTGTTTTGGTTGGTTGGCGGCTCAGGTGGATTGATCTCTTAACCAGAGGAAGTACAAGAGACCCAATGGGGTCTAAGTGCTGTAGATTTTTTTTAAAGCTACACTCACACAATTCCAGAATTTAGAACTTCCTTGTTTTTTAAGATATTGATCTGTAATTTTGTACAATCTTGTGCATTATGTCCAATTTTTGTATTATTAAACACAAACGAAGGACAGAGACGTCCTCAGGTATTTAATATGTCCTATGGTCTAAAGTGTTTTTTAGATTAAACGTTTATTTTTTCACATATTTTCAGTATTACAAAATTTTTATGCAAGGAAAAGTTTTCAAATATATTGCAACTTATTTGAATTCCCTGTTTACCTATTACCTAAAACCTTTAAAAAACCTATGAAATTAGTATATTTTGAATTATCCGAATTAAAAAGTGTGTTAATTGAATAAAATTTTAAGTTAATTATATAAAACTATGACAAACATGAGATCAATAATATTAAATATGTAATATGAATATCACCTTATGGTAATCTGAATAGGTATCCTCCAAGGATATTTTTGTAAATCTTAAGGTATAAATTAAATGAAACAACGGATTTATATTTCAATATGATTGATGCTTTCATCTGCGACAAATAATATAAATTTATGTATTTTCCGATTCACGTAAATATAACTATACTTTCCAAAAAACAATATTTACATAAACTGGAAATGTTTCAAAAATTGTATTTTTTTAGTAATTAAACCTACTATGAGACATTTTCGGATATTTATATTTTTGCTGAAATCCTAGGCTTTCTAAAAAAATGCAACCCCATACACATTTTACGCATCCTTACGAAAATAAAAGTTGATTCTAAAAAATATGATACCATTTTAAAAAACTGGTTGTTTTAGCAACGAAGCAAACTCAAGATTGCCAAAGTAGTATGCAGCAAAAATTAATAAAAAAAAATTTGACAATTTTTTTATACATAGTGTGTTTAAAAACCTACAAACATTATTGCAAACATATTAACCGCCCTGTATTTAAGTATCCTTAGTATATTTAAAAAAAAAACAAATATAGATTTTTTATCACTTTCCCATTAAGGGTGTCACATATTTAATGAAACACTGGATATCTGTTTATGTTATTTAGTCGTTGTGTCCTAATGACAAAACTCTTTTTAATTGGTCCTTCACACCACTTACCTCACTTGTTGGTATATTCAAATATTATCATCAAATAACAAATATTTTTGTTAGGCATAGAAATATTTTAAATGGAAAACTATTTAGAACTTAACTACTCGTAGATAAACTAATTCATGTAAATATTCATATATTAGTATTAAACTTTACTATTATGTTTTAAAAGAATATAAAGAGTTAGTAGATATCTATACTTACTTATATGGATGTAATGCGTGGATTTATCAAAAAGCTCATAAAGTGTAAGATTAACTTGAAACCTTATTAATGCTCAGATTAACCGAAAACATTATATGGTTTTTAGATACCTAATCCACTTCGGAAAACTAGAACAATATGACACTTATTTAGTTGAGAACTAGCTAAACTTTATTATTAATTTCGTTATAAAGTCCTTATTAAAGATTGTTAAAGGTTTGTTTTCCTGGTAACTTCGTTTTTCAAAATAATATAATAATATCTCTACCCCTCATTCTAATCACGAGGATTAGCCCAGAAGACTTGTGCGGGAGAGGGAGCAGCATATTATTATTAAGCAGGCTGCATTTGCGCTCAGAAACGACGTACGTTGGTAAGCTCAAACCACCATTCAGGGCAGGAATGAGGGAAACCTAGAAAACCTCAATAATTAGGGGGTCAACCGGTATCAATCTCTCACATTGACGCAAGCCAACATTCTTCCACCCTACCATACCCGCAGAGAGCTTATATGCGGTCTACCGGCCGCGGGGGTCGAACCCACAGCGATCTAGTCACCTCGATTCAAATACTAACGCCTTACACCGCGCGACCACTGACCGATAAATAGCTCTACTCCAGAATAATACACGCAAAGTGTTATTGTGCTCATGTAATTATATGGATAAGATTGTTATACTTAAAAATATGCACAGCTAATAGTAATGCTCACTTCACTTTTGTAGTATAAAATTTATAGATGTCACATTAGATTTTATAGTAGATTCTTGTAAGTAATACAAGAGCAAATAATAAAATATATAATTTAAAAAATATATGAGCAGAATGTTTACCCTGACAGCTTGTATTAGCTAAACGTATTATGTAGGTATAAATTAATACTTTTCGTTTTGTTATAGGTATGGATGCAAAAGAATTTAGAGTGAAAGGTAAACATTTTTTTTTTAATTTTTATTATATTGTGGTTGTAACTTTTAACCGGAAATCAGATGGACAAGTAATTTTAAGTAAAAAGTTCCAAATGAATGTAGACCGCGAATGCGTAGTTTTTGGTGTGCTGAGAGAAAAATGTTTTTAATATATTAATAAATTTGAAATTTAATGATTTTCCCATTGTTATGCTGTGACCTCGGTAACTGACTACCGCCAGTATCAGAATTAAAGTACACATTCCTAGCCTTAGTTGGGATTCTTTGACCTGCCCTTTGTTCTCGAGCTAGGTTGTGCGGGGGCAGACCCGCTGTTGGTATCTCTGGACCCGCTTATATATAGATTTTGGCTTCTGTTGTTTCGGCTCCTGTTGTTGGCATTACGACTACTACGGTCGGAACCGTTCCTAGAAGAATGATGGTCTTCCGATGCGTCTCATAACCGCCTCTGTAATTGGTCGCATTCCATGCTACTAAACGTTTCGCTGCTCTTGGTGATTCTGCAAAAGCTAAGCTAAGATGCAGACAGCGGGCCTGCCCCCATAGAGTCTAGCCCAAGAACTATAGGGGTAGGTCAAAGAATCTCACTTAATGCTAGGGATGTGCACTTTAATTCTGCTACTGGCAGCGACAAATTACCGTGATAACAGCATAACAGCCCAGAAAAACATTATACAGGGTGTCTGGAAATGATGAGCAAAAAATTCAGAGGATAATTCTAGACCGAAAATAAATTCTACCTCTTTCTATAATATTTTTTCCAAACTGATTATTAACGGAGTTACAGGATGTTAAAGTTAAAATTTTATTTTGATACTTGTAAATAACTTCTTAAGAATCCCAAATATTTACATACATTTTGTAAATCGGAAGTTTTTGCGGATGAGTAATTCAAATATGTTTCTAATTTTGACGTCACTAGTAGAGGCCGCCACTTATGGCACATCATGTTTCTTTTAAATGATAGAACTTTTTTGCTGCTTTGTATATCCATCTGACTATTGAAACAACCGATTCTCCTACCTGTTTTATCCGAAAAAGGTATACCTTATTGAAGTCGTTAGGAGTAACAGTTTTCGGAATAATCTTATTTGAAATATTCAGTGCATCGTTTCAGTTAAAGTGCCGTTTCTACTGAAAATACAGCAAAATGTTACTTGAAACAGTTGTTCAGAACGGTAAATGATGGAGATGTGAAAAATTAAAAAAAATCGGCCTGCTTTGATAAAATCTTTGTGCTTTGTTGAAAAATGGTTTCATCAAACCTCGCCGATCTTCTTGAAATGTTGCACGTCTCCATAATTTACGATTCTGAACAACTTTTTCAAGTAACATTTTGCTGTAGTTTCAGCAGAAAGGCACTTTACCTGAATCCAAAACAGTTTTTACTCGGTGCACTGTGCATTTCAAATGGGATTATTTCAAAAATGGTTACGCCTACCGACATCAGCAAGGTATACCTTTTCAAAGAAAACAGATAGGAGAATCGATTGTTTTGATAATCAAATGGATATATTAAGATGCAAAGAAGTTCTGCCATTTAAAAGAAACACGGTGTGCCACAAGTGGCGCCCTCTAAAAGTGACGCAAAATTAGAGACATATTTCAATTTCTTGTCCGCAAAAAACCCTGATTTACATATTTTATGTAAATATTTAAGTTATTTACAAGTATAGAAAATAAAATTTCAACTTTAACACCCTGCAAGTCCGTTAACAATCAGTTTTGGAAAACATGTTATAGAAAGGGGTAGGATTGATTTTCGGTTTAGCATTATCTCCTGAATTATTAGCTCATCATTTCCAGACAATATCAAATAATAGCACCGGCCGTGAAAGTCTAATATCGTATTAATAAATGTTAGATTTTTTAAAAGTTGATTTATCTAATCAGAAGTAAAAGAAAAAGTAATAGTAGTAGAAGTAAGAAGTTACTGGATTGGTTTCCGAATACATCAACCTGCTGATGAGTGATTTGAATTTTGAGTGGTATTTCTAAAAAATATGTTAGTCAAAAAATAAGTTTTTTGAGGTATGTTTTTGTTCCAAAAATAAGTCTATCCCTTACTCAAATACATGTAAAATAATTCCCCCAAAACGAATCTACCACATAAATATACTTTGAAAGACTACTTTGAAACTTAATGTAAAAGGCTAGCACGAAATGAATCTACAGAAATAATTTTTGAACGACCCTTTTGGCTTAGAACTGACTAATTTTTTACACCCGTCACAAAATGCTTCAATAAATCTTTATGTAAAAGTTTTATTATCTATTCAATGTGTTGCTTCTTTATAAATCCGGTGGAGAAAGTAGATTCTGTTAAAATCAGTATATTGGAAACAATTTAAACGTTTGCGTCAGATCCAATTCCTTTTATAGCTTAATAAAGCAAAGTTGCATGTGCTATTGGAAAATTCGTATTGCTTAAACTGACGTTTATGTGTCTTATTTGCTATTCATTCAAATGTAACTTCAATGTGAGCGTCGGTAATGTAACCAAATTGTTTAACTGCTAGGCGGCATATCATGATTGCATGAATATTTTTGATGATCTAATTTATTACTTTTTAGACCAAGATTGATTTTGGGAACATAGTTTCCAAAATTTGAGGACGCATGAAAATAATGAATATATTGCCAATTCTGATTAAATAAAATCTTGATGATTAATCCTAGTGCTATATGATGAAATTAATAAAGAATTAAGTTGGTTGAGGTGATGCTGAAAATATCGAAATTGATCTTAATTATTTTTATGACTACGTATTGTTGTTCAGGATGTCTCCTAATTTTACTGCTAACATTATTCTGTGATCAAAATTACTTTAGTGCATACAATACTTTATATAACTTCTTCCCTACGTATCTTTGATAAGAAGTTATGGTCGTTTATGGATAAAAATTGCATTTCCAAATTATAAGTTCCTCAAATTATTAACCAACTACTACTACTCTTTTTTAATTTGTCAAAATTAGTGGTTTTGAAGAACAATTTTTGGACTGTCATTATCGTTATCACTAAGATAGTAATAAAATGCAACATTATAATTTCATAACAAATCAATTGCTAATCAGGATTACATAATACAATAATTAGGGAATAAAATTATATTAATATTACAACTTCCTTACTTTTTCTACAATTAGACAATAATTCTTGAAACTTTTGAAGGTGGAGTTAAAACTATATGTGCTATAAACTTGAACAAAGATAAGTTTATTGTCAAAAATTTAACCAAATTTGCTTTGGCATACCGGTCTAATTTACAACTATTGTCAACAATTTTTACTGTTTAAGAAAGGTATTTTAAGCTAATATGTATCAAATCTCCTACAATTCCTATCAATGAAGTCATATGTATGTTCTCTGATACCAAACATCTAGGTATGCTAATGAACATCCACAGACACAACTCTATTCAATAATTATCTAAAGAATCTATTTACTAACCTCTGGAGTGGGAACTTGAAATTCAACCACAATAGATGAGATCTGACCTATTTCTGCATTTTTAGGCTTGCTTCATCAGGTGGCCTCTTTTAACTTGAGTCAAATATCTAACTATAAAAATATTATACCAATAAATTAAAATTATTTGAAATTGAATGTCGACAGTGTCAAAATGAAATTAAATATCGACAACGTCAAACTGATTAACTGTCAATGAATATCATAACGACCTACTACAATTGGATAATATTTTATCAGGAAATAGTTTCAGCTAATAACAAGTTACCAGAAACCATTCCACACATTAAATGCTTGTCTGCAGATTCACTAAGAATATATTCTGGCATTGCAACAATTAAAATTATAAAGGTAAAATAGGTATAAAATGTACAAACTTTTGCAATATTAATAACACCGCTTCAAAACAGTTTGAGGGCCACTCCAATTTTTAGTAGAAATTTGTGCTCCTGTCCGCATCACCCTCGGCGGGAAAATACATAGTTTTCCCGCCGTGAGAGGGCGATGCGATCGAAATAATTTAGTGGGAAGTTCGGCATAAAAAATAAATAAAATAGAGATAGAGAATCATGCGGCCAAGGTCAAATGTGTTACATTTACTCACAAAATATATAACTAGATATTTACTACTATATTTTCTAATAAGAGAGAAATACCATGGCCAAGCAACTGAAATATTTCTACCTGTGACGTGACGTATACCCACGGTCTATATCTATATTATTTACTTATTCGTCACTTTTTCTGGGTTATTGTTTACTTCTGATGATACATAATATGAGATAAACAAACAAAGTAATCGTCGGAGTACCTAGTTGTTACAATAAAATATAGGTAATTCTCCTTAAAACACAAACAATAACTAAAAAGCTTAGTAGGTACATTCATTTCATTTCTAAAATCTAAATTGCGTGTTTTACAATATATCCGAGAAATTCCGTGCAAATAGGTATATAGTCTCTTAGGGTGCGGCACCCATACAGGTGGCGGTCATCTAGTATATGTTTAAGAAAAGTTCAAAATTCTCTCGTATAAAGAATAATTTTCAGCGCAAAGATTTATGATGAATGTTATGATTTGGCTACTATTAAAGTTCAAAGACAAGTCATAGAATAGAATAGAATTTCGCCAATAAACCAAAAATTATAATTATTTATACATATTTATTTTCGAGCAATTGAAGAAGTCATATATACAGAGGGAAAATTAACTATATCATTTGGCGGTAAATTTGAAAAAACAAAATATAATTCGTTGCTAACTTTTGAAAAATTTGCTTTTAAATTAACAAAGGAAAAATAAACACAAACTAAATCTAAGTGTAATAACATTCATATTAGGCTAATATAAAATATAACTGATATTTAAGTGGTTAGGATTAGTAGGTAGTTGACAACATGAATTTATGGGGTTGTGCAAGTTTGGCGACAAATTAGCCAATAAAAAGCTAGCTTTCTGGCGCGAGAAATTTGAATCACTCAGTTTAAAAATAGAAAATAGTTAATAAAACTATCGTTTCTCATAAATTATTTCTAACGTTTTAAATGTGCCAATAATAAGATTATCAGAAATTTTTTAATGGGAATGAATTCCTAGTCAAATTTATTTATACCCTGAGGCATTTAAGAATCCAGGCCCAAAGTTGTGATTTTTTACTACTTGTGGGAATTTGCAAATTATTTAAGAAAAATCTTGCTTAAATGTGTGTTGTATCACTTTATTTCAATACTAAAACCATAATAAATTACAAATTTAAAATTATCTGTTCTATATAAACGTTAACCTGCATGTGTCATAAAATTATCGGATAAATACCGGATTTTGCTAAAATATAAAGATTATTTTTTGACTAAAAATTTTAATATTAATTTACACCTATTATTAAAATATTTTACTATTTAAACACCTAATATTATAAAAGTTACTATAAAATCAGAAGAGTTGTTTCACATATACTTTTACAGAAAAAAAAACTGGTTCAAAACCTCCAGTGATTGAATAAGGTACTCTTTAGTACAAATATTTTTACATATAATATACTTATTTTTAAACAGATTTAATCTATTTTCTCTAGTATTATTATCAGTTAGTATTAAACAGAATATGTTCTAAAATGTTGAACATTTAATTTATAATATTTGTCTGCCATTTTTTTAGGCAACACAATATTTAATTCAAGATAAATAAAAATTCACTGTAGGTACAAGAATTCAATAGACAGTACAATTTACGGAACCGCACAATTATACAAGATGATTCTAAATACGAGTATAAGTAGTATAATAAGGCGGATTTTCGACCGGATGTGACGTCACGCTTGAGTGGCGGTCATCTTGTTTGGTTGTCAGCGACTGCTGGTGGTCATTGACCTTTGTGGGTGGCCGTGAAGAGTTTTTGGCGAAGTGTGCGGGGGTGCTGGGGTGCGGGTGCGGGGGTGCTGGGGTGCTGGCGACCTAATCTAAAAATCTAACTTAATAGAAAAACATGCGCAGTATCGAGCTAACCTAATAGAAAAACATGCGCAGAAGGTGCTGGTGACCTAATCTAAGTATCTAACTTAATAGAAAAACATGTGTAGTGTGGAGCTAACCTAACAGAAAAAACATGCGCAGTATCGAGCTAACCTAATAGAAAAAACATGTGCAGAAAAAAGTAAAGATCTGTAGCAGAGATAAGCGAAAAGTGGAGGGGGAAAATCAGTAAAATGAAACAAGGAATAGAAATTTTTTTTCTTTTTTATTGTGAATATTATACAGAGTGGATTACCATAGAAACTTCAAGTTTTACATGACATAAAGTACAGAATTTTATAAACTTTGCACAAATCCAGCATACTTCCACGTGACGACAAGGTAGAAAAAATATGTTTGGTATGTGTCTTCGACATATTTTACAAGTTTTATCTTCGACCAGTATTCCCCAGCATTCATCCTCAGGCACTGAATTTGGCATGACTTCGACGCTGAACCAAACAAGATGACCGCCACTCGAGCGTGACGTCACATCCGGTCGAAAATCCGCCTTATTATACTACTAGTATAGTACCAGTTACTGCATTTTCTAAACCCCAAAGTAAGACGGAAAGTATATATAAGCATGTATTATGAATTGCATGTAGGTGTGAAAAGTTAGTTCTTTATGATAGTTTAATATTAATACTTCCCAAATGTGTAGAGATAAATTAATGACATTTGCATAATCCCATAACTTTATATGCTCTTTTGAAAAATTAAATAGGAGTATTTAGCGGTGGATAAAACAAGGGTGATAGTGCTTAAAAATGCTCAAATTGTTTGTGTTTTTGAACATATTTTTTGCTAATTTCATAGCAAATATGAAAACTCTAAAAGATTTTTACATAAAAGAGATGGCATTCACCTAATGTTAATAACATATTCATATGTTCAGAGTTTGAAAAATGATTTATTTTTTGCAACGATTGTCGATTCCTTGTAAATCAAAATTTTTATGATAACAAAAAAACCACACAATCTACTAACCAATACTTACTATACAAAGCAGTTTTTTTTTGTAGCCAAATTTTTATTTGCTACACACTTGAATAATGTTATGTACATATTAAGACAGCTTAACCTCACTTCTCTCCTTTACTTACTAAACGATATTTTAGCAATTTGTTTAGATAGTAAATGATAACACACTGCTTATTTCTTGTTCCATTGAATATGCCCACTTATTAACAAATTTCTATTCTAATATTCTATTTATTCTTTATGTAATAGCAATGTTTAATGTCAAACTGGATATTAAAAGGACTTTACATCAACTGAATTCTTGCCAAAACTGTCGTCTTTGTTTTAGTTTTTACCTTCGTATATTGGCTTTTAATATTAATACAATTGTAAAAGTATGCACTTAATAATAAATAAATTATCCATTAAAGTTTTAGCCCAAAAATGGCTTGTCTATAACACTAACATTGAAATCACAAAATACACCATATTCTGAATGGAAACTACCACAGTATTTTCAGAAACTTCAGCAAGCGTCACAAAACATTCTTAGACCTCCATTCTCTATTGATGATTGGAATAACTAAGAACTAGTGCTGAAAGGTAAAAGTAGAATTTAGTACGAATAGGCCTGCAGTTCAAAAAATATCGCAAAATGCATATTTATTGGTGTTATTAATATTGCAAAAGTTTGTACATGACACTATTCTACTATAAAGTGTATACTTAGTTGACAAAACTTACCAAGCTATACGCTCTAAATATATGCAGTAGAATTTTAATTATCATTTATTTCGTATTATGTAATATAAATTAATATTTAAAATACTATGAAATTATAATATTGACTAAACTTTATTGCTATCTGAGCTAACTTTTACCAGAAATAATTAGTTATACAAACGATGACTTTATAAAAAATGGTGGATGCACCGGTGATATGACTTATTGCTTAAAATTACAAATTTCTTCTATACTGTTAATTTTATCGAATTCACGACAGTACACTTTCGAGGCCAAATCATTTGAGGCATTTGGTTTTATTATTTAAATTTAGTCAAATGTATAATTTAGAAACGGTAAAAAAATTAGGTATTAATTTTTAACTTTAGCCATGTTACTTACTATCTAATGCTCCTTGGCACATCTGAACGTGTTTCAGGATATCTTATATGGAACGCTGACAAAGATGTGATGAGTCACAATTAGTATTTACTACCTTACACATCAAAGAAGATTATGATGTTCGTCCTGTTTAAAATTTCTCACATGTTTTGTTACATTCATTAAAAAAAAGGAAACAACATTTATTAAACAATATTTCTCATATATTATATTGCATTCTAACTAAAGTGCGACATCTTAAATAGTGTTACTTTTTGAAAAGCTTCATCGTTAGTAATCAGAAACGTGTATTATTTTTAAAATATTATTGTTATATTTTTAAATAATACACGTTCCTGGTTACCTAGCATCTGGTCTACTAGTTGATAGAACCATTTCAGAGAATTTTTAAATCGTTTCATAGGCTTCATAAGTCAACGTCCAACATTTCATTATTTTTTAAAATTCTATATCTTTTCTGTAAATCGGTTACAAAATGAAGGAATAACTTCCTAACATTTGGACTAATAACTTCCGAATGCATTGCCTTTATTATTTTTCAAATTAAATATACTTCCTCAATATCTAGACTATTTGATTAAACATGGTCCAATACACAATCTCATGAAGTTTTGACGTGGCAGAGGCTACCTTATATATAATAAAAGAAAAGGTGCTATTTTAAATCAGAAACTTGTGTTTACGTCTAGCAACGAGATTTTTACTTTAATTTTTGACATATTGTCAATATTATATGTATATTAGTGTCCATTTTGATATGAATTTGTTATATTACAGACACAATTTTATTAAAATATTTGCATTATTATGAAGTCTAAGCATCTTTGGCCAGTAGTGATCTTGTCGAAGTTTCAATCTAGTATGTAGTATGTTTAATACTAGTACGGTTTTTTCAGGAAAAGAAGTGGTTGACTATATCGTAGACTACCTCGAAAATATACGAGAGAGACGGGTATTTCCTGATAAGAAACCAGGTTTTATCAGAGATCAGATTCCAGATTCCGCTCCCATTGACGGAGAAACGTGGTCCGAGATCTTCAATGATATGGAATCTGTCATTATGCCAGGAGTAACACATTGGCAGAGTCCTCATATGCATGCTTATTTTCCAGCCCTGAACAGTTATCCCTCCATGTTAGGTGAAATGCTGACTAACGCCATAAATTGTTTAGGATTTACTTGGGTGAGTTTACAACAATCTAGGCAACAAAAAAAATCATTATTTTGAGAAATCGGATAAGCTTTGCTAATAAAATGCAACAGCTAACTTTCCAGACTTAAAAATCGAAAATATATATTTTTCTAAAAACGTGAACACAGTTTTTGAACTAACTCAAGACCGTTGATGCAGGCTTCATGTGACGTCTAGAATAGATAGATGAATAGAATAGATGATGAATAGATCCGTTTTGGAAATAAAACTTTAATACTTACTTAGCTTCAAAATAATGCACTAGTCTCGGCTAAAGTCTAAAAACAATAGCGGTGTAACAATATATGAACTATACACCGGAAAAATCACAATTACTTATTTATAATTATTGAAACATTGATTATTTAAACCGATGGCCCCTCCAAATGTTTTAAGAAAGTTTTGATTCATATTCCATTTTTCATGGTTCTTAGAGCCCATAATTATAGCGTTGTTGTTAAGAGAAAGTAGCATTCTCATTTCTTGATTTATTTAGAAAACACTATATGGTACTTCAGTTGTTGCAACAGTTATTTTGTTATTTCTGTTTTGTTTCTAGGCTTCCAGTCCAGCATGTACAGAGTTAGAAATGGTTGTTATGAATTGGTTAGGGAAAATGATTGGTCTTCCAGAAGAATTTCTGCATAGAAAAGGGGGAAGTGGTGGGGGTGTTATACAGGTAAATTGTTAATCAAGTAATGTTTATAAGAAACAAAGTTTGATTGAGGTCAGTAAGTTGAAGCGTAATATGATTATTATAGTTTCCAACCTATAGACTAAAAATAATGATGTATATGAACTATTATTGGTACATTATAAACTGGATTCACAGGTAACCTTACTTATACATTTCGATTTGGTTTTTGACAAATTTTGTATCTAAATTTTAAATGGAAATTATCTGCATATACCGAATATAAAAACCCGCTCTATATATTTGACAAAAAGCAAATTATAAACTTTTATTATAAAAATTACTAAATAAAAATAACTGACCTATTTACTTAAAACTAGAAAAAATAATAGGTCTATTCCTACAAAAGTCAGGAACTAGTTTGAAACTATCAAAAATGTTCGTTCATATGTTCTTTATTATTAGCTTTTGTATAATTTTTACTCTATTGTAATGGTATTTTAGTTAGTACAAATCAATTTTTCTACAATTCATATCAATAATGTCATATGTATGTTCATATTTTATTGCAAAACATTTCGTATTTAAGGAAAACAACATGTAAATTATACAATTAATTGAAAAATACCTATGGAAAAATGACAACTACCATTTCCTTTTACAGACAACTGCAAGCGAATGTACTCTTATAAGTCTACTCGCCGGAAGATATGTAGCTATCAAAATGTACACAGATCTGTACCCTGATGCAACAAAACATGAGATTAATGGGAAATTGGTGGCGTACTGTTCCGATCAGGCCCATTCTAGTGTAGAAAAAGCAGCTCTTATAGGCCTTGTCACCCTTAGGTACATCGAGTCCGATGACAACCTGTCGATGAGAGGCCATAAATTATTAGAAGCAGTTAAAGAAGATAGAGAAAATGGACTAATCCCCTTTTGGGTAAGTTTTCGAAAATACATATATTGTTAAGACTGCAACCTAAAATTCTGAACATTGTTTTCAGTAAAGCAAATATCTGATATAATTACATTAATACATTTTCCATTTTATGAATGACTATTGAACATGTCAAAGGATATATATTTTGATAATAAAGTTCTATTAAATTTAATTTGAGATCATAAAAAAATATAAGAAAGTTTTAGTAATAACTTGAAAGCATACAAATGCGAACTATTGTCCTTTTTTGGGGAAAGTATGTTGCCTTAGTATACTTTTGAAGATACTTCAGTGATATTTAATGTTGCAGAACTTTTGCGACAACCATATATATATACCTACTTCTACCTAAAATTGATTGATTTCCAAAGAACCTGCTAAACCTAGTCTTATATTATTTTTATATTTTTTTATTTGTATGGATGTGAGAAAACTCAGAAAATTGTTAATGGTTAAATAATTTTTGAGATGGTTACCACGTTTAGGTATCTTGATGTTTAGAGAAACATACTTCTGCAGAAGTAACTTTGAAAGTGGACAGGCAAAACCTACATACAAGACAAGATATGCTCTTTCATAAGAAAAGTAGTACTGTCTATAACAACCTAACAATAACAAGGAAGATAGAGATAATTTTTCCCAAGAAAATAAAGTAAAAGAATTATTCTTCAAGGAGTAATATTTACTTAGAAATACAAATAACACGAGTTTGAATCATAAATGTCACCTTTAAAATAACAACAGTATGTAGTCAGCAAGGTGGATATAGAGAATTTATTCACCTAGATAAAACTAAAATTGTCGAGTGTAGAAGATTCTGAACACGAGTCTACAGAAATCATAAGAGTAAATAAACCATCAAAAACAGGGTATGCAACAGACAGTATCTTCAAAGCATATACAGGAATGTTATATAGATCAGTGCACACATATAAATACCAACCAGTGCACTTAATATTCAGATTAAGAGTTCTATTCTGCGAATTGTATAGTAAGTTTGTGTTAGTAGTAATACGAAAAAAATTGTCCAAAATGTTGGATAATCAGTGCTGTTATTTTTGGTAAACATTTTATGATAACGTTGCTAAGACATTGAGTACAATCATACCGAAGCCAACTTTGCAACTGTGATGGTTTCTAAAATAACTGCATTTTCATTAAAGACTCTACAGTAATTTGCAGACATTCACTGACATTAAATCTGCATGCGATGCATTCTACCAAGATATTTATAATTTATTCGAACAACACATACCAGTCTACACTAAATTTAAAGGTAAATATCCCGCGTGGTATACAACTGAAATATAAATAATATTAAAGTTAAAGACTATCATCTCGGTAAATTTAAAACTACTAGTAACAACTTTCATTTAAATCAGTTTAGATGTTTGGGACGCTTAATGAAAAATCGGCTGTGTTTTGCTTACAATTATTATCTTAACATCCAAGCCAATATTAAAACTGATCCTAAAAGGTTTTGGTCGTTTGTTCATAATAAGAAACGGCACACGCGTGTATCTAAGAATGTTTTTTCTATGGTCAAGAATTTGACAATCCCATTAAAATTGTTGACGCCTTCTCTAAATTTTTTACTAGCGTTTTTTCCGATGAGAATGTTTAAAATCCAAATCTTTCATTAGATTGTTATCAATCCTGCATTAACATACAGCAGTTTACGGAATCTGATGTTCTTTTAGCAATTTATAACCTAAAGTACAAAATGTCAGATTCAAGTTATCTAGTAAAAGATTGTTCAAGGGTTCTGTGCACTCCGTTGCTTAGTTTGTTCAATATTGCATTATCAACAGGCAACAAGAGTTTCTTGATAGGTGGAAACTGACAAGAGTGTGTCCAATTGTAAAAAGTGAAAACCCTGCAGATGTGAGTTGTTATTGCCCTATTGCCATATTGTAAAGTCGTACATATCACCAAATCAGCATGTTTTTGGCTGTGTTAACTCAGTATACGGCGAACCATGTTGATGATAAAAGACAAGTTGATGTCGTTTACATAGACTTTTTCAAGGGTTTTGACAAGGTGAATCATAGTACATTGCTTTGCAAGTTGGAACGTTATGGTTTCAGTAACAGCTTACTCCGCCTGTTTAATTCTTACCTGTATCAACGAAAGCTGTATGTTTCTTATAACGATTTCAAGCCTTTCAACACTTTTATTGCGACACCAAGAGTGGCCCAAGGCTCCAATTTGGGGTCAAGTCTTTTTATCCTGTTCGTAAATGATTTATCCTTATTTTTAAAATCAAATCATCTTTTGTTTGCCGACGACTTGTAATTGTTCTTGAATATATCATTTACGACTGCCTGTTTAATTCTGCAAGACCTTGTATATTATGTTTATCATTGGTGTACTGATAATTAATTACCTATTAATATAAATAAATGCAAAACAAGTATTCTCAAAAATCAGTCGCTAATATTTGATTATAATATAGGTATGTCACCTTTAATACGTCATGAGGAAATTAAAGATCTTGGTGTAGTGTTTGACAGCAGATTATCTTTTTCTGATCATATTAATTCAAATATTAAATCTGCGTACATTACCCTAGGCTTTGTTATAAAGAGTACAAAATGTTTCACTGATGCAAGTGCATTGAAAGGTCTATATTATTTGCTCGTACGTTCAAAATTCGAATACTGTAACCTCATTTGGTACTTCTATTTTCCAATCTACAGTAGCAATTTGAAAAAAAAAATACAGCGATGTTTTCTCAAACTCCTATCTTTTCGCATCGACAATTATTATCCTGGCATGGAATATCATAACCGGTTACTTGTACAAAGATTTCATATGCAGTCGTTGTAGAAGGGTGGTTGCTTCTCAGACTTTACCCAATTTATTCAATATACGTGCTCCGAGATCGGGTTCAATATTAGTTGTAGTTTTCCTTTTTCAATTTTCTATTTATCATTTTTTTGTCTTGTTTCTTTTTCAACTATATATATTTAATTTGTTTTTGTTTCTTTATTTCCTGTACTTTAGTATGCTTTATATTATATAAACCTATTTTTTTTTGTCCTGTAAATGAAATATTTTCTATTGAACAATAAATGCCTTATTATTATTGACATTTTATTGAGATATTTTTTACATATAATTTTTTTCACCATTTCTTGCCATTATTGAGTATTTTAGTACCCTTCTGTTTTATGCTATATCATAAATTTCGTCAGTCACTAATACAGCAATCAGCTTGTAACTAGTAATAAACTACAAAGTTGACACGTTCACTACAATCAAGAAATTGGACAGAACCTTTTAATTTGAAGTATCCCGAAGTATACAATGTAAAGCGAACAATATCCGCGCAGTGACAACTAATTATTTGGGATGGAATCCCGGCCACTCTCTATAATTTTTGTGCGACAGTGAGTAAAATGTTGTCTAGAGAAAGGATTACTGTTATGTATCAGCTGAGTGGTTTCCTCACAAATAACTAATTGGAAGAATCTTCTTAAAATGATAGGGAAGTTAAACCTCAAACCCCAATGGGCTAATTAGTCCGGACTGTTGATTTGCGCCGCACTTGATAGCTCCTTATTGTAGGAATTGCAGGAATGAGAGTTTTACTTAACCGAAACAAAAACGGCTGGTCAATTAAAGATTAGACTCCTGTCGTGGAACAATGTTCGCGTTTCTCTGATTAATTATATTTATTGCAGCACCATCCATCTGGTTTTATTTATGTCTACTTCCAAAAATTAACTGGAAGCTTCTGCAGGGATTAAGTTAAATGTTTCATTTAACTAAGTTATATGGAAGAAAAAGTGTTACCGATTATGAAATTGAACGACTGAAGATATGCACCAAGTACAGTTGGCAGTATTATGTGATGATTGCTGCAACCTACAATATTTATTTATATATTAAGAACGAAAAGTGATAATTACTGTTCGAGAGTGACAGTTTACATTACTGCTCCCGAGTGATTGCTATAAGCACGATATGTATTATTAATGTCGCTCTTTGCTCGTAATGCATACAAAGTTTTATCTACAATCTCTCAACAAAATAAAACTTTTCTATTATTAACTTTATTACAACGAAAACATTAACTATAAGATATAGAAGAAATGTAAAAAATTAATTTGTTAGCAATCGTAATTTGGATACTGAAAGAACAGTCTTTAATACAATCTTTAATAATTCCTGATTCAGAAAGCATATTATGGCTATATTCTGATATAGTGAAATTTCCATCACTGCGTTTGATACATTCAATTACTTGTACATTATTAGATGGCTTAGTTAAAATTTTCTTACTTGTTTCAATTTTTTCATTGTTATTATCTATCCTTCTGCAGCTGTATAACTCTTCCATCCACTGTGTAGTTTCAATTGTAAAATATGATCTCCACTGTGGACCAATAAAGTAACCAATGTTCAGCGAAAGCAATATAAGTGTATAAGTGCCACTGGTAGGTTAAGATGATTAGTAATATTGTTTGGTATTTTAGCAATATTTCATCCCTACCACTTGATTAAAACACTTGCCTTTATTCAATTTTAAAAATAATCATGCTGGTGTGTTTTTGTTCTCTCATGATTGCATACTTTCTATAGAATGCCAATAAGTTGAAGTTCGACATCTTCTCGTCTTTGAACCAGGAATAGTACCTAACTATTAAAATAGATTCTTTGTCCTCAAAATCTTTAACATTTATTGTTATTAGTTTGTCACGCCTGTAGGTATCCGAAATTTCAATAATCAACTTCCTATATACGGGGTGTCTCTAAAAGGTCTTTACAACGCTCTACCAGATATAGTGCGGCTCAAATAAGTCGATTTAGCTAAACTTACCATAGTTCAAAGTTTCATAGCCGTCACGGCTTCTTTAATATGTTGATTAGATACTTCAAAAATTGTTGAATTCCAGACGTTTAGGTGTGAAAAAGTGTGATTCTGAAGAGATTTTACAGAAAACAAGCGAAATACGTTCGGAACTTTCTTAATAAAAACGAGTTAAATTAAAAGTTATATTTATTTTGTTAATGCGTTGGCAATTTTAGTAATAAAAACGATTTAAATTAAAATTAGATTTTTGTGGTCTGTGTTTGCAGTCGTATAAAAAGTATCGTAAAAAACTCGTTTGAAAATCCCTTTGCACACTTGCTCGACTTGTGGACCTCGCCTTCAGCTCGGTTCGACCAATATGTCTCGCTCTGTGCAAAGAGTCGTTTTCAAACCTTGTTGTTTAATATAGTATTTCCAAATTTAATTTTTATGTCAGAATTGATGCCAATGATTAAAATTACAAGTTTCGAATAAACCACGAGAGTAATCGAGTCTTATCAAGAGTAACTTTTTTGTAGAAAATAATTTACTTAATCTAAATTTTATACTGAAAAATATTTTCTTCCATTGGCGTAGAATTATCAAAGGTATAGTTACTGAAAAAAAAAACAAATTCCACGCAAATGAATTATTGATATTACTGATAATTTTGATATGGGGATTAATATTCTATAGAGCAGGGTCAACTTACCAAATTTTAACAAAATCACATAAAATTTTTTACATTTATAAAAAAAAACGATTTCAAAATTGTAAGGTAAGTTTAGCTAAATCGACTTATTTTGAGCCGCACTATATCTGGTGGAGCGTTGTAAAGACCTTTTAGGGACACCCTGTATAATAAGATATTTTAAGTTACAAATTTTACAATAATCAATAAGTACATCATCGGCTTCGAACTTGCTTAAGTCAATATCATTCTTGGTAGATCATGTGAATTTTAGCATCGAGTAAATCGACCATAATGATGACAATTTTAATGTCTTTCTCACAAAAAAGGTGTGGAGTATATTTTCTGAATATTTATAAATTTTTTTCGACTTATACCATGTTACAAATATGTTATATAGAAGTAAATAATAACGTTGCATTAAGGAAAAATAAAACTGAAGTATTTCTTTCTAGAGTAGTTACAACTTACAACTCTACCTACCTTATGTAAATAATCAAACAATACTCATTCAGTAGTACTTAATTATTTATATAAGGAAAGAAAGACCTATAGGGAAAGTAAACTGTCAAAATCATTCATTAACGGCACACAAGACTTATACCACTCTTGAATCTATATTTCATCTGTAATTAATTCGTGCAAATCTATAATTTAAGAAAGAATAATCTATTCTACGATTAATAATATTTTATTCAAATTTTAACAAAATCTTATTCTTTAAGTAGGTAAATCTTAAATTTAGTGTCGTTTTACGTAAGAAAAGCGTTGAATTAGTTCATAGTTCTACGTGAGCTGGCCCTCCACCGCGACCCTGTGGTCTGTTGTGGCTCACATACTTGTTATACTTCACCCAACAGGTTTAGCCTCTTTATGAAGCCGATAACCTTGTTGGGTGAGATTTTGTCCAGATCTTCTGGCAAAAGATACACTTTGCCAAATATAGAAAATCTGGTCCGTTCCCCAGCCGGACAATGACATAAAATATGTTCTGCCGATTCGTCACTTTCTAAACACAATCGGCACTCGGCCTCCTCAGCCAGCCCCAACTTGTGCATGTGACTTCTAAACCGGCAGTGCCCTGTATATAGGCCAACCAGAGTTTTTAGGTCAAGCCTATTTAACTCTAGCAAACATTTAGCTCTCTTTGTCGAAGTGCCCCCTATGAACGCCTTCGAATGAGCTAATCTTGGCAGATCTCGCCAGTACTCCCTTATCTTTTCCTCCGCCCAGGTCGCGATGACTGCTTTGGCAGTAGCCGAAGCTAAGCCAAGAGCCGGTTCCGGACCTATAAAGCTGGAAGAGGCACCCCGCCTTGCTAACGAGTCCGATGCTTCGTTTCCCTGGATACCCGCATGACCAGGTATCCAAACCAGGGTTACTCTGTTGCTTGTACCTAACCGCTCCAGATACTTTTGACAGTTCCATACCGTTCTTGAGTTACACCGGTAGGATCCAAGTGCTTTTAAAGCTGCTTGGCAATCTGAAAAGATTTTTTACGACCTGCGTTTGAGTCTAAGTTTTTCCAGCTTCCCCACACACAGTTCGATGGCATGAATTTCATCCTGAAATATAGTCGCATATTTACCCAGGCTTACGGATAGCCTGGTGTTTGGATTGCAACTATACACTCCAGCTCCAACCCCCTCCGGGGTCTTAGAGCCAGCAACTATCTGCCTTTAGGAGGTCGGTTTCACCTCGCTCCCACTCCTCCCTCCGAGGAAAGAGGATCGCGAAAGGCAGTTTATAGTTGATTTTTGTAGGCATAACATCCGAGACCATCGATAGAGTGCTGTGTCCTTCTATGTCCTCCAGCACTCCACTACGCTCTATTATGTTAGCCTTCGGCATGCAAATAGCCGCTTGCTTTAGTCTGTACATAGCCCACCTGGCTTCTCTCTCCAACAGTATATGGAGAGGTGGTAGGTCCAGGAGGACTTCCAGAGCCGCTGACGGTGTGGTACTGATTGCACCAGTTATCGCCAGACTAGCTTGTCTCTGCAAACCCGAGTTTTATTTTGGCTATCCTTTGAAGACCTTTGGACCACCAAACTATTGAGCCGTATGTGATCATGGGTCTGATAACCATCACATACAGCCAGTATAGTTGTTTAGGGCCTATGCCCCAAGACTTTCCACAAATTCGTCGACACGTCCATAAGGACATTCTGGCCTTGTGGATGAGAGTTCCAGTTAAGCGTTTTATCTAGAACAGCGTTGAATTAAGTATAAGAATGCTTGCTTATAAGAATGTCAAGAATATGTAAATATTTATATCAAATGTACTTTATTACTGAATTGAAAATTACGCTTTCTAATGATTTAATTGATCAAACATTTCCAAATTGGTTACGAATGCCTCTATCTGTATAACCTCTTGATGAAAAATGATAGTAAAAATATTTCAAAAGTATGTTTATATATAGCTAAAAATAACTAACCTAAACTCCAACTAAGAACAATCTGTCATTTTGTAAACAATAACAAACTCACCCTTTTATTGTAAACCAAAGGGAACTTATCAACATTTCAATATAATCTGTATTATACAGTGTGGGAGAAAAGTATGAAATAAATTCATTATTTCTAAAACAACGAAGTTTCATGAAATTTCCTCGGACACGTCAATTTTGCTTTTTAAATAGACTTTTTTTTCTGTACCAACGCATTTCCGACGTTCATTTGTTTTCGCGTGATGACGTCATCGGATATTTTTTTAAATAGAACCCCTATATTTTTTCATCGGCTTATTGTAGAGCTTAACTTGCTGAATTCAAAACTGTATAATTTCAACACTTTATTCCTTCAACTTTCCGAGGAAAAAAATAATAACCGATTCAATAAAATCGGCTTGAAAAAAATGTGTCTCCCATTTGTGTCTGTGATGGGCTGGTTGAGAGTAAAATGGATATAGTGAATTCATCGGCAGTATCACAAAATAAGGACTCTTCATTTTTAAAACAATTTAACTATAATATTAATTAATTAATTAATAATTAAATTCTGGTTGCCTCAATCGTATTTGACCCCCTAATTTATTATTTTGTTTTATTAGATTGCATGTTAGAATATTACATCTTTTGATAGTAAAAACAACAAATTAAATCAAGCCACCTCAGAAACAGTTTCTGGCAGCTAAACAAAATCTAATCAGAATTGACATCTGTCAACTGCAGCGTTTATTGGATCGGTTATTATATTTTTTCTCGGAAGTTGAAGGAATAAAGTTTTGAAATTATATATTTTTGAATTCAGCAAGTTAAGCTCTAAAAGAATCCAATGAAAAAATATATAGAACCCCTCTATTTAAAATAAATATCCGATGACGTCATCACGCGAAAACAAATGAACGTCGGAAATGCGTTGGTATAGAAGAAAGAGTCTTTTTAAAAAAGCAAAATCGACGTGTCCGAGGAAATTTCATAAGTCTTCGTTGTTTTAGAAATAATGAATTTATTCCATACTCTTCTTCCACACTGTATACATATATTACATAGCGTCAATGAATAATACTAATTAATATATAATAATATTATACATATGTTATCGCTAACCCTTTGTAGCCGCTATAATTTTTTCTTTATATTTGTAGTTAAGATTTTACAGGATAACTGCCAGTTTTGTGACAAAATTAACAAGACTCTGGTTTATTACTTTCCAGAATAAACTCCACAGAGCAAATACACAAAAAAGAAAACTACGTGTTGTGGAAGCCTAATGAATAGCAGAAGCTTTACATTTGCAGCTTTGGATTTTAAACTAAGTTTTATCAATTTCATCACTACTAGTAATAATTTGTGATCTGATATAAAGTCTTAGTATATCATTCGAATTAAAATCACGAGTATAATATTTAAATTATTAATTAATCCTTGGTAAAAAGTGTACGTACTAGTAGTTAATTTGGGAAGACATAATAAAATTGACAATACCATTGTCTATAATACTTTGTCAAAAATGTTAACTGGGTTCTTCATATGGCATACTATGTTGCAGATAGTGTCATAACCATTTCCTGATACAAAGGCATCCTTACAGTCTTACTTACATATTGGTCTACAATGACTATGTAATTGAGTGGTGTTGAACAAAGTAGGGTATTAGTAAAAACTTACTTACTACGACGGTTAAATAATTACAGACAACATGACGTTGGCAGCTAATTTCAGAATATGTGTTAGTGCAAAATACATATATTAAATTATTTTGGGGAAACACTGTATACTACTGTTTAAGAAGATAAGCAGGATATACACCACTTTTTAATTTTTTAGACAATTCATTTTTAATTTTTTGCAAAAAATAAAATTGTTCAGGTCTGCGCTACTTTGGGAACCACAGGATCTTGCTCATTTGATAATCTAGAAGAAATTACCGAAGTCTGCTACAATGAATTCCTCTGGTGTCACGTGGATGCAGCCTACGCTGGAAGCGCTTTCATATGTCCTGAATTTAGAAGCTGGCTCAAGGGCATCAACAAGGCAGACTCCATCGCCTTCAACCCTTCTAAGTGGCTCATGGTCCACTTCGATTGCACTGCGATGTGGTGAGTATTTAAAAGTTTGTATGATCCTTACATGGCTCAAGTCAACTGATCAACGCAATGCATGTGAACATTGCCAGGTGAACATTGATCACGTTTTTCTTTCATTTTGGTGTTTCAAAATGGCCTCAAATAGTTGGTTGAAAGAAAAGTCTGTCATATTTGTTAAGATTTATAAAAAATATGATACTTATGGAATACCAAATGTATACAATGATAAACAAGTCAAGGCTTATAGCTAAAAGGAAGATAATAAAAGATATGGGTGAATTAGGGGTAGAAATGAGTGAGGAACAAGTAAATGTTAGAAACTGATTTTCATTCATCCATAGCAGGTTATTGTAATTGAGTGGACCTTCTGACCCTTCAGTGAGGTTGTTAGAAGCATCTTGGTATTTTCTTCGGTTAATCCAGTTCTTTACCCAAATTCATTGTTTTCTGTTTTTTTTTCAATAATATTTTTTTTCATTAAACAAACAATTATTGTTTAAGGAAGTGCGTTACACAGCATCATTCTAACATAAATATTTTGAATTTAGCTGTGTAATTCTATCATATGGATTTATGTCAGATGAATTTATGTAGGTTGATCATTTCCCTTGATCCATGTAAACGCGTTTTTGAAGTAAACTTGGAGAAAAATAATATATAAAAAAATTGTTTTAGGGTTAGAAATAGTGCTGCACTTCATGGAGCCTTCAACGTGAACCCTCTATATCTGACCCATGAGTATTCTGGTGAGAAATATTATTTTTGAATTTTAACAAAATGTCAATAAATCAAAAAATTTTAGGTCTAGCTATTGATTACATGGTAAGAAAAAGTATTTCATATATTGATTTATATTATTGAAAAACAATATGTAATCAGGTCATCAAGTTCTAAAGTTAGCAATATCTGCTTATTATAGTTTTAGTCCTTTAAATACGCTTTGAGACATTATAGATTTAAGAATTTTTACAAGATTCAAGAAGTAATTTTAGCTAAACGATCAACTACAAGTATGTCTGAGATTTAATGAAAAAGTTTACTACAATAGTATGAGTAGTGTACTGGACTTAACTGGAAACTGATACATCATGAATATTTCCAGTTAAATTAATGTTTTACAATGTTTTTGCCATTGTAGTTTCTTTTTATATCTTATAAATGTATAAATGTATATATACAAAATTTGGTAGTGTAAAACAGTATCCAAATATTACATAACTTTTTTTGGATATACCTATTCATAGTTTTTTGATTTTGTTGTATAACTGAATTTTTTATTTTATTACGCCAGAACGTAGTAGCATGTGTAACTGTTTTACTTTTTTTTGCAGCATTGGCAAATTCCTTTAAGTAAGAGATTTCGTTCTTTGAAACTGTGGTTTGTCATAAGGAATTATGGAATTACGGGTCTTCAGGAACACATTAGGAAGGTATAACTAATTGAAAAGAGTGTCTCAAATTTAATGTTGCAAAACAAATCAGCAGGGAATCATACCAACATATTTCAATTGAACTAAGTATCTACTTTCTTTTCGTAGGTTAATATTATGAAAAATACGTATTTTTTAACAAGAGTTGTTTAAATTACAGACAATTAATTAATATATAAAATGTGTCCTCTCCTATTTGCTTCGTTATTTTTGCAAGATATGAAGCAAGGGTAAAAATTATAGGATGCCGTTTCGAATTTCTAATATTTAAAATTGGCATACTTTTTGAATAAATGAAGACTGTAAATCTATAGATTTTTTATTTATTGGCAACAACTAGAAACACTAAACGGTAAAATTCGTTGCCATAATTGAAATTCTGTGTTTACATTGAGATTTTGTGTTGGCCTTCAGTTTTTAGTGTACCTATTAGTATTTTTAGTATTAAATAAAGGAGTTTGTATCGGGTACATATATTTTCCTATAATATAGTTCACCGGTGTATTTTTCCAGGTTATCGGACAAGATTGCCGCGGGTGTCGACGGTAGTTGATATATCAGACGATGCTTATCATAGGCGGCCATTTTCCGGTAGAAGAAGGGAGTTGTCTCTCATTTTTTAAATATCGAGCTAGAATGGGGAACTTGCATGAATTTTATATTGGTTTGAAGTGTATTACAGGGTAATCTTAACACTGAAAAGCCAGTCTCAGGAGGCAATAATCACATAATAATTAAAATAGTAACAAAACAATGTGGTTATCATTGGTGTGACGACACATGACGTTCACAGCGGTTTATATTGCAGTAGATACGGGTGCAGTGTTACGGCGTCAAGCATTTGTTCCTTGTGTTTTTGAGATTTTGTGGTATTTTTAGATCACAGATAGTATAAATACTGTGTAAGTAACGCCGTGCAAATTCTACGATGATTGAAGCGGGATTTGTGTAAGCATAATCGGACGATTATTATTAATTTGCCATGAGTGGATTCATTTAATTTTATACTTATGAACTTTATTGGTGCAAATCCCAACTTCATTAGTGCTGCACATACGGGAGAGTCAAAGCAAGCAGATGCCTATTTATCATAATTGTTAGTGGTGATGTGGTGAACTTACGGTATTATTAAACGTAACTTATGTTTTGGTTTACAATATAGAGCCGCTCGTGCAAATTACTGCGACAATTCTGTTGGTTACGTCCAGATAGAAGGTTTTACTTGAGGTATTTATAAAATGATTTCATCTGATTTAACATTAAATTACTTGTTTTAATTTGAAAATTAATATATTCATTTTTTAAAATTAATTTATTCATATTTTATTGATATTTACTAGTGATTTCATGCTTTTAGAAGAAAACAGGCAAATACAAAACATGTTATTTGGTATCGCAATGAGGCTCCGAAAATAATAAATGAAAAAATGTAAGTTTGCTTTACAATTAATTTTTTCTAGAAAAGTTTAATTGATTTTTTACATCTTTAATTTTAATTTTTGAACTTAAATCTACCTACTTATACAGGGTGTTAAAAAAAGAGTGTATAATATTTCAGGAGGTAATAGTATGAAGCAAAATAACCAGAAAAGTCTTAATAAAGATGGGTCCGCAAAGTAACGGTTGCGGAGATATGGACCACTATTCGTTTTTCAAACATTTTATTTTATTAGGAATAAACCGACTAAGGAAGCTTTTAACAAACAAAAAACAAAGTTACAGAAGATGTTCAAAGTGCCCTCCATCTATTTCCAAGCAGGTACGACATCATCGTCTCAACGATATTCGAACTCTTTCGAAAACACCCTCCTTGGTTTAGATTTCTTGACACTTTTGATTAATCCGTAGCTGCAGCTCTTCCAGGCTATTTACAGGAGTACCATACACTAATGTCTTCAAATATCTCCAAACAAAGAAATCTAGAGGGTTCAGATCAGGCGATCTTGGAGGCCATAAAACAGGTCCAGCCCTTCCTACCCATCTATGTGGAAAAGTTTGGTGTGAATGCTCTCTAACGGCCATGGAAAAATGAGCTGGAGCACCATCATGCTGGAACCACATTTGTTGCCTCTGATTCAAAGGAATGTCTTCCAAAAACTCATACAGTGTGTTTTGCAGACAGTTGAGGTAAGCAGTGCCTGTCAATCGGTTTGGTAAAACAACAACACCGAGAAACGTGCCTGATGTACAGATTCTATTAGAGCATGAGGATTTTCGTCGGCCCAAATATGCGTATTGTGAAAATTAAACACTCCATTTCTTGTGAATCCGGCCTCATCAGTAAAAAGAATGTTTGCAAGAAAACGAGGGCCTTCAGCATCATGACGTAGAAACCAGCGGCAAAAAACCAAACGTGCTTGATGATCATTTATTGGATTTAAGGCCTGTACTGGTTGCTTATGGTATGGATAAAGCAGTTGCTCGTGAAGGATTATCCAAACAAGAGGACCACTAATTCCTACCTCGGCTGATTTTCTCCGCACTCTCGTACCTGGATTCTGCTCTACCAATGCTAGAATTTATTCTTCTGCTCTAGGAGTGGATACCGACCTTGGTCTTCCGGATAAATGGCACTGTTTGCTCAAGGAACCGGTATCACGCAATCTTTAGTGAATCTTTCAAACATGCGTTGTGAATGAATCTGGCGATTTGGATAAGCATCAACATAAAGACGTCGCGCTTCGGTGGCGTTTCCATTAGCACGACCATACATGAAATGCATGTCTGTTAATTCTGCGTTAGAGTAACCAGCCATAGCGAAAGAAAACTTGTGCACTGAGACCAACTGTCAAATACGTACTGTTTATTTCACTAAACATCAATCAACTATTTATTATAAGAAAGTACACAACGTTTTTGCAAAATAAAAAAAGTGGCTAAAAACATAAAACATTCCATATCTCCGCAACCGTTATTGTGCGGACCCATGTTTATTGAGACTTTTCTGCTTATTTTGGTTCATACTATTACTTCCTTAAATATTTTACACTCTTTTTTAACACCCTGTATATTTCCAATTAAACTTACATTAAAATGGTCTTCACAAAGTTGCAATGTATCCTTCTTCATTATTGCACTTTATCGCGGCTCATTGCCCTATGCCTCATTTTTCATTTCATGAAATATTTTTTATTACGCGCTGTATGCTGTATGCGGACATAATAGCATAATGCAATACTTCCATTTGCCCTGTAAATCATTCAATTTTCCAATTGTAGAATATTTTTTTATTGTCTTTTAGATTTTCCCGAACACGTGGTTAAAATATTTATACTTAGTGCTAGTTCACCCCGTACAACACTTTATAAGAAATCAATGTTATTATTATTTTCACTCATATTCAAGCGAAAACCGTGAAAACTGTTTTAATTACACCAAAAATAAAATTTATTATATTTTATCTCCCTTAATTTTGAACTTACGAGTAGACCAAATCAAATTTGTTTGTTATATATATTATTTTCATCCACTAAAGTTATTGTTGCTTTGCATCTGACAAATTGTGGGACACTCTGTATACAATACATCTTTATTTTAATAAAATTGTTATTCTTAAGGGAGTGTACTTTGCGGAAAAATTTGAATCACTTATCAGGAGAGACCACCGCTTTGAGATACCCGCTAAGAGATATCTGGGCCTTGTAGTATTTCGATTGGTGGGAGATAACGTTATTACCGAAACTCTGTTCAAGAAGTTGAATTCTAGGGGAAAAATTCATTGTGTCCCTGCTAGCTTGAAAGGCAAATACGTTATACGTTTTACAGTTACTTCACCAAGAACTACTCTGGATGACATTGTCACAGATTGGAAGGAAATCGTCAGGGTTACAGATGAACTACAATATGAAAGGGACCAATTATATTCAAGAGCTAAAGTACCATTAGGAGGTAAGATTTAATTGGTAGTGAAATTAGTACATCTGGATTGTAATATAATTATATTTTTGAAAATTCTATACTGATGGTAGAATTCTTCTTGTTTTCTATGTGCTTTACTTTCTCCGCGTCATGCTAATTCAAACGCCAAAATGATATAATTTCGTTTGAAGTCCTTCCACTTCATTTTCGTCATATAATCTGGCCATTGCAAATATTTCACATTTATTAAGAGCTGATGCACTGGATTTTCTCTTTTCGGGTTGCGCTTGTAGGATTTTACGTTTAATATTACGTGCAGCTCGTGATGAATTAAACTGTACGTCTGTGAAAGAGGTGGTGTTCCAAATTGTTTTAACTATCACTTCTTTGTAGTTTTTTTCGTCACATTTTCGCATTTAAAAGCCCAATCTTGTAATATTACATTTAATTTCTCGATGGAAGTATCTGGCTAAAACTGTCGCCAGACTGATGATTGAGTCGCAACATACATAGGCACACATATATTAACTATTTGACTAATTTCGTTGTTCGTAGAGTATAATTTTTTAAAAGTTAGCTTCTTCACTTTCTGAGTATAAATATTTGATGTGTACATATTTGATATTTCCTTTTTGTAGAAACTAGAGAAAAGAACGAGAACTTTGGATCAAGTCTTTTACTCTCCAATTCACCTATGTCACCAAAAATTGTTAACGGCTCATTCGCTGCTATTTACGATCAAGGAGATGTGCTTGCTGATTTTTACAGAACTATAAAACTAAGAAAAGATGCTCAAGATAGTCCAGGTTAGTGTATCTTTTGTTTTATTTTAATTTTTGTTTTGAACGATTATTGACCCACATAACACAAAGACGTCCTAAAGATGTCCTTAAGACGTTCATTAATGAGTCTTAGAACATCCAGACAACGTCTGTTTAGGAATGCTAGATGTGCTACAGACGTATGTAGGAGATCCGTTTTTCACAAAGTTGAATCATAAATGGACGTTTGGACCCTTTACGGACATCCTAAGGACGTACCAAGTGCATATATTCAAAAACGTTGGACTGATGTCCTTAGGACGTCCGTTTTCCACAAAATTACACATCCCTAGGATATCCGTCAATGGCTCACAAATGGGTGTTTTCAGCCTTTTCGAAATATACTTACTTACCAGATTATATAAAATATACATACAGCGGGGTCCAGATGGGATGTTTTTGGGATATTCAAAATTATTTACAATAATTTTCCATAAATTCCATTACTTAAAAATTATATTATACAAAAATAAGTATGTTTTTTATCTAAAATATATGTTTTCTTCTACGTAAACTAGTATATGCTATGTATGACAAATGTTTTTGTTCCTTTGCAACTTTTCATTTCTCTACTTAACAGTGATTGGATGGCAACCTAGGTTAATTTATTGATAGTATTTTTGACTTTCCTTTCTGCAGCAACTGCAAAACAAGTATTATAGTTAATATATGGGAGATATAGCACATGTATTAAAATAAATCAATATTTCGTTTTGTTTATAATGTTTACTAATTTTTTATCTTTTGCTTAGCGACATAGTTTATTGACACTAACCTTACAGAAAGAGATATGTTCCTTTAAACAAATAAGGTTATCCAATTTTTAAAAGTCACAGTAACAAAATATTCCACAACATCTAAGGTAATTATAAAGTTTAAATTACAATATTAATATTATATCTTTACCAGCCAATGACACTTTTACCTTTTTATATCAGACAGTACTGTACTATTACCTCCAAATTCAATTGTTTAGTTAAACAAAATTTATTCTTTCTTCTTGTCTTACACTAGTTTTCTTACAAAGCTCTTTGTCTAAAGTGCTTCACTGCTATTCCCAGAAGACAAAACACATTTTTGTATTTTTTTTTGTGTCAAAAAATGGACATCCTATGGATATAATATTAAGGGCAGTGTTGGATCTTCCATGGACGTCTATACTAGCCCAGAAACGTACCTAAAATTAACGTTCACCGGACGTAACATTAACGACGTTCCTGAGAGCTACACTCTTGGACGTCCCATGGACGACTATAATTAGTCCTGGGACGTACCGACATAAAATGAACTTAAAACCGACGTCTCAGGATATCATGTGCTATGTGGGCGATGTGGCTTTGCGATATAAGTTGTCTTGTAACAATTTTCCAGCAATGCGTCGAAGAATTAGAGGAATCTTGATGTCGGGGAAACAGTTTTCTCTTGATTCTAGACTGGATTTGTTTCACGGCATTGAACCTACTTTTGTAAGTCGAACCAGTAACGATAGAAGTCCCAATTTGCCAGTAGTTGAAGACTCTAATGAAAATGAGGACAAAAGCAGCTCGCCTTCAGGTAATTTTTTAATTTTTTACAAAGAACCAACCAAATCTTGAGTGCCGATCATATGTAACGATTGAGCAATTATCAAATACATAGTAACGTTTATGTAATATATTTTTAGAAACAATATAAGAACCCTTTTTAGTAATAATTTATTTCAATTATTAATATAATGACCGAGATGTGCAAACAATAGAAATAAATAATTTTTCTACGAGCGTGTCTGAAGATTTATTTTCCCGCATGTATTTTGATTTCAAAAGGATCACTAAGTTGAGTAAATATTTGGAAAATGTATTTAATTTATAATTTATTTTAGTTTTTATAATATGACCATTTAGGTATATAAATGTACATCTGTTTTAAGCAATTATTATGCATGTTTTTATTCACTTTATGATATTACGTCACGCCAACAATCAATGCAAGTTTTTGTCATAACACCCAATAGATTTATGGTTAGTTCAGCTATCAATCTTTGACAAACGGCTTTTATACGTTTAACAGTGCGGTTAGAAACACAAAGACAATTAATGCGCTAAAAAAGAAGAAACATTACAATAAATTCTTCTGGCTAAGAACTTCCAGAAGCAACATTAGAAGCTGTTGGTAAGGTGAATTTAGATTTATTACCCGATAAATCAAATAAAAAATATAAAAACAGTGTATACATTTCTGGTGCAATGAAAAAGGAGTGAAAACTTTCAAAGAAATAGTATATTGACCATTTTGACGACCTCAGCAAGGTTCTTAAAGCCAACACCCTATGGTCACGTTAAGGCCGTATGACACGGTGTAATATTTCACATAGCTTTTTATTTGATATTATAATTAAAGTGGTTCGTCCCGTATCATACAAGCAAAATGTACAGTTTTCTATATATAAAACTGAAAATTAAAACATGTTCTATTTATATAAAATTCTAAATACATTTTTATGTGAACAATAATATAACCTCCAATGCATTTTTCCCATATCTTTCCTATTTTTACTTAATTTATTGGTTATTGGTTATAATAACAATAATTATTATTAGTACTAAATATATAAAAAAATTCTTATATAATTCTGTGCAAAATTTTATATATAATTTTATACCGTGTCATACGGCCTTTACATGATAAAAAGTGTAGTACAAATAAAGCAAACATTGACATAAATAAATTCTATAAAGTGACGGCTTCTTTAAAAAAGAAAAATATTGGATGCCATCCACAAAAATCTGGAGTATTTACAAAAGAAGATATATCCGAATTTATGATAACAACATTAGATGATGATCAAAGTGGCTAACATTTTTGGTTTATCCGGAGCTTGTCGTTGGGCGGAACTTACACAAATGACTGTTGATAACATTGAATACAAAGGAAACCTCATAACAGTTAAGATAAAGGACTCTAAAAATCATTCTGGGGTATCGTTTGTAATATCACAAAAAGTAAACAATGGAACTTTATAGGATCTTCAGTCACTTTACATCGTCGTATGTGTTTGTTTTTATCAGTTTCAAGGTACCCGTACATACATATATATGGTTACTTTAAATACTATTTCATTGTTCTTATTTGTTTCTTTATTTGCGCTCGTAGAAAAAATATTGTTCCCAACTCGTGTGATAGCTATCATTTTCCGCACTAGTTAGAAAAATAACTATTCTAGGACAGAGTCATAAATAACATTTAGACATACAATACAAAATTTACGCAAGATATAATTGTCTATATCTTGTAGTGCTGGACTAGAAGAGCCAAAAACAGAGAGCGATCTACAATACTATAGGTACTACACCTATTTGCCTTGCAATAATAATTCATTGGATCTTTTTTTGAGGGAATTTTATGACATTAAGATTGATATGAATGGTATACTAAATTCATGTCACGTAGTCCCCTACATAGAGAAGGCATAGAACATCTAAAATACCAATTACATCATTTATAAAAATAATAAATAACAAAGATCCCAGATTGCTTCCCTGAGGTACTTCAGACGAAGCTACATATTCAAGGAAAATAACATAAGTTAAACAAGGTCTATATTTCCTACTATACCAATGTTTCAATTTAGTTTTAAATCTTTTTCAAGTCTAAAATATTGTATACAAAGAGGGATAAGTGAATCTCACATAATTATAATTATATTATAACCTCTACGTTGACTTAACATTTAAATACTTCACGCAGGAAAACAGACTTTATTGTTACTGCTTAATTACACAACAATTATACTTCAAACATATTCCCAACTGTCAAATTTTTAGTTTGACATTTACCATTGGCTTTCGGCTTCTGAACTATGTAGGGGGAGTTGATCCGCTTATATATAATTTTTGGGTTCTCGAAATTTCCTAGGTCATCGAGAACGCATCTAGACTCAAATCGAATATAGCCTGGAATATTATAGAAAACGTCAAAATAAAGGTATTACAAAAATAATGAATTCTAAAGCAAACAGAAATGTAATTAACAAACTACAACACTGTTTATAATTGTGTGAGGTCAGTTGTATCCTCGTTATGTTCTATTTTCTAGCCCTCAAGAAGAGATAAATCGAATCGTTGGTAAATAAATGCTCTCAAAGAACGAACAAGAACATATGCACAATCGTCCAACATAAATACAGGGATGATGGCTGTTTATTAGCATTAGCCGTGTTCCAAATTTGAAAAAAATATATCTTAAGATGTTTGGAAAAAATTGTATTTTTACTTATTTTACTTTAGCTGTAACTCGTTAGAAGTACATTTTGGTACCTAGATATAAATTGGATTCAAACAATCTGTTCGACTTCTAGTTTTCACCGTATATGTTTGGCTACATGCTGTAGAATCGCATTGTATATTTCTATATGTAAATACTGTCCGTAAGTGTAAATTTTAATTATGACTGCTATCCCAGGAGAGAAAAAATCTTGATTATATTTCTAGATGATTGCACTTATTAATTGTAGAGAACAACATGGATTTCCATAGTCCGAGTGAAGATGTCTTGGATATTCCACAGCGTCACACTCGTTCCAAATCTGTGGATCATGAAATGAACCCGACTGCCTTCAAGAATTGCATTGATATAAAACCGATCTGCTCTAAATGTGGTCATAGCATTAATAATCATCAACGTAAACATGGCAATTAAAAGTTGTTATATATAATTAATACTTATATATCAATTTATGTCACTTTATTCATATGGTAATATGATAAATCGAAAGTTGAAGTTATTACTCGTAGCATATCATTTTTAAATGAATTTCATGGTTATCATCAAACATTGTTTTTGTTTATTTATCTAGAAAACTATACATGTGTGTGTTGAATCGTCTTAATAAGTAAATTGATAGTTTTAATGAATTACTTACTACTTGTAAATAATAATTAAGTAGTTTAAAGTTAGAAAATGTTATTTTCTTCATTATATTAATCATCTTGAATGTTTAAAAGGGTGTTTTACTAATTGAGGTGTGAATTGTTATTTATTTATTAGTCTGTCTTAACTTTTAATTAAACGAGTTTATAATTATGAAAAAAGGTATATATCCAGAAAAATTATATTAGGTAGATAGAAATTGATAATAAATAATACCTACTGCTGTGTAATGCAATAATTCACTGATCAATGACCATATTGGATTTTTAAGAGTAGGAGATAAAAATTATGGGTGAAAGGTTGGCTGTAAATGTCACTCTTTTTTTGAGTTTAAAAGAAAATAATATTTACTATACCATATTGATTTTTACAATCTATTATTTTTTTAGTTTAGGTTTTTGGACAATCAAATAATATAAACTGAACAAATAAACTCTTGAATTAGCTGGAATATGCTTTTTTCTTCAAACAGTCGTGAAGTACTCATTTCATCTACTGTTTAGCGACCGTCGCATCAACCGTTTCTATTGATTGATAACACACATTCCTCATGTTCATACCAATTTTCATTGAAACAGCAACGTTTAAGGCGGGGATTTTGTAGAAAAGGAATTGCACAGCCTGAGTGAGCGAAACGGCGAATGAATCAGATCTATGAGGCAGTATAATAGAAAATATAGTACTATATTTTCTATGGACAGTATACAAACCGTCTAGGCCCGAACCGCACGGTTCCCTGAAGTTTATCGTGCATTTTGACGTACATAAAAATGGAAGCCGTGATATATGTTATGATTTTACTCGAGGACACAAAATGTAAAATTAGCAATAAATATTAATCTGAAAGTGAAACACAAGTTGTCCTATATGTCCTGGCTAGTGAGTGAAGTAATTTGGTGGCTGTGGCTGTGATAATTTTGCCGTAATTGTGACATATTGGCGTAGTAACTGTGTGGCTAAGATTGAGGTATTTTAACATTTATTTTAATTGTTCTTGTGATTTTATGAGCAATAAAAATTATCTCACTCACTAGCGGGAACCATTGTGAATACGTTGATATATAATAATAACCAATTATTTCAATTTTATTGGAGTTCTGTGTCCTCACTTGAAGCCCTGTTAGACGGTAAAAATATGTATACAAAATCCCAGCCTTAAATATGATGAATGTAATAAGACATAAGATGAAGAATAGACATAACTGATTTAAATTTCTTACAGTATAAAATAATATGATTTTGTTATGATTACTCTGCAGTTAATTTCATGGTTTAGGTTCAGATGTCAACAAATATAAGAAAATTGAAAATAAAACCTCATTACTTTTAGAAGAAACATGTAAATTTGTTTTATTTCGAATTAACATAAATATTAAATGCACAGAATTGTTAGAAATAGTTATTCCTGAGACTTGTGACTCCAATTCAATATTATTATTTGTAGTTTGCAAAGTTGTACGCGATTCGGACGTATTTGTGACCATTGAAGTTAATGGATAAGAATTTTGAGGGTAAGATTTTTCTGGAAATATTATTCTAGTTTTCTACATATCCCTCGAAAACATTTATTTATATCAGCCCCAGTACTGGCGAGTAAAGTTGCATAGTTTAACCTAAAGCAGTGGCCGGTAAACTCTTAACAGTTCTTCAGTCCAAGGTGAGATAAGCAACAGCTTAGCAAGTGCAATTGTCCTTGCGGGATGCGATGTTGGTCGGCGAAGTGAGTTCAACATAATGTTTTCTAATCAGGAACTTTACAAGTAGCGCTGATCATCATTTACAGATATTTGGTAAATTTCATCCCTGTAGAGTTCCAGAAATTCCCAAAATCAATACCACCTACAAATAAAAGTTATTCCAAAGTAAATAATCAACATCAGGGGCATTCTCAAGCAAGTAACTGATTTCTTGTACTATAAACACTCGGAACAACTTTTGTATACCTCCTTATGTCAATATTTTCGTTAGCACTGTACTCCAGAAAAATAAAAAATTTAACACAGCGGAATTCTGTTGTAGATAAGCCAATAAAATGTTTTTGGAAATATCTCCTGTTTTTTCTTCTCGCACCACAAGTAAAAGATAATTCAGTTTACTACATAGCAACGGAACATACTTGACATTCGTAATTTTCATCAAAGATTAGGAGTTTGTAAATAAATACATGTCATTTAAACAAAAAATGTTGTGTACAACTTAGCCGGGAAATATTTGAACGTCCTTAAGATTGAAACTTTCTCTCGGATGTTAAAATAGTATTTCACGGCCTAGGCATACAAATAATTATTATTGGTCTAGATATTAGTATTACTATTTTTGTTACAAAGTGTTTTTAAATGTTAGGATGCGTAGGAGTTATGTCATAATATGTTCTGTGGAAGATGTATTTTTGTTAGCTCTTTTCTTTGACGAGACTGGACGAAATTCTCCAAAAAGTTTTCGGTCAGACCGCGACATGATCGACCTACTAGTGTAAACGTGTACATTTGTGTTGTGCGTGGAGTATGGTTTTGGTTTTTCCACTTAGCCAGGTCATTTGGTTAATAGTTATATATGTATCAAGGGAGTTATGAGCTCGAGATTATTAACATCCAATAACTCACGTGATAGATAAAGTTTATCAAACGACGTACCGCACTACTACTTACTAAGTTGGAACTAAAGTATAAAAAAGAATATTAGAAATTCCTGCAGTGACTGAAACTTAATTGTATTGAATACAAAAATATAAGTGACTATAATGTTGGCTTATTTTCAAGACATAGTATGTATTTATTCTTCCACATTCTAGTATAAGTGGTATTGATTTATTTTTTTTACAATCTGAATCGTATAGTCCTAATTCCCAGTGAACTAAGTGGTCAATGTTAAAATCAATGATGCCAATTTATAATAATACAGATGGGGGAAAATTTCATCAAGTGGAAGCGTTTCTCCAACGAAAAAGTAAAAGCTAAAGTGTTTAGTTGAGATGACATTTTCAAGTTTTTGAAGGATGCTCTGCTGAAGAACATTTACTACACAAGGTAATGCATTAAACTATAAGAATTGTACATTTATTACTTTATTGTACAGGTTGTCGCATGTAGAGACAGAATTCCAGTACACAAACGGTTTAAAAGTTTATCGTCTCGAAATCACAAATGTCTCTGACTTTATAACAAAACGTTTTCCCACTACACAGAGAGTCCTGTCACGGTCGCTATTATGTCGCATGTAGAGACCACATGAACATACAGCTTCCACACAGGTTCTTTTTCTCTCAAAAGTAACACAGCACATATCAATTCGTTAGATTTTTATTGCACACATGTGACTTTTTGACATATTTTCTGACAAAACCATAGACCTTATAAATCATGGACGCGCCCAAAACCGTTTTTTGCATATACAAATCGTTGATGCTCAGATATGTGCGACAGAGATAGAGCTACTCCGGGCAAAAACCCACATTATTGGCCGAAAAAAACAATGACAAAACCGTAAATGACAGACGTTTGACAGATTGGATATTTACTCATTCATTCAGATATTTAATTTTGATAATAACAATTTGTAAGGAAGGATTTAATTATTTAGTGTTTTACATCGACAAGATAAATTAAGGATGACTAATTTGATAAAGTGGAATTGCAAATAAATCAAGAGAAAAGTAAGCTTTTGAGAATAGGAGAACAAAAAGTATATCAATTTTAAATTGAGAACAGAGCATGGAGAGATGGAGTTTGAAGAAGTTCAAGAATATGTGTATTTAAAGCGCTGATAATAGCTAACTGTGATGAGGAACAAGAAATAAATAGAATAATAAAAGCAAACAGAAGTTCGGCAGCAGTCAATCACTTATTAAAAGTAGTAAAATTTAGAATGTATAAAACAATTTTGAAACCGACAGCGTTGTATGGTAGTGAAACCTGGGTTTTCAATAAGAAGTCGAGAAAACCTTTTAAGGTGAGAAAGGAAGATTTTAGTAAGAATTCTAGGGGGTTAGAAGACGGAGCAAGGCTATGTAAGGAGAAATAATGAGGAAATTATGCAATGTACCGGGCACCAACAATAGACGAATTTGTAAAAGCCAGAAGAGTGCAGTGGCTAGGACATCTAGAACGTATGGAAGATGAGCAGTTAAGGGCAGTTAAGAAAATAGTAGCGAGTAAATCTAACTACAAGAAAAAAAGGTAGACCGAGGAAGCGATGGAGAGAGGCAGTGGCAATAGATCTAAGGGAGAAAAATGTAACGGATTGGAAAAGAAAGGCGAATAACACAGCTCTGGGCATAAAAGGCCTGTAAACAGCTTTATATATAATTTGATAATTTTGATGTTGTACAACCGAAGGAAACAAGAACATAATAACTAAGAATTTAAATGGAAAAATACTTTATTGTTAGAAAATATACATAAACACAAGTTACAAATTTGATTATTAAAAACATGTTTATTTTAGTAGGTTATTTGTTCATTTTTCTACGTTCATGCAAAACACAATACTTTATTGAACTATATTTAGTGAAAAAAGTGGTTCTTTATTGCACTAGTGCAATAAAATGTTTATTGCATTCATCTGTCATTCTACTACAGCGTTTTGTCATCATGACAAACATAATATACAGTGCAAACATTTAGTGTTGTCCTGTGAATAAACTACCCGTTTACCCGGCTAGAGACGGTTCGACAATTATTATTAATGAGAAACAATAACTGACTTACTAATAATGGTAATAATCTATACACAATTTTCGAATTCTTTTAGAAAATATAAAACGTCATATGTCACTATTATTTATTTTTTGACATCATAGATATAAATAAAAAAAAACTTGACATATTTTTTCTTACTAGCCTTCTTAAAAGGAAATTAAACAAATTTACAAAATACATAAAGTAGATACCTACTTCCAACAAGTATATAGTATATAGTTTTATTTTTCTCATTTACAGTTTCTTAAATATTTTGATGAAAATATTGAACTATTCGTTTGTTCGTATGACGTAAGTCGTCTAGTGCAACTATACCTTATTATTTGCTTACCAGGCAATGCAGTATGACCCTCATATGTTCCAAAAATATACCACACTATTTATAAATATAATGGTTTCTATCTATATTTCTGTCAGAGGAACTTAGAACTAGAAATAATATTTCTATAATCTCACCATTTTCTATAGAAACTCGTTTTACAATGCAGTTTTCATTTATTTTCATCAACAGATGGTCCGGGAATTTAAAAACAGATGGAATAGCTCCTGTTTTTAAAACTTTATTTCCATGAACATTAGTGACATAATCAATTTCTTGAAAATGGTATTGACAAATTACAGCTGTGGAGCTAGGGATATAATTATTCCTTCGCATAGCTGCTACCCATTTCATTCTTAAATTAGGATCTTTAGGAAACATTTTTTATGGATGCTATATAAGTTAAAAGTAATAAATAAGTTATAAAAGTAAGACAAATATTTCAGAAAAACATAAAGCAATGTAGATATGATAGGTAAGAGAGGTTTTCTTACCTATGAAACTTTATTTTTTCCCCACTTTTTCTCCGTTTTGAACAATTAATTGCTGCACAGGACTCCACCATAGTTTATGAATCTTTAAAAACTATTGCTAATCACAGATTACTGAACTACTATGCTAATAAACACACAATCACAAAAGGCACACAATTCATTAACAATAACAATGTGTTAATGGTTAACAATTAACAGGAAAGGTTTTGACAGATTATTATTCTTCTTATGTTTATATATTTTTCTGTCATAGAACAGCTGTTTTTGCCCGGAGTAGCTTCATCCCTCTTGCACACATCAGAACAGCGAACCTCTCTTTTTAGGGCCGGTCCATGATTTATAAGGTCTATGGACAAAACCAAAACTTATAAAACAAAATTGACGTGTATATAAACTTAAAAGTAACATAGGAAACGACAAGTAACAATAAATATCTTAACAGATGTCTCCAACACAGGTGGTTCTGATTATGAGTCATTTCGGGAGCTTTAGAAGTTAAGAACTTTTAAATATGTAGATTAGTCATATTGATGGTTATGATGGTTGATATTCAGGAAAGTAAAACAAATATCCGTAAGAAATTTATAATTATGACAGAAAACGAGTTCTTTACATTGGGTCTTGGTCTGTAGGGGAAAAGAGTTTTTTTTTATGTATCACGAAAAGCGTTGCACAGTTCAACCAGTTGGGAAAAATACATTTGGAAAAATGCCAAGCAAAATTGCTAGTTTTTTAGGTTGGCCAGATCCAGAGGCTTTCACAGAATATTGTCCACGGAGGACTTCCGCGACTGCTTTGGTCAATGCAGAAGCAAAAATGAAAACATTTAAGGGACATGGTGGATGGCGAAGTTCAATGGTAGCAGAAGACAGAAGGGTATTTGGCCGATACCATGGAATTGAAATATAAAATTGCATGTTTCATTACAATTTATAGTTACGGAACTAAGGGTTTATTTGTTTATAATATATTGGTATGAAATAAATAAACTTAACTTCTGTTTTATGTGTATTATGTTATTGAGTGTTAAAATCATAAACGAGAGCAGGACTAACATGGTCCGCGATGCGCTTAGACGATCGTCTAGCGCGTTTCCTCCTTTATCTAGTAATACCTTTCACCCTTGTAGTAATATTTAAAATCGGAATTAGGTACCAAATTAGGTGTCAAATGAAACAAATCATATCTTAACGAACATTTAATACTCTTTTTATTGTAATATTAAGAACAGTGCATTAAATTTCAGTTTATAATTCAAATATTACAAACATGAATAAATCCTATGGAAGACACAATACTATTGCAAAAATTTAAGTAAATTATAAAATAGCTTTTATTTATTTATTTCCTTGCAATAATACTGAATCTTATACCTTATCTGATTTGTTTAACTTTGGCATCTTATTTTTATGTAAGTTCATATACTGGGTGATCATAAAATGATTTATTAAACCGTAAATTTTCGTAAGTTGATCATTGGTGACCCTGCATATGTTATATATTTTTCACAATTATTGAAATTATATTGAAACAAGAACTATATAATCTAAAAATATTTTCATTATTATCGTATAATTGACAAAATAAAAAAAATGGAATAGAAAAAATTGATAAGGATTTAACGAAAACTGTAAAAGGTTTGGTTGAAATTAATGTATAAAACTGTTTAATGACAGAACTTTCACTTTTTCATTACTTTCATTAAATACATATGTAATTATATTGATACCTAGTTTCTTATAAAATTAAAGTGATTATATATGCTATTGCTGCAACTAGTACTTACGAAATTTGAGCCAATTTAATTTTTATTGGATTGACGATTCATACTTTTGACGCACAGATGTTTCCTTCTCCAGTGTTGTGTCAGATATTTGGATATGCCCATAATTAAATTTACTTTAATGCAAATAAATAAACGTCAATTAGGTTCACTATCAAAGAATTGAATATAATGAAAAATAGAACATAAATAACAAAGATAACAGGATTAATAAATGTATGGAGGACTGCTCAAATGTTATGAAACAGAAAGTTACATTTGTCAAACCGCCATTTTGAGGCAACAGGAATTATAGCACAGACAAGGAAACTATTATTCCTTTTTTATGGATTATAGTACTTGATTCAAATAAAGACTTTATAAGCATTATTCATTGTTTGTGTCTCAAATTTTATCGTACTGATTACTATGGCAATTTATTTATAAGCACAGAGAGTACACGATTTTGTTGTTTGTTTAGAGCACAGCTCCTATTTCACTTTGATAATATGTGCTATGTATTTACTTCACTAGAGTGTTCAGTTTTATTTATTTAAATTGTATTTCAAATTTATATTGTTATAAGTTCATACTCATACAGTAACTGAATAATAGAAAGGGGGTTAATTAGAGAAGAATAATTAATAGTATTAAAATATATACCTACAAATAAGCAACACATTCAGTATTTAGCTACACGCACAACACATTTATCAAAACATATAGAGATGGAAAAATACTTTAATGGGATTTGCACATAGGCGTACCTACAATCAGAATCTGAACAAGGCTTGACTTTTGAATATAGGAGATAAAGATACATTTTTATTTGACACTTGTATCCGGACGTACTTGTCAAGTGTCAGACATAGTCGCTAGCGATTGTTTACATTCTGACAGATGTTGCAATTGTGACTGCTCTTAAAATGTTACAGAAGAAAAAAATGGAATATTCAATGTGGGATCGAAGTGGATTTTGAATTCGAAAAAATTAGGTGTTTATAATTATTATTATCCAAAATTAATGTTCGAACTCAGTATCGAGAATCCAGAGCAATTTTCAAATTTTTTGAGGATGTAATTAATTCATCAATATCGTTTTTTAGCAACTCTGTATTCTCACTAATTGTTTTAATTTGCTGTCGATCCTACACACGTAGACCACTACTCAACTATAGCAATTTCTGTCAGGTTAAACCAATAAAAAAAATAATACATCTAATCATATAGATGCGTCGGCATATATTGCAGACGCTTGAAACATGTAGCTCTGACATAAATTCTCCACTGTTTGGATTAAATTCAATTTCTGTCCAACATAAATCTCGTGCAATTACCTAATGTCAGATGAATACGTACTTAAGACGAACATGTGTTACGTGTTCTGTGAATCTGTCTTCGATCATTCTATTTTGACTAACATATTAGTTACAGTGACTAATATTTTTTTATTAATATTAAAAAAATAATATTCATTAGAAGTTCTGTGTAAGAAACTAGAAGGGGCATTTATTAATTAAGTACCTATTTCTTCACAAATGTCATATACAATAATGCACAGATTTGCAAAGTGGACGAATTATTGATGATTGAATATATTAATATAATGATCTTGCTTGTGGGCGAATATTTAAAGGTATGGTATTTAAAAAAATGAAGTGGGTATTTAAGTTTAAAAATAGGCCCAAGTAACTTTTAAAAAATAATTTGTATAGAATAATTTCCAATTTTCTTAAATATTTTAATTATCAATGCAAGTAACTACAACAAAATATGTATTTAATTAACTATAAATATGTTTAGGCCTTGCAAAATAAGTTACATTAAAAAATCAAAAATTCTACAGGATATTTCCTAGTAGAAAAAATTGACAAAATGTTTGCTGATTCTAAATTGCATAACAACCTGTTTTTGTACTTTTTTGTAATAAAAGTTCTAAGCGCCTACTAAGATATTAAATATTCTGTTAAACATTTTTCACCATGATTTCTTTATTATAAGAGGAAAAAATCACTAATTATCGGCAACAACAATATATTGTTAGTACAAATATGTTCCTTAATTACAGTAAGTAACATGCAACAGTCAATATGGTTAGGGTTAATTCATTTATTTTACAAAGATATGAAAACATCCGCAAGGAGTGCTAAACTTGTGCGTGCATATTGAAATGTAAAGCGATTATTACTAGGGTTTTTAACCTAAAGTCTTAGATCTTGGTGTTCAAAATGTCATTACATTACGTCTTAAGACTTCGATATTATGGCACCAAATTATCATTGCTATGATTCAAAAACAAGTTTATGCATTCATACAGACAGGTCTCTATGTGAAAGATATTGACAGAAAGTGCAGAGATAAAGACATTTAAGAGTAGCCAAATTATTATTACATTTGAAAGAACAGAAAAAAGTAGATATCGGTAGATGTTATCATCAAAAAAAGACTTAAATATGGGACAAGCTGAGTACTTTGCATGAACATAATTGCTCAGTTGAAAATGAAAGATTTTAGAAAAATTATATTAGTTTAAAACGATCTACTTATCATCGTTTTTTGTAATAATTTTCACTGACATAACTCCTTTATCTTTATCTTGGCATTTTGAAGCATTTCCAGAGCAAAATTTTATACTAGGCTACACATAATTATCTAATAGTATAGCTACTTACAGATATAGGGCAAGATATACATTATAGTATTTTAAGAGTATATTTATAGGGACTATTCATTGTAAGGTAACCTGCGATTATTAAGTTGGAAACAAGGAAAAGACTATACTAGGTTTTTCACATCTTCAGTGTTAATGAAACCGATTCTGAAGTTTTTGAATAATTTTTATTATGAATCTAAGCATTTAAACTATTAATCAGACTTTAGTTTAGGGGTTCACTGAATAGAACTCTATAGCACAATCCTGCAAATTTGTGGAACATGAAAGCTGTTTGACAACTTGGAGTCATTTCCTAAAAAATAAACAATTTCCGAATTCCTCCATCAAATTAACTACCACGTCAGGATTTTTAGATAGTTGAAGTTAAATGGCCTTTTTGCTGTTATTGAAGTTAGGTGTAGAACGCAGAAAATTGTTTTGCTCAATTTGGGTGTTCATATATCTAGTACTAGGTTTACATTTTAAAATGAGCTCTTGAGATTCTCGAAATCAATAAAGAAGGAACAGACGGTTTGAAATGATGGATTGGTCATCAGCGACTCAAAAATTGCAAAGATGTAGATTTACACTGAATTTTCAAAATCTTTTAGTGCTCCATATGAAATTCGCCTTTTTTGAAAATGGAATAATTTTGTCCTAATCAGTAACTCTAAAAACGTCTCTAGATCACATATTTTGGAAAAATGGTGTTCAACAAAATTTCATGCAACAGTAAGTGATAACCTACAGATACTCAAATTCTTTAATTTAAAAAAAAATCTCCGATAAGTCAGTCAAGGCTCAATTTGAAGGGGAAAGGTACTGTATTTAAAACGCAGCGAAATATCCAATTTTTTGTTATTTAACCTCAAATATCTAAAAATTCTGATGTGGTGGGTAATTTTTAGGGATAGATTGGAATTCTAAGTATAGAAATATCTTCTAGTTACTTCCCAAACAACAGAACATTCCAGATCTGTGTAGGTAATAGAAACGATCAGAAATTGTGAGTATGTAAATATCATTTGTAATATATGAGACCAAACTTTAGGCAAAAAGGACTGTAAAGGATATGAAAGTAAAAATAAAAAATGTAACAATCACATTAAAGTTAATGTTATTGTTGGTATTTGCAAGTTTTATCAATTTCGGAACACTGATGACATAAAGATTGTTTACACTCCAGGAATATTAGTATTGATCCAGGAAACACTAAAATAATTATTTATTTACGAATTTTTATATTTAAATAAATTATACTTTACTCTGTCTATAGGTATAAGTTTATTAATATCATTAAAGTGTCTTTATCTAAGAAGAGTAGGTATTTATATAAGTTATAATAGTTTAGTAGAAAGCTATGATTTCTAAGCACATGCATATAATTATTCAAGACGAATGCAAATTCTTCTCTCTAAGAAATCTCTAAGAATTTTGAAGACTAGTGACCTTGAGTATATCCAAGAGATTTTTAAAAGTACAATACATTCTTAAATCAAAGAAAATTGACACATACTTAGAGGTAATTTTTCAAAATAATAAAATATAATATGGTTAAGTTAAATAGCATACAAAAGCATTTGGAGATATACTCGTAGATATACAAAAATGCAAGTACACTGAACTAGGTATATGTATATGTATGAATATTAGGAAGATGCACTATAAGTATATTAAATTATAGCTCATCAGGGAGGTATTGAATTTGGACTAAAACATATATTAATATTGTTTGAATCACAGCGATGAAATAAATCGAAACTATGGTGTTTTACTTTTTATAATTCTTTCAAATAAAATTTGCTTTTTAATTCTCGTGTTTGGGTGAACCCAGGGCTCAGTTGGATGACAGCTTTCATTTAAATGTAACGCCGTTTGCAATGGTAAAGGGACAACAATATGTACCATTAAAATAGACAACTATAAAATTATTCGTCATCATTGGTGTCACACGTAGGTTCTAAACATTAAAACTAGTCTAACACATCTCTTGAAAATTTTTCTATGTTATTTGATAGATTGGCAACTTCAAACTTATTTTAAAGTACGATTAGATAAAGATAAATTTATGCTGATGATGAGTCTTCTTCTTGATTGTGTTTGGCGATGGCTAGTAGGATCATCGTCAGTTCTTTTTTGTTGATTTTGCCGTCCTGGTTGTAGTCTACGCCCCTTAAGATTGTTTCTTCGAAGTCTAGGAGGTCTTGAGCATCATAGTCCTGAAAAGAAGATTAAGACTATTTATTTAAATGACGAAATTAGAGAATATTGGCAGATACGTAATAAGCAATACCATAATTTGTAGTGCGTTAGTATTATAGTCATTTGTGTAACAAGTGTAAATTTTACATTTTCCTACATGTGACGTATATATTTTATGTATTTCAGTGAACAAAACTAAACAAATATTTCTAAAACCTAAAACATCAATGAAATGTCAAGGTGATATATATGTTTTTAATTCATCAGGTGTAAATACCAACAAAATCAAATCTATCATGGAGTTGGTGCCATTCGATTGATGTAAACAAACAAACAATTAAAATTCCGTTAATATATTTACAAATATTGTTTTGTTATCAATTTGTGAAAAAATATACAAAATGTAATGATATTCTTGCTTTCAGACGATGAGTCTGCAGCTGAAGCAGTAAAAAAACTCAATGTTATCTGGGAAATTCTGTATGAAATATGAATTAGCCCAAAAGTACCCAATATGAAAAGATATAGTTAGCTTACTTTAAAAACAAAGTACAAGCTTCTTTAGATCCCTTGTTGCAAATATTTCATTAAGAGAACATTTGGATAGGTGAGTTTATCAACTTTTTCAAAAATTATTCAATTTTCAATTGGATACTGGCCACATTCGTTACCATTTTAGAAGATAAGATTGGAAATTCAAACTGAATTCGAACCACCAAGAAAACAATTGTGAAAAACAATGAAGGCGAATAAATTAAAAAAAATAACCACCAAGTATCAATAATCAGTAATATATTGACTGGAACAATCAACATCAGGGATTAATTTAATAAATTATAGTAATTGTACAGTTAATATGTTTAGACTAGTTTTCTTGTTATTCACTGAAAAATGTTTAGTATTAAAATTTATAAATGCTGGAGATTTTTCTTTAATTTATTTGTCACATTCACTTTTCCAACTAGTGGGAAAAGTAAATCAATTTTCCCACTACTGCCCAAAATATGCCTCTATCTCAATCATTTTGGTGGAAAATGTGTATTTTTCCACTAAAATTATTTATTTCACATTTAGCGTTAAGCCTTCTTCAGAAAATAATGCAGTGTTGCTGGCAACATCCCCACCACCAGTTTAATTTCAATGAAATAAAGATTTTATAAAGTCGGTTTTGTTTTTGTTGGTTATGTTATGTACAACTGTTGCTCCTCTGGATAGTTAATTTCATTGGCTGAAAGTCACGCGACTTCGTGTTGCGGATAACACTACATCGTTCTCTAAAGATAGCTTAAAAGTGCTAAATAAAAATAGCATTTATTGACAACTGAAGAAATGATGCAGATATTCTTTGTATATGGGTATTCCAATGGGAACACCAGACAAACAGTCTGAGAATACCGACGAAGATACCTAAATAGACATCAACCTGTCCACAAAGTCTTTAGTGCATCATTTCGTAGAATTCGAGAAGAAGGTAACCCCGTTCCAAAAAAGGCCATTTGTCCTACTGAAGTGAATTTACAAAATGAAGAAGATATAATTGGTACTGTTATTGACAACTCTTCAATAATTAGTGTTCGGCGTATAGGAAATAATTTCATTCATTTATTACCGAATTTTGTATGGCATGTATTGAACAGAGAAATGTTACATCCGTTTCATTGCCAAAATGTACAAGCGTTACATGCTGGAGATGCTCCCAGCGATTATAATCTTGCCGCTGGTTCAACAACACGCACAAAAAGACAGATTCACTCTTATCAGTAGATGATAACAGAATCTTTAGTTCGCCGATGTGAGCTTGAATTTAAGCCGAATAATAAATTTTAAGAGTCTTAAAAGTTGTTAATTTGGTTAATAAAGGTTAACTAATGTAAACTTAAAACATATAATAATTATTGTTATAGCAACCATCATTTTCGTTTTTATCAGGCTACTTTAATTGAAATATCAAATTATATTTTTTAAAATGCTTGTTACTTCTAAACAAAAGCAAATCGAACCTATGCTCATATACGGAAAAATGTTACCCAAATTTGTTGCTTTTAAACACCCTGAATTTGCCAAACTTACTTTTTTGACCAATTCTAAAAGATCTTTGAGGAATCCTCTTAGTTCTTCATTTTCTATCGTTCCATTGTTATCCTGTAAAAGACATTTTCATAAAAATTTGCCTAAAGGTTTGATTTTATTACATCTTCATAGTATATAGACTATAAACTTACTCTATCGTACAAGGCGAATACTCTTTCAATATCGTCCTTTGTCAGTTTCGTAGCACCCTAAAGAGAAGAAAGACAATGTCATTAAGGAATTTCGAGGTATAAGGTTTCATTGGTTCAATGTATGTTTCATGTGATGTTTTCAAGGAGAAAATATATGACTATGAAGAAGGTAAAATTTGCTGAAGGAGACATGCTGTGCAGGACTAAGACTATTTGGTCGCAACTTACTAAAAATCTATTTTCAGACTAAATCAGATCAGTGTTTGATATACTTGATACATTTTGATAGTTATATTGTAATAAATATTATTCAAATTATTTAGTAGCACTAATTTGATGTCAGTGCTATTCACCTAAACTAATGACATATTTTTTTAACAGATTTTTAGCAATTTTCTATAAGCTCCTAGAAATAGGTGTGCCGTTCTCATCGAGACACCATTGGTGTACAGATCGGATAAACAAGTGACTATCTCTAAAAATAACTACCTAATCAATCTGTAGCATATTAGAAATTAGCAAATTTGATACAAGCTTGTGTTGTGCTATCCATATAAGATTGGTTCAAAACGTAAAACACTTTCATCTAAAGTTGCACCACTTGGTATTTTATTTGATTTTAATTTTAGTTCTGAGTACATTGAGGAGTGAATGGAATATCGTTCGGAACATTTATTCAAAATAATCGCTTGTGAATCTGACTGTACCTTGGTATACGTGTACACTTAGTATGGAATGGAGTTAGAAACAACGACGCTAAAAAAAGGAGGGAAATATTAACCAATTCGAATATAAGAGTTAAAATGTTCACTTAGAACGCTTACAGATATTTGATTAGGATTTGCTCAATGTATTAACCTGCATCGCATATTCTAATTGGGATTCCTTTCATTATAATGTGCACGTACCCTTAAAGTTAAATAAAATCCAATATTTTGGTCATACTTACTTCAATCCCCTCCTGTACAGCCACAAAGACAGACAAGTAAAGCCGTGCAGTAACATTTACTTGATTTAAGTAATAAGTTTATTTTATTTTATTATAGCACTAGCTGTTGTAATAGTTTTAAATTTAGAATTATTTAACTAGTTGATTCAACTAAAGTGCATAATTACAAGGTGCAAAAGAGAAAATAGCTGTAAGATATTTCAAAATAGGAGTACGAGAGAGAGACTACTTGTTTCTGCTATATAGTAAATAAGTGTTAGTAGTCGGTTTGATATAAAAGTGTCGGTCTAAAAATATGCTAAAGTTATCTTTGCACAGTGTCGGTTTACATATATCTGTGTCGACACCATGTAAGAAAATTTGATCTGTACCTCACTCACCTTGAAGACCTGCCTACAGAGGAAGTTTTCTTTCACGGGTAACAACCTGAAAAATACCAGAAGTGAGCGAAGACAGAAGACTGCTCTTGTTGCAGTTTTTATTTTATATATTTCTATACTTTAAAATTAAACTAATAAGTTTTAGGAGTATAAACACATTAGTGTACTATGAATTCAATTTTAATAATAAACATTTTTTTTATATTTGATATTTATAGTAAAAGTACAATTGTGAAGATTTGCATCATTTAAGAATCCTCCACTTCTTGCGATATCAGCACTCATGACAATATTTCTAGGGCCAACTGCTTTTAAAGATCCATTGTTTGTAGTAGGCCCGTTAAATGAACATTGTTCGACATTCTCCGTAGAGCTAGGTTGAAGAATTCTCTTAGCAATTTTGATCTTACTTTTTACAGAATTTTTGTTGTATCATTCAGCAACCGCATCCGCCTCTTTAGCGTAGTAATATCCTCCCGCTATCGACAAGCATTGTTGTGGACGTTCTTGTCAATGTCCTGTATACTCTTCCCACTTTGGAAGTTTCAAATACAATGCCACATCCTTTGCTACACTACTAATTTTATAAATACCCAGAACAACTTTATAACATTTCCCATTTTGATATTTAAAAAAACGTCGTTCTTTAAAATCGGGAGGACGCAAATTAACGTAGTCTATATTCTACTTATATAGTATATATTTACTATACTACAGGGTGAGTCAGTCATAATGTCATTAATTTTAAGAGGAGATAGGGAATAATGAGTATAATGCGAATACGCGATTAAAAAAAATCTAAATGCATATTTACGCCGAAAAAAAATATTTTCAAATCATTATTTAAACCCCCTTTTCAGACTGTCACTGACCGTTCACAGCCTTGGTCGGTTCCAGCTGACAGTTCAACTCGATGTCGACCTGATGCAATGTTGCCAAGTTGAAATATTTTTCTAGTACCTACCTACCTAGGCATTAGACATCATAAATAAACGATTGTACTGACTATTTTAGAATCTCATATTATTTCTTGCTCAGTTCAGCCAATAATAATTTAAAATGTTAATGTTCAATGAACGCTTTCCAATCAATTCTATTAAAAATTGCAAGTAACGCGGTCCATTATGGTTCTCCGGTAGAAAATACGGCCCAATCAAATGATTCCCGTAAACTCCTGCCCATACGTTGAGAACAAATCGCCTCTGAAAGCTAAACCGACGAGTAGCGTGTGGATTTTCGTCCGTAAAAAGTATTTAATATTGAAATTACAAAACTCCAACGTATCTAATAATAAACTGAGTAATAAACCATTTAGGTACTATCGTTTGCAATATTAATGACACTCACTAAAATGAATTTTGCAATTTATTTTGAACTTCTGACGTATTCATATTGAAATCTGCTTTAAATTTTTAACATTAGTTATTAGTTGTTTCACTTACTAAGAGATTTAATGATATTTCTATTCAGAACTTCCAGAAGTTCAAAAACTGTTTTAAGAGTGTCATTATTATTGCAAACGATTGTACATTACATAAAAAACGTTTAAAACGTGTAAAAAAAATCTTGTGTTGTCGACAAAACACTGTCCAAGAGTAGGTCAATAACCTAGTTACCTAGTTTTTGTACTGTTATTTAACGACAAGGAGTAAAATTAACTTTTTTTTTATCTAGATACATGAATGAATTTTCCTTAAATATTGATTTATTTTGTAATAAAGACAAATGTAGATAATAAATAAATGTTTTCGAATGTTATTAATAATTTTGATATTACGTTTTCACTACGTTTTACAATTGAATATGAATTTGTAGTATTAGTCGTAAGTATAATATAATTATTCAGTTTGTAATTAGTAATTATATACATCAAGCCTAGAAATGTATTGCTTTTTAAGTAGTATATGGTACTAACCTATTTAAAATTCCACTTCGAGTTTAACACATCCCGTATCGCGAACACATTGAAACACTTGGACAAAGGTTCGCGCACTTGGGTGAAGCCTATTAGGGAAACGTCTCCGGTATTCGCATTTCGTAAACATTCCCCGTATAAAACTAGCATTTCCGCATATTCTAAATTAGTAAAATTAGGCATTGTGATGTGAATTTACGACCAATACACGACCGAAATAAACAAACTACTGCTCGTATTCTCTCCATCCCCCCTCTAAATGTGTGGTGTGATCTCTAAATTTGGGGGGAAAGAAATGCGGGAAATGCGGAAAGTGCGACTAAATGGTGGCAAATTTGAATAATATGCACACTGAAGTGTTAGACGACGTTATGTATGTAACCATGTGGCAACGATGCCTTCCATAGGAATTAGATTATCATATGGCTGCGACATCAGAAAGGTTGAGCGTACCAGGAGCATCGTGTTACCGATTTTTATAGGGTGATTTGTTTATATTTAGAAAGGTCGATTATTTTTTCTCTATTTTCTGCCTTTATTAGGCCTTCCGAATACGTGTTAAAATTAATGCCATTATGACTGAATCGCCCTGTATATTTACTTAAATATTCATTCCCTAAGATGGGGAAAGTTCTATTCTTATAAGTTTTAGTGTTTAATTAGCATCAAAGATCAAAATTACCTGAAAAAAATAAGAGATGGTTAGCATAATATGAAACATCAAAATGTAATTATATTGCTTTTATCGCTAAATACTTTTCATCTGGAGCATCAGACAAAAATATATAGAACTGTTCCCTTATAGGCTAGTCAATGAATGACCGAAAAGGGTGTGTAGCGTGCAATGAGGAGGGAACATTTTTCGGTGCAGGAATGTATTGGGGGCAGTTAGGACGTAAATATATTAAAAGTCTCTATCCCTAGCCCGTCTGCTTCAGTAGGGGAGAGGGTAGAAAAGTCCTCTTTTTTGGTTTTTTATTATAACTTGAAAACAGTGCTTCATATCGAAATAATGTTTACATTAAAATTAAAGCCTATAAAATTATCTACAAGACTAGTTCTATACATTTTTTTTGCTATGATGAATCATTTCCCAGATATCTGCTCTCGAATGTGGGAATTAAAGAAAACAGTTTTTTTACACAGGTGTTTCGTCATTTTTCCTGGTAACTCCTCGGCTGTTTGTTTTACACAAAAATTCTATAAGGAAATGTTTTAAAGCGATAAATTTTGTTCAAGAATATATATATGCTATTTACTTTCAATAAGTCTGCTTGTCTTCGTTACTACAGAGTTTATAAGCTAATACACTGTGTATTTCAACATAAATAGCATATACTTGGCGTACAAGAAGTGCAGTATCACGCATACTTATGTATACATTAGATAAAAGTTTACCAATTTTCAAGTTAATTGTAAACAATTGAAAATCTAAGGAGAAGGTGATTGTGTAACAACTGTATACATTTTATTTTTATTTTATGTAAACTAATAAGAAGAAAATGTAATAAATGAAAAATGTTAACAAAATGAACTGGACCTGTTTCTCTTGGGCTGGGAGAGTCCTGCTTCTGGTCCTACCATTGATACCAATTGCAGCACGAATCGCGAATGCCGATTCCAAAAATGAATATCCGACAGCAATTTTCCTGTTTTGTCAACTTAGTGCTATTGGAAGAGCTACTATATTCGTAAAAAACAATGGTACATTTTCTGCCTGGGTAGTGGGTCTTAAAGAATTTCACGTACATATCACAAATTATAGAAACTGTGGATTCTCTTTGCCAGATGACTTTATGTAACAGAAAACCTCCTTCAATCACCAAACAAAAGTTGGTAGATATCCTGGTTGGTTTAAACAGCCTGTAAAGTACGTTTTTTTTTTGTTTTGACTCTCATTGAATAAGGCCTAGGAAAATAGAGCCAATTCGCCCACTGGAGATAAAATAGCATATGTATATATATTCTTGAATATATTTTATGGCTCTAAACCATTCTTCTCGGAGAGTTACCCGAAGAATTATGACAAAAAACGTTGGGCGGAAAATTTGTATAAAATTTTAAGAGCTGCCATTTTAATCTAACGAATTTTTCGCTACGACGCACCGTTTTCGAGATGCAAGCAAAAAAACAAAAAAGAGGACCTTTCTACCTCCCTCCCACTCTGAAGCGGACGGGCTAGAGGCGAGGACTTTTGTTATGATTACGTCCTAACTACACCAAACATATTCCCGCACAGTAATGTTTTTCCTCTCTCATTGCACGCTACAACCCCTTCGTTGCTTAGACCATTACAAGACTCGATTTCTTTGGCTTAAACCTTCTTGTTTTTTTTTTTTCAAAAAAGCACGCAAATTGTATTTTTTGATGTCCATATTATGCTTCAAACTTAATACATTATTTTATCTAAGTTTTTTCAAGCAACTTAAAAATTAAAGAAGAATTATCCCTTCATAGAATTAAAAGAAAATGAAAACAATAAATCACGTTGTCATTTGCTAGGACGTTATCAGTTTTGCGCGTGTTTTGAAATTGCATTAGTTCTCAATTATTTTATTAATTTCGTGGATTTGTTACTTTCAAGATGTTGTTATTAATGACTGATGATTATAAAAACTGTTTAAGTTAATTTTGGTGATATATGAAGTCTTATACCTATAATGAAATTAATAATTCTTACAACTTGCTTGCTTGCGCTTGAGAATTCTCATGTTATAAGATAGAGCAATTGACTATTTGCGTTGTATTGAAGAACCATTAAGTATAACGTGTATATTTTCAGATTATTCAGATATTTAAATTATACTCAATTTATAAATCTGATATAAAAGAATATAATTAAAAATAACAAGCCTATGGTATAGCGGTGTTTAGGATTTCACGGCCGGTGCTACTATTTGATATATAGTATATAGTGATTATTCAGGTTGTTATGCCGTGGTCTCGGTAACTGGTCGCTGCCAGCAACCTAATTATAATTAAAATGCATATCCCTAGCCTCAGCTCGGATTCTTTGACCTGACCTGGTTTCGTTCGGGTTAGGCTCTGTGAGGGCATATCCGCTATCGGTATCCCTGGGCCCGCCCAAATATTAATTTTGGCTATTGTTGTTTGTACTACGTCTACTGCGGTCGGAACCCTGATATAATAATGGTCTTCCAAGACGTCCCATAGCCGCCTCTATAACATCTCATGCTTCCAAACCTTTCGCCACTCTTCACTGTCAGTGTCAGAGTTATCACCGCCGAAATCAATATATGGGCGGGCCCAGAGATATCTATAGCAGGTCTGTCCTCACAGAGCCTAGCCCGAAAATAATCAGGGCAGGTCAAAGAATCCCAGCTAAAGCAACCAGAAAATCACTAAATATCAAAGAAGCCTATGGTAATTATATCTAAGACAGCAAAACTTTTGAATCAGGTATATCATCTTGTACATAATTACATCTGCAGGTAACGTCGTCGTTCAGCATTGACGAATGTTTGTCACTTTGCCCATTATATTTATGAAGTTCTTAATGAAATGTGTCAAGCAGTTTATACAGATTTTAAAGCTTTCATCATATTTTGATAAACAAACTCTGGTATTTTGGATTAAATAATAACTTGATTAAATTACTTGAGTCTTTATCAAGAACGGGTGACACTGAGAGTTCTAAGTTTAGTTAATTGGGTTCTTTTTGTTTGTTCATGACATTTTAAAAGTCATACCCCAGTCATTTTTATATGCAGATGGTTTAAAAATTGTGACCTTCAAAACTTAGCATGACTGTAACTTGCGACGATGAAGGTTATGGCATGACCCGTAGGCCAGTGCTGTAAATCACTCGAGTGAATTTCAGCCTTTATATGCAAGTAGGATACTGCACTGCTGACAGCGGAAAATGTTTGTATTGTTAGTTCATTGTGAATTATTTGAATCAGATGAATAATGATTTTGTTATTCGCTAGTGAATAATGGATATTATTACTAAAGAAACGCATGTGTAATAAACATTTTATAGGATAGTCGTGGACAAAATTATTTTGTCTTTATGTAGCTACTGACAAATATGAATCAAGCGCTTTTATTTAATAAAAGGATAGTACAAGTATTACACTATTTATATTTTTACGGGCGATAATCACCAATTCCGTTCTCTAATACTCAACATAATCCAAAAAGAACCCTGGACACGTAGTGCCAAAAAAAGTTCAGTAAAAAATGGTTTCAGGATAATATAAGACTCAGTTAAAAAAAATGTAATTAATTATCTGATCGAATTGTAATGATATCATTATTAATTATTTGCTAGTAGAATCTGGGTATTTTATCACTAATTGCATAAAAATCACTACTTTTGCTAACTTTCAATAATTTAAGAATTAGTTAGATCAACTATCGAATATCTCTTTAGTGCAAACGTTTACTTGTTTTTATATTTCATAAGATTACTCAAAGAAATGCAATTATTGTATAGTTTAGATAAAAACTACTATATAAATCCTTATCTGCAGTATTAAAAATATTTTTCCTTGGGGCCATTACTTTAATCCAAGTACATATCAAATAAGCTGCAACTAATTGTAAAACACATTACCCTTAACGTAGCGGATTCTGAAGAGCATCAAATCAAATTTCGCGTCGAGATTAACTGCAAAACTACCCGATATTTACATAGTAATGGCGTAAAGGCTCTATAACCACTTCATCCACCAGGAAGTATTAACAATCCACGCTTAGTATAATCGGCCATTTACAGCTTTGTTAGATCCAAGTATGCGCCTCAATTAACATTGTCAAATTTCCAGCTCATGAATTTAAAGCGAAAATTATACAAGCGCAGATAATAATCATATAGTTTTTATATGCAATAAAGATTCACAAAATATTGTTGATATTAAATAATTTAGATAGTAAATCATGCAACAATTTCGATTAGAAACTAAATTTCAGCAAAATTATTCATTTCACAGTATTATTTAAGTTAGATTTGTAACTGTAAAGATCTAATCGAAAAATCAAAGTACTGAATTCGCTAGACCAAGATAAAAAAAATGTGTTATAGCTTTTTCAGTATGAACATGTGAAAGAGAATCGCTCGATACCCTGGGAACTGAATTGTGCCAGATATGAAAATTCACAGCTGTGGCAGGTAAAACAAAGTTCTCCAACGACTAAACATAACGATTTTGCACGTTAAATTGATAGCCGCAGCACCTGTTGCAAATTATCTGGCCCATATCTCGCAGTTTATCTAGATTACCGATGATATCAAGGGAAATAAAAACTGCAATTTCAGTTTAGGATAAAGTGAAACCTATATGACTGTAACGTTCACACGCAACTGTCGCAAACTCAAATATACGTCATATATTTATTAAAAGTAATTAACACCTACTATTCTTATATTTCATTTTTGACATAATATGAATTGACACTGCTTGAAACTATAAATGAAGTTATAGATGAGAAGCACAATACGTTAGATTCTTTGAAAAACCACTTCACATAAGAAGAAGAAAATGGTTATATGTTAGGAAATTAATTTAAATACATTTAGAATCCCATACCCAATCCCAAAGCATGTGGACCCCATACAATATGGGGTCCACATGCTTTGAGCGAAAACATTAAAATGTTATTGTGCCTTTTTGATATCTTGTCAACATTGACTGTTTATGTACCAGATTATTACTGGTTATCACAAATTATACCTTTACGTCTACGTTAAGAAAATAAATAGCTGAATAGATAGATTCGTTACTCGTTATTCGTTATTCTTAAGATACTTAATACTACTTGGTATAGGGCTGTTTTTGGAATAACCAAGTACATTTAAAATTTATCATTTGTTAAATGATTTTCATTTTCAAGAAAAACCTAGACAGTTTCTATCAATTCTAAGAGCAATGCTAAATTCAAACTTACTTTGCCATCTCGGAAAGTTGTAGCCGTCCGTCCTTATTCGAGTCGAAGACTTGCAGCTGCAAAAGAATTCAAACTCGAAACTTTCCAGGGTCCTAAAAAACTCTTTAAACTTACCATTGTGTCCGTATATTCGATGAGTTTGTCCTCGGAGACATCGTTGATTTTCTTGGCCTCTTTGAGCAGATCCCTCAAGAAGTTCTGGAAGATAGAATTATCATACAAAAGTTGTTTTGAAAGTGATGAGTCATCGACTTACCTTTAGTTCATCTGCCTCTATGTAGCCGCTACCGTCGGTGTCGTATTCCCTCCATATCTGAAATAATATGAACGTGAGTTGAATGCAACAGAAAAGTTGATTAAATCCAATTCTCGATAAATAACGTGTAGATTTGAGGACATCCTGTATAACGCAAGACCACAGATATATAGAATCGTTTCGTTTGGCCGCTAGATATGGTTTCGAAGTTTATTAACTCTAATATAAGTTAGTCAATTTAAATTATTTTTGAGGTGTAGGTTTTTGCTCTCAATAGAAACATTTGAATGTTATTTAAAATCCTTAAAACTAACATCTGCTAGAACATTGTAGGGTGAAAATATATGTCTACAACGTTTTCTTTAAGAATGTGTAAATCTTTGAAAGTTCACACGCGTTAAAAAATGTATACATAAGTCTCTAATGATCTTATTTCAACAACTACTACAATATTAAAGTTATTGTTTTATTTAGTTTAAAAAAAAATTTGCAAACCCTCTAAAAGTAATTAATATCTCCTTATTTAAATTTGGCAGGTTTAAAACACATTAGTTGGATTAGTTTCTAGTAAATACTGATATACCTGGCATATAATAATAATATCTCTATCCTCCATTCTAATCGCGAGGATTATTTAATTATGAATGTAATTAATTTATTACTGATTTTGTGTTCGTAAACACTCTAATTTAACAAGTGAGGAATATCAGATGATATTTATGACGGAATTAGGGTGCGAGATCAAAATATGAGTTTAAGTGATGTGGTTGAAATATGTAGTTCATTAACAAAAATGTCCGTCAGTAGTGTGTATATGTATAATACAATAAAAAGTGACAAAGAAGTACAACTGCAAACGCAAAGTACTGGAAACTCACGGAAGGAATATGGAATTATAAAAAACAGCTTCCCACAAAAAAATCAAATTTGGGATGCTATATCTTACAAGATGAATAATTGCCTAGAATATATAGATTTATTTAATGGTGGGAAAATCTCTACTTTTAACGAATTTTGTCAACTATAACATTTTCTATCAATTTCATCATGAAATTGCCATGGTAAATTGTCAGAAGCTCAAAGCAAACTTATAATAGTAAAATATGAATAGCAATAATATCTGTAATGTTCAACAGTTTTGCAAAATTATATAATAAATAATTAAAACAAAAGCTGCGAAATTCGTGCAAAAATTCGTGAATTTCGCGTCCATGAGGACAAGGCTTAAATGTTACAGTGTAATATCCGGAGAATGCGCATGAGATAGGTGTAAAGGGGTAGTGGTAGGACATTCTAATTTGTGAAGAATGGCACAAGGGAGACATTCAAAATAAACTGTTAATGTGCTAGGTTTATTCAAAGTCAACTTATTTCTGATAATTTTATGTGCTTTGAATCTATTTCAAGTGTCACGCCTAGGTAATCATGTCTCTTGCAACCCTCACCTCCCATACTCATCTATGTGCTGTGAATTAGTTACTCTCTATTATTTTCGACCTTGGGTAATTCATAATACAAGATAAAAACTTTAAATTTGAAAATAACAACATCATTTTTATTATCTAACGCCATGAAATTGACAAACACTGTTTCTACTGAAAATAATGGATGTTATGTAATACAATTATTTTTGTATATTTTTATATCTGATCCCCTTCATATTTAGTACGCCTATGAACTGTTGGTCCTCGCATGCTTCGCCCGTCATGAGAAAATAACAGAAATGGTAAAATTTATATTCATAATCAAATGCAATTTGTATTATTTGGGAATATCAAGTACAAGCTCAACTTGATTCCGCTTTCAAAAACATAATGAAGAGGTGATATATTTTATTCACTAACCAATTCATTTATCTAGTGCATGTGTAGCTCTCGAACTTGCACTACGAGGGCAGGATGAATCCGAAAATTCTCAAAATCCTGATATGGACAAAACGCTTAATGTATACATAACAATTTTAAAAGGTACCTCAAAATACATACATATAACATTATAGATTGCAAGCTAGAAGTTTGTAATTGGAAGAATTTTGTTGTGTACTAGGAGCACCGTGTTACCAATTATTATGGGTTCGTTTGCTTATCTTTTGGGTCGAGTACATTTTTTTCGATTAGTCCTTCCAAACACTCGGTTAAAATTAATGTTACATGTTATGACTGTATAAAATGCTTTCGAAACTAAATGATCTTGAAACCCACATAACGATAGAATAAAACCAACTGGAGAAATATATGTTAAAAGTATTCATACACGAATAGGAATATTCAATATTTACATAAAAATGAAATATTTACCACAAAATCTTACCTTCATAAACTCAACGCTAGACTCCAGGGGATTGTCGAATCGGAAGAGCAGCAAAAAGTTCTCCTCCATAGGCAGCAACTGAGCTAGCTGGAAATCGATTTTGCATTAGGATAACAGATATTGATGTGCCGCGTATGTCATTTTACAAGGGAACATATTTAGCTTTCCAATGCGCTTTATTGTACGCATTAGAAAACAAGGACATTACACAACTGTTGATTCAATTCTGAATGTCCGCTTTTCCGAGAACATGATGTTACTCCGAATAATGAACGTGGATACAGAAAAATGCTGAACTAAATTGTGAAAATCAAAGGGGGAAATATATGTTTGCGTACTTTGAACTACTAATGATATTAGTTTTGTGTAAAGTGGAAAGGAAGAACAGAAAAAATGCAAAGGAATATTCTAGGAAAATAGACAAAAGAAAGGAAGATGATAAATGAAAAGATAATTAAAACTAAAAATTCAAAAACTATTTAAGGAGAAAAATTGGAATGTGACCATGGTATGTGGTATTGTGTGATTTGGAGGGTATTTCCCTAAGAAAATAGGTCTACCAGGTCGGAATTCCCACAGAACAGCAAAATATTAAGAATTCGAAAAAATTGATAAAATATTTTTTTTTTCAGAAACTATTTGTTTACAGAGACTGTTTTGAGCTAAAATTGTATCAAATTTACTCTACTTGAAACATATACAACTAGCTATCATCGAAAAACTAATGCTTCAGGGTTAAAATCGCCAAAAACTGAAATAAGGCAGAACATCTCGTGGTTTTTTAGATTTTTTACAGTGTTGCGTTCGGTGCTAAAGGTCGAAAACTTGTATTATTCATTGGGCCAACATCATAAACAACTCAGCAAAAAATCTGAACTGACGCAAAGTCAGCAATGATTCCATAATGTCACTTTCTATTTAAAATTGTAATGGGTAGAAATTTGGAAACAACACTGACCGGTTCAAGCCTTTTTCGTTTTTACTTCAAAACTTGAACAAAAATAGTATCCTATTGGTCAATATATAAATAAATTTGTAATATTCGTGAAGATTTATACTAACAAATACATAATATTCCAATATTCCTTGTGTATTACATAGACTTTTGGAAGATATTGTTACGATAGCTCACCTACATTTTTAGTTTGTTAATTATGTTATTGTTTGCGTTAAAATTTATAATTTTTTGTAATAACTTTACTTTGACGTATTCTAGAACATTCCAAGCCATATTGCATTTAGTTCTCGACATATTCTCGAGACCGCAGAAATTTCGAGAACCCTAAAAAATATATAAGCAGATCGGTGTTGCCGCCAGAGTTTAGTTTATGTCAGTTTCTCTTGAGAAGACGAACACGAGACACAAACGTCAAAGTAAAGCATTGACAGTTGTGAAATTTGAAGGATATCTGTTGTGTAATTAAGTAGTGACAATAAAGTTTGTTTCTCTACATAACGTTTTCGAAGGCTAAGTCAAGGTAGAGGTTACATTGGCGTCAGCCGTTCCACAGAAAAGGAATTTGAGTGAAAAATGAATGTCAGTTACAAGAGCAAAGTCTACAGAAATGGAGGAAACATCCAAACAGTTAATGGAGATGATGAAAGATATGAAATAAGAAGATATGACAAAGATCCAAGAAAATATGAAAGAACACTTAAAGAAAGAAATGAAGCATAGCCAAGAGCAAATGATGGAAGATTTTTGGGAAATGCAAACCAGTCTAGGGGAAATGAAGAACATTCAATAGGAAATGAAGAACAGTCAAGAAGAAATGCGGAACAGTTTAGAGAAAATAAGATGAATTTCTTTGTATAAGAACTAGCATCCAGTGCCCAGAGGATTGGGATAATAAAACCATTGCTAAAGAACATTGTGAAGACCCGGATTTTGGACCAATTTTTCAATGGAAGATAAAAAACATGGACAGACCCACTTGGCAGGATATTTCTGATAAATCTCCATCTCTAAAAAACTACTGGGCTCTATGGAATTGTTTAGTCATCGATAATGGTCTGATAAAAAGATCTTGGGAGAGTCCCGATGATAAAGGAAAGAGTTATCAAACAGTACTGCCCCAAAATAGGATTCCAGAAGTTCTTCAGCCACTTCATAGTGGGGTTGGTGGTGGACACTTTGGAATAAATAAAACTTTGAATACAATTTGAAAGCAATTCTAATGGCTTGGCAGTCGGTCCGACGTGGAAGAATGGTGCCAACGTTGTGATATCTGCGCTTCTAGTAAGGGACCCAGGACTCGAAGTCGAGGACAGATGAAGCAGTACAATGTTGGAGCTTCATTCGAGAGAATAGCTATTGATATAGACCTTTTCCTTATAGTAGCTATATTTTGGTAGACATAGACTACTTTAGTAAGTGGTCAGAAATATATCCCATACCTAATCAAACAAACCGTCACCATAGCTGGATATGCCATTATAGGGTCCCTAGGGAAATTCATTCCGACCAAGGGCAGAATTTCGAATCTGAAGTATTTCAGAACTTTTATGGGCAGCTAGGCATCCATAAAACCAGAACTACACCTCTTCACCCACAGTCAGATAAAATGGTGGAAAAATTCAGTCATATCATTGAAAACTGCCTGAGAACGGCCATTGACGAGAAATAGACCAATTGGGATACCTGCCTTCCTCCATTTTTATTGGCTTACTGTGCGACAATTCATGAGACCACCGGTAAAACACCAGTCAGTGTGATTTTTGGCACGGAATCAAGACCAGATACGACTTGCGTGCTAACAACAGCGGGTTTCAAGATAATGAGATAGTGTGGCTGTACAACTCAAAAATAAGCAAGGGTATATCTCTGAAGCTGCAGAAATCGTGGGAAGGCCTTATACCGTTGTGTCAGATTGAATGGCGTGGTGTATAGAAAATCCCCAAGCTAAGATGAAGATTGTCCACCTCGATCGTTTGACACTTTATCAAGAAGGTCATGCGGACAACGTAGTAATCTGATTCTTTTCAGATTATGTTTCTGTTGGCGTTAAAATTTAAATTTTTTGTAATAATTTTATGCTGACGTTTTCCAGAACATTCCAGGCCATATTCCATTTAGTTTTCGACACGTTCTAGATACGGCGGAAACTTCGAGAACCCTAAAAATATATATAAGCAGGTTGGTTTTGCCGCCACAGTTTAGTTTATGTCAGTTTATCTTGAGAAAACGAATGCAAGTGACAAACGTCAAAGTAAAGCGTTGACAGTTCTGAAATTTGTTTGAAAGATATTTGTTATAGGTATAATCAAGTAGTGACAATAAAATCTATTTCTCTATGTGACGTTTTAAAAGCTAAGTCAACGTAAAGGTTACAGTATGACGATTTAACTAAATTGTTTATTTAATTGCTGTGTTCAGCCATTTATGTAATTTTGTTGCCCTCTAGCGATAAAATAAATTAACTGGATAAATTTATTTTAACCCCAAAAGTCTAGTATTTGTTCCACATACACGAAATATTGGAGCGCTATAATTTTGTACTCACAGGTATTTGATATTTAACTAAAATTAGTATTTACTATTGTACTCACTGAATTATTAATTTAATAGTTTTTTTTCATATAAATTAAAGAAATTAATATTAATAAAATTGGCATCAAAATAATTCTGATATATTGTTATATTTTAACAGTGATTGAGTAAATTTATAATGTTAAAAAGTTCAGTTTATTCTATTTGGCAATACAAAATTAAATACGAATGTGTCACAGTAGTGAGTTGTAGTTTCTTAAAAATACATCAAAGTATTCATTTAATTACATTATTTTTTTAATATTACCTTCAGAAGTAAGTTCTAAAATAAAAAATATTTAAACTTGTGCATTGTGCATATTTAACACATATACAACAAATAAGCCTTCATTTATTTCTCATTCTAATCTACTGGATGTATTTTAAACCACTTAAAGTTGTACCAAAACTTGGACAAAGGAAATTTAATATATGAAAATATATATACAATACATTTTTAATAAAAGTATCATTATTTTCCCCCTTTTACAATTACATTATTTCGATTGTTTTTTTTTTCATTTCTCTTTCCAATAACTCCCTGTTATCTAATGGTAACAAAAATTTCAAAAACAAAGCAATAAGTCAGTTATGAAGTACTATAGATAGAATTGAGCAGTCGGAGCATAAGTCCTTCAGAGACAAGAAATTCTGAAATATTGGAGTTTTAGTTAACAGAGAGAAAAACTCAATTTATAACAAACCTCTCGAATATCAATTTTCCCATCTTGATTATCGTCGTAAGCCTCCATGAAGCAAGCCTTCAACTCCACTAGCATATCGTCGGATACGGCCTGAAACAAAGAAAAATATCAATAGGGATCACGATTGGGCATTTGAAATGAAGCGTAATAAAGAGAGATTTATAGACTACGAAAGTTTGTAATAAATCTCGGAAATCGATGTTCGTGTTAGTGTGCGAATCTGCGCGATATTTATTGTTTAAGTAAGTGAGCATTGAACCAATGATGAAGTGTATTGTGCTGAAATTTACGATTTGTCAACTAGAAAACGCAAAAAAATATATTCAATAAGTGTATAAATAAATGTTGCACAGTATTTCTTAGGCTAAAATAATATTTAAATTGGCAGGAAGCAAGATATTCTTCAACTTTGAATAATGTACAGTGTTCCGTTCAAAATTCCATATCTAGGCCGAATAGCCTATATTCTATAGAAAGTGTTGCATAGTGCAAATGCATACAGATTAGGAATACGTTCTCTTTGGTCTACAATAAGAAAAAGCAAATAAATACTCATGGCTCTGCTCATGGTAAGGCAGCCACAAAAAGCCAAAAATACTTCTAACATTGTTAGACTGGAAATATCTATATATGAAAATACCAGTTGCTGAATATATGTTTTATTTAAAATAAAATTTTGTGTTTAATTTGTAGTAAATCATCTCAAAATACTTCCTCAGCTATCTTAGATCAACAAGAACTTTTTAAAAAGGAATTTAAGAATACAAAAATTAACAAAAGGTAATGAGGAGAAAAATAGAGAAAATCGAGAACGAAGAAAACCAATTAGAGAGTGGTTTTTAGGCTTTCACGGCCAGTGTTGTAATTTGATACATGGTGATTTTCCGGGTTGTTATGCCGTGACCTCGGTAACTGGTAGCTGCCAGAAACAGAGTTAAAATGCACATCCCTAGCATTAGCTGGGATACTTTTACCTGCCCTGGTTGTTCTCAGGCTAGGCTCTGTGGGGACAGACCCGCTATCGGTGTCTCTGGGCCTGTCCATATATTGATTTCGGTTCCTACTGTTGGTATTACGACTGCTACGGTCGGAACCGCTTCTCGGATACTGGTGGTCCTCCGAGGCGTTCCGTAGCCGCCGCTGTAACTGGTCGCATCCCATGCTTCCAAACGTTTCGCCGCTCTTCACTGTCGGCATCTTCAGTGAAGCGGACGCTTCGCCGCGACTGAGAGACTCAGTCGCGGCGAAGCTTTTGCAGAGTCACCACTGAAGATGCCGACAGTGAAGAGCGGCGAAACGTTTGGAAGCATGGGATGCGACCAGTTACAGCGGCGGCTACGGAACGCCTCGGAGGACCACCAGTATCCGAGAAGCGGTTCCGACCGTAGCAGTCGTAATACCAACAGTAGGAACCGAAATCAATATATGGACAGGCCCAGAGACACCGATAGCGGGTCTGTCCCCACAGAGCCTAGCCTGAGAACAACCAGGGCAGGTAAAAGTATCCCAGCTAATGCTAGGGATGTGCATTTTAACTCTGTTTCTGGCAGCTACCAGTTACCGAGGTCACGGCATAACAACCCGGAAAATCACCATGTATCAATTAGAGAGTGTTGGAGCAAAAATATAAATAATTGATTGCAAACAGAAAAGATAGTTTAGAAATAATCTCGCAAAACTTCGATTGGTCATTTACAAGAAAATAATGAAAACGAATATGTGGAAGATCTAGAAGAAATTTGTTGAAATAGATTTATACCTACTATGTATACGTAAGCGCTAGTTCTTAAATAAGACAAAAGTGAAAGATAGAAAATAATAAGCTCATTGTTCATTTACACTATCCATACAGTGTACATTTGAACTGAAAATAATAAAATAGTAGGTTGTATAGCATATTTTTTTATTTAAATAAATTATTTACTATTAATAATTGAAGAATATAAATTCTAAAGGGTCTAAGTGCAATTTTCCAATCGAGAAAACCCTATAAAAGATTATACAAACACAAATATGTATTTGTTTGCTTTATAATTTTTGATATGCATACAAAACAAAACCTATAATATAATTACAAAATGAATTTCAAAATTAACATGTTTCTCCTATAGTTAAATAAAATTATCAAAATGGCATTTCATTAAATTAGATGGCAAGTTTGTTACTCAAAAAGAGTCTAAGTAAGAACTAGATTTTTTATTTGGTCTTGTTGTAGTTATGTGCGAAGCAAAGCCTTGTTTTGAATTTCCAATGAGATCTTCATAAAACCTACTGGTTTATAATTATTAGTGTACCATTTATTTCTTATAGAAACACATTCTCCAAAGGAACACATATTATTATGGGACACTCTGTATAAAAGAGTAGCTAAGAACTAGTATCTTACTTTAGAACGTAGACCTATTTGGTTTACTATTGGGGTTCATTCAGTATTAGAGCAAAATCTCATTTTTTGCTGAATTGGCTCTTAAACCCGTTAGAAGTTATAGTCTTCAATTATTACTAATACAGTCAAATTTGTACTCACCTCTGGTCCTACATCTGTAGCATTAGCACTAGATACAAATTCTCTTAGAAACCCATCCAGTTCGGTTCCTTCGATATATCCATTACCTATAAAATAGTTCATAATAAAATAACAATAATTAAAAGCGTTCAAAGATTTCTTTCATTTGGTTTGTTTACTGTACTCTTTGTGTGATGAAAGAACATTTTAATAGCAATAAAATTACATTAAATTTAAAAATATCGTATACCTATGAAGAGTTTGTTAAAAACATATAAATATAATAATTTTAAGTTTTATTACATATAACAACAGTTCATAATAAAAAACATTAATTAAGAGTATTTAATGACTATTTTTTAATTTGGTTTGTTTATTGTACCTCTTTGTGTGAGAAAAAAACATTTTAATAGCAATAAAATTGCATTAAATTTTAAAATATCGTATACCAGTGTAGATTTTATTGAAAACATATAATAATATACCTACTAATTTTAGGATTTATTTTAATTAAATAAATTATTTCGTATTTAAAAAAAGTGAAAAAGTCTCCACCGTGACAATGTTTGCACATTGCCGTGACCAGGATTCGAACCTGGGTTACTACGGCCACAACGTAGGGTCCTAACCACTAGACGATCACGGCTATCGGAGAACTGAGAAACCGCTTGAAATGACGTCTGGACATGGGCGGAGCATGATACACTTCTGGTGTATTGTTGGTTGTCTAAATTGGATTGGCTTTGATGCAACTGCTAAAATTGAATATTACAAAGTAATCTAAAATAAATCGATCGGCTTTTAAAGGAGCCATATTCTTGAAATAGTGTTTTCTATAAATACAAATAACTGAACTGAATAATATAGAGCTTAGCAAATAACAGGAATGTTATCTCATGCCATCTGAGGATATTCAAAAGTACAAATATACAGGGTGTCCCAGTCCCAAAATGTCTCAAATGGGGAATTTTAGTTGGCCATAAACTTTTTGACCACAAATCCGGCTTTGGCTTTAGAATGCACCTTCGACCTCGCCTCATTCAAGCCCTATAGAGGCCATTTTTGGCCTCTGGGGCCAATTCCTTACATGGAGGGCCATTTCTGAGCTTAGAATCGGATTCAGCGTCGAAAAATACGTGGGACCCACAAGTCCGAACACTTTTTTTGTGGGGCTGTGTAATTTATCACTGGTTAAATTAATTTTTCAGAACAAACTTTTTTTTACAAAATTATTATAAACTTATTACAATTTTTATAAATAAATAATCATTCATATTTATTTACCAGACTATATATAACTGTTTTAGGGCATACTGAATCTAGTGCCGTAGTTAGATTTGAAGAACAAAAAATCGCTAAACAATTTTTAGAAAATTTGGCAGTGCAAAAATTCGAATTAGGCCTTGAAAATTCTGCACCAGATTATAGATTTTATTGCTCTAAAACCTGAAACTAATTAGAATAATCCCTAAATACCATTTTTACAGGCCTGTTTCCATTTGAAATGAGTCATAGACTAGTGTGTATTGCATACCATTTTTTAAATGTGTTCTCTATTTTTACTTATTTTCGAAGACCCATGAAAGTCCGGCTGTTTTAAAAATTTTGACTGCCAATTTTGGCTGCTGTTTTCACGCCGGTTAAACTGTCATATGGACATGTAGATTTACGCTGATGTAATTTAATCCAGCAAACGATTTTAGATAAAAAAATTAAGACTTTTATCTGACACGCAATTTGTTAAAAACTTCAACATTTAAGTTTCAAACTTAAACCGGATGCAAAGTTGGAAATCTCCTATTCTTTATACTCCAAGAGTTAAACTGTCAAGCGTTCACCATCGATCCTTCACCTGAAAGTATTAAATTGGGATCAATGTAACACTCACCGTCTTTGTCGTAGTGGCTCCAAACTTCCATGAATTGGTTCGCGGAAAGTTTTTTCAACTCTCTCGAGTCGGGGTCTCTGTATTGCCTCATGAAATTTGTCGCCTTCTCTAAATTCAGGCGCTTGGCGTTGATTTGATCGGCTTGAGTAGTCATGGTTCTGAAAGAAAAGTTATAATTCAGAACACTTGAAAAATAATATTACAGTAATGTCGGTAATTGTCGTGTATATTTTCATGCTTTTATCCAAAGCAGCTTAATTTGCGGTATACCTACTCCATCAGAAAAGTTATTTTTCTCTCGAATGTAGAAGACTGTGTCGAATAGTAGTTTATAAAATTGGACATATTTGATATTAAGGACAAGTGTTACATATGTATTAATTTAACTTTTAAACAAAACTATCATAAACATAGAAAAATCAGAACATTGTAAACAAATAAGTTCCTCTTAACGTTTGCATATTTTGTGTAGTATTTATTCTACAGAGTGATTCAGAATTTATCTGAAAAACTTTGAGGATATGTGCACCCTTAAATCGAAGTCGATATCATCAAAAAAATTATAACAGAAGTACGTAGCTGGGAAACTGTACTTAACGGCATCTGATATACAGAATCAGAAATTGCGGATCTTTACAGAGAATGTAGAAATTGCCGCTTCATCTCAGGGAAGGTACGAAGTACAAGCGGCGCGGTAGTATAATAGAAAACTAAATTTTATTTGTATATCTGCCCTATTCTTCTCAAAGTCCTTTTATTGCATTTAAAATGCTGACGTGTATAAAGGGTATCCTCACAGATTACAGACTTCAATCCGGTCACCTGATGCCAGTGTTGCCAGGTCTCATGCTTTTGCATGAGATCTTATGCATTCCGAGGAAATCTTATGCTCTCATATTTTGATTACAATATCTCATGCTTTTTAATAGACACAAAACAAAGACCTAACGAGAAATAAAGGCAAAATCGAGGGCAAAATTGAATAGATAGAGATAGGTATCTACAATATTTGGGTACTTGAAATGTCTTTTATTGTAGACTGTAAACTCTTAATAATTAGCAATGAATACATAACTGTAATCACGCTGTATTGCAGTGATTCTTAACTCAATTTCGTAAGGGTACCTAAATTTTCTGGAAACAACAGATTTTACGACCCGTGAGTCACCCTGCGTCACCTCAACTGCGCCTCAACGTTCGCCCGGCCTAACAATAAAATAAATTAGAAAAGTTACGTGGTTAATAACTTTTAAGTAAGTACCTGTAAGTACCTACTTACAATGTAATATTATGATAAAATAGCATAACATAATGAAATAAAAATGGCATTACAAAAGTAATTAAAAATTAAGCTGTCAAGAGGTGTTTTTTGATAAATTAAGCCATCTCATGCTTTTTTCTCCAAACCTCATGCTATTTTGAAATTATTCTCATGTACTGAATTTTTCCCACTTGGCAACACTGCCTTATGCGAACAGTGGAAGCACGCTGTGGTGGAAGTATGCGTGTAGCATGACACAAATATACGCAAGCGGCAAAACACAATTCACCATCAAGATCCTCACTTTCCAAATGTGTATAAAAAATTTGTTGCGTCTGAAGCGTGTGCCAACATGCCTTCCTGGCGAATAGGATTGGAATGGGGATATGCTCTCTAGGTGGTAAATGTAAACGTATTTAAGCAGCTGAAGAACAAATGTTGAATGTGATCTGTGAAAATATGCGAATAAGTACAAGGCAGATTGCTAGACATGTGTCTGGAGCATCCTAATCAACGGTATGGTGGTTACTACATGAAACTCAGTTATACTCATATCATACCCAGGCACTGTTACCAGCGGATTATCCATTACGAACGGTTGTTGCAGTAAAATGCTGAAAATCCTCAATTTCCTGCTGATGTACGAGTTACCATATTATTAGAAATGGAATACAGAACATTCACCAAATACACATTTGGGAACTTAAAAATGTTCATGCAATTGAGCGGAACCACTTCCAATACCGTTTTCACTGAATGTTTGCACACGAATTGTTAATGAGCACTTAATTGGACTGTTCATATTGCCTAATCTATGGATGATTTACAATATCTCCAATTTCTTCGCAATGACCTACCCTCCCTTTCTGTACCCCTAGCTGTCCGACATCGCATGTGGTTTTTACATGACGAGGAACCTCTCAAGGGCAGATAGTACGATGGATTGGACAGGGTGGACCGGTAGCATGGCCTCCGCGGTCTCCCGATTTAAACCCTCTTAACTTCTTGTCATAGGGTCATTTAAAAAATAAGGTGTACCGTACCAAGGAAACCGTTGAGGATATATTTGCGTTTACAACAACAGCAACCAGGAAGAATATTCCGGCGTATCCAAATGTGTGCACAAGGCGAGTGGCAAAATTTCGAACCGCTTTTGTAATAAAGTATGTGCTAACTTTTTATGAATTTGATGTTTCTAATAGTGATCAAGTCCTGCAATTCTTCTTCAAAATTGATGTAACAAAATTGTTTGCTGCAAACTTTTTTGCGCCGGTGTTGGCTTAATCACAGAACGAGGATTTTTTAAAGTAATTTTCAGAATATCTATTTTATTTTCTTTTTACATTACCGTTTTTGTATGTATGTCGAACATTAACAAAATTTTTTTTCGTCTACTTTCCCTCTAGGTATATTCCTCTGGCGATTAATGAAAATTAACGTAATAATTTTTTTATAATGAAGTATTGGACCTATGCCGTTATTTAAGGAATAATTTCTATGCTTATAAATAAAAATTTTACAATTAAAACATTTCAAATAACATTCCCTAAGATCTTGATAAGGAAGGTGGCAGAGATACAAGGCATTGGCGGCATATTCTTCTAAATAACATATCATATTATATATAAATCTTGTTTAACGTATTTTAAGTTGTAGCTTATATCGTCTGTGGTGGTGAGGATACAGCTAAAATGTCAAATTGCTTTCGACACAGCAACAAGCAAGAGGACCAATCTCTCTCTGTCTAGATGTTTTCCTCAACTCATAACGAAGCTTATTTGTAACACCAGTATAATTTTCCAAATTCTTTTCTACTGTGTATTACAATATTGCTTTCCCAAATTTAGCCCACATATATGAAACATTTTTTATCTAAAAATATACTTTCTAAATTAGCTTATTTTTCTTAACACGCCACTGCTTATTTGTAACAATAGTTATATTTTCAAATTCGTCTTCCAATTTTCAAATATTATCATACTAATCACTGCACGCGATATTTCCCAATCGGTCTGTAGGAACACATGTATATGCAGTTTGAACTGCTGTTCGATTCTACAGAATCATTCGACATGTACAGCGATATTGGAGATGGCTACTGATATTTGTATATCGGGTCGGATAATGTGTAAATCGCCTCCATTTGAAGCTATGTACTTCTGATTCAATCCAACAGTAGTACCGACACTGACACTAACTCCGATAATTAATCTTATGTGAAACAGTATTAATGGGACCAGTTTAGTAGAGACATCACATACGCCAAGTAATTCAACCCTATAGTACTGTCATGAAGATATTCTCAATTTTTTACTAAATCGATTTTCAACCATTGGACACACGAGTATGTACCACAGAAATGTCTTCTTGGTTATGTGATATTCTGCCAATATTTGAAATATTTAACAAGTTTCGAATATCGAGTGACAAACTAAAAGGATTATAGAATTTATAGGTTAAATTTATAGAACAATGTTGACTTTTATAGGATTAATAAAATAGTTTTCAGTGTTACTAAGCATGCACGTTGAAGATAATCTCATGTAAGTGAATTAGCTTTGCAAGTAAAGCTTGGATATGTGTACTTTGTCATTTATATCCTTACCAGAGTTTACATTATTATTATTGTCTTGTCTAAAAGAGAAGAAAATCCCAAGAATAAACAAGAGAACATAAAATACATTAATGATGACAGTCATGACACATGGATAAAACCTCACCTCCGCATGAGGCTGTTCTTTCCGAACGCATTAGGATTAACAATACTAATTTTAAATTTTTACTTTATTTAAACTTAGGAACATTTTTTTATATCGTTTGCGTTTTAGGCACATTAGTGTATTTTATGAAACAAATATCTATGGGTAATCCCCAATAATGCGCAAAAAATTGAGGGTACATTGTACGACCAATTTTAATAAGGGTATTTCATATAAAAAAATTATATAAGCCTTCCTTAGATTCTAGATTCAAAGCAAAGATTAACACGCAGCAGTAATATTATAGACTTAGGGGTAATACTTGATACTGAACTCTCATTTTCCGAACATATTAATAGAATCTCTAGTACCGCCTTTAAGACTTTGGGACTTTTTGTCCGTAACTCTACATCCTTTAACAATATTGTTCTGAAATCATTATAGTTTTTCTTACTCGGTTTCAGATTAGAATATGCTTGTCTTATATGGTACCCGTGGTACCAAGTTAATATTAATCTTCTTGAAGGTGTTCAACGTCGCTTTTTAAAATTCATGGAATATCGTGTTGATAATATTTATCCTACTAGAGGATTTAATCATAGCCTCCTGTTACAGAGATTAGATATCAAATCGTTGAAATTGAGGAGAGTTCTCACAAGTCTATCTTTTTTGTTTAAAATATTTCATAATCTCATTGCACCAGAGATTTTAAAAATGTTCTATTTACGTGTACCTAGACCAGAATCTCGTGATGATTGTATGTTTTACTGTCGTAATGCTAGAACAAATGGTCTTACAAAATCCCCTGTATACACTGTGTCACTTTGATGCACCCAAACAATTACTATCAGTTGGTTCTCAATTTTTAGAAACGTTTAACTGGTCTCATCTATACTATGCTATAGCTCTGTCTGATTTAATTTAGTAAATATTAAATATTACTAGTAATTGAAATTAAGTAGGTACACTGTTACTTCATTCCTTTGTTATAATATGTTTTGTTCTGTAATTGGAATTTCTATTCTGTTGGGTAATAAATGCATTATTATTATTCTTATTAAGAAATTACGACCCCTTAACTGGGGGTGATAAAGTTTTATTTAATTTCTGCCAAACGTTTTGAAATTAAAAATAGAAATTTGACGATATTTAAACTGATGGACCTTCTTGCGACTTGCGTTGAAATAAAATACCTCCTGCATATTGTTCATTAAATTTTTTTGGGGTAAACTTTTTCGATTGAAAAAAAATCTCTTTGAATGCCTGTTGGATTTAGAATGTTTTCTTCTGTTGCAATTTTTTGATAAGTAGTACAGTTTTTGAGCAAAACAATAGAGTTCATGACCCTACAAGCACATGTTTTCTTTCCAATATTTAATTTACCCGTCTATATCTAGTAGGTTTCCATAATTTTGCATTTAATGACAGCTCATGTTTCTTTGATATCAATTATTGCTCTGTATTAAACATTTGGAACTAACACACCACTCGGTCTTTAAAAATTCAAGTATGCCAATTTGTTATGGATTGCTTAAACATGCGATGCCAGACTAAAGTCTATTGACAGACCGACATGTAAGAAATTTAAAATTTCATATTAGTTTCCGTTCACAGCTTAGTTTATTTATTAATATATAAACAAGACACCATTATCTTTTTTTACGAAACAGGCTACCCTATTTTTTACAGGTATACCAACCTAGTCTATGTGAATTAGATGCGGTTTATTGTGAGAAATCTTGCATTTAATTTATAGCAAGGCTTTATACGTAACTAACTAACTTTTTAAACCATAAAAAAGCTTTACACATTCTATAATATTTTTGACGTACTTAAATTTGTGCAGTTAAATCAAACATACAGGCAAAGATCTAAAGATATTATGTGTAACTTGTATAGGTGTATGTGACTTATCAGTGACTTTTTGTTTACTATACGTATTGTTCGTTGCATGTTTTACTGATTTTTAGGTTTTTAGTTTTATGGAAAAATAACCAGTTACATAATGTCAACGTTTTGTTGTTTTACTACACAACATTTTTAGGAGTGTATAAATAATTATTTTATGAAATAATATTATGAAATATTAATACCACTTTTGATTTGAAGAGCTTCTGATGGATTACTTTATGGTTTGTAGTCCATTAAATTAAAAATCGCAAGGGTTTTTTTTAGATAAAAATGGAATTATTAGAAGTCAAAGTTTCAATAATTTCGTTTTAAAAGCGTCTAAAATGGGGTTTTCTCAAGAACAAAAAGTATCATACAGGGTATCCCAACGAAAATTTGACCCCCTCTGTAATTGGAAAACCGAATAATATTTCAAAATTCGCCGAGACCCCTCGATTTTTGTTCTTGGGGGGAGCTTTTTTGACAGTCAAGCCAACTCGATATGTTCATCCCCCTAATGCCTAGCAACCCCAACTTAAAAATTTCAAATGCAACTACCCCACTTGTGGCACATCATTTTAAAGCCCTTTTCATTGCGAATACAGTGTACGTACCGTTTTTAGAAATCGGTTGAGATTTGACAGAATTATTGGTTACAAACGAAAAGATGACAAACCAACTTACGCGTAGTAATTTCTACACAAATGCCCACCACTAATAAGTTTTTCATCTACTACACATGACCGCATTACCTAATTGTTATTGATGTGTCTATCAGTTTACAAAAAAGTCAGAAATGAAATAAAAAAGGCCTAAGCAAATAATAAATCAGATTTATTTGATGAATTGCTCAAAATGACCCCCGTTAACTTCCAAACAATAATACAGTCTGTTTTCAAATTCTGTTCGAACATTATTAAAAACATCCGCAGTTATTAATCGGCATTCTTCTACAATTCTCTGACGTAGCACTTGCAATGTTTCCGGTTGAGTGGCGTACACTCGTGATTTTAAATGACCCCAGAAAAGTCCAAAGGGGACAGATCCGGAGATCTTGGTGGCCATTCGACGGGACCTCTTCTGCCAATCCAATGCCCCGGGAAATCCATCTTGGAAGATTATTTCATTTTCTAGTAAATTGTCGTCACTTTCTAAAATCTCTGTTATCCTAGGATCAATTGTACTTTCCAATAATTCTAGATAGGTGTTTCCAACGAGATTACCTTGGATGAAAAATGGTCCAACAAGATGGTCACCCAAAATGCCTGCCCAAACATTCAATTTTTGAGGTGTCTGAGTATGAAATTCCCTGATTAAATGCGGATTAGTATCACTCCAATAACGACAATTGTGTCTATTCACTTCGCCATTCAACATAAATGTGCAGTCGTCGGAGAAACATGTATTGTAGAGAAGATTTGGATTCAGTAGAAGTTGTTCACTCAAGTATTCGCAAAATTGGTTACGGCGATCAAAGTCATCTTCATGTAACTCTTGAACCAGCGTCATCTTAAATGGATGAAACACTGGAACGGGATACGCCAGAAGCTTGAGACACAGTTGTAATCGATTGCTTATTATCCATCTGTACATGACCCAAAACTGCCACTTCAACTGCTTCATTTCGAACTGGCCCAATTACTTCACGTTTCTTGTTTAAAAGCGAACCTGTTGCAACAAATTTGTCAATCAGGTGTTTAACGTACTGGTGGTTTACATTTTTTTCAGGATGATTGGCATTAAAAATTCGTGATGTAGCTTTAGCGCAATCGTGATTTCGATAATAAATTGCAACAATTTCTACTCTTTCCGCGATAGAATAAACCATTTCGAACACACGTTAATACTTTCAATAACGGTTAAAACTAACGATTTCTTGGTCACAAGCAAAATACACCGACTTTTTTTGTAGCACTGATTTTTTGTTATTTTGAAAAAATCTGAATTCCTATAAACTTAAGTATCTTCTAGTAATAACTATTTTAGTATCTAGTTTTATTTGCTTCAGCTTTTTTATTTCATTTTTTGTAAACTGATAGACACATCAATAACAATTAGGTAATGCGGTCATGTGTAGTAGATGAAAAACTTATTAGTGGTGGGCATTTGTGTAGAAATTACTACGCGTAAGTTGGTTTGTCATCTTTTCGTTTGTAACCAATAATTCTGTTAAATCTCAACCGATTTCTAAAAACGGTACGTCACTGTATTCGCAATGAAAAGGGCTTTAAAATGATGTGCCACAAGTGGGGTAGTTGCATTTGAAATGTTTAAGATGGGGTTGCTAGGCATTAGGGGGATGAACATATCGAATTGGCTTGACTGTCAAAAAGCCTCCCCCCAAGAACAAAAATCAACGGGTCTTGGTGAATTTTGAAATATTATTCGGTTTTCCAATTATAGCGGGGGTCAAATTTTCGTTGGGATACCCTGTATAGTGTCACTTCAGAAATGGATACAAGATTGATTGAATATGGAAGTAAAGTTACTGACAGCGGCGAGTCGATATTTCTAATTTGTTACAATCTTTTACGTAGGTAATATATATTATTTTCTTGCGATTGAAATAACAATCATTCTAGAAATAAGTTGAGAAATCATTAACTAGCTTAAAACAACTGAATGTGTAATTTGTTTATTGTTAACAAGTAATTCGCAGAAATAAAACCTCAAGGTGAAAAAACTGTTAAATAAGACCATTCATGCCTTCAGTAAATCAGTCATAGTTATGTCACATTTAAAGATAAAAGCAAGTAAAACTGAAATTAACATTACTAAAATACTTATGCAGAAGAAGGTTTGAAAAAGGTACAATATTTTTAATTTATAATTTTTATTTCGATATCTCAGCTATTCTTGGAGATACAAACAATCTTTAGAAGCAGTTTTTTAAGTTTTACCCTGTATCTCAAATTTCTTGAAAAAGTAGTAGTGTTGTGACCGCATTCTTTTATCTCTTGCAATTGCCAAGAAATCCTGCAATTACAATGAAAATGGGACACACTGTACAGATTAATTTGCTATCCAGTAAATTTCATATGTTGGTAAATTTAATATAAACAATTAATTTCTAATAGTATTTTTATGAAAGGTCTATTTGTTAATATTTAAAAAAGGAGCTTTTTTGAATATGCTCCCAAAATTTTTAATGGCTTATTTGAGTCTCCAGCGTTCCTCCTTGTTTCAAATTCAATCCCAAAAAGTTTCCAATACGTATTTTATGCAAAATGAACGCCAATGGTTATTTTGTGTTTACATTAATCAATCTAGTGTGGCCACACACACATATATAGCGCCGCCCATATGTTTGTAGAATCGTTTGCAATAATAATGACACTCTCTTAAAACAGTTTTTGAACTTCTAGAAGTTCCGAAAAGAAATTTCATTAAATTTCTATTAATGAGAGAAACAACTAATAATTAATGTTAAAAATTTAAAGTAGATTTCATTACGAACGTCAGTTTAAAAGAAATCGCACAATTCGTTTTAATAAGTGTCATTATTATTGCAAACGATTGTACTTGCGAAAATGCAATATATTTTTAATAATATTTCATTCTGTACCACGAGAACCGTGACAAAACTTCTTATCATCTCCAAATCAAATACGTTGGTAATTAAATAATTAGGTTAAACTAGTTAATTACAGAAGTTGCAACATAATAATATGTCAAACTGCAATGTTACTCCTCGGTTACGTAAAAGCTGTTACTGATTTCATGTGGAAACAAGATTTCAATTAATTAAAATGGATGTCGGAAATAAGCATCTACAAGTAATAGGTGTAGAGTTAAACTGTGTACTAAACTGTTACAAAAGAAACGTAATTTAACCAATCATTTGGGTTATTATAGAAATAGAAGACAAAAATAAAAGCATGGAAATACAAAAGCAATTGAATCGTTTCATTTGGATCTTCGAGAACATTAAAGTAATTCTATTTCAAACCTACATTAAAAATTATGTGCAGAATATTGCTAATAATATATTTTGTATAACTTTCATGTGGAATATTTTTATACCTATATTGGGGTGCCCATGGATACTGCTTGGGGTTGAAAAAAACTTTTTCATGTTTAATTATTTTAAGAAGTCATCGTCTTGTTGGAATAATCGCATCGCAATTCATAAATTTAGATTTTAATGTACAGGATATCAAACAATAAGAAAACCGTAAAATAATTAATTCATATGATGTAAAAAAATGTCTATCAAGAAGCTATTTGCAATTAAAAAATGGGAACAAAATTCAAATTTAGCCTTTAATATTAGTAATTTAATTTTCAATAATTTTTATATAAAATTAAACTTGCCTTTTACGCTATTGTAAATAAAACTGCAAAAAGAATCAATAACAATATTAAAGCAGAATATATAGGGTGTACCAGCCCAGATTTTTAAGATCAAAATATGACCACTTGCAAATTTATCTATATGCAAAAATATATCATTAGGGCGTTGGGGGGGCCAAAGTTATATAAAAAATTTCAATAATCAAAATAGATTGAACGACTAAAATTAAATTTTTTATATGAAAATATATTGGTAATAGACTTTTCTTAATGCAGCTAATATTGATCATCAATGTGCAAAAAAGCCTTAAACTGAATACCTTAGTTAAAAAAATATGCATATTTTTTGAATGTAGATATAATGATTGCCTCAATTGGTAAAAGCTAAAATTTATTTAAATAAATTCTGTTTCTTCCAATATACTGTTTATTTGCAAAAATTCTGTTCATGCAGATGGACTGTAACATTTACTGTAAAATGAGGACCACCATCGTGCATGAACCACATTTCCCTTTTTATAAATAGAGGTACATTTTCTAGTTCGACGGATAAGGATTTATAAGAATAGTTTTTTAGTTTTGTTTGCAATATTTAAAACTTAAAAATAAAATCATTAATACGAAGATAGATTTTTAAATTTGCTCTTATTTATTTAAGTACCTATGTATAAAAAAAATTAAATATATTTTCTGTAAAATTCAATTCGCTGTTTCTGTTTAAAATTTTCTTATTCTTTGTCTATGTGATTATTTTGACAAGCAAATATTTTTATGCAGAAGGACTTTCGCGAAAGAATTGAAAATGATTTTAAATTATTTTACCAAGAGGAACTTCACGTCATTGGCAGATATGTTACATAAATAATTATTTGGATTTTTAAAATTCTTAGATATATGTACTTCCTCTTTGCCAAAATAAAAGGAATTCCTATTGAAATATTATGCAATGAAAATTATTAAGCGAACAATTGACAATAATAAAGCAAAGACTGAATATTTTTTTCTAGGTTCATTAACTAATACAATGAGTAATTCGCTAGATAAAGCCAGATTTTTTCCAGTCTGGGATTTTCCCATATTACGAGTACTTACATGAAATGTAATAGCTTTTATAAGTGAGAAAAGAGGTATTTTTATTCTGTTAATTAGATTAGTTCATGTAACCTCAAGAAATCTAAATGATGTATTGTAAAGTACCTATCACATGAATTATTCATTCTATCCTATCATTCATACTATTAGTTGCTTTTGATTAGTGTTAACGATTTCTTTTAAACAAATTATTTAAGTTGTGAATAGTTACTATTAAATACAAAAACCAAAATTATTCAGTATTTAAAAAAATATATTATTACTATTTATCGGCAATTTGATGAAGCTGACTACTGTAAAATAATTTTTGAAACTATATGATTAGATAAGTAATGTAAGCAAAGTAAAAAAAATAACGTTTTTAAAGCAATTATAGATTATTTGTATATGTTTTAGAGAAAATTACACACTATAAATTCAGGAGCTGATAGAACTTTAAGATTTTTTTTATGAGATAGACATGTTGCCTATTTTTGAGATAAAGTGTATTAAAATAAACTTTTAGCTACATTGTTTCTAAAAATAGTTATTATATCGTCGACCGAAAAAAATTAGATAGAATTAATTTTGGGGGGCAATAATGCAATATTGTCGTTGTGAGTAAAGGAATGTTTTTTATATAGTCCAAATATGGACGCGTTTAGTTGGTATGAAAAGAAATTATTAGAAGCGATTTTAAATTAGAGAAATTTTTTGTATAGTTATCATTGGCTTCTATGGAATTTGATTATTGAACAAAGTCATCCCTTTGGGTTGTCATTGTGGTGTCAATATTTATTTCTTCTTTGGTGTTGTTTTGCGTGGTTGCTGCAGGCATAAATGTTTGAAAACAAGATAAAAGAGAAATTATTACCATCCGATACTCGGACTGAAGAATTAGCGATTTAATACGTTCAAATTTATGATCGTGTTATTCACTGCTTAAAAATACCATGTTGGTGAATGAAAATATTGATATTTTAAGGTAAGGATGAACTAGGAAACTACTTTAAATCACGTAGTATCAATTACACTTCCTTAAAACAATCAACTAGCGGTTACAAACCAAAAAAGTCAAAAATTTGTAATCCGGAAGATGCGATGAAAGTTCGACAAGCTGCTGTAGATAATAATAATAATGATATCTCTGCCCCTCATTCTAATCACGAGGATTAGCCCAGAAGTCGAAGACCTGTGCGGGAGAGGGGGCGGCATATTATTATTAAGCAGGCCGCATTTGCGCCCAGGAACGACTTTGGTTGGTAGGCCCTAACCACCATTCAGTGCAGGAATGAGGGAAACCTGGAAAACCTCATTAATTAGGGGGGTAGTCAAATGTCAACCGGTATCAATCTCTCACATTGACCGAAGCCAACATTCTTCCACTCTACTATACCCGCAGAGAGGGTACCAATCTCTCCACGAATATAGCTTATATACGGTCTACCGGCTGCGGGGGTCGAACCCACAGCGATCGAGTCACCTCGATTCAAGTACTGACGCCTTAAACCGCGCGACCACTGACGGATTGATGAATATTTTCTTGTCAAGATAAAACTCTCAAATAAATGTGTATATTACTCATTTCGCTTACACGTTGTAGCAATAATGGGTTTATATTAAGCGTACTTCTTAGATGAGTTGCACATAAATTGGAAATATTGACGATGCTTGTTTCTCTTCTAGATCCCAAAAACAACCGGTCGTTATGTAATACGAATAAGAAATCTGTACTAGCGTATTGACGATTATATGAAAATGCATCGTCCCATGCCCTCAGAATGTGTTCCATAACAAATTCTTCATGAACAGAAGATTTGCATTATTCAACCATCATCTATCAAATTCCACAGAAGATAGCTGAGCTTTTAAAGCTGACAAATCCAGAAATGCATGGTCGACATTGCTTCCGCCGTTCTGCAGCTACCATGGTTGCAGATTCTGGCGCAGACTTGGTAACAGTAAAGCGGTTGGGTGGTTGGTAATTTTATTTCGTAGCAGAGACATACATTTATGAATCAGTGGCCAAGAACACCGCTGTATCAGAATGCATACTTAACAACGTGGAAAATCAGACCATTGGCGCCAATAGGTCGGTATCCTGTCAAAGCAAAATAAAGATTTCTTCTTTAACATGCATATCTCTAGGAATATTAATTGTAACAGTGTTTACTAAAAAAATATGAATATCTTTATATATCTTTGATCTTAAAGTATCATTTTATCTACGCTTGCGGTTAAAGCAAGTATTACTTTATCTACCATTTTTAGTAAGTGAAAGTCAACTTTAACATTAGCTATAGAAAAAACAATATAGTACATTTTTCGCGCTAGTAAGATTTAACGGTGTTAAATACGTCAATGTCTTTAGGTTTTGACTATCTGCTAACTACAAGCTTTCTCAGTGATTCTGGTTTTGGGGTTTTCACGGCTGTTGTTGTTATTTGATATATAGTGATTTTTCGGGTTGTGTAAGTGTACATCTGTAGCCTTAGTTGAAGGTTTTTGACCTACCCTTGTTGTTCTCGGGCTAGGCTCTGTAGGAAGATCACTAGGCCTGCTCATAGACTGACTTCGTTTCCAGTTGTTGGTACTATGGGTAGAGGAGTCGAAAGTGCTCCTCAGATAACGGTGGTATGAAAGTACTATAGCGGGTTCCTTCTCTAAACTTAGAGAACAACTAGAACAGGTCAAAGAATAGCTGCTAATTTTAGGGACGTGCACTTTGATTTCATTACTGTCAGCGATCAGTTACCTATGTCACGGCATAACAAATCAGATCCCTATGGATCAAATATTCCAATTATTTATTCCACAATCTTTGACGTTATATATTTTCTCACTCACTGGAAACATTGTATACATTACTCATATTTTTTTCTTTTCTGTTTATTTTATTCATTTACAGAGTAGGCCATTAATAATGGGCTATAGAACAGGGCGACAAAGTTTGAAGATTTGGCTAAATTAGTAAGTAGTAGTAGTAAGTATGTTACTGTCAAAAAGTGAAATTATTTTTTTCTTTTTTTGTAATAACTCGAGTACCACTCAACTGATTGTCAGCAAATTTGGTAACGGACCATAATTTTAGAAAAGGAATCCTAATTTATGTGTTACATTAAGTTCGGCCACATTAGCAATGCCTGACACTTAACTTATGTTTGATGAACGTCTCAGATACGGTTGACTATAAAATCTTATCCAGGCGTCATTTCTACATAAAAACGGCACATTTGGTAGAACTTGATAATTCCTATTTTCGAGAAAAGTACCCTAAAAGATTTATATCTACATGCGACTTCAAACACTCGGAAATTCGATATTGTGATACGACAAATGAACCAAATATGTTGTTTTATAAATGTTCATAGTAACTCTGGAAAAAAAGTCAAATCCCTATGCCTCACAATGAAACATAATTTCATTGTCTCCTAATAAACATTAAAAAATTAACTATGTGGTTATTATTATTACTTTAGATATCATTTACAAACCATGTTATGTTATTTTTTGTTCAAGGTGTTAAAAATAAGATTTTCTGAGAGTAAATTTCAATAGACTTTTTGAAATAGCGCGAAAGCACAAATTCTGTTCAGCAGTTTTCTTGAAAACTGTAGGAATTATCAAGTTCTAATAGCTGTACCTTTTTTATGTAGATATGACTTTCGGATAAAATGTAGTCACCCGTATTAAAACACTTTGTCAACAAAAAATAAGAGAGAAATGTATTATCAGATATAGCTAATGTGGCGCCTTCTAAGACCGAACCTGATTTATTACATAAATTATAATTTCTTCTCTTAAAAATTGTTTCCTTACCAAATTTGATGACAATCAGTTGAATAGTACTTGAGTTATTACAAAAATAAGTAATCAAATAAATAAAAATAATTTTAACTTTGGCATCCCGCATCTTTTTGCCTCTATTCTATGGCTTATTATTAATGGCCCACGATATCATATATCAAATTGATTATAGATTTCATTATATATTTTGTTTGTTTTCTTCAAGTAATTAGCACTTCTATTAATATTCTACATTATGTATGTGTCTATTCTATGACACTGGTTCTAAACCAAATAGCCTGCCATTATGTCCTACATTCATATTATGTCTTTCTTAATAGGTGTAGGTATAATAGAAACTATAGAAGGTAATACGTATTTAGTTTCTTATGTAAAGAAAATACTTTTTGTTAGAAACGTCTTTACTGTTCAATTCCACAAGCTGCAATAGACGAGACATCATCAGCAACTAAATTTGTTGTAAATCGACAAGTTTTTTTTCACACGATTCATTTATTCGCTGACCTGTTGCACATACATGGAATTATAATATTAAATAACACTGATGATGCCTATTTTAGTATAGCCGTTCTCTCTATTAAGTTTTTTTTTTAAATACATATATCGTATTTAATATAAACTTTCATTTATTGAATATTGAATGGCTTACTTTTGTTACTGCTTTGAACATCTAGTTGATTGAAAGTAATGTATAGGTATATTAATGCATTCAAAGCAAAAGTTAATGGTGGCAAAATATTGCCATAAATATAAGTATTTATCTATTTCTTCTAAGCCCCTTAGGAGTTCTTATATTTAAGAAGTTTTTAAATAACAGGTGATTTTGTTTTTTACCAAACATGTTTTAATTTTTTGAAAATATGGGCAATATAATAAATAAGGAACTTAAATAAATGTATAAATAATATCGTGACAATATTTTTAGTGACTCAGACATAAAAAAACTATTATCCGCTTCACGTATTTCATTATTTAACTGATTAATAATTTGTTTCTACAAAGTGGAGTACTTGGAACTATTGTTAATTATATTTACAGAGTGGCGTAAAATTTGGGGGTACCTAATAGAGTTAAAAATTAATTAATTAAAAACATTACTTTTGTCTCTAGAAAGAATTATAGATTTTTCCGCTTCACAAAAGTCTAGTATTTAACTTTACAGGTGTCCGTAAATTCTACAAGTATCTACTTGCCAATATAGATGTACAAAATATACAGGGTGATTTTTAAACTACATTCATACATTTGGGAAATTATAATTATAAATTATATCTTATACCACGACATTATTGACTTCTAAAAAACCCCCTTCAAGTTTATATTTATTGCTGTTGGTATATTTTTGTTTAGGCATTTAATTATTTCATTTTTTATTCCATTTATTTTTTTCAATTAATAATTTAAAAGGAATAAGTTTTGCTCTACAATAATTATTTACTTACACAATTAATCCTCAATAAGTGAAAAAAAAAGTATAATCATAAAATCATAGCAGCATAGCATTTGTAATTGGAGAAAGATATAGTGTACAAAAGCTTTTTGGGGTCTATTTACTAAAATATTTATAAATATCATTTATTTATTTTGATTATACAGGTCCACAAAAAAAGTAGTGTGTGCTGGTTGTCCTATTATATTTTTTCTATGTATTTTTTCCAGATGAACACGAATCTGAAGTCAAAAAGAGGGGTCGCTCAGCAAATTTTAGAGAAAATCATATCAAAGGTTGACACAGGTCCATAAAAAAAGCCATGTGTGCTGGGAGTTAGACTATATTTTTCTTTTGTATTTTTTCCCGCTGAACACGAATTTGAAGATAAAATTGGGGGTTATACAGCAAATATCACTTAAAACCTACAAAATAGATAAAATCACTTTCCCGTAATGTATCCTGTATGATACTTTCTAAAACTGAAACAAGGAGAAATGCTGTGAATTAGTGAATATTAACTACTTTACAGCTATAAGTATACCAAATAGCTGTAAAATAGTAAATATTCACTAATTCAGAATTTATTCTCTATGATACTCTCTAAAACTGAAACAATGAGAAATGCTGTGAATTAGTGAATATTAACTATTTTACAGCTATTTGATATACTTATAGCTGTAAAGTAGTTAATATTGACTAATTCACAGCATTTCTCCTTGTTTCCGTTTTAGAGAGTAGTAGAGTTTATGAGAAATGCTGTGAAATAGTGAATATTAACTATTTTACAGCTATAAGTATACCAAATAGCTGTAAAATAGTAAATATTCACTAATTCACAGCATTTCTCATTGTTTCAGTTTTAGAGAGTATCATAGAGAATAAATTACGAGAGAGTGATTTTTATCGATTTTTTTAGGTTTTCTCTAAAATTTGCTGTACAACCCCCCATTTTGACTTCAGATTCGTGTTCAGCGGGAAAAATACATAGAAAATATATAATCGGACCCTCAGCACACACCACTTTTTTTTGTGGACCTGTGTTATTAATGGCATGTACACCTATAAATCTGATCACTTTGTATAATATACTTTTTTGAGTAAAAAGTAGTATGAATATATAATCAATATTAAGGCATATAATAAATTTTTAAAAGGAATATTTAGAAAAATTAAATTTTTAGATTTGCACATAAAAAAAATGAAGGATTGAAAATAAATTTGAGGTGACCCATAATTTTCTTTTTTTGTATTCTTCTAACCCACATCATTAGCTTAAGTAGTTAGGTACGTATAAACTTGGCAATACTGACTGAATTTAGCAAGTTGGACAACATAAACTGATCATTGATGTATTTTTCAAAGATCCGCTCCTGTTTACGTGGTTTGCAAAATAGATGCATTAGAATGCGATAGGGCACCTTGACCTCGAAGGCAATTTGTATATAAAGAATTTCTTTTAAGAGCCGGGTCTCATAGAGAGAGCGGAGATAATAGGTTAAACATCATGAAGGTTTTTGCGACTGGTGCGGTAGTGGTTGTGGTGTTGGTGGCGTGTTGCATTGGACAGGTACAGTTCATTTTTTATGATCCAGTTACAATATAATAACAAAATAAATAAATATATCAGCGTGACGGTTTTAAAACTAAGTATTTTACTTAAGTCTAAAGAAATTGCAACGTTTATTGCGGTAGTACATTTCAAAACATTACAATTTAATTTTTAATAATGCTTACATAATCGCTTTGTCTTTGAAATTTTCTATTTAATTGCCTCAGTCTCACTCATTTCAAATTTGTCTCACAAAAGTAAATGAAAATGCTGCGTTAACTCGTCCAAAGTTTTAATGATGTTAGATTTATTATTTCTCATACCTTATGAATCAAGTCTTAATTTCCAATAAAACTAGTAATTGATTTTCTAAAATTGCGTAACAAACGATTTCATATTACGGTATTTGTAAAACTAAGTACATAATAAACATTTTGTTAATAGAGTAGATATAACCTATAATATATACAAATGTAACAGCGATGTTCTAAGAAACGAGATGATTATTACTTTCACTAAAACAAACAAAACCAGAGCAGCATTTTTTTCGTCAAACGATCCCAAATGCCTCTATGATTCGTCAAATGGGACGTGAATGAAAACTAACCAGTCACGTTGGTATTAGTCGAAATTGAGGGTATTCAACTCTCAAACTTTTTCATAGCTCCTTCTGATTACTATTAATAATAATCAGAGGAAGGAAAGGGGGTGGCTTATTATTCAGGAGGCCACATTTGTGATTGCGAGTATATATTTATTATAAATATTCATTCGAATAAATGAAAATGTATGTAAAACTAAAGTTTATGAATTAAACTTCATCACTGATAGAAATGGACTTATCTTTCTCATAGCCGCAGTCTTTGACCTTTGAAGCAGTGAAAAGTCAAGAAGCATAAAAGTTTTATTTGGAAATGGTCTATTCAAATCTACAAAAGAATTGACACATAAAACTTTTTTGTCTGTCGAAATCTTTTAACCTCATGCTTGAATTGTTTTACAGGAAATCTTTATTCTTGGTTTTTCTTTTCTTTTTTTTTTTGGGACAGAAATCGTCCATTTTGAATCATAAATATATGGAACTATGGATACTATTTGGAAGTAGGTATATGATACAAGTTGCCCGAATGTGTTTCTTAAAAGTTACTACGGAGGTACATAGGCATAGGTCATAACCTAAGCAACTAAATATAATTTCATATACCTACAATTTCTGACAGTTTTATTTAGTTCAAACAATATTTAGTAGGGACGTAAAATATATTGTGTAATGATTACAGTTTTGATTGTAATAGACACTTACAACAATTAATGTTTAAAAATAATGATTTCATGTTCTGATGGAACCGCTTTCGTGATAAATTATACATTACTATTTAGCCGTATTTCTCGCCGTAGAATGATCATATTTGTGGTGCTTTTAGGTAGAGATATCTCGAAAAATAAATTACATAGATTAAAAGTAATATCAAAAATAAAATTTTTAATGTTTTGTATATCCACTTTTACTATTTAAATTTCTCTCTAAAAATAAGAATTTTTAAAAAGAGTTTGTAAGACACACATTATTTTGCTATTCTAACTCCACATTTTAACAATTGTTTTCATATATAACTATATAAATTAATGTTATAACAATATTTAGGTACATCTACAGCTAAATTTAAGAAAATACGTATTTTGAAAGATTTCTGTACTTGTTGGTTAAACCGCTTTCTGTCATTATACAGGGTGTATCTAACGAAAAAATGTAAGGAGCAATTCTCTGATGAATATTGATAGATGTCTTTGGTAGGTATCAAGGATTTTAAAAAACTTTTCTCTGAAAAGTTATACCCATTCAAAAATTAAAAATACAAATTGTTCTTCTTTATTATGTTCCATATCAAGCTAAAGAGATCAAACTTGGTGAATATTATCTGTCAATAATACTACACTTTTAAATTTTTTTTTTTTAAATTATCGAAAAAAAGTATTATAAGAAAAAATGACATAGGGGTTGATTATTTCAACCCATAAAAACACTTGGTTTGAAAAGATTGCAAAAAGTGTAGTTTCTTTGACAGGTAATGTTCACCAAGTTTGGTTTTTTTAGCTTGATATACATGTAGAATAACAAAAAACATTTTTTTTAATTATTGATCCCTATTAATTGTCATCAACGCCCCTTACATTTTTTCTGTGTCATTTTGATACACCCAGTATATTATCTGTAATCTGTATCTGTATCTTTGAATGTTTGCAGGTGACATGAGATAACATTCCTGCTATTTGCTAAGCCCTATATTATCAGTTCATAAATGTCTAAAATTATTTGTATTTGAAGGATACTATATCAAAATACGGCGCCCTTAACTTACTTATTGTAATGTAATGTGTACAGAGCAATTTGTACATATTCTAAAGACAGGTTATTAAGAAATGAAAACTCGTAAATGTCACTAACGAAATAAATGCCTTTCAACAAACATAGGTAAATAAGTCATTCCAATATTGCTTTAGAACAAAATGTAAAACTAAATATATAATTTTACGCTTTTTTAGAAAATTGCAGTCTATTTGCGCAAAATTTTAACGTGTTTACTATTTCTTAATTAAAATACCCTTTATAGTGTCATTCGAGTGAAAGCAAAGCAGTTTCTCTTTTTATTGTTGTTTGAAATCTTCAAATCTTGTTAATTAAACTTATTTAGAGACTTGCTTTTCTTCCTGTCGTACCAAAATAAGATATGTTTTCTATCTACCTAAGATTTATGGAATTTCGATGGAAAGTCATTACAACCTTGTATTAAAACAAATGTGAAACTAAACATCTCCATAGTTGTGTGGAGATGAACAATTTATGATGCAAATTTCTTTTCTCTAACGCTTTTTATAACTTCATATTATTTTTTATTCTACTTATTTTCTTCCAAAATATTTTAAAAACATTAACTACATTATTCATTTTGTGTATGGTGGGGTCAAACATTATAGGTCATAAAATCTTAAAAAAAAAGTAGTAAACTGTATTACTATGCAGATTACATTCTATATTAATATACTTTTCACTTAATTTTATTTTATTTTCACATATTTCGTAAATACATTTGTGAGATAGGTAACTTTTAAATAAAAAATGTTAAATTTTGCAGAAATCTTGAAAACTTGTGCCAAAAAAATCTTAACTACGTTTACACCTATTACCTATGCAGTATGAAGAAAATAGGCACTAAATTAAAAAATGAAATATTTGTGTGAAAAACTATTACAGTTGTAATTTAAACAAACTAGAATGCCATGTTCTAGACAAACCTATTCTTGTTTTATCATTTACCCATACGTAAACAATTGTCTGTTACTTCATTTTAAAAGAAATAAATGAATTACCTGCACTGTTAAAAGTAAATTATATTGGTGGTAAATCAAGGTTATATGATAACAAAACATTACCTACAAATATAAACTGATATTTTTTTTCTAGAAAATAACCTTTCATTGAAAAGAAAGTAAATAATAAAATTTACTTTAGTCGCAAAAAAAATGAAATAAATTATTTTGGAATAGATTTTTTTATATATTATGGACAGAAACACAATATCAGCATCCTAGTTGAAGCTACAAGACTGATGCCAGCTGAACAATGATAATTTTACCTATACAATATGTTCAGTTACTAATCGCTCAGACACTACAAACAGATTCAAAGTTGAAACTGAAGAGGATTAAATATACAGGGTGTCCCTAAAAGGTATTTACAACGCTCGCCAGATATAGTGCGGCTCAAAATAAGTCGATTTAGCTAAACTTACCTTAGTTCAAGGTTGCCCCGTTTAGGCGCTGTACGACCCTGAAGTTGCAATTTTGAAATCGTTTTCTTGTTATAAATTTAAAACGCCTTATGCAATTTTGCTAAAATTTGGTAAGTTGACACCGTTCTATAGGACAATAAACCCCGAGGGGTAAACCACTGACTCAAATTTTGTACACCATACTTCCTTTCCTTAAATAATTCCTCATACTTGATTTTAAGTCGTTATACTTCCTCGTATATCCCTATACTTCCCCGTATTTCCCTCTACTTCCACGTACTTCCCCATACTTCCTTGTACTTCTCCACACTTCCTCTTACTTCCCCCACACTTCCTCGTACTTCCCCACACTTCCTCAAACTTCCCCATACTACTCATTCATTTCCTCAATATTATACACACATATAGGTACATTCTTTTGTGGAGACATTTGTTTTCACAACACTTGCAAACTGGAAAAATGAACCATTTAAACAATAATTATTGTAAACCAAGAAAAACAAAAATATATTTATCATTATTTAAAACATAAAAACAATATATTTTGTTTATATTTATTTTTATGTTTAATGTTCCTACTGATTTGAAAATGATTATTTCCAATCAACTTTATCGGGCCGTAAAATTTATATTTTTTATTAACTACTGCAATGTTTGCTGTTTTTGGCAATAAAAATTCATCTAAATTTTGAGGCAAATTGTAATTTAAGGGTCTCTATCTACTTTTACAAACAAACAAACTTCCCTATACAATATGTTTTGTCGTAGAAAACTGCATAGTACTTGTCATCATAATTATAAATTTTAGGAAGAAAAACTAATTAATTAGAATAACGAATAGGATTGTATATTGGTAATAATTATTATTAATTATTAACAGTTTCGATATTTGTCTAAATTCATTTGTAAGAAGAATTTTTTACCAGCATTATCAGTGATTTAATAATAATAAGTACTAAGTATGGTCGCTTAGAGACTATAGGCGTATTGAACAATGTTCGGCAGTTAAAAGTTCATTATTAACCATATCGGATGTTTAGTCTGTTGTCACCTGTCACAAAGGTTTCACATGTGTTTTGGTACGATCGGCGACTTAAAAAAGTGTTATAACACGTTATGCACCGCTAAAACACGTTTCAATAGCTCTGCATCGTTTTTGATTTAATTAGCAACTCCATTCGCCGTTGTTTGTGTTTCAAATTCAATTTTGGTCAGTTGTTAATGTGCTGGGACGTCTAGGGCGCTCCTCTTCTTTAATGTTTTCATGGCTTTTTGGAAATGCTTCTACCGCTAGTAAACTCTTGTTTTGCTTATATCAGACTTATTAAAAGCAACATTTAACATTTCTAAAATATTATTGGGCGTTATTCCGTTTTTGTAGTAAAATGCAAATGAAAATTCTCTGGTTCGTTCTTTAAAAAAATACCAAAACACATGTAACCTTTAAGACAAGTGACAACAGACTAAACATCCGATATGGCTAATAATACAGAGATACTTTTTAGAAATGGTTACCAACTCAACAATGAAAATATCGAGCGAATCAGACTAATACAACCCGAGAAATTGCAATATTCCTGTTACATCTGTTGACTCATCAACTGGAATAATTTTATATCCTTCGTCGCCTGAAGAGGTATTACTGTCTAAACCATGCTTTCCTTATGTAAATGACAGCGAGTTGTAGATTACAATAGGTACCACATAGATAAATACATATAAAGGCTCGATTACATTAAGCTAATTTACTAGCTACTACCCGGTAGAAGCCGAAATTGGGGCAAAAAAAAGTGTGGGCAAAACCATGGATAGAAAGACATAACGGGTATTGCTGGTAGACGTTAAGAAATTCCACAATATTATTTGCGTTTTACTTCATTTCTCAACGCTAAAACCCAAAAAACTGTAAATAAAAAAAAACAACAAACAACAACAACGTATTGACAGTAGTACTTAGGTTTATTCGTTAGTTAGTTTGCTACTCAGCGAGTGGAAAGTTTTGTGTGTCATTACTATCGCACTAGATGCCTCGTCCGCTTCTAAACTCGTTGGCTAGTAGCCTAGTAAACTCGCCTAATGTAATTAATATACTACCTTTTTTTCATGCTAAGCGTGCAGCACACACACTCATCCAGAAGTAATATTTTTTTATTCAATTATTCGTTCCTGTAATAACAACTTTTATTCACCGTAGGAAACCAGTATTAAAAATATGTACAAATGGATATAAGTTTATGTATAAACAACTGCATTATCATCGCGCAAAATCACATTTATTCGTTACTTCCTCATGTTTAATTCTGACTTCCCCATACTTCCCCTTGTACTTCCCCACACTTCCTCTTTACTTCCCGTACTTCCTTTACTTCCCCGTACTTCCCTGTTACTTCCCTCGTTGTGTACACCTACTTCCCCAGTGGTTTACCCTCGATAAACCCCATATCAAAATTATGAGTGATACCATTCCATTGGCGTGGAATTTGGGATTTTTAGTAATTACAACTTCGATAATTCTACGTCAATAGAAGAAAAGATTTTTCAGTATAAAATTTATATTAAGTAAATTATTTACTACAAAACAGGTAATCTTAATAAGACTCGATTACTCTCGTGGTTTATTCGAAATTTGTAATTTTAATCATTGGCAGCAATTTTGATATAAAAATTAAATTAGGAAAAAATTATTCACAATTATTGTTCTTGATATTCTTGAAATAAAAATTAGACTTTTTAATAAACACACTTATCCGTTTCCGCGCATTCCATATGGTTTTTTCACAGGTACTTGCCTTTATGCAAATAATTTTGATTGTTCGTTGGTTGGTTGGTTGGTTGGTAAATAAAACTGACATTTAAGACACATAAATTATTACTAAGATTGAAAATTTTGACGTTTACTTAATAATTTGAATTAAATTTTCATTTTTCATGGACATACAATACACCAGAGCAGAATATATCGATATGTTATTAGTTTTTGGAAATCTTTCAGCGTATATTCTAACACTCTCGACCATATCCTTCTCAATATCCATAGAACGGTGTCAACTTACCAAATTTTAGCAAAATCGCATAAGGCGTTTTAAATTTATAACAAAAAAACGATTTCAAAATTGCAACTTCAGGGTCGTATTGCGCCTAAACGAGGCAACTTTGAACTAGGGACACCCTGTATATAAAAAGGGCCACCGTTGTCCGCGGAGTTGTTCCTACCATAGCAACATTAGTAGCAACAATAGAAACCGAAATTAGTATAACGGGCGACAACGCAAAAGTGGAAACACGCTGTAACTTTTTTATGACTGCTGATAAAAATTTGAAATTGGGTGGGTTTATACTAGATGGTGCCATGAATTATTTGAGGACATTTCGGATTTTATGACATTTCCGGTTTGACAGGAAATGACCGTAAATTTATGTTTTTAAATGGCACACCCTGTATTTTTTGACATTTTTGGAATCAGCGGATTATTTTACGTATGGTAGGACTAATTTTCTAACACATTTTCTGGATGTAAGTAATTTTTTTTTAATTATTAAAAATAAAACTAGAAGGCCGCGACTGACAGAAATTGTTTTCTTTTTTGATGGATTTTAAAAATTGTTGTAGGCACCACAGAATTCAGAAAAAAATTCTTTATTAAAAAATCAATAGAGCCCACCCTCTTTACATTTGAAAAAAATGAGTACCTACTTAAGGAAATACAATAAATCGAAATGTTTAGTGGTAATAACTAAAAAAAATGTACAAAAATATTCAAATTTAGAATTTTAACAATAATTACAAACAAAAAAGAAAAACTGAAAATATCGATTTTAGACAATGCCATCTAGCGTCATTATTTTCTACAGAAAGAGTAGAAGTTTGGTAAAGGGGGATAAAACTACAAGAAAAATCGATTTCCGTTAAAGGAAAATTTCTTCGACCACTGTGCATAACTCAAGCTAATGGCCGTAGAAATTTTCTCTCGACGAAAATATATTTCTCGTATATTCCCCTCCGTACCAAATATCAGGTCTTTGATTTAGAAATAACGACGCCAGATGGCATTTTCTAAAATCGCTATATCCAGTAGATTCTTAATTATTTAATTCTCATTGAATGCAGGAATAAGACAGAACTCAACAGGAAGTTTGATATTTAAAATATGCTTATTGTCATCATCCAATCCACAGTAAGTAAGACTGAGTCTGAATTTAAAGAAATTGGTAACGTCAAAAATATTCCAAAACCTGGAAATCCAAATGTTACTATAGATGGCAAGCTGAACATTTTGTTAAGTATGGAAGACAATTTTCATAATGCGTGCCAATTGGTTGCATTAGAAGCTAATGTTAGTCAGTCAACTGTGCTACGTATCCTGAGGAAGGAAATATATTATCCCTACAAAATTAAACTCATGCAGGAACTTAACAAAGGCGATCCAGACTATCTGCTACATAATATTTCTAAAATTATGATGGATTTGTGGTAATCAAATCGACGTTTGCACCAGATGACACTTTTATTTGATGCGAACGCGCGCTTTATCTCAATAGCACAGTAAACCGTCAAAATTGTAGGTATTTGGAGGCATATAAATTCTCACTGGAGGGTTGAGGCTCATATTCAACCCCTACAGAATTTAAATTTGTAGACTGGAATAGTTAATAACAGAATAGTAGGCCCGTTGTTCTTTGAAATTACTTTCACATTAGAAAGATATAAGTAGTATTTGAAAAATAAGTTTCAGCGCTTGCAAATTTTCTGGAGAATTACTTTTTTAGGAAATGGATAGGCATAGAATAAGTCATGAAATCCGCAAATCTTACACTTTTTGATTTTTTTGCAATGCACAGAATTTAACCGGAATAAATAAATAAAAATTTACAAGAATAATTTCTACACATGCATGCGTATTATCAAAAAGTCAGTGTCTACATTAATTTAGTTGTAGAGTTATTGAAATATATATTTGCTTGCTATGTTTGGCATTTTTGTTTTTTTAATGACATCCTTTTTTCATTTGAAAACTATTTTTAGATGAGATTTATATGAACATAGGTCCGATTTGTCTTTGTTTAGAAAATAAAAGCATTTAAATAGAATTTCATATTTCAATCAAAGTAGCCTGATAAATAAAAATGATGGTTGCTATAATAATTTTTAATTGTGTTTAAAGTTGAAACATTAGTTAACCTTTATTAACCAAATTAACAATTCTTAAGACTATAAAAATCGTTCAAAATGTCCACCTTCGACTCGAATGCAAGTCTCACATGGGCAAACTAAAGATTGCGTTACTCGACGGATCAGATTTGGATATTTTTTTATCTGGTTAGCTGCAGCCTGAACTCTGAAATAATTGCTAACGGGTAGTGATTTCAACATGGTCGACAAGGTGCTTCATATGTTCTCAAATAAAAGTCCAATGGATTTAGATGTGGGGAACGCAGTGGCCATGCTATTGGATCTTGATGACATATCCATTTACTTGGAAAATGATCATTTAACCAAGCAGTTACTTTTCTCCCTCTATGTGGTGATGCACCATCGTGCTGTTACCACATATTTTGAATAATATTAAGCACTACGTCATCAATGAAATTAAAAAGGTTGTTTTCCAAAAAAGTTCTATAAAAATTATTGTTGAAAATGCCCAACCTCAAACACCAAAAACGTTCCTGAAATCGTCTTATCGGGGATTCTCAGAAAAATAACATGCCAATTTTTAGTAGGTTTGTGTTGGCGCCACTGTTATGTTAACCGTATCTTTAATTTTACATTAAGCTCACAATTATTCCTAAAGAATGACTTAAAGATGAGAAACAAGTGTCTGAATAAATAATTCAGCAGTTCAGATAAATAATTTTGTATTGATGAAGACACATCTTTAACTTTTACAGATTTATGATTTTTTTTCAAAGTTGTTTGTCTAAGAAACTCCTCAATTATTTATTGACTTTGTAACGCCCAGCTAATAATATTTTCGTTATGATTATTATGTATGCCGTCCCTAGTAAAACAAGCTTCATCAGACCATACGGCAAGCGAAATGAATATATCGATTTGTGCATATTATTGAAGTAATAAACGGCAAAATTTTAATTGCTGAGGAGCATATCCAGTATGTAGCGCTTATACATTTTGGCGATGAAACGGATATATCATTTCTCCATACAAAATTCGGTGATAAATGAAAATCATTTGCTTAACGACGAACACTAATTGAAGAGTGGTCAATGCCAGCATCTATTGTATCTTCTTCATTTTGTACAGTCACTTCAGTAGCAAGAATTACCTTATTTGGAGCGGGATTATTCTGGAAATCTACGAAATGGTGCACTAAAGATTGTAGGCAGGCTGATGCTTAATTGGGCATCTTCCTCGGTATTCTCTTGTCTGGCGTTCCTATTGGAATATCTGCATACTCTTCAGTTGTAATAAGTAAATATATTTTTATTTAGCACTTTAACGCTAAGTGTCAAGTAAATAAAACAAATGACACAAATAATAATTATTGTTATAGCGACTATCATTATTATTTATCAGGCTACTTTGAAATATGAAATTATATTCTATAATGCTTGTAATTTGTAAACAAATAAGAATCAGACCTATGTACATACTAGAAAAAAATGACATTAACCCGTCTACCACCTGCAAAATACTGCCATAGAGCTTGTAGAGTATCCTGTATAAATAAAAACCCACATAAGTATATAAAGGGGAGTTCAACACTGTTTGATGAAAGTAAACACGCTCCTCTTGTTAACAAGCACTCGATTGCCTAGGGAATGATTATTTACCCCTTCTGAATATACCTGCTACCTTTCAGACAACATTTTTGTTTGAATAAAATATGTCTATTGTTGCTAAAAATGTTCCAGTGGGGCACTTCACCGACTAAACACGTACGCTCACGTTTGTTAATAATTAATTAATTTTTGTGGAGTTTGTAGTCTGTCCATAAAAGCATTCCATTTCATTGTTGTGCGGATTCGTTGCCGATTAATAAGGATGGAATTACTAAAACCTGAAATTAATTAGGTACACTCGAAACAAAAGTTCATTATCACGGATCCCTGCTTGATTGTTTCGGTGATGTTTCATTGTCGGTGGGGAATAACGAGGTTGCCTTTTATTTACACGTACGTATATGATTCCTGCAGTCCTATATTTTAACTTTAGTGCTCTTTCAATGTCTATTCGTGATACTGTAAATATATCGTTAACGATATTTTTATGATTTTTGCGGACGTTTTGACATCCAATTTGTTAGAAGGTTTTGCGTTTGCAGTTAATATTGCCATAAAAATTAACAACCGAGAATCATTCACAATAGACCAATGCCGTCTAACTATACAGGGTGAGTCAGAAAGAATGGGTAAACACTAAGCTGGAGATACTAGACACCAAAATATTATGTGTGATCTCATCATGCCTTATATGAATGTCGCGTGTTTAGGAAGTTTAAATTTTTCTCTGAAATTTCTCAATAATTGCACGAATAATAAATAATATGCACGCAAAATACGCTAATATAAATTGAAATAAAATTTTGACACAAGCCTACTAACGAAAGAAAAAGCAATATCAGCATCTGAAAGAAAATCTTCACAAAATACAGTGAAACTTGTTAAATGCAAATAACTCAGAAACCGATAAAGTTAGGCGACTTAAACATAAGTACAGTTTTTATGTAGAATTGACCGTTATTTTAAATTTTTTATTTTTTTCGAGCAAAGCTCAACAGATAAAAACTATGTTTTGATTTACTTAAATAATACGGTGAAACTAGCGAAATAAGGTTCAAATTCGTAATTTTCACACTTAAAAAACCTCACATTACCAAGTTTCAGAGTCATGCTATCAAAACTCTCAATTATTGAGAAATTTCAGAATAAAATTTAAACTTTGAACACCCTGTATTTCTTAAACCAGCGGCATTTGTATAAGACGTAACGACCTCAAACATAATATTTTGGTGTCAAATACCTTCAGCTTGGTGTTGAACATTCTTTCTGACTCACCCTTTTTATTGTACTTTTATTTTTATCATAAAAGTGTAGAAAAACCTTGAAACTGATAATATACAGGGTATCCCCGGATAGGTGAAATGACTGGTAAAAGTAAAATAATTTTGTTTTTGAAAAATGGTCTCCTGGGATTCAGCTCTACTTGTTTAAAAAACAAAATCTGCCATAATTTCTAATCCATAAAATTCAGTATGCCTTGGAAACTAGAAAAAAACTGATTTTTTTCACTAGTAAAGTACTGGTTCTGTATAAGATACGATAAAATGTTATGAAGACAAGTTTCTCAAAATGAACAAATGAGTACGTGTGAAAAATTTCAATCTCCTAAATCTACTTTTATTTTTGCTCGATTTTCATTTTTGTTTTGCTACTAAATTACCATTTGTGTATGAAATAAGACAAAATGTTATTAAGACAAGTTTCTCAAGATGAAAAATTGAGTACCTACGTATTCAAAATTGTAGTGTCCTATTCCTACTTTAAGAAAAATCTGAAATGGAGCAAAAAAATCAAAGTAGGCTTATGATACTGAAATTTTGCACATATACTCAGTTTTTATTCTGAGAAACTTTTCTTAATAACATTTTGCCGCATCTCATACAGAAACGGCACTCATAGTAGGCTTAGGGCATTCAAATTTCGCATATATACACAGTTTTTCACTCTGAGAAACTTTTATTAATAACATTTTGTTGTAACTCATACAAAAGAGCACATATAAAAAAATCATTTTTTTTTTCATATTTCCAAGGAATTCTGGATTTTATGGTTTGAAATCATGGCAGATTTTGTTTTTTAAATAAGCAGAACTGAATCCCAGAAAGTCATTTTTCAACATCAAAGTTGTCTCTTACAAGAGTCGTTCACCTATCCGGGGGCAACCTGCATAATATAGAATTCGTTCACTAAATAGATAAAAATATTGATATTGTTATTGAAAAGCAAAACTTTTCTTTATTTCTATTAAAAAGTTTTTACTTTATGTTAGAAAGTTATAGACCTGAGAAAGTATTAAAAAGTCTCATACTTGATACTTCTTAAGGAACAAAAGTTGTACTAAGGTAAGTTAAATCACCTTATTTTCGTCCAAGGAAGGTAGCCTTAAAGTATGGCTCACTGTTTAATGAATACCCGAGATTGTTGAATATCTAGCTCTAAAATGGTGCATCTTAGCGTTTTTTTAAATTAATAGAATTCTCTTTCCAAATAACTAATTATTTCCTAAAAATCTCCCCGCCTAAAAAATATCTGAAAGGAAAAATATAGTGGCACAGGCGCTCATAACACTATGTATATTTCATACAAAAGAAATCAAATTTGAATACGAGTACCCAAGAAATAAGTAAATTTGCGTAAAAAAATGAAATAAAAAAACTACCTATTTTCTCGATCCTATAACTTCTTAAGGAAGTAAGATAGTAGGTAGGCTGATTTAAATCATCGTATTTTCATTCAAGAAAGCTAACCTTAAAGTATAGCCCATTCTTTAATAAACACCCTATATAACTCATACGTGAAATTAAAGCTTCTCTCATGAACTATTCGACAACTTAAATAAAATATCATTAAAGATCATATATTTGTATAACTTTTTTTAACATTTTGTTCGGCCTTGCAAATATTTATATTTGTAGATATTTATACTTTATACTACTACTTTAATTGGTGCAATATCTTAAAAAATGCATGATGCTAGGTGTTTGGCTTGTAGTAGTGTTAAACTAAACGAACATCATTTTATTATACCTGTACCTACTCATATAATGTGTAAATATAAATCAATGAGAAACATAAAACAAGTAAAATTAACTATAAACTTTTAACTGATTTTACCGAAATAGTTAGGCTTTATTTAAGTTAGTTTATAGTGATGAAATTCGAATTCGGAATGAAGTACTACAAAAAATTCAAGAGTCTGGTAACATAGACCATTAATAATATAACAGTAGTTACTGCTCAATGCTTAGATATACCTACATAGTGAAGGTATTTTCTTCAGAGTTCAAAGCCAAATTAAATAATCTTTGAGAAAGCCCATTCGTGTCAATAGTAGACTTAAATCAGTTATTAATTTGTTTTTGTTGTTATGTTCATAAACCTGATGATTCACTGATCGATTTAAGTTTTATGAAATCTAAAATTAAATTGCATTAACCTCGAAAGAGAGTCCATAGAAGAGTATATTTTTTAATAGTTTCTCAGACCTAAATGTTATAAATAAAAAAACTACAGGGTGATTGCATCCAGCAATGTGTCTGTAACTAGCGCCATCTATAAGGAATCTAAAAATTGTTATAAAATTCAGATTTCTTGTCCTAAAAAACATAATGGTATCAATTTCAGCTTCAATAAGCTTAACTGATTTCAATTTATTACATGTTTGGCAAAATCTTGTTACTTTGATGTCTACAAACTACAGTTTCTTTATGACCCATTCAATACTGGACGCCCTGTATAACAAAATGATGCTTTAAAAAGTTCAAAACTTCTTTACCGTCAACACATTTTAAGTACAGAACAGCAGTTTTGAAAATTATTTTGTAAGATTCGTTTTAAATTATGAAATTTACACTTGACCCTAGTATTGCTATAGAGTGGATTATTTAAGTTTTTATAAGAGAAAATAATATATATAAAAAAGAAAATTGTTACGCTAATTGTTAAACCTTTAAATAATACAATATGGTTTATTCCTGGTAGCAATTTTTCGCTTTTTTCTCAAAAGATCAAGAAAACTCTTTAAATGGAATTCCTTCAAACTGAAAAATAATATGCCATAAATTGACTGAATTGGTCGTGCTACGGATTGGTTTCACTCCCCTATATAAAGCTATATATTTTGCGTTAGTGGCCTAAAAACTGAACCCCATTCAACGCAATCGATCCTCAATTATATCCTCTAAAGCCGTTTTAGCAAGTACAATCCATTAAAAATTGGCACTGGTGAATGGCGAATGTAACATGTAGCACTTTTACCATAATGTGCTTGCAAATTGATATGTAGTATTACATTGTTAAAATGTCTCAGTTCAATAAGACACTTCTCATAAAATGCAAAACGGCCTCGATATGCAAGCAATGCTAAGCAATAATTTCAAGTTACTTATTTCCTGCACAGTATGATTTCCAAACTGTCAATTTGACGCAAAATATCTTACATGTCTTGGCATAGTTTCATTGAGCCTTGTATGGTACAAAAGAAATAAAATACCATTAAATGTAAAGACCTTCAAAACTTTTAATAAATGGTTGGAAATTTTTTCAAAATAAAAGTTTTATTATTTGTTTTCTTATTCACTCGGCAATGTTGACATTATTAGAGGACTCCAATAAATGTATTTATCCACGACTATTGTATAATTATACATCTATTTCCTGGATCTTATTAATATCCATTGATCACGGCAGTGATTAATGAGTCATTAATCACTACTGTCAGATGCTTCCTTGATTTAGCTATAATATTATATTGTTCTGTTACAGACAATCGGTTTTTAAAATTTTATCGTGTAAACCACTAAATATTTTCAATTCAGTGCTGTACATATAAAAAAAATTAAAAAGTGACCAGATTCGAACCAGGGACCCGCGGTTGGAAGGGAAGGAGCATCTACACTGAGTCATCAGCGACTTCGTTCGTGCGTGTCGTAAAATAATAGTGTTTCTTAAAATGTGTATGTAATATAACAACATTTTCCAACAAAACAAAAACTTCAACAAAAATATTTAGTAGTCGTGGATAAAGTATAGGGTTCTACTCCCGTATAATGGCTATTATCCACTCGGTGATTTAGGCCTTAGGCCACTGGCCACTGAATAATACCCATCCTAAAACGCTCGTTGAATAATATACTGTTATTTTACATTCTTCTCAGATACCTACTATATTATAAAACAATTAAATTGAGACGTAAATGCATTAATACAAATAAACATTTCCCTTTATATACAGGGTGGTCCCAATTTATTCTGCAGGACTTTAAGGGGATATTCTACGTCCAAAGACAAATCGAAAATAACATATACACTAAATTTGTTATTATTATACTACCATAATTTATTATACAGTATGTAGGAATAATGTTGCGGCGCATTTGAAGGTGTCCTTTGTCAAAAATAAAGAAAATAACCAGAGTAACATTTTCTTCACACAAGTTAAATAGTTACGTACTTAAAAATAGTCTAATATACAAACAACAATATTTACAGTCTATTTCAGTATAATAGTTACGGAATATTTGTAAAATGTTACCAGTGTCGTCAGAATTATGGGTCGTTTATCTCATCGAAAATATTTTGCTATTGCGTCTGTTGATTTTTTTTGCCATGGACAGTTTAAGTCTGTGTCTTGAATAAATTGTTTCATGAAAAAAATATTGTCAAGAATATTTATATAACGTTAGTAAAAATATGCTACAAATTGTTTCAAACGTTATATGAAAATTAATTACACTTTGAATGACATGGATAATTCTGAAAACTATGTATTGTAATTACAACGAGACAATGTCTGTACCTGTTTTCAAAATTATCTTCCGGTCGGGAGTAGGTATCAGCTCTTTTAATTAAGGGCGTATTTGGTTCTTTCCACTGATCACCAGAAAAGAGTTACAATTAGTTCAAAACTTAAAGGTGGTGATATAATATAATTACTGATCCCAACATACGTATAATTATGTATGCAGACGATACCACCATTAGTATTGCAACTAAGTCTTTGGACGAGCTTCAAATGAAAACCAGCAGTTTATTAACATGTTTTTATGATTGGTATCATACTAATAAACTGGTGATAAATACGGAAAAACCAAGTATATGATGTTTTATTTATTTATTTTTTTATTTAAACGTTAGTGTTATTACACAAAGTGCTTACACATGTCAAAAACAAGGAAGTTATATTCCACTAAGTACTCTAAAAATGTATATACGGACAATGATATAAATACAAAATCAATGACAAAATAAATTAACATAAATAAGATATAAATACAATATAAAAGTTATACAATAAACAAAATAAAATAAGATATAAATATGTATAATAATATAAATAAAAGAACAATAAATTAAATATGGCTAAAATCACATGTTAAAAACTGGTCAATATTATAAAAGGCATTTAATAATAGAAACTTTTATTTTGTTTTTAAATTAATGATCTATAATTTAGATTTCTGATGTGCACCGGAATAACATTAAAAAGACGAATACCAATATAACCTGTTCCGGTTCTAGTTTTACTTAACCTTAAATACAAAAGGCGCAAACCAAGTGACATTAATATAGTAATGAGAGACTGTATTCTGCAAAAACAGAACATATTAAATTTTAGGGTTTACATCTGGACGAAAATTTGAGTTGGAATAACCACATTGTATAACATTGTGTAACCATGTCGTATCAAAACTGAATCCTGCATATTATGCTCTGAGAAACCTTATTCATATAATGTCTCGCAAATATTTATTAAATGTATATTATGCATTGGCTTATTCCCACTTAAAATTCTTAATAATTTTTTGGGTCCACGCTACCAATTCGATCGATTCGTGTAGGCCAACGTTTAAAGAGAACAAAATATTAACTTTTTACACCTTGCTAATTTTTGAATCAGCATTTTTTATAAAAAAAATATTAATGAAATAATACGTAACTGTGATGTTCATTATTACAATACACGTTCGACAATGGATATTATAGAAGTAATTTAAATTTAGCTTTGTCCGCAAAAAGCGCACACAATTTTGTAGTAGAGTATATAATAGTTTGCCTAAAGACATTAAAGAAATTGAAAGTTATAAGCCTTTTAGGAAATCACTTCACCTGTTCCTCTCTACAAACGGTTTTTATAGTATAAAAGAATACTTTGATTTTGTAAAATAATATCGTAGTTTTGTAATTTAGTTATATAGCTAACTTAAGTAATTTTATAAAGAAATTTGTTCAGTGTTTGGTTAAGCTGTTATTTATATTATGTGTTACTTACTTTTTATGTTTTTTTTTAAATCTATATGTATGTATCATTTATTATATGACGTTCACAACCTGTATATGGCTTATGTGAATAAATGGAAATGGATATCTACGGTTAATAATGAAGTACTGTTCTACAGCTGTGCTTTATGTTTTTGCCAAAGTTCTCGTAATGTATCCGTATAACAGTATTTATTCTTGTATAAGACCTCGACATTCAATTGCTTAAGCTGGATTTTTAACCAGTAAATCTGTTTTGCTAATTTTCTCTAAATTATATAGCAAGGTACGTGTGCTCTATTTCGATATAACTTACTTTGTTATTTATAATTAACATTCATATTATAAGGAAATAACTACTTGAGGGAGAGAGGGAGGGAGATTGCTCAGTATTGAATTACACTCCAATATCTAGTAAACAATTTCGATTTTTCGTCAGTAGACCCACTAAATATATACTGAATTTACTTGTTCTCATAGACACAACCATAGATCTTATTTTAAAGTGATTTGCAGCCAAAACAGTTGGAATTTATTGAAGGCAGTGACTATTTAATACATCTTGGGTTACTCTTATCTACACTTTACTATGTTATATTAAGAGAAAGAAATATGAGACTCTTGCTGTTGCTGTCTTTATAAATAATATCTGCCCCATTATACAAACATGGTTCGGTTAAATTGGTAAACTTAAATTTTTATTAGATTTCTTCCTACAGCAGTTGAAACGGCTTTAAACTATCAGAAATATTCGACCAGCTAAGTTGAGAGCCAGTTACCAGTGAATTTAACGCAATAAGTAGTTGGGCGGATCTTTCTGATAGTTTCAAACCGTTTCCAATTGTTGAGGAATAAATCTGTTGATGACATGCATGCATTTAAGAAATTGATAATGTTTCATACTTATGAGCTTGTAGAATAATTTGAAAGATATTGAAATTTGATGTATGGAAAACCGGTTTAAGCTCAACGTTTTTAAATATAAAGTGGTTACATACTCTAGAATGATGATTACCATTTGCGTTTGTTGTTAATATTAATAATATAAATATAATAATATTCGTATTAATAAATAACAATAATTAGTGATATTAAATATGTTAAATTAAAACTCGAATATTGATCATTGATCTGAAGCCTTTATTGTCAAATACACTCTGATAGTCCGAATAATTTACTGGATATTATTAGCTTTTAAGTCTACTACTGCGGATTTTGATCACTCGAAATCTGGAAATGATGCCAATCGGTAAAGTTCCTTTATCATCTAATTCATAATAAAGTTTGTAAAGATTGTCAAACTTGCTTTAACGACTTTCCACCGAATTTCTTGATTTCAAGTAATAAGGTGAGATATTGAATTTATTATTAACACCTTATATTTTATGATATATTTCCAATCGATACAATAGTATAAATGTTATTCATAAGTAGTTAAATTAAATGTTCCGCATTCCCTCTTATATGTTCCGTCTTTCCTCTTTGTTAGCTTCTTTTTTATTTTAGGTTAAGTATATAGTACGTTTGTTTTTAATTTTCAAACAATATTGGAGCAAAATTAAACACGATTTGTAGGTGGATTAATATGTGCTACATTGCGCAAATTCTGGAATTTATAATTGTGGGGAGGGTAGTTTAAGAGGTTACAGAAAGTAGGCCCCATTGGACCCCTTATACTTCCTCCCATTAGAAGATCAATCCACTTGAGCCGCTAACTAGCTTAATAAAGAGAAGTGGTGACGTTGCTCTTTGTTATCTTTCTAATGTAGACCATAGAAGGCCATCGTTCTCCCGACACGGATTCTCTTATTGACGAAATGACAGGGCACTCACATAGTGCATGGAGTACTGTTTCGTCTTCCTGTTCACAACCCCTAAAAAGAGGTATTTCACACTGTCACCAGGCGAAGATTCGTCCTACACATGTCCAGATACTTTTTCGTTGTATTACAGAGGTACTTTAGGAACTTCTTAACAAAATGACAGCTATTTCCCTAAATATTTTGTGGGTGTCCTTCTTAGTAATTCCAACAAAATCTAACGATGGAAAGTATACTGGAGAGACCAGGTCCTAAAATATTGAGACCCAATGCACTTCCGGATAGCTTGTCAGCAGCTACTTTATTGCTATTGCACCGTCCGTATCCCTTCACCCAGTGCCTGATGACATTCCCATGCTCATCTTATGATTATGTAAGATCAGTAGTGATTGTCTACTATCTGTGTAGATTCTGATGGTTTTGTCCATTGTATGTCTACGGACAATTTTTTTGGCGACTATGGTTATATCTGCTAATTTCGTTTATACCACGGTAGCATGCCTATCCATTACCCCCTCATATTGGATGTGTAGGGATCAGGACTAGATCCCATTTCCTGCACCTTCCTTCCTTTTTGTGCCGACTGTGAAGATGTTGATTACATTCTCACTGGCGGTCTCATTCATGATAAGTACCTTGTAGAGTCTGTCAAATGCGAACTTGGGAGAAATACTGTCAGTGTTTGCCCGTAGACATCTTCCTGACGACCCCATTCCACAGGCGACTCCTAACTTCTCTACATTGCGCGGATTTTTATACCATTATTTTTTCACGATAAATGTGTACAATAAACATTTAGAAGACCACAAATAACGTAGCAAATATTTACTTACATACTCAGATCATATAGGTAACAATTATGTTCTTGCAAATATGAGAAATGCATGCAAGTTTCATTATTTCTGAGTTTTTTTCTCTGATGGATACTAATAAATAAATGTTCTGAAACCACTTTGTAATTTCCCCTAATAAAGTGTATTATTCTTGCAGACGTACACGGAAGAAGAACGAGAAAGGATCAGGAAAAATCGCGATGACTGTATTACAGAAACCAAAGTAGACGCCAACCTCATTACCAGAGCAGACGCTGGCGATTTTGTCGACGACGACAAACTGAAATGCTTCACCAAGTGCTTCTATCAAAAAGCAGGTTTTGTCACTGAAAACGGGGAACTTTTACTGGATGTGATCAAGGCGAAGATCCCAGCTAGTGTAGATAAAGAAAGAGCTGTCAAAGTCGTGGAAGATTGCAAGCAGACCGGAAAAGATGCCTGTGAGACTGTGTATTTGATACACAAATGCTATTTCGAGTACACGCAACGTAACAATCTGAATAAGACGCCGGAGAAGGCTGAGGAAGAGGAGAAACAGGCCCAAAGTGAAACACAGACAGAAGCTCAAAAGGAAACCGCCACGGAAAGCAAGGCTTAAATGTAGTTTAGGAACGTGTACGCTTTCTAGTACTTGTAAGAGATTTTCCTCATGTAAAAAAATACATTGCTGATAGTATAAAGACCGAATTTATATTAATTAATAATCTAAACTAAATGCTTTACATAAAAATTATGATATTAAGTGGCAGGCATAGATTTATTTATAAATTTATTTAACTTACAGTTTTATATAAAAATTGTACTTTATAGTTTGCTAAGGTCTAGACAAAACCAATATAAAAATATTGTGACTTTAACCTTAGTTTTTAAAAACATTGCTTAATAGAAATTGCAAAATATTGATCATGTCCATATTTATTATATTAAAGAAAAGTTTATGAGGATGTTACCAAACATTAAAAAATAATAAAATATGAAACTAGCTGTTGTACATATACGTATTCTTTATATTGATATAACCAAATACCATTTTAGTATTACACACATACTTAATTTAATTTTGTTTTAGAAATTTTCATTTAATATATAATTATAAAATATCGAAGTATTCTTTTATTTAAAACAGATATAAAATTATGCCACAACTAGAATAGCAATTACACTGATATAATTTATTTTATGACCAAATTTATAAACAAAATTAAAAATAATGCTTTTTAACTTTAGGTAGCAGAAATTTTGAAATGAAAATTATTCTGTTTAATGTTTTGCGAAAGGAAACGAAAAATTGAAAAGTAAAGTAGTTATATCAGTTTGATAAATTGTTTCTATTTTAGCACTGAAAAGCAATTGTTCTATTTAAACAGTCAGTTGAAGCAATTCTATAAATGCAGAAATAAGTTAGATCCCATTACTATGACAGGTTTCAATCTGTCTAATACTGAGTACTAATATACAGGATGATTTTGATCGAGTCGAGTATTAATTTTAACTGATGCCAGTAGGAATTAAAATAAATCATTTTATAAAATATTACCCTAATAAACTAAGTACTACACAAAACTACTATCTAATACTGAGTACTAATATACAGGATGATTTTGATCGAGTCGAGTATTAATTTTAACTGATGCCAGTAGGAATTAAAATAAATCATTTTATAAAATATTACCCTAATAAATGTTTTTTAATAACCGAGATAAATGAGTCTAAAGTTATTGCAAATATTGAAGCCTACTCTGTGTAATCTTAACCTACCCTAATAAGTCAAGAAAATATTTTACAATACGACATCGATAAGCAACATGTGATAAGTTGCGCGCAGTCATTTGTGAATTCATCTTACAACCTTAACCTTACATAACAACGTAACACGTACGTAAACTAATCGTAGCATTTTTATTATTTTAGGTTTTTATTGTGTCTGCGTAGTATTATTTTGTGTTACACGTAATTTGCTGACACAGTGATATAACAATGGCCTCAAATGTATTGATAATAATACCATTGTATGTGGATATGTTACTAGTTATTAGTGTAACAGAGAGTGTAATCAAAATCGGCTGTCTCTGTTCCATTGTGCACAGAAAATTTGCTTATAAATATAAATCTCGAGCAACATTCACTGTGAGCGTACAGATGATTATTTATGATTTTTTGTAGACGTGTACTAACTACTCCACTTTCAAAACATAAAAGTATTTTTTTTAAGTTTTATTAACCCTCCGTTAGTCGCGTATGTATCTGACAGATACATTGTTAATATTTATGAACATTTCTCAAAAACTACTAATTCTAGAGTTCTATAATTGGCAATAATTCTCCGGTGACATATTTTAAATAGTTTTATAGTATTATAAAACTTAGATCTTTCCTGGAAATTTTATTAATTAGGTAAAACTGGGCATGCATTGGGATATGTACTTACTAGATACTATGCGCCCATTCTTGTTACAGTCGATCGGCGACAGTTACCTCGTAGTATTGATTATTTTGGGCAATAAAAACAAATTTTGTAGACGGCGAGACTATCTAAAAAATTGGGTCTAATATTATTGAATCAACAGCTACATAGAAGAGCTCAAATGACAAATTTGCCATGAGAAATCACAAGTATGTTGCAGAAATACAGGCAGCCTGAAACACTACACGATGAAAATGAAACTTCAGCGGCAGCTGGCATATCAGGAGCCACAAAAGAAAAAGATATCAGCCATGCTACCTAGAAAAAAGAATTCACTTTAGGGATATAAATGTCAAAACTGAGATGTGCATTTATGTTTAAAATTACACGGAAAAACAATATGCGACAAGTGTCTGAATTCAGAGGTAGAGAAATATGATTCTTCTTCTGAATAATTTTGTATAATTTAAACGCATGTTTGTTTATGTCGTGTAAATAAAAAAATAAATTTGAAATTTTATATTTCAATTGCTATAAAAAGTTCCAGCTCAAGTCAGAAATTTGTATTAGATTTATATATACCATTAGTCGCTTCAGTGTATTTTTTTATTAAAATTGTTATAATTTATACTAAATACGTGTTTTACTGTAAACGATAAACAATATTTTAATGATTTTACAACCCTCAGAATGTATATTTTCACTAAAAACATTAAATTGTTTTAATGTATCTGTGAGGTACAACGCGACTATCCATGTAATGAGTACCCACGCGCCTAACGGAGTGTTAATAGGGATATCCAAATATGCAAGTGAAAATATTAAAAATATGTACATAAACATGCACAGAACTTGAACAGTGAAAATATGAGCAAAATATTGAAAATATACAAATAAAATGTTTCTCGAAAAATCAGATTTGTCATTTCACTAAACACTAGAAACAACTAGGTAGTCCAAATGCGTATATTGGGCACAGTTTTCGACGATCTTCAATCTCCCTTTTAGCCGATTGTAGGGCATATCTTTTGAATACAAAAAGATATGGTCGCTAGAAGCGAGTGAACGTCTGTACATTCCAGACGAAAGCAGGAATATTTCCTTGGAAACCAAAAATATTTCTTCAACATTCAAAGTTACTTCATCAACATCTAAAAATCGTTAGACATCTGGTATTAATGTATTTAATTGTAAAGATTTTACTGTCAATGTATTGTATAAATGAGTTTTCATATAATCCTATGTATTTTATTTATTTAATAAATGCCTAACTTGTGTCTAATATAATTTACTGTTATTGTCGCACTAAATGTGTTAACAAATTTAAAAAAGCACATGTGGGATAATGTAAGTCATTATGACATTCGAAACAGTGTCAAATCATAGTCATTATGTGTGTTGCAGACAAAAGTTAATTCCAACAAGGAAAATATGAAATAGTGCTGCTAGGCAACACACATTACGGTATCAGTTACTGTAATGTTCAATTTCACGAAGAACAGTATGAAGTAATAGTTATTTACGTTAGAAATTCCTGACTCGGCTCCTTCGTCGCCTCGTCCGTAAACATCTAGACTTGTACTTTAATATACCATTTCCCGGCCTTGTAACGTACAACGTTTTATTTCATACTGTGTTGTATTAAAAATTAAATTTTAATGTTTTATTTTACATAACCTGCCTGTATGTAGGTGTTAGCGTGGTTTCGATTCTTGTTTTATCGCATAGCTTTTGATTTAGCTTAGTGATGTAAAAACAAAAATAACAAATTTGACAGTTTGTCATCCCGTGCGCATTTTGTGATAATTTTCGTAAAAAAGAAATCGAGCTAAAATGTGCTGAAGCAACCAGTAAATTGGTGCCTACGAAGTCTTCTGCTCGTTATGAGAAGGACTACCAGCTCTTCAACGTGTGGAGAAAAACCTATAAGGTGGAAAACGGCCTGAATGAGAATATCCTTTCGGCGTACTTCTTGGATATCTCCAAAAAGATGAATCCTGCGACAATGTGGGCAAAATATTCGATGCTCAAGTCTATGCTGATGGTAAAAGAAGAAGGTGATATTTCACAATATCCAAAACTGGTGGCTTTCTTAAAAAGGAAAGCTGTTGGTCATCAGGCAAACAAATCAAAAGTTCTAACAAGAGAATAAGTTAATAGATTCATGAAGGAAGCCTCATCAGAAGAGTATCTTTTGATGAAGGTAAACAAGTTTAACCCTTTCATTAGGTTTGAATTAAACAATGTGCATCTCGAATGATATAGGTACTCAATGTCAATTAATTACAAAAAATACATGGTTTCGTTAGTCGAAATTTCATCAATTTGACAATAAGTTTTAAACCATTTTCTCTATTGTTACAGGTAATCGCAATGATAGGCATTGCTGGTGGTTGTCGGCGAGAAGAGTTATACCATATGACCCTAAAAGACATTGAAGATTGTGGCACCAAACTAATTACCACCATTCCCATTTCTAAGACGAACGCAAAACGGGTATTCACTGTATTGAGTGACGACAATGAAGGAATTAACTTTCTGGAAATATTCAAAGAATACATTAAGCTCCGACCTAAAAATATGAAGGAAGATTTTCTTTTTTTGGGTTATAGAAGAGGAACATGTGTTTCTCAAAGAGCGGGCATACATACCATTGGGGGGGCACCAAAAAAATTGCGGGATATTTGAAGTTGGAACACCCAGAAAAATATACGGGGCATTGTTTCCGCAGAACATCTGCCACTTTTTTGGCGAATGCGGGAGCTGATTTATCAACACTGAAGCGTCATGGTGCATGGAAAAGCTCATCTGTTGCGGAACAATACATTGAAGATTCCTTAGAAAACAAAACAAAAGCAGCAAGGATGATTCAAAATGAAGAAAACTTTATACAGGTTCTTCAGACCAAGCAACAAACTATATCCACCACCACTACCGTGTCTAGTGAAGATTCTGTCCCTAAAGGTATTCCTGCATTCAGCCTGCAAGGAAATTCACATTGCACAGTTACTGTTAATTATAATTAGTTTTTATAGGCTTGATTTTGTAGTTTTAAAGATAAAATCTTTTAAAAATGTGAATATTGTTTTTTTAAAAGCAGTTCGGGGAGTAAACATTTTCCGGACTCAGTACTGTAATGAGTTAGTTTCCGAACTTAAATGAGTCTGGGAAATAACTACAGTATGAAATAAATGATGTTCAGAAGTTCTAACGATACAGAAACAAGCGTTCTGTTTATGAAAATATTTAATAAAATGTATGTCTTCTGTGTATGCTGTAACTTCTGAATATATGTTACATTATAGTACAAATACAACTTATTTAGGTAACTTAATTTTGCGTAAACAGAATATATGAGAACTATACCACTGTGAGAATATTAATCATAATTCTCTTCAGTGAATCTTCTCTGACATGTTTCCATTATTTTAGTTTGTCAGCAATTCGAAATACTACACAAACCTACTCTTTGTATGCAACCGCTCTCATTCCCATTTGTTTCCACCAAAACGACGCAAAACTTGTAACAATGTATTGTTTCCGAATGATGTATGCACTTCGAACTGAAAACGTGTCACATCCGATAGAAATTTTATATTCCACTCTCGTGGAAACGTCGAATATAAAAACTGGAACGCGAAAATGTAAATTTAGATACAGATAAATTCTGAAGGAAAGTTCCGGAATTCTCTCTAAGGGAGTTTTGCAATAGGATTCAGTTTAAAAACAGTTTGTACTAAATATATATGTTCGTATTTGATCGAAGAAACATGTATATTTCATCTGTTTACATACATATACACGATGATCTTGCGCTCATCTCCATGTTCCTTGAGCCAAATATTGTAAATGTTTTTTTTTTTATAATGTATTTCGAATAAAACTAAATGTTTCAACAAAAACTTTTAATATATTTTTAGGTATTAATATTGTGTGAAACTAACTGCCCTGTGGACTAAAGCCTCAACCAGCGTTGAATTACACCCACAATATCTACCCATATTTTCTTTATTATTAGCTTTTGTAACATTTTTTTACTGGTATTAATAATATTGTGTGAAACTAACTACTCTGTGGACTAAAGCCCCAACCAGCGTTGAATAATATAATAATAATACCTAAAAATATATAAAACTTTTTTCTACACCCGTATTATAACAATGCACTTATATGCCCATAATCCGTTTCATAATGATACCCATTACGATACAGATTTTTCATTACGATACAGATTTTTAATCAATAGAAACCCATAATTTTTCAATCAAGCATGCTGTGCATTTGACGTTTATCCTAGGTTCCTATGTAATTATTTTAGATGTCAAAATCAGTACGTATTAAATTTTCGTAGATACCGAGCTAAACTTCGATAATTTATCAAAATTACTGATATCAGCGATATAGAAGAATTACCATCGACTCCTCCACACATATCGGAGAAAGCAGAAAATGCAGTTCAAAATATTTTACCCCAAAAATCGGGTGTAGAAAAAATAGCGTATGCAACTCTCATGTAATGGTTATTAATATCATCATCATCATTACATGATCGTTGCATAATATACTATTACATAAAGGGTAAACATTATTCAAGTAGGTATTGTTATATTTAGTTTAAAATTGACAGGCTAATGTCACTTTTGTCATTGTCGATATTTAATTTCAAATAATTTTAATTTATATAATAATTTTTATAGTTAGATATTTGACTCAACTTAAAGGAGGCCACCTGAAGAAGCAATCCTAAAAATGCAGAAATAGGTCAGATCTCAGCTATTGTGGTTGAATTTTCGAGTTCCCACTGTCAAAAGTAAAAGTTAGATATTTATACAGTGTTTTCATTAAACCAGGTTAGTAAATTTAGATAGATTAATTTCTTTAGATAATTATTGTCTGTGAACTTGTTCATTAGCATACCTAGATGTTTGGTATCAGAGAACATACATATGACTGACTTCATTAATAGGAACTGTAGGAGATTTGATTTATATTAGCTTAAAATACCTTTCTAATACAGTAAGAAAACTTTTAACTTTGTCCAGACTTTGTAAGCTTTTGAAAAACTAGAAAAACAGGTCAACTCTCACTCATACATCAAACGTGAGTTGAGATGAAAATACAGCTTATATAGCCAATATTATAACTCATATAGCCTAAATGCTGTGCTATTTTTTTCTCAAATAGTAAAGTTAATTGTGTAAGCAATAGAAAAATGCAGATTTCTAATATACATGAGTGTTAAAGTATCTGAAATTTGGAAAGAATTCATAAATTCTGCGTGATCCCTAGATTTTTAATAAGCACACCACTTTAAACAGCATATAAAGTGTTCCTCTCGCGATTTTTAACAACTCTTTTAGGGATTACATAGTATTATTAACAAAATAAGGTAAATAAAATAAATTTGACTAAGGTGGTACCTATTAATTTTGTTTCTTTTTTGCAGAATTTAAGTTACTACTTTCGTACATGTTAAAAATAGTTATAAAAATTCAAAGTATATTGTCCATAATCCTTCGAGGAAGTATTTTGTAATTTTTTTCTTATAAGGTGTTATTAGTTCAATTTCTAAGTAAATATAACTTTCTCCAGTTCATATTCATTTTTTGCCAGTTGTCAAATGTTCATCTTTTGTGCTTCGTTTGATCCTATAGTCACTGATATTTTTATTCATGATGTCCCAGGCTCCGTATGTGTGGTTATAGTGTAGTGTTCTGTATTCTAAATACAATCAATACTTTTTCTTTGGTACCAAGGTAATATAGATAACATGTCCTTCTCTCATTAGACAAAAGCCCATTTACAAGTACATAGTTTACTGATAATAAAAGTTGTCTCTCATAATGCCTCATCCGTGCTGAACTCAATAATAACTTTTTTACCTTGTTCTATTTCAGAAACATTTTCCTCTTTGTCTGTGTAAACATTAGTTGATGCCACGTTAACAAAAGCCCATATTATGATATCATATTTGGCAAGTTTTCATTTCATTTAAACTCTACAACCTTGTCGTCATGGGCGAAAAATTCGCGAGAACTGTTCACTGACGAATCAACTTTCCGATAATTTCGGCAACTGTGTCATTTTCTATCCTTTTCAGTATACAACTGTCATGGTAGATTATCAGGAGCTCAAGATAATCTTACCAATGCCACATAATGATCAAAATAGCGTTACTTCGTGTTTAACTGTTTGTAAAATTCGCTAAAAGTTGAGACCTTCCCACCATTAATAATTTAAATTAAAAACTGCAAAATTCGTCAAAATATCCGCAAATAATCCGTTCAAGAGGACAAGGTTTAAAGGAGTATTTACTACAAACGCTACAATTTGTTTGTTAAATTGTAAGGTGATCAAACGTATAGCTTTTCCGATAATGTCCTACAAAACCTTTAAAAATATCTCATTTGCCAGTCAGTTTGTCTTTCTCCCTGCGTTGTACCTTAGTTGCAAGCTCGATCTAAGGCATAACTTAAATAATTCCAGATAATCTATGAGAGACACTGGTGCTAGAAGTATGGATCTTCAATATAGCTAATTGTTAGATCAAAGAAAGTATCTTTACTTGCTTTCAATTTACTGGCAGTTAACTGGTGGCAGGTATTCAAACTGGACATTGTTGGTTAAAGAAGCACCTTTATTATATAAGAAAGTGTGAAACACTTCTTTGTAGGGGCTGCAAACAAGAAGACGATACAGTATATATATCTGTGAATGTACTGCCATCTCGTCAACAAGGCAATCCATGTTGGCAGAACGATGACCTTCTATGACCTATATTAGAGAGATCAACTTGAACAACATCACCACCTTTTTTCTTTATTAGACTGGTTAAAGGCTCACATGGAATAATCTCTTAATGTGAGAAGTACAAGGACTCCAATGGGGTCTAAATTATGTAGCCTTTAAGCTACCAACAATTCCAGATTCCAGATTGGCAGTTATTAGAACACTGCATACATATCAATTTTATTTACAGGGATCCGTACTGGCTGGTATAGCCGTATGGTTCATAAACTCCTTTACTTTATCAACGATACTGTCATCAATAAATTGCTTGAAACAGCTGTCAGAAATATTTTCCGAAATTGCCATAAGAACTCTTGCTGTTTTAGCTAGTTTCTGTCTCTTGCATCCTGAAACTTTTGGAGAACTTAAGATGTAAAATAGAAGGTAAATCAAAAGTAAGTTTTATAAACATTATACACACATTATATGTGTATGCCAATATCGTATAAGAGTTGATTATCCGACATCCGACATCTGTGTCCTATCCTCATCCCATGAAGAAATGGACAATCATAGACATATCATCTTTGCAATTCTCAACGAACTATCACATTCTATATCTGAAAAACATTGCAAAGCTAGTTGTTAATCTCTTTGTTAAGTCAAACTGTTTTTAATGAGACATGTTTATATTTCATACATTTTCAACGTAAGAATAACAGCGCTATTTTCTGATAAAATGAGAGGTCAAGCAATAGAATATAAAAGCGATTTATTGAAAAACGTATTTAACAAAAAAGTTGATCAAAGTATCACAATTTTCGTTTTTTGGGGTATAAATGTACCCCGCTTGAGACCACAAAAGACATAAAAGTTGAAAAGGACTTAAGCCAGTGATGAACATCGGTCTGAAGCTTTTATCTTTTGTTTCAGAATTTCTTCTTTCGAATAAAGCTACACATATTTAGAAGTGTTAATGTACCTGTTGTACTCGCTAGCGTAGCGATCTCGCCGAAATTTTTTGGAGAATTTCAGCCAGTCGCGTCAAATAAAAAAGCTAATAAAATACATCTTCATCAGAACATATTTTGACATCTAAATAGTATAGCAGAACAAGTCGGAACCGCATAAAGAACGACATATGCGAGTGATACGACCTTATTCTCTCCTTTAAGGAGTCTAAATCATTGTTGTAATCGGTTCGGAGATTATCTGTCAGTCAGTCAGTCAGATTAGATTAATCTTCCCCAAAACGGTGTATAAGTAGGTATATTGCATAACGTTAATTTTTCCAGAGAGACCCTTAGACCAAGATTAATATTCAAGTAAGATTTCTTATCCAAGCAGTTCCAGTGGATTTCATTTAGAATTGCATGACAAAATTGAGAAATTCTAAAAATGTCTCTACAGGATATTGCTATGACATATCGCTGCTACATCGAACAAAGTGTTAGATATTGCTGAAAATAGTTCTTGAAATGCCATTTTTACGTCATGTACCTTTTACATTATACATTTCTCTCTCCATGTTAAGAGGAAGTTTTTATCTTTAGGTACATCAAACAATATCATATTATTGCAATAGGATCTGAAAAATGTAATTACCATTTTAGTTAAAAAAAAAACTTTAAAATTTCAGTGTTTGTTTACTACGTAGGGGGACCAATTTCAAGTTTCATCCGGAAGAGATTCTCCACTCTCAGTTCAATTTAGATATTTTCTCCGGAACGTGCTCAATTTAGAGCTATTCTAATACCAATCCCGTGAAAATCAGCTCTGTAACATGCAAATAACACTTGCTATGGAGAAGACACCGCTAAAATAGGATTTGGCGAGACGCATCCGAGCTCATTTATAGAAGTTTAGGGATGATCTGAGATACGACCATGTTTACTAAAACGAAAGTGGGTTGAGACAATGAGAAAAAAGTGTAATTTATTTTCTTTTCGATTTCGCCTCGTGTTGTTTACGAATGTAGACTGTTTACTCCAGGGATAGATTTACGAATCGAAATGAGGTGTTCGTTCCCTTGCATTAAACTTTTTGCTTGGCACAATGTTTTTGCCGTCCTTCAGTTAGTGTTTAAAGTCTACAAGGTCAAATGGATGGATAGCATCTTAACAAAAGCTCATTATACAGGGTGTCTCGATTATAGTTAAAAGAAATTACGTGTGAGTTGGTCTTCAGTTGGGGAATTTTTAAAGTCGTGCTTCCGAGATACAGGGTGTTAAAATTGTTACATTTAAGAGGGTGTTTCTTAATTATCTTTAAATCAGCGGAAGATGAAATTTTCTTGTGCACGAGTAAATGTCAACCGTATGTTGAGGAAAAGAAAAAATCATTTTATGACAAAAATTAGGGACGCGCGTATAGGTAGCTTGGGGCTATACAAATTTCAAAGGCAAAAAAGCAAAATTTGTTACAATCACTTAGTAAAATAGAATAATGTTATCTTGCGGCATCATATTGTCTGTAATTATTTATTTGTAGCATTTTTTGTTACTTTTTTTTGTTTAATTGGGTATTCCTGCCTGAAATATAAAAATATTAGCACGTTAACTGTATGTGTTTAGTGTTAAGTTAAACTAACTGCTTTCTGAGTACGAGATATTTTGTTATTAGGCAAAACAAAATTTGTAAAACCAACCCCTTGACTGATCCTTTAGGTGCAAAATGTTATTTGCTAATGTTTTTATTTTTTAGTGACAGGAACACGCAATTAAAAAAAAATTGCAAGATCATGTCTTGTCGCAAATTGAAAATTTCTTGCCTTGCAATTTTTTAAGATTCTTGCATATAAGTAAGAAATATGGAACTTTATTACCAATTTGGTAAGAGTGGTGGTTACTCTCGATCGGCTACGGTTCCGCTTGGAGCTCATACGTAACTATCGATGTGAATTTATAATTTATTCAGTTCAGCAGCCCAATATTTTTCACATGAATGGTATATTTACCGATCGAATGCCAACTGTTTGATGGTAGTCAAGACTCTGCAGCAGCTGAAGATGTGAAAACATGCATTTTTTTTCAGATGGTAATGACCCTTCTTCGTCGTCACATGTACAGGGTGTTGCAGTTCGTACCTGTGATGTGTGTGATGCTCAAAGTATATTCTTTCTTAAAATTGTTATACATTACGCTCAGTCTGTGTGAAGTTATCTATGATTTATGACTTGCAGGATATTGTATCCGAGACAGAGGAGTTCAAATTACCGCATAAGTAAGCGGCACATTGTACTACTCTAGCTTACTTACGTTCATGCCTATTATTTTATTGATTTGATATCACATATATATATATATCTTACTATTTATTCTGCGTCCGTACATTTTAAATTTACATATCATTCAGCGTCCACCACCTTTCTACGTCCATATACGGACGCAGAAAAAACATTCGTCTTTATTGCAATCGGCAATCATCGCTGGATGATGTGGTACAACAGAAACGATGTAGTTTCATACCTAATTTAATATCTACCGAAAAGAATTCTGTAAGTTATTTTTGTGTAGCTGTACTAAATTTCTGGTCGGACGCAGAAATATTAGTAATATGTAAAATAATATACATTTTAAGGTTCAGCAGTTTAACACCAGTTGGCGTTGAATAGAGTGGCGTATATTTCCCGACTGTATAACCATTTTAATTATCTAAACCATTTTCAGATGATTGTGCGTCCACATCTTGGCAACAGTGTATTTAGTTTATTTCCGTTAGAAATGTTTTATTAATATGGAAACAAATTATTTTGTTTCATAAAGTTAGGCTGTACCCTCAGAAGAAATTGTCATATAATCCTGCATGTCTCCACCAAATTGAACCAGTCCTCTCCTTCCTGCTTTACCGCGGATAACTAATTTAACGCTTTTTTAACAACAGTTTTTCTGAGGAATTCTGAAAATTCTTCATAAATTTTAGAATTGAGGCCAATTCATATTTGGCTATTAATCTTATACTATTTATCACAACAAACAACGATAAATTTTTAATCATTGAGTAAATTTTTTGAAATTCAATTTCAATAGACTTCAGCCAGTTCCCTGGAGCAAATGTTAATATGCTGTTGTTCTCTATATACACAGTGATTTCACTTAAAATACAGAAATTGCAGGAATAGATAAATTGCCAAAAAATAAGTGTGCTCTATAAACTTTTTTCCTGGGAGACGCGGTTATCGACACACAGGGTGTTAAAGTTTACAAAAAAAAATATTTCCTGTAATATCTTCATAAGTAGCATGCCACTGGTTAAAGCCACGAGGTTAATATTACATTCAGCAAAAGGTAAAATTAATTGAATACGGTGTAGTAAATTTCACTCAACGTCAGTGCAATATGAAGATATTACAGAAAAAATATATATGTTTCTGCAGTTTCCGTATTTAAAGTGGAGTCACCCTGTATATTAAAATACCTTGCTCCTAACGCACTAATGATGGCATCTTTTTTGCGATAGAAGATACTAAATCAGTCTCAAAATACTGTTCCTATTCAGGATAAACGTTTAGAAAAATATATATTTTTATTGTAAACTTTAATACTCTATCTCGAATACCGCTTCCCAGGAAAGAAATTTATAGAGCAAACTCTACTTATTTTTGGCAATTAATATGTTTCTGCAGTTTCCGTATTTAAAGTGGAGTCACCCGGTATATTAAAATACCTTGCTCCTAACGCACTAATGATGGCATCTTTTTTGCGATAGAAGATACTAAATCAGTCTCAAAGTACTTTTCCTATTCAGGATAAACGTTTCATGTTGGGAGTAAAATATTTTGTAAACTACTGAATTTTTATTTTCTGAACAGGTTTGTTTATGTTTGAACTCCACATTAATTCATGAGATCAACGTTAACTTTGTGCACAGATTTATATAAACTTTGTGAATTTGTTAGAAAATTCCCTTACTGATATTTGCTATGTTTTAGTAGCAAAAATAATGAAACAAACAAATACAAGCAATTTTTATTAGTAATTGCAATTTTTGTTGATTATTTTTTCGCCAATAAATGCTGCAAATAAGGAAGAGCTTAGTGGGCACCTTTGTCTCACTCCTTTGTTTGTATAAAATTCTGTCATTTCCATCCCGTTCACTTTCACTCTATTTAACGTTGTTTTATATATATCCTTAAGTTTTCTTATCAGGTGTTTATCGACTCGTCTGTCCTTTAGGTGATCCTACAATTTTAGTCTTTGTACATTATCAAAAGCCGCATTTAGATCTACGAATAACTTTCTATTTTTCTTCTGCATTTCTTTGTTAATTAGATGATGCAATATGTATACATTGTCAATTGCACCTCTACTCTTTCCGTACGCTGCCTGCCCATCTGGTATAATTTATTTTTCTTCATTTAGTTTAGTTCTTTAGTTTTTGTATAGCAACTCTGTAACTTTTTGTTTCCTGGTTTGTCTCTTTTTATAAATAGGGAGATTATTCCTTCCCTCCACCTTTTTGGTTTACTCTTCCCTCATTGATAATTTCACAGATACTGTTTACTACAGCGTCCGTAAATCCTGGCCTCATTTTGTATTGTGTCCTTTCCAGCACTTTTTCCTTTCTATAAATTTTTAATCTGTTGCACTATCTGTTCCCTATCTCTCTAATATTTAGTTTCCATCTTCTATTTGCTCACTATTTCTTTCTTCATAGTCTTCATTTTCACTTAATAATTCTACAAATAACTTTTCCATTCTTTTATCTGCTCGCTCACATTTTCCCTTCTTTCTCTCTTTATTAATATACTTCCACGCTTTTGTTTTCGTTTTATTTTCTTAATTTTCTTCTCTTCTTCTTTCTCCTAACTCTGTTTCTTTTCCTTACAACTTACACTATAGCTGTTTTTCGCTTGCATATATTCCTCTTTTGAAGTTTTGTTCTGTCTCCATTTTCTCAGTTGTCCTCTGGCTTGTCGTTTCAGTTCTTTGCATTCTTTATCCCACCAGCTGTTTCTTTTATTCCTGTTAAGTATTTTCTTTTTCTCTGTTGCTCCCCCTATCTATTCTGTCAATTCCCTCATCTTCTCATCGACTGTCTTTCCCTTATAGTTCATCATCTGTGTTCTTCCTCTGTTCTTTACCATTTCCTCTTTTCCCCATTTTATTATTTCTAATTCCTCTCTTATCATTGCTTGTCTCTCTGTTGCTCACGGTCCTCTTAAAGTTATTTCCAAAGGCATATGATCCGATTCCACCCTGTCTGCTCTTTTAAACTTTCCACTTCCTCCCAAGCATCTTCATTGCATAATCAATTACCGACTCTCCTCTTGGTCTCAGGTATGCCCAGTTTCCTTTTTCGTTTCCCTCCTTATTTCCATTCAGTACATCCCATCCATTATCTTTTATTATTTCCTCTATTAATCTCCCCTTTTTATTATCTATTTTATCTATTCTCCTTTTCCGACTCTTCTCTTCTTTTGCCCTTTCTCTCATTCGACCGTTAAAATCTCCTGCTATTAACATTTTGTTCTTGGGCGGTCATTTACTTTTTTCTTAATTTGCGTCTTCTTTCCTATGTTTACTCTGCTACTTATCATGCTCTTGTGTTTTTCATTTCCTTATTACTTCTATTTCCTCTCGTATCCCCATTATCAACCCACCCTTCGCTCTGCCTTTCGTCTTCACTCTTTTGGCCCCTAGGACTTCCCATTTGAAGCATTTTAGTAATCCGTACTTAATTTTTTCCCACGATTTCTTTTCTACTCATGTTTCCATCATTCCCACTATGTCAAACCCTTCCACGTATTCCCAGAAGTCTGCCTTCTTATTTGTTACACCTGCTACATTCCAATACAGTGCTCTTCTTCCCTCTGTCTACATGTGTTTTCCCATCTTTTTCCCTCAGTTTGTTCCTAAAATTACTCTCCCCCTTCTTATCCATGTAATGGATTACAAAGTTAATACTTTTACATAACAAAATGCCATCTTTTTTAAATTTATATCAACGTGACACGTGTACTTTAACTTTAAAGATTATGCTTATACAGGTTTAGAAACGTATTTATTATGCCGTAATTAGATAATTTTCAGTTAATTGCGTGTTTTTCAAATGTGTTTCAGTTGGTGTGACTTTTATTGTTTGTTTTTGCGTGGATAAAAAACTTGTTTTTGGTTTTTGTACTACACAGCTCGACGATAAATAAACAACGATTTTATAAATAAACTATTTTTTTATGTTTTAAATGTATAAATAAATGTTTTAATATCACGTTCAACATAATTGAAGATTATCTACAAATATCAGCGTTAGGGAAATATCATGGCTGTCCTGTATAAAATAAATTTGAAAAGTTCAATGTTACCAATACTTGGTTAGTGAGCAAATTAATTTCTCAAAAATGTCTATATCGCGTCGTGTCAGACCCAGGAAAGAATATACTATATAAATATTAAAGCTCGAAGTTGCCGAGAAACTGGCAACTATGTCGGACGTTCAAACATTGTTACTAAGTATTATAATATACTATTGGACGCAGAAAAGATAAAAACCTATAAACGTATATCGGACGCGGAAATAATAGCAAAACGAAGGGACGCAAAATCATGGCAAAATAGAAATCTTCTATTATTGAAGGCAGCAAAAAGATTTCTGTTATATACTCTGTATTTTCAATCATAGCACATTTAAGACGCCACCTATGTCTAAAAATATTTCACTATACTTCTCCGGACGTAGAATCGTTGTAATATGAAAAGACGCAGAAAAGATATGGAGATAAATATATATCGGTGATGAGGTGTTACATTCCATTAATGATAAATAATATCTACATACACTTCTATTTCAATCTTGCTTAACGGCAAATCTGTTAATTTCATCATTTAGGTACATGCTAATACATCTGATTCAATCAAACTCTACATAAAGCGTCACGGGACTGCACAAGTAGTACAAAATTCAAGAGTGATCAAATACAATCAAAATAATGTCCGTGTGAATTTTTTCCGTTTGGTCCTTTGTCAGTAAGGGCCGGTATTATAATGTCCGGTCAAACCGCAGTTTGAGTATTATTATAAACGTCAATTGAAGGTTGAAGTGTCGGTTTAGCAACGTTTCACTCAACCGATGATTCTACTACAGGTTGAATTTCAACTGTCGGTTGAAATTATTTTGAAACTACAAATATCTACATAAATAAAAGTGTGTGTAAACTCATATAAACAGAAACAGAGCAACTATATTTAATATAATTTATCTTTACTGGTTAATAGTTATTTAAAAATGATACTCCCTTAACGCATTCTAATCTATAATGTTATAATTTTAGAAAATAATTTATTTTATATTTTTTAAACCTTCAGTAGCTTCATTTGTAATGTAGAAGTTACAATTAAATTATATCAAAGAAATATGAAGAAAAATATTGCAACCTCGCAATTATGTTATCGTTGAAACACGTCACGTAGGCAAACAATCTTTATTGTCACTCTTGATAATACAAGAAATATCCTTCAACAAATTTCGCAACTGTCAACGCTTTACTTTGACGTTTGTCACTCGCGTTTGGCTGCTCAATATCAACTGACTGCAGCGGCCGAAAATGGTCTGCTTATATAGGTTTTTAGAGTTCTCGAAGTTTCTGAGATCTCGAGAACGTGTCGAGAAACAAATAGAATATAGCCTGGAATATTCCGGAAAACGTCAAAATAAAGGCATCACAAAAATTATAAATTCTAACATAAACAGAAACGTAATTTACAAACTAACGAGGTAGGTGAGCTTCAATTATAAATTCTAACGAAAACAGGAACATAATTAACCAGCTAAAAAGCTAGGTGAGCTTTCGTAACAATATTTTTATTTTTTATTTCATCATTCTCCGTACTTACACAAGTTAAAATTGTGGAACTAAATAAAATGTATTTCTCTTTTGTCCATCTAACTGTATATATTAATTAACATAAAAAAATAAGTACTTATCTGCAGTTTTGTCCCAAATATCATTGTGAAAGCAAGTTCATAAAATAACATTTTCTTACACTTTATAATATTTCTGTAGTTAATAATTACATCTACTAGATGGAGCCAGTCTGTATCAGAATAATTAACTCTTACTCTTTTAGTAATATAAGAATGTCACCAAGATTAATGTGACTGTCAATAATTATAATTTGCAAATCGTCAAAATAAAAGACAAGTTATCTGAAAATTGGCGGGAAAATATTCTTATATTTCATTGGCTAAAATTGAGCTGACAGCATAGCCAACATTCAGAAATACATCTCAACGTCGGGTTGACAAACTGTGACATGAAATAGTTTTATAATACAGAATTATTTGCAACAGCCGGTTCAAATTCAACCTACGGTTGGACAACCGGAGGTTCAACCTAAGTTACAAATAAAAAACTTATTTCTGTTTAATTTTTATACTACACATTTGAACATAATGTAATTGGTGGTGGTATGTATATATTGACGTTTAAGTAAATTTAACAGCATGACAAGCACGGACAGTGGCACATGACAGTGGTTAATAATTCAGAATTTCGCGGAACTGTCAATCATGGTTTACAAATATCAAAAATATGTTCCTCATTGAAGAATACAACTAATTCGTTATTTTAAATGATAGTTATATCCCCGGATCTTCCACTATTTTTTTTAAGAAATGCTATTATCATTAATAGAACTCTTGATACTTATTACCGCTAGATTAAAGGAAGAAAGACAGAAAAAAAATCAATTTCATAAAATTCTAAATATCAATCAGTATTACAAAACAAAATTCAAGGCTTTGTCATCTAAGTGTTATGCAAAATTTGCAACGTGAAACGGAATACATGCATAGCATCTGTTATCAACCACCAATTTGCAATGTGTTCAAGTTCAAATTCATAGCTTGGAAATTATAAACAAAAATAATATTATCAGCATTAGAGGTCAAAAGTACTCACATGGTTTTGACCTCTTGATTTTAGATGTGTCTTGTAACCGAAATACTTCATGCATTATACAAGTTGGCTATCGATAAAAGTTTTGTATTGACTTCTACCACTGCTATCCAGATGAAAGTATGTACATCAAACTAGAGTTTAACATGGCCCAGGCTAGTGTAATAAACACCGAAGGAAATCGAAACAAAATAAGAGAACTCAAGAAGTTTTCCCAACGTATCAGAATAGCGCAGCTGTTTGTTTTGTTGTTAGCAGTGAACAAACGTATCTTGGCGGAGTAAGTACGCCGTTTATCATATAAATTGGAGTGCACCAAAGAACTTGTTTTACCACGCCATTGATTCAAGTAAACGGCGAAACAGAATAAGGGAAACACAGTGAAAAATCATCCAATTTTCTCGTCTAACAAGGGAAATTATACGTCCGTTCTAATACCAAAATTAATATGCGGATCAGTAAAATCACAGTACCTACTGCAAAGTAAATATATCTAAAGCACACAATACATGATTTGGAGAACATTGAAACTGAACATGTGTTTTAAAAAATTGTAAACACAAATAAATTTATACAAATGAAAAAATATGTTTCAAGCGCATAATATTTTTTGAAATGGTGTCTCAAGTTTTCTTGTACTAAAACTATTTTTATCATTCTTCCATAAGATCAGTAAATAAATTGGCCAAGTTAGTTGGCACGGTAAGTAACATATACATTTTAGTAAATTTTATCGATTCAACAAATTTAAAAGTAATTAAAGACAACAGAATTAGTTCTAATTCTGTGACCAATTCTGCTGATGTCAATAGTAGTAGGCTAGTAGGCTTAAGGCCGGTCCAGACACACCGACTAATTGAACGATATGTCGAATCAGACAAAATGTATCAAGTAAAATGGAATGTGTGGATCGCAAGACGTACATTTTATCTAAACGGAATGAGGTTGAACGCTAAATCGAAAGACTGAAAGCTAAGGCATCATTTTCCGACAACTGATGAGACATGTCAGAGCATGTAGACGGGTGCTACAACTTATCGTTCTTGTTTTAGTACGGTTCTCTCTAGAGTCGCAACATGTCTGATATTCGTCAATGCTCTCTCCAATTTTTGGGACAAATTTATCGAATCGAACATGGGACAATTATTCAGATCTCTTTAACAGCCATTCCCTGGACCACATTGTTCTTCGATTTTTTCTTTTGTTATTCCGAAATTTTCTTGCAAGACATACGGTATAAATTGACCATAGTATTACTTCTTTCATGGCGATTGTCACGAAACTGAACGTCGAGAAGTTTGAACGATAACTCGCAACTGTATGGACGCGTCATTTATATTACGTTTTGTCGAACGGCTTACATAACCGTTTCATCGTGCGATTAGTCGCTGTGTCTGGACCGGCCTTTAGGCTGCATAAAATCGATACATGTATGTATATGGATTCATGTCGATTTTATTATTGAACCGATTTATCGATGCCCAGGACAAATCAGATAGGAATATTGATTCTAAGTATCGAAATCAAACAGCGGATCGGATGGAGACGTCGTATCGAATTGAAATGTCGAATCGGATCGGTAGTAGACTATAAATGTTTTCTATTGCATGTTATTTAACACAAAAAGTTCAGTAATGTTCAAAATTTCATAATTTAATGTTACACTTTTTTAAAATTACTTAATAAAAATAGTTTTCAGAGCCACCTCTTTCAGGGGGATACATAGCTAACTGACCAAAATTTCATGATTTAATAGGTCTGTTCATAGCTTTGCTGGTCGAATACATTCAGGATTTGTTGCTTGAACAGACATACTATATCATGTCGTCGTTAAGTTGTTCAATAAAGTATTTTCGGGCCACTCTTTTCAAGAATGGTAAGTACCTTAGAAGGTGTTTAAGAAAAATAGTATACTAAGGTTTTCGTCATTTTCTAACTTGTTCTAGATGCACTGAAATTTTGAATACTTATTTTAGAAACTCTTTGAATATTTTTTAAAATAAAGTGAAAATTTGAGTAACTTGAATGATACCCTATACCTCAACATAACCGTTTTTGAGCTACTTAACAATAAAAAAAGAACAATTGGCATTCCTAATTCTATAACTGTTTCTTAAGATGTTGCACCTTCTGTTATTTAGCAGTAGTAGTAATTTATTGGTGTCACATATACCAAGTATTTACACACGTCACAACAAAATAAATATGTTAAAATAGAATAGTTAAAACACGCATAAGAACAAAGATATCTTTAAAATATATTAAATTGTTGACAAATTACTGCCAGGATATTCATCATTACTAGAAAATGCTTTACTTAGTAGACTACGTAACATATATAAATTTTTCTAGGGACTTTGTTGCACACAAAATTGGTATGATGACGATTTAGGGTCGAAGTAGACTCCCAGAAACATGACTGAATTTGGATTTTTACTTTCTTTTAGAGAAAGTATTATGGTTTCTGTTTTAGAGATATTTAGATTTAATTGATCTGAAAGAAACCAATTGATTCAATGTATTGGATCTTTTCAAGTAAATCTACAACCACATATTGTCACTGCCGTGGAGGCTAATATCATCAACAATATTATGGTTAGTAACGAGTTATCAACTAAAAGGGAAAGATCATTAACATATATTAAGAAAAGGAGTGATCCCAGTACTGATCCCTGAGAGACACCAGCATTAATATTATTCTGAACTACATATTGCTACTTGTTACTCAGATGTGAAACGCAGTCAGAAGCCTTCATGAGATCTATAAACTGGGATCAAACAAAATCCTTTTGTTCGAAACCTAAGATTTATTTCTTTCTTATCTATAGCTGGGTAATGAAGAGATTACTTCTGAATCCATATTAGTTAGAGTTAAAAAGACGTCGAGTTTCAAAATAGTGCATTATTAGAATATATATTAGATTCATATAATATTTTCAATTATTTTAGCAATGGATGGGATTATTAAAATTGGCCCATATTTGAAGGAGTTATTTGTATTGCTTTTTTTTTGTAAATTAGAATAACTTTTGAAACTTTTAGAAACTAAAAAATATATTTGATCATATGCAACTGTTTATCAAAATGGTCAATGCTAAACTTATGACATGTTTGATTGCTTGTAATATAAGCGTGTTCATATCGTACACTTTTGGTGTTCCATAAATTGCTTATTAAAGAGAGTACCATATCTGCCGTAACCGTTGAAAAATTAAATCCGTCACGAGAAGTAACTTATATAATCAGTGTATACAGTACCAATTGCCGGAAGTTACTTAATTATATTGAAGCTACGTTGAAAAAATATGTATTAAAATCATTAGGTGCTTTTTAATTGAGAGATTGGCAAAATTTAGGCTTTCTACTGTTAATAATTTTCCATATTGCCTGACTATTACTGTTATTGGAGGCAATAAATTTACCGTGCACTTTCATGTTAAGCTTCCGCAGTTCGTTCGTGTATCGAGCTTTATGTGCCTTAGGGTACGTATATTATTTGGAGATGAATGTAGATTACCACATTCTTGTAAAAAGTGAGTGACGTCTCATTTCACGAAGTTCACTAATGAACCACTGAATTCCTTTTGACTTTTTTGAATTTACTAATTTCGACCTTTAAAATTTTACATGACGTGAGTTTAAACCGGTGTAAACCAGGTTGTTTTCTATCTTTAATTAATTGATATATTATGTGCGGAAGGAAAAATAATGCAATATCAATTACTTTGGTTAGTTAACCGGCTTGCGTCAGAAGGTACTGAGGTCCCATACGGGAGGCTACTCAGCTACTAGTTGAGAGGTTGAACAAAAATCTAAAATCATATCTCATGCATCATATGTTTTATCGGATGTTTGTCCAGACACGGGAGAAAATATTAATAGATTCACCAAGGCGGTTACAAACATCTGACAATCAAACCGCTGATTCAAGTAGTAAAGTAATAGTAGCAGCATAACTGGAAGCTAAAGTTGTGCGTATAAATTAAACCTAAGTGGATTCCCACAAAATATAGTTCGACAAATTTTTAGTTTACTCTCTATTAGAAAACGATGATTTATTCTCCTACTGCGTTGCTCTGTCATCGTCTGCTAAATCGTGTGACTTTCTGATAAACCGCGTCTACTGCGATTTAGCCGACGATGGCTGTGTCATAAGGCTAATACCTAAATGGTCTAAAGATAAGTAGTTAATTATTCTTACTTCATATTTAATAGTACTTATAATACGCTATATCAAGTGTTCCATTTTTCCGGTTACAAATATTAATAGAAAAAAATTTAATACAATTCTTTGTTTCAAGTTGTGCAAAAACTTCTCAGTATCCAAAGCATCTATTTTCAGCATATGCAAGAGATTTTCTAACACGAATGCCTGTTATATGACCGTCACACCATCTTTAAATTATAAACCAGTCACGTTTCAGTACAATTGCCTCACAAATTTCCGGATTTCATAACTTATGTTTTCTGACCCTAAAATAAACTGAAACGCATCAGTAATAAGGGTCATATTTCATTTAAAATGAGATTTCCCTCATAATAATAGAAAAAGTTCACATTAATCTCTCGGTTCTAATATAAAGTTAATTTGGCGGATTTAATGGATTTACGTGATCTTATAAAGCTGTTCGTGTCGCAAATAAATCCTTATGGATTTAATCGTTTAGCTCTTGGAAAGGCTCTATAAAAATCAGTCATTAAAATGCCAACTGGATAACTGAAATCTCATCGGACATTCATTAATTAGCCGTTAAAACGTTATTCAGTAAAATTGGGCAGCTATTTTAATGCCAATAAATCAGATTTAGGAAATAAATATTGTGGTTTTTAGGCTTTCACGGCCAGTGCTGTAATTTGATACATGGTGATTTTCCGGGTTGTTATGCCGTGACCTCGGTAACTGGTAGCTGCCAGAAACAGAGTTAAAATGCACATCCCTAGCATTAGCTGGGATTCTTTTACCTGCCCTGGTTGTTTTCGGGCTAGGCTCTGTGGGGACAGACCCGCTATCGGTGTCTCTGGGCCTGTCCATATATTGATTTCGGTTCCTACTGTTGGTATTACGACTGCTACGGTCGGAACCGTTCCTCGGATAATGGTGGTCCTCCAAGACGTTCCGTAGCCGCCGCTGTAACAGGTCGCATTCCATGCTTCCAAACGTTTCGCCGCTCTTCACTGTCGGCATCTTCAGTGGTGACTCTGCAAAAGTTTCGCCGCGACTCAGTCAGGGCAAGGTAAAAGAATCCCAGCTAATGCTAGGGGTGTGCATTTTAACTCTGTGTCTGGTAGCTACCAGTTACTGAGGTCACGGCATAACAACCCGGAAAACCACCATGTATCGAAATAAATATTACTGATTCCTTAATTCGAAATAACCTTTTTGCCAACGACAAATTTGTTTTAAAGTATTTTTAACTTTCTCTCTGTGTTGTAGCTATTGTTGTGCAAAAATTATACCATTTTATTTAAAAGCTTATAATAAAACCTAAATATATGTTTTAAATTATAAATAACTATACAGGGTGTTCAGAATATAAGTACTTGTATCTACTTATATCTCACCAAAAGCAACAAGATGAATAGTCTTTCTATAAATATATTTAAAAAATTTAAAATACAACTGTGCAAAATGAAAAACTGTGTTACGAAATTACAAACAAAGGTACAACTAAGGTTAAGTAAAAGCTCCTGTAACATAATTTGTTGCTAATTTATTTTTTGGATCAGTATTAATTAAGTGAACAATTGAAGTTTGGCAGAAAATCCTTAAAACTATACGGTACTGTAGCGCACAATACTGCAAACCGGCAGCAGATGCTGTACCCTAAAAATATTATAACTCATAGCAGTGGCTAGTATGTTTCGTTTTTCTGTAGTGTTTACTTCGTTTTGAGTGTACATAAATAAAAATGGAACCATGACCAACTGCATGACATGTAAATTTATGGCGAATCTGGGCAAAACTCTCTGACGTCTAGACATTTGAACGATAAGAGCTTTTCGTAAACAACATATCATCAACATATATCAACATATCATTTTGAACACTTGTAATTTTACATTTTATTCTGTGTTGTGAAAAGAGCTCTAAGAAAACCATACACAAAAAGCATGATTAGGTATTTGTAATTATTATGTACAAACATCTGACAATTCTGACATGGCATCTGTACGACTTTGTCACATATTCAAGACCGGTTTGTTGTCTTCTAATTTTATTACCGTTGGTCAGACGAAAACAATTGTTAAGTAAAATATGTTTTGTTTGGTGCAATTTATTATACAGCAAAACAAAGGCGCTCATGTTCCGGACACCCTCTATATTTGATTACACAGATATGGATACAACAGGTAACTTAAAATTATGTACAACAAGTAGATTTATCAGCATGGTCAACATAGTAAATAAAAACAAATGAAGTTCAAACAGTTTTTATCAAATTTAGAAACTAAATCTTATTTCAATCTTTTTATATGTAAATTATTTAAAAATGGTTACAACTTATTTTCAAACATGCATCATTCCTTTACTTACCATATTTATAAAGTCCTAGGTAAGGAACGAAGCCACTTTGGATTTTATTGGTTAAATAATTTAAATAATGCATTCATTCCTAATAAAAAAGTATAGAAATATTTGTTATAAAAAGGTTTGTTTTTCTTCTACACTTCAATAATTATTGTAGAAAAGCACGGTTAAATTAAAAAATATTAAAAAATTAATTATCACAAATATTGTAACACTTGGTATATAGATATGTTTGTTTCAATCGACTCAAAATCAAGCATTCTATCACCTCCTAAAATTATTGTAACGCCTTGCCAGACACGCTGTATATTAGTTACTTAACGAAAATTGTTTATTGTCACGTTTTCTCTTTGAAGAAAGCACCTCTTTCAGAAACGTCTTGTATTTCCAAATACATACTAATCAAGTATTCCTTCAAGCTATTCTAACTTTTACAATATGTTGCTACTCATTTTTTAATGACAGTAATTGGATTTTTTTGCATTTATGGGACATATGTTATATTAGTTAGTACGCATATACTTATTAAAGTATAATAAAACAATTCGATACATTTAATTATGATGTATCCATAAAACTTTTTTAAATATAAAGTTTAATGAAATGATATTTCATGCTACCACATCCCCAGAAGAATTAATTTAACTTTTTATCATTTACATTTGAAGAGATTCATGGTCGGTAATTTATTATAGAGAATTTACAAGAAATTTCTCATTTCGCTGTAGGGTTGAAAGATATGAAATGGAACATTGGAAATATATGTGAGAATATCTCATACACCGTCTCAGGAGAGAAATTCCTTAAATAAAGGGGATGGGTGCTCAGAATTGGGATACGTCTGCTTTAAGAACACGAGATTGTTAATAATGCTTGGCTTTCTATTAAACACTTCTACTTTGTGGAACGTTGATAAATGCCATGAAAATTATACACAATAAAAAAATTACATTAAGTAACATCGAATAAGTGAATTTATTTTGGTGTTGAATTTACAGTAATTAAACATTTTAACAAAGAAAACAATTTGTGGTGAGAGAGATGGTTTGACGAAAAACAACGAAATATATTGGTAATACAGGGTTTCATAAACAGAGGTCAAAAATCCAGAGGCGTATTCTGTGGTCAAATATAAGGGTTTATTGTTATATAAATGTGCAGTCTTAGGACAGCCATTGTCCAACTATGGAAAAATTAAAAAAAAAACAATTCAGTTTTTAATTTCTAAACCGCTTGAGACTTTAACCAAATTCGGTGTGCGAATTTAATATGAAAAAAAAAACAGCTTTAGAAACTTACCAGTAGCGGAGGTGTGGGTATCATCGATCATTATTTACCAAACAAATATACCACCCTGTATAATATTACAAAAAATAGGTCATCAGATGAGCCAATAATAATCTCTATTTATCCTGTAGGACATTAAACAATGTATAGGATATGTCAAACACAATAATTAGACTAGTAGCACAAACAACAGAATAAAATTTACCTACATAAAATTATCTTCCATAAACTTATTAGTGCTATAATAAATAACATTTCTTACCTAGTAAAGATTTCAACTTAGATTTAGGTAAACAATTTTAAGTTATTTAAATCTTTAAGGGCTCTTGGAAGATTGTTAAATAATTTGATACCCTGGTATGTTGGCGAGAATTCATATTTTGCGGTTCTATGAACCGGTATACAAAGTGTATCAGCATGACGCGTTCCATAAGTATGGTGGTATGATAATGTATTAAATTTATGGAGGTTACTTTTAACAAATAAAATACAATTTAAAATGTAAACACAAGGCACTGTAAGTATCTTATAATTTGAGAATAATGGTCTACAAGATGAGTCGGGTTTAATATTAAAGATCATACGAATAATACGTTTCTGTGCTATAAAGATACGATTTGCATAAGCCACACCACCCCACAATACAATATTACAACTAATATGGCTAAACACCATACTATAATAAACATCGATCACGCAGTCCAACGGCATAGATTTTTTTATCATATTGATATCATAGTAGGATGCATTTAATTTTTTACTTAAAAAATCAATATGGTTCGTCCACCTTAAATGACTATCCAAATGTAAGCCGAGAAATTTTACAGAATCTTTAAATTTAACTACACGATTTTGACAGGACACGATCAGCACATCAGGATTCAAACTACTATGAGCGTTAAAATAAATAAACACTGTCTTATCAAGATTAACCATAAGGCCATTAACATGACACCAATTTATGAAGCACTGAAATATAGTTTGACACATTGAAGTAAGTTCGTCAAGGGACCGTGCTGAGACCGCTAACTCATTACATTTTACTTAACAAAATAGTCAATTAACAATGCAATTACTTTAATAAGTCTGGTGGTGTGGCCGACAAGGGTTCTGACAACCAATTTGTTGATTTTGAGTGACATTTTACAATTCTGTATAATTTGTCAGTATAGGATAATCAAACGCTATAGGATTTTAAAATAAAATCGACGTTTCGTTTTTATTTAAAAACTTCTTCAGAACTAATTTTATGCATCCAAAAAACAAACATAAGTTCATTGACTAACTTTTATAAAAATTAGTAACACTGATATGGGAAAAACATATTTTCAAAACAGACTATTAATAATATTTAAATCTAATGGAGCAACAGTCTAACATACAAATCAATTTTCTGTTTCAAACTGTTTAAATAAAAACGAAACGTCGACTTTATTTTAAAATCCTATAGTATTTGATTATCCTATACTGACAAATTGTACAGAATTATAGAATATTAAGGATATTAGAAGCTCGGTGATATTTTACGTATTTTATTTTACGTTGTAGAATTTGAAAAACAGAGCTTTTAGCGTTTACAATGTAAATAAATATGTATATATGAATAAAAAGTATTTCAGACAAAGGTGTTCGGGTTTTAGTAAATATTTGAATTCAAAAGTTCCTAAAAATGCAGAAATAGGTCGTATCTTATTTCATGTGATTGTTTTAAAAATCATTTAATGGTTTTATTAAAAAAAATATGCCTCTTTTTGTTATTAAATTTAGTTTTATTAACTTTATTTTTTGATATTTATAAAACCTAACCCAAGGAATTGTTTCTTAGCATATACTATTTTATTTCAGAGAAAATATATAGAACGTTTTTAACAGAAATTGTAGAAAGGAAAACCATAATGGTGGTAGAAAAATTATCTCCATGGAACAAGAAAACGAAATTCTAGAAACAGGAATAAGTCTATCAGTCACAAACACTGTAGTTCAAAGTTTATTACTTCAAGATTTTATCTTCGTTTACAAAAATACCTTCAAATAGAATTTAAATAAAACGTGATACTCTTTCAGGAGTATCACTTTGTTTTACGACAACCAAATAAAGGCAAAAAATATTTCTTCATTTATGAACCATAAACCGCTCCTTGAGAGTTACGCTAAAGTTAAAATTATTTATATCGTCTAAAAAACATTAAACTGACATTATTTCAATTAAATAAAAACTGAAATGCCGTTTTATTTCATGCTGTTCTCAATAAAAGAGTTAACTAACTCTCTTTATTCATTATTTAACTTTTATGATTTTCTTTTTTTCTTCTTTTTCAATACATTCATAGGTACAAGATGAATGGATGAGCAGATGTTTTTATATCTCTAAACTCGGCCTCTATATTTTAATATTTATTTGTACTAATGTAATATGTAATGGTAATACAAGCAATATTAATATTTCATAGGGCTGGTATACTTCAATAGTTGAACAGAATTATTGATCAACTCTGTTATACCATTTCCTCTTTTAACTGTGTACACTAAAATTGTTATCTGTTTCCAATTTTGTAGAACACGTTAAAGCAAAACGTAAAAGAAGGAAACTTCATTTCCGACCAGATACTGTAAGTTCGAAATAGATTGACGTTCATTATTCTTCGTTCAGCAGAGTTCCTTACCCACACTCTAGGCAACAGTATTACCAATAGACAAATGTCGGCAAAGCCACGCTATTAATTATATTAATTAATGAGGACTGCTCTCCGCGCTGACCTCTCCCACTGTTTTCGTCTTTGTCTTGTCATTACCGAAGCGACCGGATTTATTAAATGTACCCCGAAGACAATGTTAAACGTGTCGGCGGAAAATTGTATGTCCATATATGGGGGAGATATGGCATCATAAATTTTAGAGGGACGGCCGAAGACCGATTACCTCGGTAGGGATTCTGAGATATCAGAGGTGAAGGCAGTGAGAAATGCGTTTGCGGTGCAGGTCTGGCAGCAGTCAGTGAAATGTGAGCGGAGCGTGGTGGAAAATTTAATTTCCTTGGAAATGGACGTGTATTGCAGTAGTTCAGGCGTCTGAAATTGTACCAGAATAAGAAGCTCCAAAGAAAATTATGGTCTAAAATATTAAACGAATTATTATTCTTTCCAAATCCTGAACACTTCCAATGATATGACATATTTTGTATAACAGAAATTACAGTAGATATATAATATATATTGTTATATATTATATCCTGCGGCCGGTAGCCCGTAGATCAGTTATATTTGTGGAGAATATTGGCACCTTCTCTGCGGGTATGGTAGGGTGGAAAAGCGTTAGATTGGATGAATCTGAGAGATTGATACCGGTTGACGTTTGACCATCCTCCTAATTAATGAGGTTCTTCAGGTTTCCCTCATTCCTGCATTGAATGATGGTTAGGGCTTACCAATGTTCGAGTCGTTCTTGGGTGCAAATGTGGCCTGCTTAATAATACTATGCCTCCCCCTGCCCCGCACAAGTCACCGACTTCTGGGCTAATCCTTGTGATTGAACTGAGGGGTAGAGATATTATTATTATTATATTATTGTTTATTCTCTATTTTACTACTAATATTTTCTTTTAGTAAATATTGTGATCATGATAATATTTGATTCTACTCTGTTTGTTACGTACTACTACATAATATTTTTAATGGAAACTTGAATACACAAATATGTTGTTGACTTTAGAGTTAATGTTCTTGTACTTTTCTGTAATGGTATGAATGCAATTATTTTTCTTTTGTTACTCTCCTTGCGCTAGAAGATGTTGCATTTATCTACAAAGAAATTTTTCTAACGATAATGGTTGGGCTTCGGAAACCAAATCTAAAACATCTTGTTCTTTTTCGAGACTCTCAACTTCGACACTCTCAACACATTTCCATAAAATCGACATCTGTACATCTGCACTAAGTACTGGTATAAGTTTCCATTATTATTATGATGTAGTAGCGCGTAATAAATACAGCAGAATACATCTTATGATTTTATATCCATAGTACCCACTAAGAGAACAAATTACTATTCCAATCAAAGAATAAACAAGGTCGCATAAGGAGCAGAATCAAAGATAATGTAGAAAATAAAACATTAGTATTTATTAATCTAACTAAATTTCACAAAAACATACCCTCAAATCTAGAGGTAAACATAATATACACGAGAACAAGTGAAATAGAAAATAGAAGGACTTACCGGATCCAAACTTTCACGTTGGAAGGAAGGATCAGGACATCTGTCGCACTACTAACCGCGAAAAATTATCCGTTCTCCCTTGATTGATATTCGAGGTCTTTTATATTGTCACGGAATGTGCCCCACTCACACCCAAAATCGACGACTGTGGTATAGCGAAACGCGAAATTGCCCCGATCGCCCCTACGCGATTTTGGTAAACAAACAAATAATGCCGAGGATGCTGATATCGAGGCGCAACTGGAGAATTGGAGAATAGACGATAAGCCTTCGAGTCCTTCGGGAACTGGATCTAGAGATGCTAGAATATACCTGGAATATTCGTTGGGTCTATAAAAGAAGAATAAACGGCCGAGTAAATTAGTCTTGTATTACAGTCTGTATTGAAGTGTTTAGTTGGAGAGATTAGAGTAATTTAGATAGCGTTAACTATTAAATAATTGTTTAGTTGAGTTGTAATTAGTGATCAGTGGTGTACTGAGTAATTAATAAAGATAAGTAATTAATTAACGGATTGTTTTTCTGGCAGTAAGAAAAAGACGGATTGGGAAATCTGTGACAATTTGGTGTCGGAAGGGGATTTAACTGAAAGTTTGAAGAATTTTCTGGAACCATGTGCGTAAGTGGGATTTAAGTGGAAGTTTGAAGAACTTTCTGGAACCCTGTGCGTGGGTGGAATAAAGACCCAAGTGTGACATATCACCGCACTCGTCGTGACTTAAGGAAGTTAACGATGGTATTTGCGAAGGACAATCTCGAACATTCTAGAACTTTGTAAGGGAGTGAGACAAAGACCCAGTGTGACATATGTATCACCGCACTCGTCGCGACTTAAGGAAGTGAACGGTGGTATTTGCGAAGGACGATCTCGAACATTCTAGAACTCTATACCGAAGTGAGACAAAGACCCAAGTGTGGCATATAACTGCACTCGTCGTGAGTTAATGAAGTGAACGGTGCTATTTGCGAAGGACATTCTCGAACATTCTAGAACTTTGTACGGGAGTGAGACAAAGACCCAAGTGTGGCATATCACCGCACTCGTCGTGACTCAAGGAAGTGAACGGTCGTATTTGCGAAGGACATTCTCGAACATTCTAGAACTTTGTACGGGAGTGAGACAAAGACCCAAGTGTGACATATCACCGCACTCGTCGCGACTTAAGGAAGTGAACGGTGGTATTTGCGAAGGACGATCTCGAACATTCTAGAACTCTATACCGAAGTGAGACAAAGACCCAAGTGTGGCATATAACTGCACTCGTTTCATTGTAAGGAAGGCAACGGTGATATCTAGAAATACATTCGTGGACATTCTAGAACTTATCAAATAGAGTGAATGCCTGTAACTAGAAGCCAAGTCAATATGGATGCACAGATGGCAAAACTGTTAGAAATTATGCAAACAATCCAAAATAAAATGGAAGACCAAGCGAAGACAATGCAAGAAAAATTTGAAAAACAAGGGTATACAATGAAAGATCAGATATAGACAATGCAACAGAAAATGGAACACCAGAGGAAGACAATACAAGAAAAATTTGAAGAACAAGGGCATAAAATTGCAGATCAGTCTCAGACAATGCAAGAAAAATTTGAAGAACAAGGGCATAAAATTGAAGATCAGACTCAAATGATGCAAGAGAAATTAGAAAAGAAATTAGAAGATCAGATGCAGATACTACAACAGGAAATGAGAGCTCAGACGAATGAAATGCAGACGAAGTTAGAAAAATTAGAAAATACAGTAGAGGAGAAACTGTTAGAACAAAGAAAAGAAATCGACGAAGAACTGTTAGCACAAAAAAAGGAAATGGACGAAGAAATAAACTTGGTTAGATAAACCTGCGAAGAGCTTCGACATAAGCTAGACAAGACAACAAAGGAGGGCGTAATCAAATCAGAAGGACCTGTTATCCGAACTCATAAAGCGAAGGCTCCTGAATTCGACAGCAAGGGCTCTTGAAACGTCTATCTGCGTCAGTTCGAATGGTCTGATTGTGAAAAGGCTACTGCTCTAATAGTTTCTCTCCGAGGGGAAGCTCTTGACGTCTTACAAGGAGTTCCTGCTGGACAGCAGAATAACTACATTTTAAAACAGCATATGGAAATGAGATATGGGGATAAGGACCTGCAGCAAGTGTACCAGGCACAATTGAAAAATCGTCACCAACAAAGTGGAGATAATTTACAACATTTTGAGACCAATGCTGCCCGACTGGTTCGATTGGCTTATCCAAACAGCCCCATCCGAATTCTTAGACCATCTCTCCATCCAAGTTTTTACTGATGGTCTAAGAAATTGTGAAACCCAGCAGGCACTGCGACTCGCTAGACCTAAGGCTTTAAATGACGCCCTCTCGCATGCACTGGAATTTGAGACAGCCAAGATGGCATGTGGTAGACATGTTAAAATTCGTGCCATCAGTGATAACGGCGATAATATGGGAAATGGAGACATAATCAAAACATTGAAGGAGGTCATTGATAAACTCAGCCCAACTACCAGACCCAAGAAAGAACAATCTGATGGTCGAAGGGATCGCCTTCTTAAATGCTGGAACTGTGGACAGACAGGACGACATCTAAAGATACAGTGTAGGGCCCCAGTCGCGCATCAGCAAAAGCGCGACTCCCAAGCGGCACCTGCACAGGAAAACTAGGGTAAGCCGGCTTGTGTCACGAGAAGAAGTTACGTTATCACGTCTTCAGGACTCTGACTCCTTGCTAGTAGAAGGCATTATTTTTGGCCGTATGTTCCCTATGGTAATCGACACTGGAGCGACAAGAACTATTGTACGGCCGGATATTATTGATGATTGGCGTATTAAGAACCCTGCCAAACGTTATGTCCTTACAACAGCCAATGAACAACTACTGCCTGTCAAGGGGAAATGCTTGAAGTAGAATTAGGAGACGTCAAGTTCAAACACAGAGCCCTGGTAGCAGATATATCGGACAATGTCATACTCGGACTAGAATTACTACGAGCAAAGGGGGTGAACTTAGATTTGAATGCTGGCACCCTACGCATAATGGGTGAGGAAGTAGTGCTAATGAACACCACTGAGAATAACGCTGTACGAAGGCTCGTTGTTAAAGAAGATGTGGTACTATCTGCTCAGACCGAAACCTTGGTTGCCACAACTATGGATGGGGAAATGTCTTGCAGTGTAGGAGTGGTGAAAGCCAGTAATCCGGATTTGTTCAATAAATCTATAGTCACCGGACGTACCCTGATTAAACCTGAGAAAACGACAATAGTACGGGTAGTTAACCTGAAAACCTTTCCACAGAAAATTGCAAAGGGAACTGAAGTAGGAGTCTGTGAACCTGTTACCATGGTCAGAACACTCAAAGAAATCAACGAAACTGAAAAGAAACCAAATAAGAGCAGTCTACCAGAATGTCTAAGGGTTATCGTGGATACGGCCAAGGAAAGATTAACAGAGGTGGAGGTGGAACAACTGGAAGAGCTGCTAAGTGAAAATGAAGATGTGTTTGCACTTAAACCAGGCGACTTGGGGAGAACCAATGTAGTGAAGCATCGAATCGATACTGGTTCATCATCTCCTATAAAGCAGCCACCACGAGGACTTCCACTAGCCAAGCCAGAAGTTAACAAGATGTTAATTGAGATGCAAAATCTAGGCACCATAGAACCATCTTATCCAGTCCTTGGGCTTCTCCTGTAGTTCTGGTCAAGAAGGAAGACGGCTCCACCCGATTTTGCGTGGACTACAGAAAATTAAATGACGTCACCAGGAAAGACAGTTACACACTACCAAGAATTGACGATACTCTGGACACCTTGGCTGGTGCGCAATGGTTTTCCACTTTGGATTTAAAGAGTGGACATTGGCAAGTCGAGGTCAGCCCAGAAGACAAGGAAAAGACAGCGTTCACTACCGGAAATAGATTGTGGCAGTTCAATGTAATGCCATTTGGCCTATGTAATGCCCCTGCCACTTTTGAACGACTGATGGAAACTGCACTTCATGGCCTGCATTGGGTGACCTGCTTGATCTACTTGGACGACGTGGTGGTGCTGGGACGCTCTTTCCAGGAGCACCTGAAGAACGTATCCGAAGTGTTCAAGAAGTTGAAAGCAGCGAACCTGAAGTTGAACCCGAAGAAGTGTAGTCTGTTCCAAAAGGAGGTTAGATAATTAGGCCACATTATTACTCCTAACAGTGTGAGAACAGACCCGGAGAAAACAGAGTGCATAAGAAACTGGCCGGTTCCTAAAGACAAACATCAAGTTCGAAGTTTTCTCGGCCTATGCACATACTACCGACGGTTTGTCCTAGGATTCTCTGACATTGCCAAGCCTCTTCATAAACTGACAAAAGACAATATCCCGTTCGAATGGACTCCGAGATGCCAGCAAGCCTTTGAGACGCTGAAAGAGGCTCTCTGCACTACCCCGACTTTGACATACCCATTACCTGGACAACCATTTATAGTGGACACGGACGGAAGCAACATTGGAATTGGCGGAGTTCTTTCCCAAGTACAAGATGGCTAGGAGCGAGTAGTGGCCTACTTCAGCAAAGTTCTATCGAAAGCTGAAAAGAACTATTGTGTAACTAGGAAATCATCGTCAAAAGTCTAGAACACTTTCATAAATACCTATATTGTCAAGAATTCCTCATAAGAACGGATCACGCTTACCTTAAATTGCTGCTGCAGTTTAAAAACCCTGAAGGACAGATGGCCCGATGGCTGGAACGGCTGCAAGAATATCACTTTGTTGTTGAACATCGAGCCGGCAGAAAACATGGAAATGCAGATGTCCTTTCTAGGAGACCCTGTCCTGTCAACTGCAAACACTGTAGTAGTCTTGAAAAGAACATCTCATCAGTTCCTTGCAAGGTGATAGCAGCCCAACCTGACGACCGATGGAGTTCAGCGGCGATTCGGGAAGACCAGCAAGCTGACTGTGACATCAAGCCTTTACTAGACTGGAAAGAAGCCAACAACCGACCCGCTTGGGGTGAAGTCAGTAGTAAAAGCTCAGCATTAGAGAGCTATTGGGCTCAATGGAATTTCCTGGTGTTGGAAGCCGGTGTCCTAAAAAGAGAATGGGAGAACAATGACGGAACGGAGGTCTAGAAACAAGTACTGCTCCCGAGGTTCCGGGTCAAAGAAGGAAGTACATGGAGGTACTGGTGGTGGACATTTCGGTATCAATAGCATTAGGGAGCGTTTCTACTGGTTGAGCTGTAGGACGGATGTAGAAGATTTGTGTCGAAAATGTGACATATGTGCAGCCAGCAAGGGACTGAAGACCCGTTCCAGAGGCAAAATGCGCCACTACATCGTAGGAGCACCGTTCGCCATTGCCATTGATATCGCTGGCCCATTTCCGAAAACCCAAAGTGGGAACCGATATCTGCTAGTAGCCATGGACTACTTCAGCAAATGGCCAAAACTATACCCCCTTCCCAATCAACAGACCACAACCGTAGCAGAAGCGCTAGTCAACAACCTGTTCTGCAGATTTGGTGTACCCATGGAACTACATTCAGATCAGGGCAGAAATTTCGAATCAGGTGTGTTCCGAAAGGTCTGTGAGCTTATGGGAATCCGCAAAACCAGGACTACCCCACTGCATCCCCAGTCAGATGGTATGGTGGAACGTTTCAACGCCACACTAGAAACCAATCTGAGGATGTTTGTGAACGAGAACCAGACAGACTGGGACAAGCTCATTCCACTCTTTCTGTTAGCTTACCGCTCAGCTGTCCATGAAACTACTGGGAACACTCCCGCAAGCATCATCTTTGGAAGAGAGCTTTGCCTTCCAGCAGATTTGGTTATTGGTCGTCCTGCGGAACAGCCCACAGAGCCAGACACTTATACCCATGAACTAGAACGAAGACTAGCAGCCGTACACGACCAAGTCAGAACTCGAATGCGACTAGAGAGCGATCGCATGGAGACTCGATACGACGTCCGGGCCAATACAGTTGGATTCCAACAAGGTGACCCAACTACAGAACCGTTGGGAGGGCTCCTATACCGTCATTAAGAGAATCAATGACATTGTCTACCGGATACAGAGGACTCCCAGGAGTAAGATGAAAGTCGTCCATCTGGAGCGTCTGTCCCCATATAGAGGTGTATCCAATCAGGACGATCGGTCCTAAGGAGGGGGCAGTGTCACGGAATTTGCCCCACTCACACCTAAAATCGACGACTGTGGTATCGCGAAATGTGAAATTGCCCCGATCGCCCCTACGCGATTTTGGTAAGCAAACAAATAATGCCGGGGTATCGAGGCGCAACTGGAGAATTGGAGAATATACGAGAAGCGTTCGAGTCGTTTGGGAAGTGGATTTAGAGATGCTAGAATATACCTGGAATATTCGTTGGGTCTATAAAAGAAGAATAAACGGCCGAGTAAATTAGTCTTGTATTACAGTCTGAATTGAAGTGTTGAGTTGGAGAGATTAGAGTGATTTAGATAGCGATTAACTAAATACGTGTTTAGTTGAGTTGTAATTAGTGTTCAGTAGTGTACTGAGTAATTAATAAAAATATGTTGATTGTTTTTCTGGCAGTAAGAAAAAGACGGATTGGGAAATCCGTGACAATATCTATTTTTCTACTACCGTGCTAATAAAATTCATGTCGCATTGAATTCGTTAGATGGTTTTAATAAATACACTTGTTGCTTGATAAATAGATCTTTCTACAGGGTGTTTGGTAAGTATATGGCATACTCTCAGTAGTGTATACGGGAGCTCAAAATAACCTTAGTTTGCCATAATTTTCTTTTCCTAATGTGCCCCTAAACGGAGATACAGAGCCCCAAAGGGGTACCCATCAATTTACCTTGTCGTCTCCAACTTTTGAACTAACGTGTATAATTTAATAATATTTTAATATTTTATGTAGGCCCATTTTATAAAGACTCATAAAACCAAACCACAGTAGATGTTTTACACTGTCAGGGAAGTCAGGAACGGACTTGCCACCACACTCGTTGGACTAAAATTTTGACCGTTGTCATTTTATAAAGGTGAAAACTGAATTTTTAAATACTTTGATCATATCTCTTTAAAAAAGGTACTCTACATTTGTTTTCATAAAATTAAGTTTTTGTATAACACACTTAAATATGGACTTTCTAAATTTATTTAATTGTCAAGTTTATTGACATAAGCTATTTAAACACAATAACTAATCGAATAACACGATAACTAATAACTCGTAGCAACATAATAAAAATTGTCATTTTTATTACATATTATTAATGCTGACATGCATTTATGAACAAGCAATCGGCAATTATGTGGAGGCATGAAAAATTTATTCTGATACATTTCCAAATCACATAAATGCAAAGATGTTAAAAATTCGAAAGCTTAGCTTCTTGTTGTTTATTTGAGCAGCCCCCTGTACCTCTATACATTTGCTTATACGACGAATGTTTTCTCCTTCTACTTAAAATAACATTTTACGATTGTGTCGACTTTCGTTAAAATGATATGTTATTATTTCCATCAAGTATTCCCTGGTGTGAACTGGCGTTTTGACGCAAGCCTCTTTAAATTTCCCCATAAAAAAAATTCCATTGGAGTCATGTCGGGCGGCCTCGGTGGCCATAAAATAGGCCCACCTCGATCTAGCCATTAATTACCAAAATTATTTGATAAGTACTGACTAAATTGCTGAAATACGGTAATACACCGTCATGCATCAACCACATTTAATTTCTAGTGGCATATTTTCTAATAAACAGTGTATTTTAAATAAAATAAACTGTTTAAGCTTGGTTGCAAGAATTGCAAATACATGACACCATTTAATCTGTCTTCAAAGACAGCGGTCCAGTCAGAACAAAACTAGAAAAATTTGGATTTTGTTTAAATCGTTGCAAAAACCAATTTGTATAATTGATTCTTGCAGAATAATCAGCATGTACTTTTTGAACGTGATAAGGATGTAGCAGTTGTTTTCGAAGAGTCTCATGAACGGCCCACTTTGTCGCATGAACTTGAACCAACAGGTTTCTTACATTACTAGTAGGATTTTCGGCAATCTCATCCAGAATTTGCTCCTCTAACTGAGGGTTCCTTGCTCTTCTTAGAGGCCTTTCTCCACCACGATTCGGCAAATAACTTTCTAAAATGAATTAGCAGAAGATCAACTACTTTTATCATTTTTTTATATTATTTGACTTATTACCTTTTCCTCGTAAGTTACCTCCTTCAAAACTTCTTTTGTGGAGTAAACGTCGATTTGGAAATGCATTAGAATAAATTATTTTTGTCTCAACACAATTATTGCCGAGTGATTGTCCATAAATTAGATGCATGTTATCATATTCACTGTAGGAATACTGCTCTATTATTCAGTCTTGTGTACTCAATCAATCTGACAATTTTGACAAGTGTTGTCAATAACACATTTTTAGCAACTATTGTTTTATTGCAGTATTCTGATTTATTATTTCAATGATATACAAAAATTTGATTTTTTCTAGAAGAGCTAATTATATCGAAGCAAATGTAGAGTACCTTTTTAAAATAGAAATGACTAGAGTATTTAAAAATTCAGTCCTCAGATCTATAAAATGACACAACATTTTGGCCCAATGTGTGTGGTGGAAAATCATTTCCTGACTTTCCTGACATGTGCTGTATGTTTTATGAGCCTTTATGAGCTACATAAATATTCAAATTTCACTAATAAGTGAGAGCTGAAAAGGAAAATCGCTGGGTATTCTGGCTCTGTATATCCGTAAAGGGGCACTATAGATTACTTTTATGACAAACTAGGGTTATTTTAACCTCCCCTATATACACTTATGTTATATACTCACCAGACACCCTGTATAATGAATAGATGTATGTTTAATGCGGCACCTGTTCATCCAAATTGACTACAAAATTGCAATTCTATTTAGTCCAAAATAGTATTTAGTAAAATATGCATGTATGATATTCTAATTGAAATAACCATTCTTGACAATATTATAACTTAATATGATAGAAACTCGTATATCTAAATGATAAAGAAGAAGAAACGTTAAAGTAACCTTCAGTAGAAAATATATTACCAACTTAATATTTAATAACGTTTTAAGTAAGATATAAATCCTCCACTTTCCTCTGAGAACCAATATTTAATATTCACGCCTTACACCGCTGAGGTGAGAAATTAATATTTTCTTTCAATACAAACTACATAACATTAATCCTTGTATTGTGCACCGCCTCACGTCAAAAACCGATTAGCAATATCCATTACTAGAACCGCAAACACGCCCAATCTTCTATTTTGATTTATAGTTAGTGACGGCTTTACACCAGCTTATTAGCTTCATAAATAATGGAAATTTCCCCCATTTGCACGTTGATTAGCGCCAATGTGCAGCTTCAAAGCAAACAAAAATCACGTGGAGTTCTAAGTGCCCTAAAGAGAGAACTACTTACTTACTGTGATAACAGACCTACTGCGGGTTGAATTGACATTTCCGAAGAGGAAAACATTTCTCGGTAACGATAATGTGTTTAGTCTAAAGTTAGGGAAACTTAAGTGACATTAATGAACCGTAAAATAATTTAAATTCCAGCATGACGATGGCTTACGGTCGATTTGAATTTTCAAAAGCATAGCTTAAGAGGCAGTTTGTGTTCATGAAAATTGAAATTAGTTTTCAGGCAAAGTATTTTACATTCATTTGCATTTCAGGAAATATGCAGTATGAGATTAAGTGCTACTTTATATACAGGGTGTCCCTTAATGATGTGCGCTCCTTTAGAGGGTGTGTTCCTTGGGTCATTGTAGGGAGGGTTCTTTCTATACAATTTTTCGATTTGAGCTCTCCCTTACGAGATGGCTTCTAAAAATATAAAAAAATTTCGGTTTTATTTTTTTTTCTCAAAAACTGTTGAACTTATAAATCTCAAAATCGGTGAATACATTTAATTAAGTGACATTGTTGAGTACGATTTTTATTTTTACCATATGTCTAAAAGGGTGGCAATCACCAACCTCTTTTATCTTTCTTGACAGTTAAGAAAATCTATGAAATTACTTTTTCCCCGAGAAAAAAAATTAATACTTATTTCTCGGATATGTACACATGAGAACACGGAGATATTTAATTTTAGAATATTTTATTATACACAACTTACATTTCCTTAATGTTCAAGTATAGTTGTTAAACGAACATTGCATGAAGAACACGTTGATACAGTGGAATTTCCTTAAGTTCAAATCAATTTTTTCATCATGTCATCAACACAACAAACTGTCGTTGATGGTCCTGATCGCAAATTGCGTCTTATTTCAGCTAATGCATTGCCACATGTTCTAAACACTTTATTAATTATTTCTGTGCTATGATATGACCCACTTATTTATCTACATACCTTTCAGCGATATTTCCTTAGTGTCATCAAATGTCCTCCAGATTCAACTAAAAATGTAGCAGACGAAATTTATGATTTGTATATGATTTAACATTTTCAGCTAGAAGAAAATTGGTTACTGTTTCAGGTGTCTTATAACATTGATAGATACAGTTTCCATTACAATATGCATAAAACAGGCAGCGATCCTTTGCTGCTGCTGGACTAAATGCTGTGTACATGCTGTAAAATTTAATATATTTTTCAGTAACTATAAATCTTCTGTTTATATCACTCTCTGTTCGCTTAAGTTTCACAATTAATAACGTCTCCGAATCTTCAATATCATCTAATGTTACCTGACTGATTTCACAAATTCGACAAGCTCCTGCAAACCGAAATATAGCAACAACCTTGACCATTAAATAAACTTCATCAGGAGCATTATTTAAAAAATCACTAATATGTGTACTCGTAAAAATCGCAGATTTCTTACGCCTCTCCAATTTTGCTACAAAAATATAATTAGTTTGCAATATTTTGAAATTTCTACATTATTATTGGATTGCAAGGTATATTTTTCGATTGAATAATTAGACTACACTGTTGATAGCTTTTGTTGTTGCGTCAATTCCGAAAAATAAGCAAATAACCGTTTCCGAGAAAGAATAGATCTGAAAGAAACGTTCATTCCATGAATCTTGAATACGCGGTTTCGTAAATTTTCCGCTATTTAGTGATGCTACTTTCGCCGCTTCTACTAATTCCTGTGATGTAAAAGAAAACTTTGAATCAGAAATGTCCATTTTCAAAATTTGAATATTTAAACTAACTTAAGTTCGCAATTTTTAAAACCCAATCACATAACTAAATTGACAGATATTTGATTATTTTAGAAGTAATGTTTTATCATTACTTTAAAGGTTTCCTTAGCACCGTAGGTCCAATGTCGCTACAAGTACAACAGCCTACCAGTTTAATACTTCAATGTTTATTATACATGGGTAAATATATTAAATTATACCTCAGTATTTTGTCCCCCTTCACTTCGCATCGGGGGACAAACACAATTTCGATCTAAAATCTAATACTTTTTTCTCTTGTAGGTATAATAAATAACTATTGTCTGAAGAAAAAAAAGATTGGTTTTCGTTTGATTAATGTATGCTCTAAGTTCTTAATAGGTTTATTCATTGACGTTACTTGAACTGATTTTATAAATTAGGTTGTTTTGACAATTGACAGAATTTAGAATCAGTAAAAGCGAGATCGTCAGAAATAAAGGAACATCCGCTGTTTTAAGGTTATATTTGTACGAGGGTGGATTAAATATAAACCAGAATTTATATTTTTAAGCTCGCCAATTAAAGTGAGCGTGATGTAATATACATATATTAAATGTGTTCCTTTTTTATTTTTATATTTTACATAACATTGCTTATGTACAAATTATTACAATAAACGGAAAAAACAATAATACACTTACTAATATCGAACGTGTATATAAGGTTCCAGTGTATTGTGCAGACGGGAAAAATATGTTGACAGATTGTACATAGACCGATGACCAAATTGTCGCACTGCAAGTGCACATACATCCTACATTGTGTTCAACAGCTATGAGAAACGGGAAGAGTTATTTGACGAGGAGAAGGAAGTGGTACGCAAGTTAACCCTAATGTAGAACAACTGAACTCTTGAAGAAAACACAAGTAGCATTCGTCCAATAGCACAGTTAGTAGGGACTTCTGCCCACGCCGTACATCGCATATTACGGCGCCAGCTATTGCGTCCCTACTATCTACATGATGCTCAGCTCAGTACATTATAAACCACGTATAGGTTTTTATAGGTGCTTTTTACAACAATGTAAAAATCAAGTAAATTTTCCGACTTATGTTTGCGCAACAGAACAGGCAACGTTTGTCTGCGAAGAAGTTTTAAATTGACATAATATTCTGATATGGGCTGATGAAAGTCTTCACGCGACTATGGAAAATCGGTTCTCGGTAAATCTTTGGGCTGGAATAATCGGCGATATATTTCTTGGCCCAAAGTCTTGCAAGGACGATTAAATGAGCCAGGGTATTCTCATTTGTTGGAAAACCGATTACCTGAACTATTAGACGATCTGGCATTACAATTACAGGCGCATAAGTGGTTTCTTCAAGATGGGGTTCCTACACACAGTACTCAAACTGTAACGACGCTTTTGAATAAAATAGATTGGGCGCTTTGGTCCTGTGCCGTAGCCATCGCGATCTCCCGATTTTACCCCAATTGTCTTTTATTTTTGGGGTCACATTAATTACTGGTTTACAGTGCGGCCATTGCCACAGTGGAAAAATTACAACACCGTATACTAGAAGCTGCTAACATAATTAGAGCGATTCCTGATATCTGGGAAAATGTTTACCAGAATTGGATGCGATGGTGCCATGCCTCTGTCCGCACTCATATTGGTCAGTTGCAACATTTTTGTAAGAATGGTAAGTTTTTATTTCATTTTATGCCTCGCCATGTTAGTGGTTATGGTGTTGTGTTGTGTTGCCATTATTTTGTGTCTACTGCCTAAAGATAATCTAAAATCTTACATCTTGAAAAACACTGCTCTAATTAATGAGGTTTTCCAGAGTTCCCTCATTCCTGCATTGTAAAGTAGTTAGGGCCGTTCCTGAGCGCAAATGCAACCTACTAAGTAATAATATACCGCCCCTCTCGTGCATATGTCTCCAACTTCTGGGCTAATCCTCGCTATTAGAATGAGGGGTAAAGATATTATTATTATTACTCAACGATTTTGACGTGTCAGGTATATGATTTTTATTGGTACTATTTGAATATATTATTTCTTATATTTGATAACTTTTAAGATGCATATTTACCTATAGACTGCTTTCGAAAAGTAACGAATAAATTCATTATTTTTTAAATTGAGAAGTTTTCGAGACAATCCCCTGGCACGTCGATTTTGTTTTAAAAAAGACACTTTTTGACATACGACCCCCATATATGACATCATCGTTGTTCGAGATATGACGTTATCCACAATTTTTTTAAATGGCAACCCCCAATTTTGACCATGCCATTTGAAAGAGCGTGTCATTCTACATACACACATCATGAAAAATTATAGTGTTACATAACAAAAATTTCAAGAAAGTTATGTTTGAAGATTTTAAAACTTAATTTTCACCGAAATGTATCACTCTGTGGGCCAAATACACTTGCACTACATTTTGTATCGACCCACTTAGGAAGCGCAATCGTGGCGCCAGAACGATTCGGCAATGGACTCCAGCTGGGACAATGACCAGAAGCCGTCCTTTCCAAGAACGACCACCCAAACTGGGATTCTAGAAACATCCACCGAAACCGTCAGGGTGGCGCCAAGGAGAGAATATAGATAGTGGTACGACGCAGCGCAGAACACACTTCAACAAAGCTTCGCGTCGACAACATATAGTCTGATACATCCTCTGTTTCTTTGTTTTAAATAAATATATTATTTTTACCGTTGTGAGAGCGTTTCATTTTTGCTGCACGACACAAGAAACCCTCAAGAAAACTCGAGAAGGGGGCAGATTGAGTGGCCAGCCACGCGCCTGATTCGCACTCGCCAGGGCTCGCCTGATTTGATACTCCTAAATTATTTCTTATGGGATACTTAAAAAGCAAATTATACGTTACTAGACCGGTTAATTTAGAAGATTTAAAAGCAAGAATTCGTCACGAGATACATCGTATACCTCCTGAAGTTATTGATAATGTCCAAAAAGAATTTATTAATCGTCTTGGCTATTGTCAGGCAGCCAACGGTGCACAATTTGAACATTTAATTTAATCGATTTCTTACATAATCATTATCATTTCCAGTATTGTGAAAATTAAATTTTAAAACCTTATCATTATTTTCTTGAAATTTTTGTTATGTAACACCATAATTTTTCATGATGTATGTATGTAGAATGATACGCTATTTCAAATGGCATGGTCAAAATTGGTGTAGCTATTTAAAAAAATTGTCGATGACGTCATATCTCGAACAACGATGACGTATGTCAAAAAGTGTCTTTTTTAAAAACAAAATCGACGTGACGGGATTTTTTCGAAAACTTCTCAATTTCAAAAATAATTAATTCATTCGTTACTTTTCGAAAGCACTGTATATTTGGTATCAGAGACCAGTATGACTTTATTCAAGCATTTTATGGAGATGTTTAGAATTAACTTGATTCAGCTTAAAGTAAAACTACAAATTTCATATACTTATATAAAGTAAAACACTCATCTTGGATTTACTTTAGATACGGTTTTTGTTACTTCACACTATGCTGTATTGAACTTTCTTATACGTGAAATTATGTAATAATGTTTAAAGTTATTTTGAAATTTCCAAAAAGCATAAGACTCTCCACTATAATAATTACGATAATCTTCTCTGCAACTTCTTTAATGCGTTCAAGTGTTCGAGCTACTTCACCGTGCTCTTTGTAATTAGTTGTTTAGTACGTTAATCCTGCTTTGCAGCATCCTAGGGAGTAATTACGATGCGGTTTTATTGTGAAGATTTATAGCCTGGGAATGCTCAACCGTCCAGATGCAGCGTCACGATTCTGCACTTTTGTATTGTCTGAATTTAATAGTCAGGATCTCTAGTGTCGCCGTTTCCTAGAATTTTATACCTTCAAAAGGAATGTCCCTAATTTAAATGAAAAGGCAATTTTGCATCTTGAAAGGACTTATGAATCTTATTGTTCCTTAGTTTACATTTATAAAACGAAAAAGTAATAAAGTTACGTACTAATTTTTTCAAAATTAGGCAGGGTATAACAAAAGCAGGACATCCCGCTAGCTGCGTATTTTAGGCGGCAAAATATGATGATTTAATTTTCCTTACCTACATACAGAAATGCCTCCCTTAAAAGTACAGGCTGTTAAAGTTGAACTTTTAAAATTGTTTTTTGTTGCTATAATTTTTCCAGTTTTTTGCGTATCAAAATTTTGTAGAAATACTTCTTGTTATTAACCAAATTCTGAAGGGTATTATTGTAAATGATGCATAAAAAACAAAAGCAAAAACTACTTTTTTCTGAAGTAACCCTTTGGACGATAATAATTTATAATAATATAAAATTGTATTTAATATTTTATTACTCTTGATAAACTTTCGCAAGTCTCCATTTTCGAGAGAAATTCGATTTTTGAACATGCAACATTAGAGATAGTCGCAGCAAAATGAGTTGCACTTAATAACATTGTTAAATTTCAAATTACAAAGAAACAATTTGTAGTCTTCTAAATTGTTCTAAAGTGTTTTAACTTATTTTCTACAGAGTATCTCTGGCTAGCCCTATGTGCAATTTTTGTATAATTTGTATTAAAGACGAAACAAGGATATAAGAAACATTAGTTATTACATACTCGTTCATATTGATACTAACTCTATTATGCAAACATTTAAAAAAATCGCAGCTGTTTTCCAAAATCCCCGTTTTAGATTTTTGAATTTCTGAACAAAGCATTTTTAGATTTCTGTTTAAAGCAACCTTCTATATTTTCTAAATATTTTATGTCGAAAGTAGGACAGAACTGAAGGAGGGATGATGTCTGGCTATTTGTAAGACTGATTAATTGACGTTTCTCTAATCCCTAATTAGTGGGATTTACAGCTCACCCCATTCTGTATCGATTGATTAGTGTTTAGCAACCTAAATGTAGACTAAATATATAGAGATATTTCTAAAACATGAAACAGAAGATACAAAATTCCATTTTAAGTAAATAAATTATTGGTCCTGTAATGTTTTAATAATAATAATAATAGTGTTTAATAGTCCAACAGGAACAAAATCCCAATTACAGAACCATAATAGAAATTATTTAAATACATAAAAGTTCCTAAAATAAAAAAACCAAACTAGTCTAACACACAAAAATAAATGTATAGGTAAGATAAGTAAAAAATATAAAAGTATGAAAAAGTACTGTTAAAAACATGATCTAGCAATAATAAAACACAACAATAAGTAGTTGTCAAAAATATTAAACATAAATAAGTAACCATGAGAAAAAATTATAACTGCACGTCATGGGCAATCCTTAACAGCTGGTTCAAACTAACATTATTAATATCACAAATACAACATAATAAATTAAAATTGGATGTCATATTGTATACCTACAGGAGACTTTAACATGAGATTACTTCTAGCAGATTTACAGTAAAATGTCATATGAGATCTAATCGACGAATGTGGCACCAAAAAATTAAGTTGTGATAAAATATATGGAGAGTCAATTGAATTGTGCAAGAGATTGTATAGAAATCTGATAGAGTATATAAATCTCCTTTTCTTTAAAGAATGAAGATTAAACCTAGATATTAACAAGTTGTCATCAAATCCTTGTGCCGGATAAACACCATCACATTTAAATGAAAGATATTTAAGAAATTTTTCTGGACAGATTCAATATTATTGATATAACAGGTGTAATAAGGATTCCAAACTAAAGAACAGTATTCCAGCTTGGATCTTACAAAAGCATAATATAATAATTTTAATGTATTCGGGTTTCTAAATGATTTACTATTTCTAATAATAAATCCTAATGATTTTGAGGTCCCGTTGTCAATATATTCAATATGTTGTGAGAAGCTTAAAGTACTATCAAATATAATACCCAAATCCTTTGTAGAACTGTGACGATTAAGTAATTGCAAATTAATATGGTAATCATATACAAAAGGATTGGATTTACGAGTGTAGGTGGCAACTTTGCATTTATTAACATTTAGGCTAAGTTTGTTTTAATAGACCACGCTACAAGTTTATTTAACACTACCTGAAGTTTATGGGCCTGGTCTGCTGAAGATATGCAAGTAAAAATTTTGACGTCATCAGCGTACAAAAGCTTCACACAATTCAATACACCCTCAAGATCATTTATGAATAGAAGAAACAGTAGAGGGTCCAAATTCGAACCCTGAGAGCTCCCCGATGCTGCGATCTTAGATTTAAAACCGTTGAATGTAACATATTGCATCTTATTGTGAAGGTAGAAATGAAAAAATATAAGCAATTTATCACTAAAACCAAATGTGTTGAGTTTTAGCCTTAGAGAAGTCACTGTACACCACATCAACTTGACCATGGTTATCTAGAATATTAGAAATATATTGTGTAAAACAAACCAGGTTGGAGGTGGTGGATCTGTGAGATATAAAACCATGTTGATTTATTGAAAGTAAATTCTTTACAGAAAAGTAGATGCGGTTGTACAGTGAAATCTCAAAAACTTTGGCAAAATTGTTTAATATGATAATAGGACGATAATTTGCTACATCAGAAGGATCCCCCGACTTCAAGATCGGGCACACACTAGCCCTCTTCCACAAAGAAGGGAATCTAGAACTCTTCAGAGATAGATTAAATAAAATACAAAGTGGATAACACAGCACATGAGCACAATCCCTTACCAAATAGCTAGACACAAGGTCTTGGCCACAAGTCGATTTGCTCTTTAAACGTTTCAATGCCAATATTATTTCCTCTTCAGACAGAGATTTTATGCTCAAACAAGAAATATTATTGGTCCTGTAATGTTTTGCACAAAAGATAAAATGCCAAAAGTGCACTACAAATATTTTTTGTAATTCTTGTTATTTTTGACCAGTTGTTAATAATTTGATTGATCTTTTTTGGTTGGCTCTTTTAAGTGGACCTACAACCCAAAAAAGAACAATCGAATTTTTTGTAGTAATTCCAAATTGCCTTGATCTAAATGACATAAACGTAGAAGCTTTTCTTTCATTCATAGTGGCGAACAATAGTTTTAGGGTAATTCAGGGTATTACTTCTAAAAAAAATGTTTATGGTAATGTCGGAAATATATATATATATGTATTTTTTTTTTGTGAAAAAACATCTTTAATTACTTGTATATTTGTGTAGGTTTTGGTGTTTGAGTTTGAATTATCTCTCTGATATTTATAGTAAAAATAAAGACTTATGCGAATATTTTAGCTTATGTACCGTTATACAGGGTGATTGGGGAAACCCCCAATATTCGATAGGATTGTTTGGGAGAACAAAAAAGCCTAATAAACATATGGTGCAAGGAAAATATTTTTATTGCTATTTTTGCGAAAACTGTTATTATTTGATATTTTATTTTGAGTAGGGCATGCATTCTAAACCAAACTCTCATTAATGATTACTAATTGTCACATTTATTTTTACATGTGCGTTTATTTAATGGGTATTGTACACACATAATTTCATACCTATGCCTACCACATTTAGTCATCGAGAATATGTTGATATTATTTTTATTTATGGGTATTGCAACGGTATCGCTAATCGTGAAGTTAATGAATATCGATGTCGCTTCCCGAACAGAATACTGCCAGATAGAAATATATTCCAGGCAGTCTTCAACAATGCACGTGAAATTGGAATGTTTCCCAGTGAGAGAACTACATCTGAGAGGCAAGCTGGTCCTGGTCTAGCAGGAGATGGAGATGTGACATTTCAAAGCAGCGCCATTCGACGGTTATTAAGCAAAGTTCACTTGTAACTCTTTTACACATAAAAATATGCAATATTTGGAGTTGATACACCACTAAATCTTGAAAATTGAAAGTTTTGAGTTAAAACTATCTTATTCCAAACTGACGATATGTTTATTAGGCTTTTTTGTTTACTTTTGCCCCTCACCCAATCATCCTGTATATGAAATGACCTCTTTACCATTGATAATGATAAGAAGTAACTTGTAAATAACTTTAAGGTGCAATTGTTTGCAAGTTACAGCTTGTCAAAGTAAATTTTTTTATTTGTCTGTTTAAATAACTTATTTAATTCAAGTTCGATTATCCTCATTTGGCACACCCACTAAGTAGATCAAGCTCTATTAAACAAGTCAAATAGAAGTTTTATTATGCGCCCCTTCTATTTAACATAAAATTTTAATAATTCTTTCTGTAATTCTGTAAGTTGCCACGTTTCAAATAAATGTCACTAGCAATTTTGGTGTTACAAATTGCAAGGAAAATGTTTTGAAGGTTTTTCACAATAGTAATTTGAGAAATTATTGATTACCGTGACATGCATTTTTGTTATGAACAAGCACACGGTAATGCAGAACAAGTTTGTTGAAATTACACAAACACATATCCTAATAGAAAATTACCACATGCACAAACATTCGTTAACATTCATAGACGCCTGGGGCAGCAAGGTTCTTTTAAGTGATAATTATGGCACAGGAAGACTAAGAACTACGAGAACTACAAAGAGTACTAGATGCAGTAGACATAAATTCGTCTATAAGTACAAGAATTACTGCTCAGGAGGATATTGTTCATTCTTTAGTTTGGAAAGTTTTCCACGAGCAACCTCTTCATCCATTTCATGTGCAAACGGCTCAAGCACTATCATGAAGATCTAATGTGTCGTTTACGGTTCTGTAATAGTAGATTGTAGAAAAATATGATGAGGATAATGCGTTTATTAAAAATATTTACTGACGAAGCTGGTTTTACAAGAGATGGTATTACATGATATTACAAAGCCGAAAAATGACGAAAAATCGAACTTATACCTGCTTTAAACAATTTTCGTTTCAATTTGTAACACCAAAATTACTATTGACATTTATTTGAAGCATGGGAACTTGATTAAGTAGAGAAATAATTATTAAAAATTTGATGTCTAATAAAAGTTTAGTAGCGATTTCCTAAACGGTTACATTTATCGGCTTGAACAAAGAGTACAAAATTTTTTCTGACAATGTCAAAATTTCTGTGATGTCTAGTAAGAAAAAAAAGTTATGAATAAAACTAATTCTGAGTTTTACGTAAAGTGCCCTCTAGCGGCGCATAATAAAACTTTTCTTTGACTGGTCCAATAGAGCTTAATCTACTTAGTGGGTGTACCAAACAAGAGAATAATCGAACTTGAATTATATAAGGTATTTTGAAAAGAAAAATAAAAAAAATGAACTTTGACAAGAAGCAACTTACAAACAATTGACAATTCGAAAAAAAATGTCATGACATACTGCTATTATTTTAATCCGTAGAATCACCTCCCGGAGTTTCCTGATGGACTTTTAGAACACCCTGTATAAGAAAATGGAACTACAAACTAAGAACTGATATTCGTCCTGCAAATGGCAATATGGCAAATGCATAGACAAATATACCTATAGATACAAAAGGAGTAGGGTAGCTAGGCCGATCCTGGATCACCCCCACCACTTTGTGGAGGTAATTAGCATTTACAATTGATATGGTAATTAGCAATTACAATTGTTATGGTAATTATAATGTGTGTACGTATGTATGTGTGTATTAGCATTCATTACCCTATGTGTAATTGTACAGTACATGTATGTGTAATTGTACAGTACATGTATGATGTAATGTATACAATTGCGCTTAAATGGTGTTGCATTGGAGTTGTTTTGGAGTTGAATTGGAGTTGTATTGCAGCTGTAATGTATGTATGTATTATCATGCATTACCCCTATATACAATTGTAAAGTACGCGTATGGTGTAGTGCATGCAATTGCGCTTAAATGCTGTTACAATTGCAGTCATAAATATGATATGTATATTTTTTATTGCACAGGTGGTGCGATAATAAACTTCTAATTACAACTGTATATATAAGTAATTAGATGTGTGTACATATTAATGCAGTTAGCATTGTGGGATTATTGTTGCTCCTGGTTATACCTTTAGAAGTTGAATGTTAAAACAGCGTGGTGATGGTCAGACTATATGCATGCTGCAGCGGCACAAACCCCCGTAAGGATAGTATAGCCGATCCTCAGTCTCCCCCTACCACTTTGTGGTGGCGATTAGCATAATATGTGTGTATATAACAGCAGAGCTTTTTTTTAATCTACGGCCAGAACCCACTTCAGCAGCCAACCGAGGAGTTAGTGTATAGTATTGTGAAATTACATGTAGTGTGATCGTAATTATTTCAAGTGAGCATAATAGATATATTCCCTACAACAACTACCGACTGGATATTTAAATTCCGTGCAATGTCTTTAACAGTGGATGATTTAAATAAAATTAATAGTATGATTAATGGTGACTTTGATAATATTATTGTAAAGTCAATTTCATAGCTAGATGTGGATAGTCCTTATCCAATAAATAAATGGTTGGTTGTGAATACGAGGGCGAAGTATTTTGGCTGTATTGTTTGATAAAAAGTCTAACAGTCACTTTAAATGCTTTTTGCCACAGGGGGTTCTGCGGCATTTATCTGAAGAAGCATTGAATAAAATGACTACACCGCACAATATGTATTCATTAACTTATTTAGGTCAAAGTGTGTCAGCTTTTAAAAATGCTAAATCTAGGGCATTGTTGAAATTTGGAATTATCGAATAATTTATTTAAAAAGTATCTAGTCGTAGTTATTATGTATTTATAATTCTTATTATTTTGATCACATACATGCTATTTTAGACTAGCTCATATAAGGTTGTTGTTTGTAGTCGATAGCGATGGTACTTATTTAATAAACATATTGAAAATATGATAAATACTGATATTACTTGTTATAGAAAAATTATTTCACGATGTGGATGCACTATTCTAGAGAAAATTGGACCGAAGCTACCGATATTCATTCAGCCGTTGATAGACTTGGAAGTGAATTAAGTTGCATGGCATTTGATCGTCTCCATGCATCTAACTATGATATGAATTACTGTTTTTTTGATGATAAGGTAAAAGAACTAGAAGATGAATGTGAGAAGTTTGAAATGGGTTCAACACTGTGTGGTAAATATTGTGATGGTGATTTACAATTAGATCAATTCTGTGAGGCCATGATAAAAACAGAACTTAAACAATTCCTTGTTTCCAATCTTTGGGATTATTTACCAGAGGAGATAATTGAGAAATATCAATTGGTGCGAAAAAATCCATACAGTGAATGTGATGATCATGAACTGGATTACTAGTTATTTGAAATATTGTATTTTTTTTTGCATATATGTACGTATATAGTGATAAAATAAATGTTAAAAAATAAATATTGTTGTTTTTATTTAGTTGTTAGTTGGTATTACAAGAATAAAACAAATCAGTGAGTACAATACTTTATTTTTAAAGCACTATAAATTTTACAAAATTTATATACCTACCGCATAACGAAGCTGAATATATTAAATGTGTATTATCTAAATGTGCATTCTGTCATTAATAATATATACTACAAACTATGTATTAATGCACATCGTGAAAGAAGTATAATAATGCTAGTTCTCCACAGATAGTAAAATATTAGCAAAAATATGGCTTGTGTGTGGTAGAATATGAACATATTACTTAGAAAACAGATGTCCTGATAGTTGTTTTATTGTCACATTATCAGGAATTTTGGGTAAACCATGTGCTGGTTTTCTTCATTCATCCATGCACACCATCTGGGAACGATAGTGTTATATCTGTTGTTTTTGTAGCGTATTTTACTAAATTAATCAACTAAATTACAGTTAAACCAAACTCGTAAATGGTTGATTGTTTGGGGGGTATTAAAAATCTCCTATTTACAACAAATACCCATTATTCAAGAGTGTGTACTGTATTATCACTAACCTATACTACAAACTATGAATTAAAATACATTGTGAAAGACTTGTAAAATAATATTAGTCCACATATATATATATAATTTATACAAAAGTATGGTTTGAATGTGGTACTATATGAAAACGATCATCTTGATAATCATTTTATTACTACATAGATGCTTTATTTTAAATTATGTTCTATTATTATATTTTAGGAAATTTTGTTAGTACATGGACTCAAATAAACAACCATCTTTAGCACATACATTTACAAAACATATATTTAACAATCATTTAAATTATGAATTTCTGAAATATGATATTTTAATATTGATATTTATTTTATTTATTTAAATCACAAAAATTTTAAATTCATGATATATGGTATAGATATATGGGGTTATTATCTATGTATATATGTATAATTTAAATGATTTAATTATTATTTTATTAAATTAATCAACTAATTACGACTAAGCCAAATGGCTGATTGTTTGGGGTGTTAAAAATGTCCTATTCACCGCAAATATCCATTATTCAGGTGTGTGCACTGTATTATAATTAGCATATAGGTACTGCAAACAAAAATTAAAATACACTGTGAAAGTCTTGTAAAATAATAGTAGTTTACCATACAAAACAAAATATACATTTTTATTTGTTTTCATTGTTCTTGTTATGCCTGTTTTCCTAACAATGGCTACGTGATTTATAACTATCTGTATAAAGTTTAAGATTGCGAAAAAGCGTACCTAATTTTAAAGGAAGTCAAAACTATAATGAATGTACCGTCAATCAGTCATTGATAGTATGATTAATGGTGACTGATAATATTATTGTAAAGTTAATTTCAACACTAGATGTTGATAGTATAAGTTTTAGCTGAATTTTTATAACCTAATGAGAATAATGATCACTCGAAGAGCCATATTAATAGTTGAAGTATACAATTATAACATTTTAGTACAATATTTATCCTTATCAAGCAAGAGCATCAGTTTTATTAATTATGTAAGTACTAAAACATTTATTCTATAAATGTAATTCATAAAGATAAATACAGCAGAATATTTTTTACTTATATTTTGTGGAATGCGAACCTAATATTTATTTTATAATTACTCGTTGTAACACCATCTTTATAAAAGTGTTGTGATATCATCAAAATTGTAAGTACGTTAACGAAATATATAACAAGATCATCCAATATACGAATACATTAGGAAGTTCAATTATATTAAATACCATAGGCCAGTTAGATATATACTCTTAAATAACCAGAGCTTAATATATTTGCTACATTGTATCATAGGTTCATTGTTATTAGGCGCATGTCATTAGCTTATATACATCATATTTGCCACAAAAGCTGAGAGGGTGGGATGTAATCTACCTGTGTATGAGGGGGTTAAGAGTTAACGTGGCCACTATCTGCTTCTTTAAAACCGCACTCCATTGGGTCAAAATTTTTATATTTCGCTGGAACGCATCCTATTGGCCGGGGGGTAAGACAGGTACCAGTGTTTTTTCAAATTGTCATACTATATAGTTGACAGACAGGTAACTACCATGAAATTTCTCCAAAGGAAAATAATAATAAAACAATATATCCATAGAGAACGTTTTTAATTTCAATACTTATAGCGTATACAAGAGCATGTTTGATCGGTTATGCATTGTGATGGTGAAACCATCATATTTCCTACCAATTACAATATTTCACAAAATATCACTAAATTAATTTATTTTTGTTTCATATTACAATAATTAATATATTACCCCCATATTTCGTAATACATTTTCATATATTTGATAATCCATGCATAAACGAACTCTAAATCTTATAGCTTCAACGTCACTATTTAAAAACATTGCATTCTCTTCTCTGTTATTGGTAATGTGCAACATATTGTCTGCAACTGCTGGATGTGTTACATCTAATTTATTATCCCTTTCTGCTGGTTTCCACCAGAGCATTTATCCTAGATAGCCATAATTTACGGTTTTCTTCGGATAGCTCATCTTTATCATTATTTTCTAACCAACCCTTGCTCATAGATGATGCGTTTTTGTCATACTTCTGTGTAACTTTTTCGATGTGAACTCTTCTTCCGTGATCTCTTAATTTATCAATCCTTTTAAAGGTTTTGCATAAAACACATTGGATAGAATGGTTTTGTGTATATTTAAATCCGCTCGACCAGGCGAATATTTGATTGCAAATATAGCATTGATACATGTCGTCGGATGCAAAGTGTAAACTGAAGTGATGCTGTTGATCATTATTTAGAAATTTTAGTTATTATGTACATAGTAAACTGAGTATGGATGTAGTATTTAAACATTTTATTTACTAGCACATATATTCCATGTTTATTTTGTGAAATACGGTTGCAAATATTGTGATAACAATCATATTAAATATGATGATTAGTAATTTGTATTGATAACCTTGTACATAATTGGAAAATTTGCATGACTTGATAATATAAGTAAGAAATTCACGTATTTTGTATATTTCTATTCTACGTCAATATATTAGCTTACAAATCATCAAACACAATATGGGTTTAGGATTTAGGATCTACAGTGGGGTTAGTCTGTTGTAATATTAGACTATTTTGTGAGACATGATTCACAGAATCATCCGCATCAGCATAAGTTTTATGCAAAAAAAGTTGTAAATTATAGTAATAGCTGAAAAGTATGTATAATACATCAATATATTCAATAAAATATGAATAACAAGTAGTTGGAAAGATATTATAGATACACAAATAAGGGTAGCTAACGAATAACGAAATAGCAATAAATTGATATGTAGGTACTTATAGCAGTAACAAGTACTGAGAACTGATCTACAATTAACCATATATGATGTAATGAATAGCGAATGGTGATAATAGTATGAAATGGGGGGTATCGAAGAGCAAAAATTACACTTATTTTTGCTATATATATAAACAATATATAGCAAATATCCTCGGGGGTTTGTGCCGCTGCTGCATGCATATAGTCTGTGCAATTATACGATACATGTATGAAGTAATGCATAAAATTGAGCTTAAATGGTGTTGCATTGGAGTTGTTTTGGAGTTGCATTGCAGCTGTAGTGTATGTATATATTATCATGCATTACCCTATGTGCAATTATAAAGTACACGTATGGAGTAGTGCACGCAGTTGCGCTTAAATGCTGTTACAATTGCAGTCATAAATATGATAAGTAGGTATATATTTTTATTGCGCAGGTGGGGGCAATAATAAACTTCTAATTATAACAAGTTATGGGTAATTACAATTGTATATATAGGTAATTAGATGTGTGTACATATTAATGCAGTTAGCATTGTAGGATTATTGTTGCTCCTGGTTATACCTTTAGAAGTTGAATGTTAAAACAGCATGGTGATGCAGACTATATAGTCTGCATATGCATAGTATGCATATGCATAGTATGCATATGCATGCAGCAGCGGCACAAACCCCGAGGATATTTGCTATATATTGTTTGCATATATAGCAAAAATAAGTGTAATTTTTGCTCTTCGATACCCCCATTTCATACTATTATCACCATTCGCTATTCATTACATCATATATGGTTAATTGTAGATCAGTTCTCAGTACTTGTTACTGCTATAAGTACCTACATATCAATTTATTGCTATTTCGTTATTCGTTAGCTACCCTTATTTGTGTATCTATAATATCTTTCCAACTACTTGTTATTCATATTTTATTGAATATATTGATGTATTATACATACTTTTCAGCTATTACTATAATTTACAACTTTTTTTGCATAAAACTTATGCTGATGCGGATGATTCTGTGAATCATGTCTCACAAAATAGTCTAATATTACAACAGACTAACCCCACTGTAGATCCTAAATCCTAAACCCATATTGTGTTTGATGATTTGTAAGCTAATATATTGATGTAGAATAGAAATATACAAAATACGTGAATTTCTTACTTATATCAAGTCATGCAAATTTTCCAATTATGTACAAGGTTATCAATACAAATTACTAATCATCATATTTAATATGATTGTTATCACAATATTTGCAACCGTATTTCACAAAATAAACATGGAATATATGTGCTAGTAAATAAAATGTTTAAATACTACATCCATACTCAGTTTACTATGTACATAATAACTAAAATTTCTAAATAATGATCAACAGCATCACTTCAGTTTACACTTTGCATCCGACGACATGTATCAATGCTATATTTGCAATCAAATATTCGCCTGGTCGAGCGGATTTAAATATACACAAAACCATTCTATCCAATGTGTTTTATGCAGTAAAACCTTTAAAAGGATGGATAAATTAAGAGATCACGGAAAAGTTACACAGAAATATGACAAAAACGCATCATCTATGAGCAAGGGTTGGTTAGAAAATAATGATAAAGATGAGCTGTCCAAGGAAAACCGTAAATTATGGCTATCTAGGGATAAATGCTCTGGTGGGAACCAGCAGAAACGGATAATAAATTAGATGTAACACATCCAGCAGTTGCAGACAATATGTTGCACATTACCAATAACAGAGAAGAGAATGCAATGTTTTTAAATAGTGACGTTGAAGCTATAAGATTTAGAGTTCGTTTAGGCATGGATTATCAAATATATGAAAATGTATTACGAAATATGGGGTAATATATTAATTATTGTAATATGAAACAAAAATAAATTAATTTAGTGATATTTTGTGAAATATTGTAATTGGTAGGAAATATGATGGTTTCACCATCACAATGCATAACCGATCAAACATGCTCTTGTATACGCTATAAGTATTGAAATTAAAAACATTCTCTTTGGATATATTGTTTTATTATTATTTTCCTTTGGAGAAATTTCATGGTAGTTGCCATGTCTGTCAACTATATAGTATGACAATTTGAAAAACACTGGTACCTGTCTTACCCCCCGGCTAATAGGATGCGTTCCAGCGAAATATAAAAAATTCGACCCAATAGAGTGCGGTTTTAAAGAAGCAGATAGTGGCCACGTTAACTCTTAACCCCCTCATACACAGGTAGATTACATCCCACCCTCTTTACGCCAGCTACCCCATAATCAGCTTTGTGGCAAATATGATGTATATAAGCTAATGACATGCGCCTAATAACAATGAACCTATGATACAATGTAGCAAATATATTAAGCTCTGGTTATTTAAGAGTATATATCTAACTGGCCTATGGTATTTAATATAATTGAACTTCCTAATGTATTCGTATATTGGATGATCTTGTTATATATTTCGTTAACGTACTTACAATTTTGATGATATCACAACACTTTTATAAAGATGGTGTTACAACGAGTAATTATAAAATAAATATTAGGTTCGCATTCCACAAAATATAAGTAAAAAATATTCTGCTGTATTTATCTTTATGAATTACATTTATAGAATAAATGTTTTAGTACTTACATAATTAATAAAACTGATGCTCTTGCTTGATAAGGATAAATATTGTACTAAAATGTTATAATTGTATACTTCAACTATTATATCTTCGAGTGATCATTATTCTCATTAGGTTATAAAAATTCAGCTAAAACTTATACTATCAACATCTAGTGTTGAAATTAACTTTACAATAATATTATCAGTCACCATTAATCATACTATCAATGACTGATTGACGGTACATTCATTATAGTTTTGACTTCCTTTAAAATTAGGTACGCTTTTTCGCAATCTTAAACTTTATACAGATAGTTATAAATCACGTAGCCATTGTTAGGAAACCTGGCATAACAAGCACAATGAAAACAAATAAAAATGTATATTTTGTTTTGTATGGTAAACTACTATTATTTTACAAGACTTTCACAGTGTATTTTAATTTTTGTTTGCAGTACCTATATGCTAATTATAATACAGTGCACACCTGAATAATGGATATTTGCGGTGAATAGGACATTTTTAACACCCCAAACAATCAGCCATTTGGCTTAGTCGTAATTAGTTGATTAATTTAATAAAATAATAATTAAATCATTTAAATTATACATATATACATAGATAATAACCCCATATATCTATACCATATATCATGAATTTAAAATTTTTATGATTTAAACCACATATATGCGCATAAATATCAATCTTAAAACATCATATTTCAGAAATTCATAATTTAAATGATCGCTAAATATATGCTTTGTAAATGTATGTGCTAAAGATGGTTGTTTATTTGAGACCATATACGCTAACAAAATTTCCTAAAATATAACAATAGAACATAATTTAAAAGAAAGCATCTATGTAGTAATAAAATGATTATCAAGATGATCGTTTTCATATAGTACCACATTCAAACCATACCTTTTGTATAAATTATATATATATATATGTGGACTAATATTATTTTACAAGTCTTTCACAATGTATTTTAATTCATAGTTTGCAGTATAGGTTAGTGATAATACAGTACACACTCTTGAATAATGGGTATTTGTTGTAAATAGGAGATTTTTAATACCCCCAAACAATCAACCATTTACGAGTTTGGTTTAACTGTAATTTAGTTGATTAATTTAGTAAAATACGCTACAAAAACAACAGATATAACACTATCGTTCCCAGATGGTGTGCATGGATGAATGAAGAAAACCAGCACATGGTTTACCCAAAATTCCTGATAATGTGACAATAAAACAACTATCAGGACATCTGTTTTCTAAGTAATATGTTCATATTCTACCACACACAAGCCATATTTTTGCTAATATTTTACTATCTGTGGAGAACTAGCATTATTATACTTCTTTCACGATGTGCATTAATACATAGTTTGTAGTATATATTATTAATGACAGAATGCACATTTAGATAATACACATTTAATATATTCAGCTTCGTTATGCGGTAGGTATATAAATTTTGTAAAATTTATAGTGCTTTAAAAATAAAGTATTGTACTCACTGATTTGTTTTATTCTTGTAATACCAACTAACAACTAAATAAAAAAACAACAATATTTATTTTTTAACATTTATTTTATCACTATATACGTACATATATGCAAAAAAAAATACAATATTTCAAATAACTAGTAATCCAGTTCATGATCATCACATTCACTGTATGGATTTTTTCGCACCAATTGATATTTCTCAATTATCTCCTCTGGTAAATAATCCCAAAGATTGGAAACAAGGAATTGTTTAAGTTCTGTTTTTATCATGGCCTCACAGAATTGATCTAATTGTAAATCACCATCACAATATTTACCACACAGTGTTGAACCCATTTCAAACTTCTCACATTCATCTTCTAGTTCTTTTACCTTATCATCATAAAAACAGTATTTCATATCTTCTTTTGATTCATTGATACGATCAAATGACATGCAACTTAATTCACTTCCTAGTCTATCAACTGCTGAATGAGTATCGTTAGCTTCGATCCAATTTTCTCTAGAATAGTGCATCCACATCGTGAAATAATTTTTCTATAACAAGTAATATCAGTATTTATCATATTTTCAATATGTTTATTAAATAAGTACCATCGCTATCGACTACAAACAACAACCTTATATGAGCTAGTCTAAAATAGCATGTATGTGATCAAAATAATAAGAATTATAAATACATAATAACTTCGAATAGATAGTTTTTAATAAATTATTCGATAATTCCAAATTTCAACAATGCCCTAGATTTAGCATTTTTAAAAGCTGACACACTTTGACATAAATAAGTTAATGAATACATATTGTGCGGTGTAGTCATTTTATTCAATGCTTCTTCAGATAAATGCCGCAGAACCCCCTATGGCAAAAGCATTTAAAGTGACTGTTAGACTTTTTATCAAACAATACAGCCAAAATACTTCGCCCATGCCTCGTATTCACAACCAACAATTTATTTATTGGATAAGGACTATCACATCTAGCGATGAAATTGACTTTACAATAATATTATCAAGTCACCATTAATCATACTATTAATTTTATTTAAATCATCCACTGTTAAAGACATTGCACGGAATTTAAATATCCAGTCGGTAGTTGTTGTAGGGAATATATCTATTATGCTCACTTGAAATAATTACGATCACACTACATGTAATTTCACAATACTATACACTAACTCCTCGGTTGGCTGCTGAAGTGGGTTCTGGCCATCGATTAAAAAAAGCTCTGCTGTTATATACACACATATTATGCTAATCGCCACCACAAAGTGGTAGGGGGAGACTGAGGATCGGCTATACTATCCTTACGGGGTTTGTGCCGCTGCAGCATGCATATAGTCTGACCATCACCACGCTGTTTTAACATTCAACATCTAAAGGTATAACCAGGAGCAACAATAATACCACAATGATAACTGAATTAATATGTACACACAACTAATTACATATATATACAGTTGTAATTAGAAGTTTATTATCGCACCACCTGTGCTATAAAATATATATACATTTCATATTTATGACTGCAATTGTAACAGCATTTAAGCGCAATTGCATGCACTACACCATACGCGTACTTTACAATTGTATATAGGGGTAATGCATGATAATACATACATACATTACAGCTGCAATACAACTCCAATTCAACTCCAAAACAACTCCAATGCAACACCATTTAAGCGCAATTGTATACATTACATCATACATGTACTGTACAATTACACATACATGTACTGTACAATTACACATAGGGTAATGAATGCTAATACACACATACATACGTACACACATTATAATTACCATAACAATTGTAATTGCTAATTACCATATCAATTGTAAATGCTAATTACCTCCACAAAGTGGTGGGGGGTGATCCAGGATCGGCCTAACTACCCTACTAAAAGTTATATTTATCACGTCAAATCTATAATCTGTAATAATATCGGAATGGTTACATGAATTGTCCCGTTTTCAATATTATTAAGGTGCAACTTTATTTTCACATCTTTCATATTCTGTTTCGTATAAAAAAACAAAATATTTCTTACTAGGAAAGTAGATACCTAACATTGATCAACACTAAGCACATGAATTTAACGTTTTGAGAATTCTATTTTATATCAGAAACAAGGAACTGTATATCAAAACTTAATAAAGTCAAATTTAACGTTTTACTAATTTTTATACAGGGTGGTTCTGAGGTAATGGGCTAAAATTCATAGGCCCCGAGGTAACAATCTCGCGATTTAGTTAGTTGAACTTAGTTTAGTCCAAAAGTTGATAGTTAAAGAGATTCAGGATGTTCAATAATATTACTTTAGTTTATTTTTCATTTATTTCTTCATAAATGTTAAATATCCACACACAATTTTTGGGTTCTTTGGGTCGAGGATTTGAAATCTGTTGGCATTTCGGTTATAGTTTATAGAATGCGTTTTCTTCAGTAGATTGCATGTGTTAAAAATTATATAACTTTTTTATTCTTTAACGTATCTCATCTTTGGTATCATATTCTTATTTTCCAACTATATTAAACAAAAATGGTATACTTTACGAAAGTAGCTGTCTCTCTCCGTTTTCGAGATATTTTGCTTTGAAACTTCCAATGCTAATAGTTGAAATAGTCAAAAAATAATTTAGAAATGATAAAAACAAGAGTTTATTTAAAATTGTAATGACCCATTAGCTTGGGACTACCCTGTATATAATACATATTCTGTTGTTACTTACGAGGTAAGTCAACTACAACTTACAAATAAATTAATCAGTTATAATAGATTTAAATTGAGATTTAAAAGGTGTATTATTACTTTTATTATTATTATTGCTATTATTATTGACAACAACAATCAAAATTTGCAATTCAAACTTTTATATTAAATGAAATAGATAATTATCTATAATAATAATGAGCAATAATGTTAATTATAATTAACATTATTGCTCACAAGGATAGTTGCGAATATATGTAACTACAAAAATAGAAACGATTTGATATATTGTTACTATTTACCACAAGTCAATTTTGCAAATTGAAATGCGACAAAAATACGTCATAAACAGACTCAACGAGCCTGATAAATTTTACAGTATTTAAACACGGCTCGTAAAAATAAAGACATCCATTTTATATTATCTGGCAAAATGTTTTGAAGCCCTGGCGTGTATAAATGGACTTTTTATTGGATGGCGGGATGAAATTGATTAGAGCAATTTGTTTACTGAGTTTTCAGGATTTGTAAAAATGTGATTAAAAAGAAGGAAGCAGTCGTTGGCAATAAATATACTGATTTTATTCAATTCTCAATTAATCTAATTGCGAGTTAGTCGTATATCAATGTAATTTGTTATGCGTTAGCTTAATTGAATATTTGATAAGAATTAGGAAGTTATTCTAATTAACATCACTATTAAAACTGATACTGGGAAAACGCTAGTAATAAATGATATTTAATTTTTATTGTTTATAAATAAGAAACATAAATATTTGGTTAAAATTGCTAAATACTTGAGGATTCAAATGTTATCATACTTGTTTTACTGTTTAAGAAAGGTATTTTAAGCTAATATGTATCAAATCTCCTACAATTCCTATCAATGAAGTCATATGTATGGAATTGTAGGAGATTTGATACATATTAGCTTAAAATACCTTTCTTAAACAGTAAAAAATGTTACAAAAGCTAATAATAAGGAATATATGGGTAGATATTGTGGGTGTAATTCAACGCAGGTTGGGGCTTTTGTCCACTGAGTAGTTAGTTTCACACAATATTGTTAATACCTGAAAATATATGAGAAAAAAAGTTATCATACTTGTTATAATATGTAGACGCCTATGCCTCTAAATTTTCAAATCAGTTGTCAGAAGACACCTCGATTAAAATACGTCAAAATAATAATTGGAAGTTTTACCGCACTCTATCTTTCTTAACATCAACTTTGACAAGTTTGATAATGTTGCATTCGGTTTCAATAATTTCTGCGTTGCAAGTGTTGTGAAGCTTGTTGCAAACGACATTTTTTACATCTATGCCTAGGGTAGGGTAGTAGAGTAGAGAGATTTGGGCAGATGTCCTAGCTTAGTGACACTGAGATGGGGCTGATTTAGGGTTGTGTGAAACAGGTTTGTCAGTGAGCGAAATTTCTAGAAGGACTAATAGATTCTTACGTACCATAGTACGGTGTTATCAGACGTTGACTCAGGAACGCCGTGGACACAGAGCGAGAGAAACTCAAAACGTAAATAACATATATAATGACATATGGCTCCACCACTTGCTGGATGTACCGTTGGACTATGATATTGCCTCTATTGAAAACTAGTGGTGATTTGCTACCATACACGATAGCACTCCATACCATAACTCATACTGTGTGATGGACATGACGCTCTATGTCAAATTGTGGTTCGCGTTTGTCACCGCATCTCGTTTTTACCCTTGCACACAAAAAATGGGACAAGCTTCACAGCACTACTTGAAACACAAACAGGAGCAGCAATTTTTAAAATAGAATGGTACTTTATCAAAGTACGATCCATGTAAATTTCAAAGAAACTGGAAATTTAATCATTTTTTACTTTCACCTAGAGAAGTAAATACGCAAAAAATTATCACAATAATAATATACTGTATACATGTTTCTATATTATTTCCCATTCATAAATAGTAGTTTGTGTTTGTTTGTGTATACCTCCAAACGTTTTGGATATCAAACACTTTCGGCTAGAAGTGAACGTTGTATTATTTCGATTTTTTTAAATCAATTGTTCGTTGCTGAAGTCATTTACTAATATAACGCACTTTCACATAATCCGAATCCGAAATTTCCTTAAGTATCTCAACACCGCACATTTTGGGCTATCAGTTAATGTCTGTAAAGTTCCATTTAAATCACTCACACTTTCAAATAATTTGTTTAAGAAGGCAAACGACTGTATTTGATCATGTTCAACAATTCATAATTTTGACAATTAATAACCAAAGTAGTAGCGATGCAGATACATACAAATTTTGCACATTTTCATATATGTTCCATTTTTGTCGCTTTGATGGGAACTTTTCTCAGTGGACTGAGAGCCTGACTTTAGATTGTAATAGTATGGTATTTTTTCATGTGTGTAATTCTCGAGAACAGCCTTTCTCTTTCCTTGAGAAATATTAGTTTTCACTTTGCACCTATCACACAAACTACCACACAAATAAGATGTAAATGAAACACAATACAAGTGTCCCACAAATTTGATAATCCGTCTGGTTGGCGCAAATGAACACCATGGGGTTTGTTTTTAAATTTAGAAGTATAGTGTGATGAATTCTATCTAACCAATCATAAAAAAACAATAGGTTTGTACATTAGTGCGTTCCACCATTCCACATTCAGCAGTTCGCTGAATTTAAAAATATACCCATTACTAAATTTCATATTTCGTAAAAACAGTATATAAGATGGACTTGTGTCATTTTTGCTGATAGTGTATTAAACAGCTGATTGTTTACAGCTAAAGTGAATAGTATGATGCGATGACCTTTTGTGGACTTATTTTATGCTATAACCCGATTTAAGCAAAAATGGGCATGCTGCTTATGTAAAATAAATTCAAATAGTATTATACCTTCATAAATGTACATTTACACAAGAATATTGTATTAAAATTAGTAATTTGCTACATAACTTCAAATCTTCTACTTATAGATTAATAATTTCAACATCTTTCAAACAAATTCCTTATATTATTGACGATATTTTCATTAGACAGTTAAATAATCAGATACAATATAAATGCTAAGTTTAGAAAACAGATAAAGGGAACTATTACACAGCCCCACAAAAACGTGTTAGGACTTGTGGGTCTGACATATGTATTCCCATGTACTTTTCGACGGTGAATCCCATCCCAAACTCAGAAATGGCCCTCCACGTCTGGAATTTGCCCCAGGGGCCAAAAATGGCCTCTATAGGGCCTGCAAGATGGATTCCGGGATCAGGCGAGGTCGATTTTTATGTACTTTTAAATTCTGGAACATTGGGGACCGGGAAAATGACCCCTTAGGGGCCGCTAAATCGTGTTTCGGACGTCGCAATCGCAACAGTGGCATTCCCATGAAGAAATACCCCTGACGGGGTTGAAAAATTGAGTGATTTCAATATGTTCTTCTACTCTGAAAGTAGGTTTGAGGTCGAGAAGGTTCCATCACGCTCGGTTAAGCTCTGGCTAATTGGTATGCCTAAAGCCACAATTCATTCACACACACACACGCCTTAATTCAAGAATTACTCCTGAGTGATAGTTTTCCCAGGTACCTAAAAGATTCTGAATGCCCGATCCACCCGGTACCAAACGGGGAATTCCAGTTGGCCATAAACTTTTGAAGCACAGTCTGATACAAATACCACTTTTGCGATTACGGCGTCCGAAAAACGATTTTCCGGCCCCTAAAGGGGTCCTTTTCCCGGTCCCAAACGGGGAATTTCAGTAGGCATAAACTTTTTGACCACAAATCCGGCTTTGGCTTGAGAATGCATCTTCGACCTCGCCTCATCTCGGAATCCATCTTTCAGGCCCAATACATCCATCTTATTGGCCCCTGGGGCTCATTCCAGACATTGAGGGCCATTTCTGAGCTCGGGATCGGATTCAGCGTCGAAAATTACATGGGAATACCGATCCACAAGTCCGAACACTTTTTTTTTTTGTGGGGCTGTGTTATAGTTGCCATTTTTTTAAATGTTAATTTTATTGAGATGCAGCAATCGAAGCAAATTAATGCTATTAGAATTTTGTAACATATTACATATTGTTCATAAAATATTTTGACCGAGTATTTCCTAAATCTAAAATCGCTCTTTACGCAACATGAATATGTCGCGGTTATTTGTAAATTAGACCAACAAAAAAATTATATATTTTTACTGTATTACAAAGGTATTTAAAGCTAATATATATCAAATCTCCCACAATTCCTATCAATGAAGTCATATGTATGCTCTCTGATACCAAACATGTAGGTATGCTAATGAACAATTCCACAGACAACTCTATTCAATAATTATCTAAAACAAAATAATCTAGCTAAATTTACTAGCCTGGTTTAATGAAAACACTCTATAAATATCTAAGTTCACTTTTCAAACTGTGGGAACTCGAAAATTCCACCACAATAGATGAGATCTGACCTATTTTTGCATTTTTAAGATTGCTTCTTCAGGTGGCCTCCTTTAAGTTGAGTCAAATATCTAGCTATAAAAATTATTGTATCAATAAATTAAAATTATTTGAAATTAAACATCGACCATGTCAAACGTGATTTTAACCGGTCAATTAATTTTAAGTTAAATATGACAAATACCTACCTACTTAAATTACCCTTTATGTAATAGTAGTTAGTTTCACACAATATTGTTAATACCTAAAAATATACACAAAACGATTACATTAAGAGCAAACATTATTTAAGTAGGTATTTCGGATATTTAATTTAAAATCATTGAGAGGTTAGAATCACTTTTGACATTGTCGATATTTAATTTTAAATAATTTTAATTTATTGGTATAATAATTTTTATAGTTAGATATTTGACGTAACTTAAAGGAGGCCATCTGAAGAAGCAATCCTAAAAATGCAGAAATAGGTCAGATCTCATCTATTGTGGTTGAATTTTCGAGTTCCCACAGTTTCAAAAGTGAACTTAGATATTTATAGAGTGTTTTCATTAAACTAGGTGAGTAAATTTAGCTAGATTATTTTTTTTAGATAATTATTGAATAGAGCTTTGTCTGTGGAATTATTCATTAGCATACCTAGATGTTTGGTATTAGAGAGCATACATATGACTTCATTGATAGGAATTGTAGGAGATTTGATTTATATTAGCTTAAAATACCTTTCTAATACAGTAAAAAATGTTACAAAAGCTAATAATAAAGAATATAAGGGTAGATATTGTGGGTGTAATTCAACGCTGGTCGGGGCTTTAGTCCGCAGAGTAGTTAGTTTCACACAATATACAAACAATTATTGGTAAAAGTATTACTTTTAAAATCTTAAACATTTTTGCTACTTGTTTGATGGTTCCTGTGTAGTTTTTACTCTATATTGGTTGAAATTCCATCAAGCTATTTGCCAAAATATCTAGAGGTATAAAATAAACTGATCCTACCTAGACCGGAAGTAATACGAATGGGTTTGTGTCGCCGAACATATAGGGAAGATTAAAGCTTGTGATAAGTTGACAAACTAATCCCCCGAATCAGAAGGCGACGTTCGAAACTTTTTGTCGCCATTAATCACGTAAGCTCACGTAACTGTTCCAAAGCAAGGAAAATTCAAAAACTATGTTGATGCGATATTTATACTGAATGTAGCAAGTTTTCCGGCGGTGCGCCTCGTAGTTGACTGAAACTTTAAAGATACCAATTCAGATTTTGGGCTATAAAATCATCGCCAAAGGACTCGGATATATATATCAGACAACACAATAACAACTTCTCGTAGCTGGAAGGGCCCGAAAATTGTTCCAGAACACATAATCTGTTTTAACTCATGTTGACGTTTTGTTTGACGTTTGTTGAATTTCTACAAAACAGCCTAAACAACAACAAATTAGTTTGACATTTCTGACGTTTATGCTGTGCAAAACGCATTTCGTCTGCTATTTGTCGAACGTATAGGAAGGGGCGTAACCGACTCAACTATGCTCGTTCCACATCAAAAAATCCCCTGTTTTTGGCCGAGGAGCCTTGGGAAAATCGAAATTTAGCTAGGAAGACGCGAAAAATGGTCAATTTTCGAGTGAAGTGTGCGAGCGAGAGTAACCTACAGCTTTTAATATATAATAATACTGAAAACTACTGTAACCATGATAAAAACCAACCGCTTCCAGGAAAAGTTTCCTAAGTGTAAATTTTTCAGTGACATAAACTTGTATCATTATTTTAACATTAACCCTACATGATTTACTATTCCAGTTCAGCAAATTTTAATGGCTTTGACACTGACTAAGACATTTCAAGATAACAATACAGAATGATAGAAAAAGACAAAATTATTATGATAAACCGAATAATTGTTTTCTAGTTCAGTACAGTGTTAAAAATTGAGGTAAATATATATTTTTTTCAAATTTAGAATAAAATATTTCGAAATTCTATTGGACTATACATAATTGGATCTGATTCTAAAAACGTCTTTGCTTATCTTGAAAGAACTACTCTCTTCCGATGTGCATCTTTTAAATAGTTTTTCATAAAGTGAGTTTCTGATGTGTATATAGTTTTTGTTGTTTACAGTCTAATTCAAAAAATAATATATCTAATGAATTATGTTACATTTTGGTAAGAATTTTTCCTAAGAAATATTATAAAATTAGAACATGAATGTACCCACACACCCGTCCGTTACGTATCATCACCAAATGAAAGATTTAATGAGAGACACAGAATGTAATGTCATCAACATTTCATCGAAGATCTAGTATACGCATTTAGATTAGATAGATAGTTTAAAAAATCGTTCAATCAGTTTTGGCACATTACCAATAGTATTTATATTATACATTATTTGGTACATTTACCAGCTTTATATGGAAGGAAGTACTAAACATTATCATAGTTTTCATTTATTAATTTGTCGCATATTTTCTTATCAGTTCTACTAAATTCAAACCATTAATATTTCCGGATGTCGCAAAAAACTTCCTAGACATTTTTGTTTTGGTATTCCATAACCAATAATTAAAATAACCTAAAATAAATACTGTTTTTTTAAAAAAAAAACATATTTGTAATATAGTTTTTATGATCAGAAATTCATCATTGTCCGCATTCATTGAAAATCTGGATATTTCCGTTCTTGTTAATACTTTAGATTATTTAGATTCGTACCTACCCTTCTGAATTTTTCTTCAGGAATGCAATCAAACTGAAGTATTTTTTGATATAAATATACTTCTTGAGTGAAATTTCTGTTCTTACCATTGAGTAATAGCACCAAAGAGATGAAGGCTTCTGTGCTTTGCTTATCCTTTCTCGTCAGTTATGTTAAATATCTTTTTTCTCATCATTTTTCATAGCAACCAAATGCTTGTCATATTTCTTCCACGATTTATATGGCACAAAATTGGAAACAACACTGGAAGCTTCTTCTCAATATCTGATGACAAATCATCTTTTGATTTATAATTTCACAATAATTACGAGAAATAATTGAATCACAGTTATGTTTACGCTTGTTGTTATGGTAACTTCTTCTTAATATAAGATTTTTACATTATGTGGTACTAAAATATAAATTATGGCATACTGCATTATTACCGCACTTATGTGATATACGACTCAGACTACGGCTTCTTTGTACAAACTTCACATGCATACGGAAATAATATCTATATCTCACTTACTGCATAAATAACCATTATTTCTCCCTGTACTCATAAAGAATGCAATACTACTTCATTGCAACTTTTAAAGTCTGGAAAATTTAAAATTTATTAGGTTCATAATTCATGACCAAATCATTAATTTTTATAAAGAACGCCATAAGTTCTGAAGTAGTGAGAAAAGTTTTCCGCTTATCTTTCAGGAATGGGTGCAACTAGGCACGTATGTGGAATAAGGTTAAGTTATTCATATTTTGTTTCTTAAGTTTGAGACACGCAAAGCAGAAAATCCTTCGGCATTGTTTATTCTCGATAAATGGGGCACTTAAGGGAGGGAGTCTTTGATACCTCGCGATGTAGGGAAAGTTCTGGAAGATATTTGTTTTTTATCCCACTCGCTTCTCGGGATACGGTTGCAAAGAAAGCTCAACAACTTGCATAAACTTGTATAGAGTAACATTTTATTTACATAATGCTGAAAATAGAATTATTATTAGTTCAGTTAAACATCTGCAATCAGTAAACGGAATGAAACTGAATTTTCAGTCAAAATAACTGTTTCATTAAAAAGATTAATTTTAGAACATTTTACTATAAAACGGTACTTATAAATTATATACTTCCATAGTTTACACCGTTGGAGATACACGAAGATGAGAAGAAAAACATTCAAAATTGATTATGATTAAAATAACAATTAATCTGAATACCATGTTATGCAAAATAGTATTTTAGTGTCTTACTGACCATAAAGCGCCAATATTTTTTAGTTTGTTGGCTGTACACTTTCTTTAATAACATCAACAACTTAATGAATTAACTTACTTTTGTGGTGCTTCACACAAGTGTAATCCTAGAGATTTGTGGAGCTCAATCATTTTAATTCGATATAAATGATTGTACATCTGATTTATAGATTTCATTAAATTAACAATTTATCTAATGCCCCCGTTGAAAACGATAATGACGCTGATGAAGATTAGTAAAATAAGAGTTATGAAAAGGATTATTTTATCTTCTGTAAAAATAACTATAATTTTCATAACTTTTCTAAAATAACAATTGTTGCCGTAACCCAATGGTTATTATTTAATTGTCGACAGTACCGTAACGGCTTTATTTATCGAAATGAAGCACACATTACATTACAACATATTTAATTTGAATTTAATACGTGTGGTATATTTGAACTGCTATGGAGATCATCTAGTAGTTTTAACGTACCTGCTCATTCAACCGGTACACTGTTTTAACTTATTAAGAGGAAAGATCACATTTCTGAAGAATTTTTAATAACGATAGATAAATAAAGTGCTAGCGAAACAAATGGAACAATGTGACCTGCACTAGATTTATATGTGAACCTACATATGAAGGAACAGCCAGTTCAATTGTCGGTCATCTCATAAATGGCATACTAATGAGGCCTAACAAGCCCGAAACCTCTATGACTGGTGGAGTGGCCGACAAGGGTTCTTGGCTGTTCACACAGATACTGCAGGTGTAATTCAATGCCGGTCGGGGCATTAGCTCGCGGAGTAGTTGTTTCCTGCAGTATCATTTATAAATGGAACAATTATTGTGAACAACAAACATATAAACAAAAACACTTTATCTATCTTTAATTTATACGCACCACCGCTAAGATATGGGGAATAAGCCTTATTAACGGAATTAATGAATTTTGCTTTAATACTGACAATTACATCTTATTCAACTGAGACGCTAATTTACCGTACGGAAGTGTCAAGAAATCCAAACCAAGGAGGGTGTTTTCGAAAGAGTTCGAATATCGTTGAGACGAAGATGTCGTGCCTGCTTGGAAATGGACGGTGGGTACTTTGAACATCTTCTGTAACTTTGTTTTTTTTTTTTTGTTAAAAGCTTCCTTTGTCGGTTTATTCCTAATAAAATAAAATGTTTGAAAAACGAATAGTGGTCCATATCTCCGCAAACCGTTACTTTGGGAATCCATGTTTATTAAGTCTTTTCTGCTTATTTTGGTTCATACTATTACCTCCTGAAATATTTTACACTCTTTTTTTAACACCTTGTATAGTGTAGATACATTTCTGCAATATTTCTGTTTTTCCTGTAGATGGCTTTTTTACATTTATATTTCTTCTAAGAGGTGATCATAGGTAACGTGGTTCCTCTTTCAAGTGTCATGGCTCATAAATAGTGAGTGCTCGGTATACTAAGCTGCTGCCTGTACATTATTTCCTAGTGGTAAGGTGACGATACATACATGATGTCTAGAAACGAAAATGTGCGGTTTTCTTTCTTTTTCAGATATCATTATTAGCTGATATCCAGATGTTTTCCATTAATGCTGAACATAAATGATGTTATAACCATGATACAACAGATAAATATGTCAAATATCTGAGCCAACACCTTATTATATATGAAGCTTTTATTTGCTATTTTGGTCGGCCCAAGGAGTACCTATACATAACTTCAGGTTGTTCATAAAATCGATCACTAATGTTCAAGATGATGCATCTAGTGGCCTTTGCTGGCTGTAAATATTAACAGCTAAATCCAATTAGTAATACCTAGTTCAATTGAATTAATAAATGATATAGAAGATCTTTTGAAAAGACACCTTTTAGTAGCTCATTTTTAAGGAACTGTAGCTCCAGTAAAATGCATTCGTCCGCCTATGTTGATATAAACTGTATCATAAATTTAATAGTAAAATCACTACTGAAAAGCGCAATTTCATAAACATACTCTTCTGCTTTATTTTTTTTAGTTCCATCTACAGAAAATAACGAATAACTAGTAATGGTAGTGATGTTTACATTGCAATTATCAATATACAGTGTGGAAGAAAAATATGGAATAAATTCATTATTTCTAAAACTACAAAGTTTCATGAAATATCCTCGGACCCGTCGATTTTGCTTTTTAAAAAGACTTTTTTCTCTATACCAACGCATTTCCGACGTTCATTTGTTTTCGCGTGATGACGTCATCGGATATTTTTTTAAATAGAACCCATATATTTTTTCATCAGATTCTTGTAGAGCTTAACTTGCTGAATTCAAAAATGTATAATTTCAACACTTTATTCCTCAACTTTCTGAAAAAAAAATAATAACCGATCCAATAAAATCGGCTTGAAAAAAATGTGAATATTCCCATTTGTGTCTGTGATGAGCTGGTTGAGAGTAAAGTGGATATAGTGATTTCATCGGCAGTATCACAAAATAAGGACTCTTCATTTTTAAAACAATTTAGCAATAAGTAACTAATTAATTAATTAAATTCTGGTTGCCTCAATCGTATTTGACCCCCTAATTTATTATTTTGTTTTATTAGATTGCATGTTAGAATATTACATATTTTGATAGTAAAAACAACAAATTAAATCAAGTCATCTCAGAAACTGTTTCTGGCAGCTAACAAAATCTAATCAGAATTAACATCTGTCAACTGCAGCGTTTCTTGGATCGGTTATTATTTTTTTTCTCGAAAAGTTGAAGGAATAAAGTGTTGAAAATATATATTTTTGAATTCAGCAAGTTAAGCTCTACAAGAATCCGATGGAAAATATAGGGGTTCTATTTAAAAAAATATGCGATGACGTCATCACGCAAAAACAAATAAACGTCGGAAATGCGTTGGTATAGAAAAAAGAGTCTTTTTAAAAAGCAAAATCGACGGGTGCGAGGAAATTTCATGAAACTTCGTTGTTTTAGAAATAATGGATTTATTCCATACTTTTCTTGTATAAGTTGAAAAATGTATGCCACCAAGAATAAATATTTAAAGTACTTTATATACTTTTTATATAAATGTAGTAAATATTTGCTGAGTAGGTACCTTTTCTGGAATTAGTAAGCGAAAACTCTTTATTTTCAGGAGCTTATAAACAATTGTTTATTTATCAGTTCGACACATAAAGCAGAAATCAAGATTAAACCAATATTTTTTTTGTTTCGGTTTACTTGAGCTCTATTTGTGATATTATTGCAGAACGTGGAGAAACATCATCTCCTTTAATGGATATAGATGGTTGTAGTCACCTACACGCAGTATCTATATATCTGTTGGATAGCTACCAACGTAATAATAAAACCTAATAAAAAGTTAGGAAAACATCCCCACACCCTGAGTGTGATGAAAAATCGATAAACTCTGCAGTAATATCTGACTCTGACCTTATTTTTTGCTAATCCATTTGGATAGGTAAGAATTTATATTTAGACGTCGCGATCCTCAATTTTCATGTTTGTTGAGGCTTTACGCTTGTGCGATGAATTTGGATATGTTTATCTTTATGGGTTGTTTGTCTGTCCTTTGTGACTCTATTTTAGGAATCCTAATTCCAGAAAAGTTTTTTACCTTAGTAAATTAAATTAGATATTATATGTGAAACTGTATGATGTATGTATGAAATTCAAATGCATACACAAATTGAATAAAATGAAAGAACATAGAAGTATTTTAATAAAATTTGTCAGCCACATTTAATAAAATGTACTTATACTTCTAATTGCGTGCTTTTAAATATTTTCAGATCCTTTTATGACAAACCTTTACTGTTAATCGCTGGTGACAAATTTCCCAATAATAATTTATTTATTTATTTTTTAACTTCGACAAAATTAATGTGTAGGTATTCCAGAATACCAAATCAGGTGGTAAATATGGTAAATCTTTAACAAAATATTATGTATTCTCAGTTTTTGGTCTAAAAAATTCCTAGCCATAACCTTTCTCAATATCATAAACAACCTTTACGGGAATTCTGTCGAAGCAGAGATCTTTTATTCGTTTTATAATTATTATTAAATGAAAAATTAATATTTACATTAATATTTCAAGAAATTTGCAGTATATGAGAATGTGCTTAATAAAAATAGTGTTCAGTAATAGCTTTACTTGAGAAAAATGAACTGTATGCGGGGAGCGCTTTATTAAAAAAATATTAACCGAAAAAATATAATTTGAAAATAAATTGCCAATGAGAAAATGTAATATGTGACTCATCATGATCTTCCTGGTTTCCTATTTAGAGAGGCGCCTCTCGGAGTATGGGGAACTAAAATGTAGCGTGGTTTCTTGCACTAAAGTCTAAAATTAATTATCTAAAAGTTCATTAAATTCACTTTGGAGATTTGCGGATATTTTATAAGAGAAAAATTGATGTATACAGGGTGAACCTTAAATAAGTACAAATATTTTAACCAGCAGTATAGCTCACTGTGTAGAACACATCATTAATAGTTTTCTTTACAAAAAAAATTGGAAATAAAAAAGTGAAATTTTAAATAATTTTTTTTTTCTGTAGAAAACATGTTGAGGACCGCTGACTTTCATACATTTATGAGTCATAGCGCTTCTGATTGAACGTGTGGTTCACAGTGTTGCCAGTGTTACACAAATGTCTTTACTTGAAGAAACGTTTAAATTTAATATGTTGTGTGAAAATCATAGTTTTTCGTTATTATTCATAAAATAACTAACGGAAATTGTGTCTTGTGTCTCTTTCTAACAGTGTACAATGGCATTTAACTTGTGAAATGTGGATTACTGATTAAATAGTTAATATTTTAACAAACAGGTAAGCTTGTGTGCACGTTTATGTATAATTTTTGAACATTGGACATAGTAATATCACGTTATATCTTCCTAAATACTTTACGGTAGTATTTAACTTGTGGAAATTAATTTTTAATCGTTTATAGTAAGGTCAGTTAAGCATTTCAAAGGTATGTTAATATTGCTGCGTATTATACTACATACCCAACTTTACTGTACTTATGCTTCAAACAAGTATTTTTAAAATAGAATTAACCGTATTACTTTACCATTGCGTTAAGGGAAACGTAATATTTATATTAGAGAAGATATGGCAACCTCGCAACAAATCATATGGTTTATTAGGTTGGTTAAGACAGCGGTTCTCAAAATGTGGGTATTTAAAAAAAAATAGTATCTCCGTAAATATTAGAAATTTTTAAAAATGGCTTTCACTAGACTGATCTATATGAGGAACTACACCAGCAGTTAAAATATTTGTACTTATTTAAGGTTCACCCTGTATATTATATGATAGCGATATTTAGTGAATACGGCGAATTGTTCATACCAATTTTTGCGAATCGAATCTGTTCTTCTTGGGTGAGAAGATCGTAAAAACAATCTCAGTGGTTACAAAAAATTGGAAAATAAGAACTATGCGGATTTCAGTATTTTAATAAAGCGAATATTAAATAAGTTGAATATGAAAATGAGTAAAACTAAATGAAAACAGAACAAATAGTGATAATATTTATGATAAAGAGCTACTTCACATAATATAGATAATTGCATTTATTTCAAAAATAAAATATGTTTCGAATAAAATGAAATCACTTTTAGCACGTATATCATACTTTTATTTCGATAGAAGCCATTAAAAATATAAATCATACGTTATTAAATTTATTTTAGAAATATATAATTTGAAAATCCAATTGCCCATAGACCTGTGAACGTAGGTATTTATAATTTTAGGTATGCCAACTTTCCCTTACTTTATGAACAATTGGGATTGGTTGATTGGTCTTTCCTAGATGAGTATTCTGACTGTAATTTGGTTTATAAGGAATTCTACAAGCCTTTATATACAACTTTTGACATGTATGTACCTAAAATTTATTCTAAGTCTAGAAAATATCCACCGTAGTTTTCTAAAGATATCTTCTCCAATGTGTGAAAAAATCTAAGAATCCTGAAATTTATCAAAAATTTTCTGATCTGCGCGTCAAAATTAAACGTGATGTTGTAATTTCTCATAAGAGTTTTCTGTTGCATATTCAAATAAATGTAACAAAATATCCTAAAAAGTTTTGATCATTTGTTAACTGTATGAAGCGTCTTCAGTTCGTTCCTAGATCTATGTTCTACCTAAATAGAGAAATTCACGATTCTCAGGATATTGTTAACACGTTCGTTATTTTTTTTTCTTCCATCCGCTTCATCAGATAACAATATATTATGTCCTCATGGAAATTTATGTCTGCTTAAGAATAGTCAGAAACCGTATCTGCGATGAAAAAACTCAAGCCTAAATTAACCTCTGAACCTGATCATTTTTAGATTTGTCCCATTCGTAAGAAAGGTAAATCAAATATTGTTGATAATTATAGGCTAATAGCCATAATTTGTAATTTTCCAAAAACTTTTGAAATGATAATTCACGACACAATCTACCATAACACCGTATAATATTCATAGACAAATTGGCTTTGCACAACATAGTTTCATGAAAAGACGGTCGACTACAGTAGTTAACCTTCTCTGTTTCACTCAATACCTTAGCAAACCCTAGATCTTCATGTAGATGTTGTGTATATGGATTTCAGTAAAGCGTTCGAAAGACTTGACCACGTAATTTTGATCAATAAACTGGACACTGGAGTTTCCAGATAACTTGCTTATTCTACTTAAAGTTTGTGGAAATTTGCAGTCTCAGATCTCCAAAATTTTTGTCATTGTCAGGAGTTCCCCAAGAATCTTGTTTAGGACCCTTGCTCATTATTATTTTCATCAACGATATATTTCAATCACTTGATGTTAACTACCTATGTAGACTGATGAAATTCATTCATATCACTATGCCCTTAAACAGCAGAGTTCGCTAGACAACATGATTACTTGGTGTGTAGACAAAAATCTTCCTCTTAATATTAGTAAATGTCATGTTATGACATTCACTTGGAAAGTTAGTTATCAGCTATAATACACCAAGAGCCTTGATAACACCGAGATAAGTTTGTCATTAAGAATGATGAATGCGTGTTGCTTGGTAATTTATTACCAATTACGTTAAGCAGCACGTTAGGTGTCAGCTTTACAGAACATTTTAATACATTAAGACCTGAATGTTTCAATAGCTTGGGAATTATTAGTAATTCGTGTTCTTTTATCGACTGTCGTGTGTTACTTATGCTATTAATAAGAATGTTCAGAGGACATTTCTGAAGTAAATGTCTATTAAACTCAATGACTTTTACCCGGAAATTGGGACTAATCACAATATGTTACTAAGGCGGTATGGCGTACTTAGTCTTGAAAATATGTCTGTCATGTACTCCCAAACCTTCCTTTTTAATTTGACAAAAAATGTACCTGATTTTTCCACATTATTATAGTCTTTAAGTATCCATGTTACTAGAGTGGATACGAGCAACGATGCGCTGTACCTTGAGACACAAAAAACCAACTTACTCTCAAATTCCCCAATGTATATCATGTATAACAAATATAATACTTTAATTAAAAACAAAATTGACCTATTTACCTTATCAGTGGCTATTATTAGATTAGTATGTACACAGTTTCTGTAGTTAACTTACTTTAGATTGTTTATGCTAATATTTATTATTGTAGTATTTTCCTATTTTCATTGTTTTCGGTACGTTTATGGTATAAAATATGACTTTTTAATCTATTACCAATTGGTACAGTGTACTGTAGGTGGGTGTAATCTAAAATAAAATAAAGTTTGTTGCTGCTAAGGTAATGAAAGTTCGATCGTTTGTTGAACAAGTAACTTCAAACCTCGTGACTTGCAATGTAATTAAGAAAATGAATTTCTCTCGGCGGAAATCGAAGAAGCTCCTAATAAAGCCACATTAGAGTTATTTTCTAGTAAGTAAGCAACAGTACGAGTTTTCGTACTGGAATGAACACATGTGGTAAGATGCCTGCCAATATTGCTGAATTTCTAAATTTGCCTGATTGTCACCTTGTTACTAGACATTGTTTAGAATGATATTCGGCTAGTTTATTGGCAGAGTTTGGTGGTAATCCTACTGCAATTAAGAAACATGAATGATGGATATAAGTCCAGTGCAGTGTAGCGGATATAGACTCGATACAAATAAAGAAGAGCATATCTGGCCAAATTTTGCCCAAATACACTAGAGAACATGAAAAACCGTGAATTGCACCTTCTCCCTCTGTACACTGGAAAATACTGAATAATTATTTATATCAAGTTGAGTGTTACTAATTTTTTTAAATAATTCCGCGGAATGTGGTAATATCGTCTACAATGTTCTCAATGTGCAGGAGACATGCAAAATTCAGGAATTTTATGATAAAATATAGCAGGTGAAAATGATGGTTTTTTTCTAATTATAAATTGCTTGTCAGTCTGGAAACTGTTATACAACCTGGAGAAAACTTGTGTAATTGACACAATGAAGAGATATTCTTTCTAACGTACTCAGTTTTTTTGTCTCAACAAGCAGCTATGAAATTCATTGAAAATTTTCGTATCAAAACGGCGTCCTTAAAGTAATAATAAGTTTCGTCAAAGTATTGCTTTCAGTGAAAATAGAGAAAAAAATCATTTGTCTCATTTCATTGATTTTCATTTCAAATCATGTCAAAGTCCTGATGTTAATTTAAGATTTTAATATCAAATTTTCTTCTTAGATTAGGGAATATAAATTGGAACGTACACCACAAAGGAAAACCGAAAAAGAGGAAGCAATATTTCATCGTAGAATCATTAATATAAAATGTTATCTTATCTGTACTATTTCTGGCAGTGTGATTGGAAATGAAATCAATTATTTCCCAACTACCAGCGCAAATGGCGCTATCTAATATTTCAAAGTGCTGATAAAAGATTTATTACAATTAAAGCGAATCACTATCTTAATTAAGAGTAAAACTTCATAAAATTTGCGTGCGACACGTTTGAATTATATGAATAGAAAATATTTCATTCTATTTAATTGATATTTGAATATACCAAGTCTATGTTGTTATGGAAACAATAATAATAATAAATGCCTTTCTTTCAAAATTACAAAAATTTATAACAGAATGCAAAATTGGAAAAACTGTAACATAAATATGAATTTTGAAATCACAAGGAAAAATTCACTCTCAGTGTGCTCTACCACTATGTAAAATATGCATCAAACCGATCGGGAATAATATACAGTATAAACCAAATAAATAATGCAGTATACCACAAACTAAACAAGCAATAAAGGGGTAATTCATAATTATTGCTTGGACGCACAAATGTCCAAATAGTCACAAATTCTATTTTATTAGAAGTCCACGTTCCGTAAAACCTTTAAATTTAACTATAGTATATAACTTAACGTCAGGAGATACATTATTTTAAAGTTTGTATATGCTATATTTAGAGCTTCTTTCAAAAAAGGTAGTTCTATGTGAAGGAGGAGGAGTTCTATGTTCTCATAAAGATAAGGAGGAGTTTTTGTCTGTAACAATTTGTGAAAAATACATGTAGTTTGGACACGTTTTTAATTTTCCATATTGAGTCAGTTCAAATCTGTAACTTTTTTTTGAGACATGTTCGTATTTCTTATATTTGATATATTTAGCAAATCCACGAATTTTGAACGCGCTGAGTGCGATTACTACAACTTTTATCCAAACAAGGCTCCAATAATTAAAATGACTTAAGATTAGAGTTTCACATAAAAAAAATTAATATTGTAACTGGGATAATCTCCGTGAGGATATAAAAGTCGCAATGCCATGTAGAAATTTTGAATAAATCGACTTATTTGCTCTCTAAATCTTAATGATCTGTCTAAAATTGTAACAAGGTTTTTAGCACTTTCAGATATAGGTAAATTTGTCCCCATCAATTCGATGTTCATAGTATGTTTTAGATTTTCAACATTGTTTTTATTTCCAAATAAAATTACAGCTGAATTAGTCGGATTTAGGACCAAATAATGCTTTTTAGATATGTCTTGAATATTGTGTTTTTATTTTCAGTAACACCTTCCGAAGCTCCGACACTTTCGCAGATGTTCGGTCTAGGCTTAGATAGTTTATCAGATAGACTATTTGAAAGCGATTTTGTAAATAAAACAGAACAAGGTATATTTTTCTTTCACAGCTTCATTATTTTCTTTTCTTAAATGTTGCCGAAGTATATCTATATCATTACAGTCTGGAATCATATCTAAGTTATTATGCAATTCTCTTCTATATGTCTCTCTTTCTCCTACCGATTTCAACCTGTATACCGTTCAATTTAATCTATCTGTGTTCTTGTTGTTTTTCGCCACCGAATCCGAATCTGCATCATGTCCCCTATGTAAGTATGTGTTATTTTATTTCAAGATTAGTGTAGGAGTGACTGGTTGATGAATGATATTTTTGGCGGCCCCTTCTACAATGAACAATTATGTTTTACTGTACAATTTTTTTGAATAAATAAATAATACCTAAGAAGATTAGCAAACGTTTATTCAACGGAATTTCGTACACTTTTTGCATGCAAACAAATAAATTGCATTAGTTTCTTAAACAGTCGGTATTTCAGTGTTGTAACCAATGTAACTATCTCAAGTAGGAGGGACCACTTGGAGCTTCTGAAAATCAATACGTAGACACTCCAATGCATGCCCCGGGTACGGATTTTTTGCAGTTGCCGTAACCAGCAGCAATACACGGTGACCCGACCTGGTTTAATACTGGGGCGGTTAGGTGGGGTTTAAGGAAAGACGCCACGTCGTAAATTGGGAAAACGTGGAGCGAGCAGACATCTCACGGCGCATCGCCTACAGGTATATAAATTGGCTAAATATGCAAGGAAAACTTTTTAACAAGATATATCTTGAAATTTTATAGCTGCATTGACGTCTCTAAATATTAAGAGAGAACCACACCGTGTTATTGCTACTACAGCTCGTTTCATATTAGTTTCAATTACCTACACGTTTTTGATAATAGATAATAGTTTCTTATCACTTCAGTTTAAGTTTTTATTCGATTCGTACAATACTTGTAATTTAGATAATTGATTCGGTCATTATTCCCAATAAAGGCTTTATAAGTACATATTAATTCTGTGACTGACCGTTACCTATGACACAAAAATCATAATTTGAAAAACCATACCATTGACAAACTTATCGATTCATTATGTTCCCAACGTTGAAACAGTTAATATTAGCATATTAACAATCTGCAAGTTTCTATATATGTTTAGATATTAATAATATTGTGTGAAACTAAATACTCTGTGGGCTAAAGCCCCAACCAGCGTTGAATTACACCCACAATATCTACCCATATATTCCTTATTATTAGCTTTTTTTAACATTTTTTACTGCATTAGAAAGGTATTTTAAGCTAATATAAATTAAATCACCTCCTACAATTACTATCAAGTCATATTATTATGTATTTATACTAAACATCTAGGTATGCTAATGAACGATTCCACAGACAAAGTTCTATTCAATTGTTCATTAGCATACCTAGATGTTTGGTATCAGAGAGCATACATGTGACTTCATTGATAGGAATTGTAGGAGATTTAATTTATATTAGCTTAAAGTTTTCGCCACATGCATACAATAACATTTTTCTAACACCTAATTAGTTATTTCTTATTTAGAAAACTCTCCATCAATGAAAATATAATTGAATTAAATAAATTTGTTCTAAAGTAATATGTATGGAAGTGTATATAAAATGTAGTTTTGATCACATAAAATAGTCCATTTAAGTTTCGAAAAATAATTTGCTATGAAATTAGACCATTTGTAGCGTAGATATCTAATGCATATCTAAAAATATATGGTTAAATTTAAAAGTAACTATAGTGATTGCTGTAGTTCAGATATTCATGCATTTATAAATAAACAGTATACTCCTTGCAAACACGAAATTTCAGGAATAAACTACTCTGCGGGCTAATATCCCTACCAGCATTGAATTACACCTGGAAAACCTATAGCAAACAGCTAAAGTCGTTCGTCAACAGCCCACCAGACATATAACGGTTTCGAGCTTATTAATTAGCTGTTTAAAGTCTCTGGCTTGTTAGTCCGGTATGAAGTAGCGAATGGTCTCTAGATGTAGCTTTGCTAGTTTACGTTAGCATAATCATTTTCACGCCGCTGATTTGAACTCAAATTATTCATGTCCGCTGTTAATTTACTCATGTATAGCATGCACACAATTTTGTTTTAACCTCTTCAATTGTTTATAAGATATGTTGAGGTATACATTGTTTCCCTATACATATTAACCATTATACAGTATTTTCAAGTAAGCCAAATTATGGCTTCTGTATTGGCGATAAATTTTGACATTTGTAGGTTGTGCAGACTCAAAGGGCATTGCAACTAGGCAAAAAATTGCCTTATTTTATAGCGCATGTCCTTAGATCTGATTGTGTTGATCGCAATCCCTTCCGGATCCTGACGGTGCACAAACGTCAAAACTTAGGGAATGTCAATAATTAGATAGGTCTTCTATATCTATGATATTAACTATTTTCCTTCATGAATAAAGAAATACAAATCTGTGGCTTGGTTCTAAAAGGGCCAAAGTAATAAAATGCATATTTTGGCAAATCGATTTTAAAATAATACTGTAAATTTAAAGAAGTTTTTAAACTAACTATTATATATTAGCTTCAAAAATTTCCTCGTGAAGTATGGACTGTTCTTATATTTAGCATGGTTTAAAAGTGTGTGAACTCTTTTTTTGCGAAAAAACACCAACAATGGCCCTTTTTAAATAAAAAAAGTAATAAAACAGACTTTGGCCTACGCCATACAAATAAAAATGCAAACAATTTGTTACAAAAACAGTTTTATTTTCAAGTTTCAGTAATTAAAACTAAATATCGTTATTTTCTTCCTCTTCGCTTCCGCTAAGAGTATCGATAGCTGTTTGGGATGCACTAATGCTATTGATAAATTGCAAATAGTAGGGTCGGCTGTTCTCTTCAATGTAAGGTAACATGTCTTTTAAATGTTGCAACTTATTCGCAGGTATACCAAGAGCTTTCATTGAAATTGGCAGGAGGTTTGTTGTTCCCGAATAACTGTTTTTTTTTCTTGACAAATCTAAAGTTTTGCATGGTTCCTCGTCGAAAGAACCCTTGTATTGTACCAAATCAAGGCTTTCACTGGAATACTGAAGAAGCCTTATTGTAGACCAAACTACAGGCTCCCCTAACGTATTTACTTTTTTATGCTGAAACTTTCCAGAGAGAAGTGACTTAAAATTAAGAAATTCTTCTTGGAGCATGTCGTGAACAAAAATAGGTGGTTTTCTTGGTACTAAACGGATTAAGTTCGCCCAGTCCCGAAGAATATATATTTTCGCCGTTGTTAATTTTTCAGTTTTTTTTATCGCTGCGTGGATCTGGTCTGCTTGAAGATGATATGATAATATACATATAAAGAGCGCGCCCTTAGAAGCTCAAGTGACGATAATTATATATATTTACTGATCTTTTACTGTTTACTCGTTATTTTATTACAACATGTATTGTTTCGGGAAATATGTAGGACCTAATTTATAATATCAGAAACTAATAGTTACAACTTTTATAGCGAAATATGTTTTGCCATCAATAAAATTTGAATCATTATGAGTTTGAAGTTTATTTTCTGAATCGACTCAGTCGCGGCGAAGCTTTTGCAGAGTCACCACTGAAGATGCCGACAGTGAAGAGCGGCGAAACGCATGGGATGCGATTAGTTACAGCGGCGGCTACGGAACGCCTCGGAGGACCACCATTGTCAGAGGAACGGTTCCTACCGTAGCAATCGTAATACCAACAATAGGAACCGAAATCAATATATGGACGGGCACCGATAGCGGGTCTGTCCCCACAAAGCCTAGCCCGAGAACAACCAGGGCAGGTTGCTAATGCTAATGCTAGGGATGTGCATTTTAACTCTGTTGCTGGCAGCTAGCAGTTACCGTGGCCACGGCACAGAAACCCGGAAAATCACTATGTATCAAATTCCAATTGTTAGTAGTTACAAATCTCAGTATTGCCCATTGTTGCACCCTATAGTGCTGACATTGACTCATTGACTGGAAACCCATCAACTCTTCCTCAAAAATTGATTCAACTATAAGAGAAGATTGCAGAAAACCCTAGCACAAGACTGACTGTAGTTTAAAAAAATTGAATTTTATGCAAAACGTTTGAAAAAGCTTGTTCAACGAGATCAAAATTATTTCAAATAGGAATGACTAGGTAGAAAAATATCGTAACCATATTTATAACCATTTATATACTTTTCATTTTCACAATTTTGTTGTTTACAAGTAACAAAAATATGTTGAATAATTATATTTATTATCGTACAGGGTAATTTTTATGATAAGAAATGCGTTATTTTAAACGGCTGAGGCAATTGTGAGTACTGCCAAACACAGTTTGTTTGCGTTGATTAAAACTTGAAATTGAGATAGATACCGAAACCATACCAAAGACCGTGACGCTCATTTTTTTGTCAAAGGTATTTTTGACAGATATTGAAAGAACTTTTCAAGTTTTTATTTAATAATTGTTTCTTGGATTTATATCACTTCAAAAGATATAGTTGCAGTTTCTTAAATAATTTGATGATTTTCTACCGGTAGCAATCAAATTGTTGTACTTCAGATCATGTGACAACATCCATCCAATCATAAAATAATTAGTTATAATACCGCATGAGGTATTTTCAGCATGAAATGGTTTATTAAAATGTCGAGTTGAAAATCAACAAATGTCAAATTCACAATTAATTTATTTTGTGTGTCGAGTCTTGATAAATATTCGAAATATTAACTATGCTTTAAGCGTGTTGCTTTTAGGTAATTTCAAGCAAAGGTTTTCAGCATAGCATTCTCAGTGAACAAAATTATCTTGGTATTATTTATCAAGACTCTTGATGTATTATTATTATAGGTGAAAATGTAATTAATTATTCATTTGTTCATACGACGAACGTTTGAATTCTTGCCGCAACTATACCCACCAATTATCAATTCAGATCAGATTTTTCTTGCAGATGCAGTAGGTAGTATTTTCATTCCAAAAAACTTTGAGGATATGTGCACCCTTAAATAAGAAGCCGATATCACCAAAAAATTATAATAAAAGTCTAATATATTTCACGTAAAAAAATGTTAAAGGTTCTGACATCATAAAGGAGTACATACAACAGTATCAGATATACAAAAAAGTAAACTAGTTTTTGTGCCTGGACCGCGTGTTAACACATCTGCTTGGCGAATAGAGTTGGAGTGTAGATATGCTCTCTAGGTGGTAAACGAACGAGGTTAGTAGCGTTGTTTTATTTATCATGGAAGTGTGAATCTTTAAAATTTTCAAAATGGCTCATGTGTACAGCAATGCCGAGTTAATGGAAGTGATTCTTATCTATAGTGAAGTTAGACAAAATGTACGATCGCCATACACCAAATCATGAAACTTTTACAACAGTGGTGCAACGTGGACGTGATACTGGACTTAAACGTAATTTAGTAGCTGAATGTGGTCCGTGAAAATCCGCGAATAAGTAGAAGGCAGAATGATAGACAGGTGTCTGGAGTATCCCCATCAACGGTGTGGCGCTTACTATACGAAGCTCAGTTATACCCATATCATGTAATTAACTATTTTTAAATAGTTTTCAGAATGCGTATATTTTTTTTTTTTTTGGATTACCATATTTGTACTTGTATGTTGAACATTTCCAAATTTGTTTTCGAATAAGTTCTGATTCACCTTGCATACATATGTATAGTAGCCTTTGAAGAAAACTAGTGCGGTAACTTTCAACAGTATAAATGCAGTTATTGACTATTACAAATATCCCATAAACAAGCAATAATAATAATAAACGTAACAAATATTAATTTGTTTCTAAATAAATATTTAAATAGTGTTTTCTATCGAAACATGCATTTGTATGAAGAATGCAATTGTGATCATTAATACAAATTATTAATATCTATTGTTAAATAACAAATTTGTATATAAATATTGTATATGTATTATGGTTGAATATGTATAGATATATAATATATAACAATAATATAAAATGTTTCTGGGTATAGCTATAAAAATTTGTTTTACAACAAAAAAATACTTAACATAAATGCTACTTGTCTTGGCTAATTTAATTGAAAAGTTGATTTCAGGATTCAGATTTGTGCGTTTCTTTTTGTCGGCAATTCCAGAAACCTATGCTAATAAACTTCCAGATGCTTTTTGTATAATAAATGGGAGCCATAAAGCCGATGTTCCAATTAAGCTAATCAATTTCAAGGCAGAACACATGGCTGGCATGCGATTATAAGAGACCAACTGCCAGGAAATAGTAGGATATCATTTTCCGGAAGGAAATTCTTTAGTAGAAACCAATTCCCAAGGAACTCGAGAAGTACGCTTGGCCTGCTGTAATGTGTGATTGTGAAAGCTATTCTTGTTGGAACTTTTCCAAGAGCCTGGTAATGTTGAACGGAACGGTGCTGCAGTTGCAGCAACTTTAAGATTACTGTTTATGTAGGTACCTTGGAAAACGCCCCTTCAGAAGGGTAGTAATAAATTTTAGTTTATCTCTTGATCTGTTTTGATTAAATGTACGAGAAGTGTACGAACAAATAAGTTTTTAACTTGTATTCTGTGTACTGTGAAATGAATAGCTTCGGAATTGTATTATTACTTTTTATACAACAATGCCATCCTCAATACTTACAAAGATTTAGAGGTAATGTCGATATAATTTAAATCTAAGAAAATTATGTATGTCTTAGTTCATTCTTCAAAGTGAAAGCTGAAAATATAGCAAAATGTTACTTGAAAAAGTTATTCAGAATGGTAAATTATGGAGATGTGCATGATTTCGAGAAGATCAGCAAGGTTTGATGAAACCATTTTTCAACAAAGTAGATACAAAGATTTTATCAAAACAGGCCGATCTTTTTGAAATTTTGCATGTCTCCATAATTTACCATTATGAATAACTTTTTTAAGTAATATTTTGCTATATTTTCAGCAGAAAAGGCACTTTACCTAAAACCAAAACAGTTTTTACTCGGTGCACTGAGCATTTCAAATATGATTATATAAAAAAAGGTTACTCCTACCGACTTCAGCAAAGTATGTCTTTTTCAAATAAAACAGGTAGGAGAATCGATTGTTTTAATAGTCAGATGGATACACTAAGCTGCAAAAAAGTTACACACGCAAAAAAATTCACAATACTTTTAGTAAATGGTACACCCATATATGTGTTGCATTTACAACAAAATTGTAGGCATAATAGTTGTGGAATAATACTACAAATTATGTTTGGAGCTATAATCTCATCAAATTGTGAAATATGGTTCATAAATCCATTCGGATAGACTTGCACAGGCTTTGGTTTGTGTTCTGTTGGGATCTTCGTATCAGACCATTATTAAAATCTGACTTATTTTTGTATCTGTTAAATAAACAATTGGCATTGGATCCCTTCGAATGTAATCATCGGCTTGCCAACATACACCCGATTGGGAAAGATTGGGGGTAGCGAAAAATGAATAAATACATTAATTACAGTTACAGTTGTAATCCCATGACTTTATTATGTGAAAATAACCCACAAATATATATATTTTCTTGTTGTGCCCTTCAAGCTGCCTTCATCTGCGCCACTATTATATGACTGTTTCTACTTTTAAAATTTTTACTCATAAATGCACAAGAAGTTGAAAGTATTGTTACGAAAGTTCACCTACCTTTTTAGTTAGTTAATTATGTTCCTGTTTTCGTTAGAATTTATAATTGAAGCTCACCTACCTCGTTAGTTTGTAAATTACGTTTCTGTTCATGTTAGAATTTATAATTTTTGTGATGCCTTTATTTTGACGTTTTCCGGAATATTCCAGGCTATATTCTATTTGTTTCTCGACACGTTCTCGAAGTCTCAGAAACTTCGAGAACTGTAGAAACCTATATAAGCAGATCATTTTCGGCCGCTGGAGTCAGTTTGTATTGAACAGCCAAACGCGAGTGACAAACGTCAAAGTAAAGTATTTGACAGTTGTGAATTTGTTGAAGCAGATTTCTTGTATTTATCAAGAGTGACAATAAAGATTATTTGTCTACGTGACGTGTTTCAACGATAACCTAATTTCGAGGTTACATTGGTGTCAGAAGTGGGATGTTCCGCAAAGAAGACGTTTGGAGTAGACAAGTGAATGCCAGTAACGAGATCAAGAGCGACTGAAATGGAGGAAACATTGAGACAGTTAATGGGAATGATGAAAGATATGAAGGAAGAAATAAAGAAGAGTCAAGACGAAATGGGAGAAAATTTAAAGGAAATGAAAAACAACCAAGATGAAATGAAAACTAGTCAAGAGGAAGTACAAATAGTTTAGAAGAAATGAAAAATAATCAGGAAGAGTTAAGAAACGAAATGAAAACCAGTCTACAAGAAAACAATAAGAAGTTAGAAGAAGCAATTAAAGTTAAACTCGACGAATTTGAGGAAACTGTGGAAGAGGAAATTAATCAATTAAGAAATGAGGTACAAGATAAGGTCCAGGTCGTAGAAGACAATATGACTAAGTTACAAAGTGAAGTCTCAAATCTGAAATCTCAGTTGTCTACAAAAGAGCTCATTAAGACTGAGAACAGCGTTTTTCCGTCGTCAAGAGTGAAGGCACCAACATTTGATGGAAAAGGGTCATGGAGCACTTACCTTAAACAATTTGAAGCAGCTGCCTTGGCAAATAATTGGTCAGAAGAAGAAAAGGCTACATCACTAATAGTTGCCCTACGAGGTGAAGCCATGGAGATATTACGAACGCTAGCCGAGGATCAACAAAAGACTATCAAATGCTGAAGAGTGCTTTAGAAATGAGGTATGGCGATGCTCATCTACAACACGTTTATCAAGCACAATTAAAAGGCCGAAGACAACGCTTCGAAGAAAATCTGCAGCAATTTGAGGCAGATATAGCACGTATGGTGAAGCTAGCCTACCCCACCGCACCGACGGAATTTCAAGAACAGTTAGCAATAAGTAGCTTCATTGATGGCCTGCGAGATTCGGAGATCGGTCAAGCGTTAAGGTTGGCCAGGCATAAAAATATATCTGAAGCTTTGGCCCAGGCGCTAGAAATTGAAGCCGCACGACAAGCTTCCCGAAGTAGTCAAGGCAGAATAAGGCAACTAAGATTTAGGAGAGAAGAACCGCGTGAAGCCGAAGAGGATGACGAAGGATTAATGAAGAGCTTAAGACAATTTCTAGACAATTATCACAAAGAAAAAGTCCGTACCGACTCTACTGTATATAGCAGGAGAAGATCCATCAAGTGTTGGAATTGTGGAGTTGAAGGGCATCTTAGGAATCGATGCCCTAAGAATACATCTAGTCAGGACCAGGAAAACGCCAACTAGTCAGCTTTGAGGGGCGAAAGCTGGCTAGGTGCAACCAAGCCCCACCAACTATTAAGATCAAGGTAACCCGTCTGCAAAATAATGGAACGAGTTTGGTAGTACCAGGGCGTATATGCGGACGGGATTGTGAAATGGTCCTTGATACAGGCTCTAGTCACACTATAGTAAGACCGAACATCATCGCTCACTGCAGAATACAAAAGCCAGACCGGAATTACATCTTGGAGACAGCAAATGGAGAAGTCATATCAGTGAAGGGCATCCATCTAGCTAGAATAACCCTGGGGCAACCACATTCCAACACAACATCCTAGTAGCAGATATAACCGATGATGTCATTCTTGGACTTGATGTAATGACTCAACATAATTTTGTATTGGACCTTCCACGAAGACTATTGAAGACCAAAGATGAAGAAATCATCATGCAGTTTCCTGAAATCAGAAACCTTCCTATTAGAACTGTGAAAGCGTCAGCAGACATAGAACTTCCAGCAGGTTCAGAACTAGTAATTGAAGCTATTTGTAGCAGTCCTTCGGCAGTTGAAGAAACTGTAATCGTAGAACCAGAACCAGAGAGCAGCCTCTATAGGAAGGGCATATTAACCGGAAAGACATTAACAGAAAGGAAAAACAATTTGGTATTGGTGAGAATGCTTAATCTAAAGGACTACCCACAACAGATCAAGAAAGGCGAACCTTTGGGAATTTGTCAAACAGTTGCATCGGTGTTCAGCAATATGGAATCATCAACAGCATCTCGAAATATTCAAAACTACCCGAAGTCCTGCAGACCCTTGTTAACCGATTCAAGTCCCCATTACGAGCTGATGAAGTCCAAAATTGGAAGATTTGTTGAGGCGCTACCAGGATGTATTCTCGTTAACAGAGGATGACGTCGGAAGGACTAATCTTGTGCAGCACCGCATAAATACCGGCAACACCACTCCAATTAAACACGCTCCACGACGTATCCCTTTAGCGAAGCAAGAAGAGGTATCGACGATGCTTAGAGACATGCAGCAACAGGGAGTCATTGAACCATCCCAGAGTCCATGGACTTCGCCGGTTGTTCTGGTAAAGAAGAAGGATGGCTCTACCAGATTTTGTGTGGATTATAGAAGACTAAACGATGTCACTAAAAGGACAGTTATCCGTTGCCAAGAATAGACGATACCCTGGATACCCTGTCTGGATCCCAATGGTTTTCCACATTAGACCTGAAAAGTGGCTATTGGCAAGTGCAACTTCACCCAGATGATAAAGAGAAGACAGCGTTTTCCATTGGAACAGGGTTGTGGCACTTCAACGTCATGCCCTTTGGCCTCTGCAACGCACCAGCCACCTTTGAAAGACTTATGGAAACCATTCTACGAGGAATGACCTGGAAAACTTGTCTCGTTTATCTTGATGACATAATAATACTTGGCAAAGACTTTGAAGATCATTTGAAGAATGTTCAAGAAGTTTTCCAAAAGTTGAGGGAAGCCCGGCTCAAGCTAAGTCCCAAGAAGTGCATGCTCTTTCAAAAGGAAGTCAAGTATTTAGGACACATTATTTCCTCTGACGGAGTGAAGACTGACCCAGAGAAAACAGAAACCGTCTGGAAATGGCCAGTACCGAAAGACAAACATGAATTAAGGAGTTTCCTTGGACTTTGCACTTACTATCGCAAGTTTGTGAAAAATTTCGCCGAGATTGCAAAACCCTTACATCGACTCACAGAAAACAATCAGCCATTTATCTGGACGGAACAATGTCAACAAGCTTTTCAGAGATTAAAAGAAGCTTTGTGTTCTTCTCCGATTCTGTCATATCCCAAGCCTGGAAAGACATTCATCGTTGACACGGATGCTAGTAATATTGGAATTGGAGGAATATTATCACAAATTGAAAATGGGCAAGAAAAAGTGATTTCCTACTTTAGCAAGGTCCTCTCTAAGCAAGAAATGAACTACTGCGTAACCAGAAGAGAGTTGCTTGCCATAGTTAAAACTGTGGAGCATTTTCATAAGTATCTCTATGGTCAGCCGTTCGTCTTGAGGACCGATCATGCTTCTTTGAAGTGGCTACTGCAGTTCAGGAATCCGGAAGGCCAAGTGGCAAGATGGCTTCAACGGTTGCAGGAGTATGACTTCAAAATTGAACACCGTAAAGGATCTAACCATCGTAATGCTGATGCTCTATCCAGAAGACCATGTCCTTCAAATTGTAAACATTGTGTGCGACAAGAAGTGAGGGAAGAAGATGAATTTCTTTGCAGAAGAACTACCATCCAGTCTCCAGAGGATTGGGAAATTAAAACCATTGCTAAAGAACAAAGTGAAGACCCGGATTTTGGACCAATTTTCCAATGGAAGATAAACAACATGGACAGACCCACCTGGCAGGACATTGCTGATAAGTCACCATCTCTAAAAAGTTACTGGGCGTTATGGAATTCTTTAGCCATCGAGAACGGCCTATTAAAAGAGTCTGGGAGAGCCCAGACGGCAAAGAAAAGATTTATCAAACAATACTGCCCCAGAAAAGAATTCCAGAAGTTCTTCAAGCACTGCACAGTGGAGTCGGTGGTGGGCACTTTGGAATAAACAAAACTCTGAATAAAGTTAGAGAACGATTCTACTGGCTTGGCAGTCGGTCCGATGTGGAAGAATGGTGCCGACGTTGTGATACCTGCGCCTCTAGTAAGGGACCCAGGACTCGAAACCGAGGACAGATGAAGCAGTACAATGTTGGAGCTCCATTCGAGAGAATAGCTATTGACATAGCTGGACCATTTCCTCGTAGCAGCAGTGGGAATCGTTATATTTTAGTAGTGATGGACTACTTCAGTAAATGGCCAGAAATATATCCCTTACCTAATCAAGAAGCTGTTACCGTAGCCGAAGCTTTATTCGAAAACTGGATATGTCGTTATGGGGTGCCCAGAGAGATTCATTCCGACCAAGGACGAAATTTCGAGTCGGAAGTATTTCAGAAGGTTTGTGAGCTGCTAGGCATTCACAAAACCAGAACTACACCTCTTCACCCGCAATCAGATGGAATGGTGGAAAGATTCAATCGCACCATCGAAAACTTCCTGAGAACGGCCGTCAACGAGAAACAGACCAACTGGGATACCTGCCTTCCTCCATTTTTACTGGCATACCGAGCAGCAATTCATGAGACCACGGGTAAAACACCAGCCAACGTGATTTTCGGCACAGAATTGCGGCTACCCATAGATCTAATTATGAATCGACCGCAACACGAGGAAAACTTAGATGATTATCTCAGCCATCTGAAAGATCGAATAAAGATGGTACATGAAGAAGTACGAGAGAAGATAAAAATAGAAAGCGACAGAATGAAGACCAGATACGACTTGCGTGCCAACAGCAGCGGGTTTCAAGAGCTTGAGAAAGTGTGGCTCTATAACCCAAAAGAAGCAAGGGTAAATCTCCGAAGCTGCAGAAATCGTGGGAAGGCCCTTATACCGTCGTGTCACGATTGAATGACGTAGTTTACAGGATCCAGAGGAATCCCCAAGCCAAGATGAAGATTGTCCACATCGATCGTTTAACACCTTATCAAGAAGGCCATGCGGACAATGGAGTAACCTGATCGGGACGATCAGTTCTAAGAGGGGGGCAATGTTACGAAAGTTCACCTACCTTTTTAGTTAGTTAATTATGTTCCTGTTTTCGTTAGAATTTATAATTGAAGCTCACCTACCTCGTTAGTTTGTAAATTACGTTTCTGTTCATGTTAGAATTTATAATTTTTGTGATGCCTTTATTTTGACGTTTTCCGGAATATTCCAGGCTATATTCTATTTGTTTTTCGACACGTTCTCGAAGTCTCAGAAACTTCGAGAACTGTAGAAACCTATATAAGCAGATCATTTTCGGCCGCTGGAGTCAGTTTGTATTGAACAGCCAAACGCGAGTGACAAACGTCAAAGTAAAGTATTTGACAGTTGTGAATTTGTTGAAGCAGATTTCTTGTATTTATCAAGAGTGACAATAAAGATTATTTGTCTACGTGACGTGTTTCAACGATAACCTAATTTCGAGGTTACAGTATCCTCAAAATGTCACCACTCTGTAAATGAAAAATAAATGAGGACATTAAATTTCTGATATAACACTTGAATTTGTCTTGAAAACTGAACTGGAAATATTTTTTCTTCTTTAGTAATTCATTTGTATTAAAATGTTTGGTTTAAAATTAATAGTTAATTTTAACAGTTGACGGCATTCAAGTTTTTCTTTTCTTCGTTATTACGAAATTAGTTTGCATCAGGTCAAGCATACGACCTCATCATCTGATAGATCCCCACTGAGGCGTCCCTAAAAATAAGCTAGGCTATTAGAGCCGCACAAATGCGTTCCAGGGGGAATTTTTTTACTACGTCGTCTTCACCAGAACATCAAAGAACCTCCCTTGAGTGCTGTAAAGACAGAAGGAGAAGTTTTTTCGAGATAAATGTAGTTCTTTATTGCGACCACTGAAAATTATGCATGCGTTTTATGGCCCTTCAAAGGTTTTTCTTGAAATATTTTAGTAGAAAAACAGCAATGAAAACAGTATAATAATGTAATGTAATACAAACTCGTTTCGCATTACTCATACCTTTGCAAAAGTTTAATCAAACAAAATATCCACTTGAATGTTCTTTGAAACTTCGTAATATTACACAATGATAAATTAAATTACCGTTATGCAACAGAACGGTTTTTACAAAATATTTCTCTTTCTTAAGCTTGTTTCTTTTACCGATTTCTAACTAAATAAATTGAGTAAGCAATTGGTACTCGTCATAATAGAAACATTTCCCAGCTTGAATCAGTATCATATTTTATGATAATTATTATGACTTAACCGCTTGTCCATCGCGACGATGCGCAGCCGTCTATTAAAACAGCCAAGGCATTAAATTTACTATCATTATTTTAGGTGCCAATGATTTTTGACATATCTGAGCGTGTTGATGTAATGAATTATTCAAATAAACGTTGGAGACATTGAAGATCTGGGAAATAGATTGCTGATCAATATGCCAACTACAAAAGACAAAGGAAAAATATATTCTATTGTGAGCGAATGTTTGGGCATACATCTGAAATATAGTACCGTAAGACCTACACAAACAGATAATAACATATTTTTTTATATATTCAAATGGTAAAGCATATCACCAATTAATAGGAATTCATACATATGGTAAGATGCCAAAATAAGTTGCTATGTTTCTCAAACTGAAGGATGCTGATAGCGTTTCCGTAGGATTTCAGCTAGAATAGTATCACTAGTTGATATCAGAACTTTAAAAAAGCATGGTGAATGGTAATCTTCAACGGTAGCTGAAGGCTACATTGACGAGTCCATAACTAACACAGTAACAATAGTTAATCAATCATCTACTAATGAAAACACTTCAACCTAGATTGACAAAAAAAAAACAACAATAATTATTGTCACATACCATTTAATATTCATGCCTTCCTTCCTATTAGTAGTCCCTCGGCTAAGCGCTTAAAAGTTAAAATATACGTTTTAAATTAGAAACCTCTATATTGTGGCCACTGTACAAATATAACGTCATGTTGAGGTCAACAAATTCTGGGAATTTTTGGACTACATCGAAGCGTCAAAATTGACATGTCTATTTTTGGTAACATGTTGTTATTCTAAATGCGAAAAGAAAATAGAAAAAAAAACTACAAAAGTAGATGAACATAAAATTCGAAAAGCAAAAAAATTGTGTCCATATAGTGCATGAATTTTGTTGCCTAGTGCCACGTGTTCCTTAATTTTATTTGAATTATACCGCCTGCAGTACAAATATCAAGGAACAAATAACTTTTATATATAAGAACATAAACATGAAATATCAACTAAAAGTTGCTCTATGTTGCCTCAGCGTCGACAATGCTTAACAGCAGATAACGCAAAATTTCTTATAAGAGATAATTTATACAGTGGATATTATGAAGTAAAATATACTTTAAATGTTTTTATTTGCTATATATTTAAACAATCCTGAAATAATCTTTTTTTCCCTGTATTTGCCGGTAATGAATAGTATGATCTCCATTTTGCCTAAAATACCTACAACTATAGTAAAATAAAACATCATTATTTAATTAAATACAGTCAAGTGGGTGTGTGGCACGCGAAAATTAGCCCCCTTATCCGCTTTTCCATTATTTTTTGAGATACAAAAAGAAATGTAAGAACAAAAGTTATACACTGATAAAAATGATTGTAAATTTACACTTTGTTCACATCATACATTAATGTAAAAAATATTAAATATCCAATTAAATATCATACATTTTTCATGTAATTTTACATATTTCATGCAAAATTACATGATTACATGATTACATTTTTCTTAAAATACAGGATAGCGTTATGTATTTTATCATATAAAATTATATTTTATGTGTACAAAAACACGGGTTTCCTATGGAAAAATGCATATTCATGAGTAGTAATTTTCTGTTACAGTCGTAACATTACATTCTGGTATGTTATTGTGCACTATTGACCTAAGCAATAAATAACCAACAAATGTAATATCGCTAATAATTTTTGTCAGTGTCATTTAAATATTTTTTAACATAATAATACAAAGAAAATTGTTTTTTAAATGAAACACTGTATAGTGTTGAAATGAGCTTCTAATTAAATTATATATCTTATCTTCTACAGTTTTCGAGATATTACATAGAAATTTATTGTTAATATGCAACAACACCGTAGTTAAGTCATTAAACATATCTCTTTAAATAAACCAACTTTTTAAACAAATACATAAATATTCATAAGATAATTAAATGAAAGATATGAAATTATGCATTTTCAAATAGGAATACAATTTTTAAAAGTTATTAATTTTATTAAAAAACATCAGTAAAGGTCTCATTACAAAACAGAGGAAATACATTTGTAAGAATAGTTCAATACGGCCCTCTTCTTTTTCAATGCAAAGTTGATATCTTTTTACTAAATTTTACAGCCAGTTTTGTATTATATTGCTTTCATGGATGTTATAATTAACGTATGTACTTTTACTTGAATCACGACAAATTTTATTTTGTCGCCAGCCGTGAATAGAGCTGTAAAAATCCAGCATTTTATCTGACGCAAATATTTTTCGACATAGCCATGACTGTGTGACAGAAATCGTTTGTCGCAACCAGAACACTAAAAGTTTTGTCGTGAATTATTTATAGGAAATGCTTGAAGAAGATATTCAGTACACGTCACCTGAAATTTGGTAAAAGCTGTTACAAACGTACTTCGAAATTCTACCACAAAAATCAGTGGAAAAATACAATCGCCAGTATAACATATGCATGGAATGATGCAGAAAACACGTTATCTAAGGAGTATTCTTCTTCTTCAATGTGGTCGTATTATTACATGGTGAAAACAACCATTTCAGCAGAAAATGACGTTGACATTAGCATATATACTTACAAAAACTTACGGTTTTTTAAAACAACAAAGAAGAAACTATTTTCCAAAAAGTCCAAAACTCTTTCGCAAGAAGAAATACCTAATTTTTTACTAAATGCACCGGACTAAATATACATAGGTAATAATAAAAGTAATTTATGGGTATTAAACTTTTCAAAAATAATTTTTGTGTTGTGTTTAACTGTCAGCCATCAGCGAAGGTGCATACTGAAGTCATTTATCGCTTCTCTTGCTAAATATAATACTTATACTTAAGAATTTTGTAACATTGCAGTCAGTTTAACATTAGGTCATCTGACATACAATTACGTAATCGTATAAACATAAAAAATATGCATTACTAAAAGCTAAAAGTTACCCACGTTACATTACATCATCAGTTTTCTATGTATTTTGGAAAAATATGGATTCATGGGAACCTTTATCATTTATTCGTTTTATTTTAGCGGACCTGACATTAAGAAGTAGCACAATCTTCTGTAGTGTGACACATGTGTGGCACTCATAATTTAATAAAATATATTCAAATTGCCTTCGTCTCCTACACTGCAATTTAAGGTGTCCCACATTTTGATATTTAATCTTGAAATCTTGTATTTATCACGAGTTGTTCAAACCAGTAAAGCAATTATAAAGCATGTGACACTCGAATCAATTAGTTGTAGAATTAAATAAAATATTGGCAAATAGCAGCTGTTGAGAAAATTAGGTTTTGTTTATTTAATTAATTATTTATTTATTTATTTATTTATTTATTTAATTACAACACCCCACGGGATTAACCCAGTTACGGGATGAGGAATCATAAAGTAAAATACATAAAGTGAGTACAATAAAATAATCTAAAAGAAATACACAAAGCAACACCAATACAAAATTGTACATAAAATAAAATAGATACACATACATATATGTAAACACACATAGTTACCTACATATTACAGTTAGAAATTAAAAATATATATATATAATAATAATAAATAAATAGAGTTAGATATAAAAATATGGAGAAAAGAAAGACAAATAAAAATACCTAAACAGAATATATTCGCTTAATATGCTCAATAGAACAGACAAATATATCAAGCGAATTCTCTATGTTTGTATAATGCGTTATCATTTGATATAATGGGGATGCAATCATAGAATTTGTCCGTGCTTGAGGCAACTTAAAAACAGCACTGTTTCGTGAATTAAAAGATGGTATTTTAAAAGCGATCTGCGACAAAAGCTCTTCTGACTTAATGGAACTATGCAGAATTTTGTGTAAATGAATAATTGAAGAGGTTATCCTTCTTGAAGAGAGACTGCAAAGTTTAGTACGCTGCAACAAAATATCATTTGCTATTCCCCTAGGAGCATATTCACCATCAATTAAGGAAAGCGCAGATTTCATGAACCTTCGCTGAACCTTTTCAATCGCAGTCTGATAGTTATTATAAATAAGTGACCAAACAATAGCTGCATACTCGAGCTTGGAGCGTACAAATGAGCAATACAGCAATTTAAGGGTTTCTATGTTTTTAAAATTCTTAGAATTGCGAAGAACAAATCCCAGGCTTCTATAAGCAGATTTAATAGTGCAACACATATGCTCATTGAACGATAATTTTCCATCAAACAGCACACCAAGATCCTTGACAAACTCAGGCCTATTAAGCGTAATGTTGCCCAGCGTGTAATCGAAAAGTATCTTACCTGTTTTTTTCGTGTAGGACATAATATTACACTTCTGAGCGTTAAGGGGTAAGTTGTTTTGAAGACACCACTCGTTAATTCGATTAAAATTACTCTGAAGCATTACACAATCTTGCAGTGTGTTTATCTCAAGGAAAATCTTCAAATCATCTGCGTAAATCAAACATTTAACATTTAACTGTTCTATAATATCATTTATAAATAAAATAAAAACAATGGACCGAGTATAGAACCCTGAGGCACCCCAGATGACTGAAGAAATTCACGAGACTTGTACCCTCGAAGCTGCACATAAAGTTGTCGGTTAGAAAAATAAGAACAAAACAGGTCCATCAGTGAGTCAGAGAAGCCATAGGATCTTAGTTTTAAAAGGAGAATCTTGTGATCAATTTTATCAAAGGCTTTAGAAAAATCAGTGTAGATCACATCTACCTGACTTCGCTTATCAATGATCTCACTAATGAACTGTGTCTTACATATAAGGTTTGAGACAGCTGAGCGACCAGCCAAGAAACCGTGTTGAGCTTCAGAAATCATATTTTTTCGTAGGATAGGAGATCCGGTTTACAAAAGTTATTGAGTATCTATTGGACGGTAATTTCTGAGATCATTTTGGTTACCCTTTTTGAAAACTGGACAGACTCTAGCTTTTTTCCACACATTTGGAAATGTTGACTCTTTTAAAATGATATTAAATATCAAGCACAAAGGTTTGCACAGTACAATGGCACAATCTCTTAGAAAAATCCCGGAATAAGATCCGGTCCAGCAGTCAAATTGGGCTTAAGTCTTTTCAACGCCAACAATATCTCATCCTCGGTAAATTCATTTACGAGCAGTGATGGAACATTAACTGAATCTAGGTGGTGAAATATATCACTTTTATCATCGCCAGGTGAAAATGACTGTGAAAAATAATCTGCAAACGAATTTACAATGTCCGTAGGATTTGTGAGCTGCTCGTTATTGTAAGACAATGCAGAGGGCATAGAATACGAACCAGATTTACTATTTATGAATGACCAAAACTTATTAGGGTTGGTTCTTATGTCACTCTCAACTGACAAGATATACGCATTATATGCTTCAGATTTTTGTATTTTTAATAACGTACGAATATTTTTAAAATAGTCATAATCTTCCACACTACGGGTTCTCTTATATATTTTCCACGCCTTATTTTTCTGTTTTAAATTTACAATAATTTCCTTATTGAACCAAACTGGGTACGACGCAGTGGTAGGAGATTTTCGAGGTACATAAGTCTCAATGGCAAAATTTATTTCATTATAAAACTGCTGGACCGCATCATCCACAGAATTGGTACTCCTAATAATTTCCCAATCAACCTCTAATATATGCTGATAAAGGTCAATAAGATTAGCCTTCTTAAAATTGGGTACAGTATTATGTAAGGCATTTGGAAAATTGTTCACTTGAGAGACAGCAAGTAACAAATCAATATCCAGTGGAGGGTGATGAGAGTCAATAGGTAATATTCCATCAGAATCACAAACATTACAACAAAAGTTAGAAAGAACTAAGTCTAAGGTTCGATTATTTACGTTACGGACATCGTTGAATTGCGTAAGATTATAGAACTCTGAAAAATTACCAACAGCTTTAACAAATTTATTTGACGCATTTTCATTAATTTCTGGAATATTAAAATCTCCTAAGATAACCAAATATGAGTCATACAGTGCATAATACGATTCGAGAGCTTCAAAGAGAATGTCATATTCAAGAACGCTTGTATTTGGAGGAATGTATAGGACAAACAGAAATAACAAGTTACTTTTGCATTTCATTTTAACAGCAACAATATCAATGAAGTATAAGTCAACTAAACTTCCACACGACGAATATATATCAACCTCAGAGGCATTAAGATCCTTATCAGTAGCAATTAATACACCTCCCGCTTAGTATTAGTTTTTTCAAAATTGCGATCTTTACGGAAAACGTCATATTTATTCATGTCAAAAGTTCAAAATTGTGAATACCACCATGCAGCCAAGTTTCGGAAAATGCATAAACATTATACCTTTCACTCCCCATACACGATGTATACAGTAACTGCGTTTTCGAGCAGAGGCCTCGAACATTTTGATAATAACATGAGAGATGTTTGTGTAAATCGCAGGATGAATCATCAATATTTTTTATTAACTGCTATTGAGGATCTAATATATTTGACCTGAGTTTGTCAAGTTCCTGCTTATAAACAAAACAGTTTTTGTCCCAGGCTTTATGATTAAGGTCTAAGTTTAAATCAGGATGCTTTTTACTTAGGTTTATACAATTTATACACCTTAAAATATCAGACTGACAATTTGATAACTGATGGTTTTCTGCGCAACGGGGACAGCTATAAGTTTTTGAGGAACACTTGGCAGCAATATGGTGAAACCCACTACATTTAAAACATCGTCTCAGATCGATCGCGTCGAAAACAGTACAGTAATCATAGCCCACAAACAGTTTTCCCGGGCCATAATATTATTATATGAAACTCTGTCAACCTGTAGGATGGCCTGATATATCTGTCTTCTTTCTAAGAGGAGATAAGCTTAACAGTTTACAAACATGATTATCAACGAACACGTCTTTGTTTTGAGTTAATATAAATTTTAATATTGTGTCTTCGGAGGCACATTCAGAAATTCCCACAACCTTGATCCTTGGATTAAGAGGCATCACTTCTTTAATTTCATAATTGTTGCTCAATTTTTCGACCGCTAGGGATTTGAATTTTACGCATTCATCAACATCTTTACAGGAAATTACGAGACCACCATTGCTGATATTCTTGACAGTAGAAAGGGATATATTAGAATCAACTGGGTCAATCGTCTTCAGCATATCTGATTTAGTAGTGTGTACTTTTTGCGTTTTATACTTCGGTTGCAATACAAAGGCAGGTTTGTTGTGGACTACTGATGCATAGGAAACAGATTTTGGTTGTGAAAAATCATTGCATTCCTTAATTAATGGGATAACCTCTTAAGATAGAGCTCAGATTGCGACATAATACTTGTTCGTAGTTCCTCTAGTTTTGACTGAAATAATGTCTCCATTTTAACACAAATGTCATTAAGTTTATCATCAATAAGTCCCAGCTTCTCAGTGTATAAATTAATTTTAAACTTTTCGGCAACTTCACATTTTAAACGGCAGGCATCACAGATGAAGAGCAAATTCCTGCATTTCTCAAGTGTAGAAAAATCAGATAGGTTCAAGCCAACGCATGAATGATGGAACCATTTTCCACAGGAACCCTCACAGCCAACGAGACCATCGCTTTTCTTTAATTTACATTTACCACAGCTATTCATATTTGTCGGTCACAGCTGTTCATAAATTGCCGACATAGATTTGGAGGACCCCGTTTATCTGTATTTCTTTATCCCGCGTTTTTGTTATAGCGAGGAAAAAAGAAACAAACAAAACAGTTAATTACTGTACCTTATTAAAAAGAAAGTTGCACTACTTTCACAAATTAACTATGTACATATGACACTGAAAAGTCGAAATTTGTATAGAGCACCACTCGCATGCACACCTCATGAGGGATATATTTGTTAAATTTTGCTTAATGTGTATATTTCTATGACAAAATATCTAATCTTTATACAACACCATGATAGTTAAACATTAAAAACAGCACAAATATCAAATGTACAGGATATTTTCAAACTATATATTTTTCATGTTTTTCAGACACTGACACTCATAACATTGTCTAAAGATATTCTAAGCGTAATTTGAATTTCAGTTTAATAAAAAACTTTTCAGTTTAAAAGTAAGTGACATACAGTACAAAGGAACAATTCTGGTTGTTCATGTAACTAAAACAAAAACCAACAGGTTTCGAATATTTGTGATTACTTCAGAGTTTGAATAAATAGTAAAATCTGTAGAATTATTTAACAAATATTTAGACCTGCGTTCTAAACAGACACTCCACGACCAAGAGATACGACTTCGCGTAGTCCGACTTGCTATATTACTAGTAATTTTTCTAAAATATATAATACATGCAACCGTAAAAGATAAGTGTCATGTTTAACATTCATAATATTTCTAAAAGAATATGACATCAAGTGGTATGAAAATACATTGTTCCATTTTAAAAATACTAAGGTTAGACCTACATCTGGGAAATGAATATTCGATTATTGTTACAAATTAAATCTTTTCCAGGTCATCAATGTTATTTTATAACTATATAGGTACCTATCTATCTCATTGCGAATCATGTTCCAAAAAAAATTGGAGAAGTTCCAACTAGTAGCATCAACAGTTAAAGACTTAAACTGCCACCAGCAGTTGATAGCTATTCTGTGGTGATACCGCTCCCGTGAAAACGTTTTCGGTTGCCAATATCCCAAGCGGTTTGTATGTTGCATGTTTACTGCGTAATTATTACTACTAAGGATTTAGTGAAAATTTGTTAAATTGGAATCAGAGAGCAAACCTTATCAGATATGAAGAAATTATTGATATACATTTTAGTTAGGACCATGGATTGACTGAATGTTTGGTGAAAGTAAGTGTTTTTTCGTCAACCGTAAACAATACTTAATAATGCAACACTTCTTGTAGAAGAAACCCATTACAGATATTTCAATTTTTTTATTATTATAAAAATAACAGAATGTAGATATCTTAGGCCGCATTCACACTCTCGGCGAGACAGTACGAGACCGGTCGAGCACGAGAGTGTGGAAGGAGCCCTCGTCCAGTATCGCGCTTGCTAGCCCTCTCGCCTGCTCTCACCCATATGTCTCGCCGAGAGTGTTGATGCTGTCACTTGAAATTTGCGTCGGGTCGTTTTTGAAATTGAAAATGAAGTGCATACTTGAATTATTTTAAATTTCAAGTTCATCATTGGCAACACTTATTCCCGAAAAATCAAGAGACGCTTAAGCCTTGTTTTCATGGACGCGAAATTTGTGGATATTCGCGGGAGTTATTTAATGGTGGGAAAAGTCCCAACTCTTAGGGAATTTTGCCAACTGTAATATTATAATTTTCATCATAAAACTATCATTGACTGTCATGGTAGATTGTCAGAAGCTCAAGAGAAACTTACTAAACCCACATAATGATGATTACTCATATATTGATAATATTTCATCTGCTTTACTATTTTGCGGAATTCGCTTTTCCGATATTAATATTTTAAATAAAAACCTGCGAATTTCATGCGAATATCCGCGATTTTCGCGTCTATGAGGATTTTATGATAATGCTTATTAAATTTGTAAATTGGGCTAAAGAAAGTAATGCTTATACTTATTTCGAAACTGAGATGATAGCATAATTTAGACATATATATTTGTATAGTTTTTCAGCAATTACACAGCCCCACAATTTTTTTTCTGAGATCTGGACGTCAGATCATGTTTATTATATGTTTTCGTCAGTGTTTTACTATAACCTCAAACCACCCAACAATTTAGGCATTTCAGTACTATAAAATGCATATAATAATATCTCTACCCCTCATTCTAATCACAGGGATTAGCCCAGAAGTCGGAGACTTGTGCGGGAGAGGGGGCGGCGTATTATTATTAAGCAGGCCGCATTTGCGCCCAGGAACGACTTACGTTGGTAGGCCCTAACCACTATTCAGTGCAGGAATGAGGAAAACCTGGAAAACCTCATTAATTAGGGGGTAGTCAAATATCAACCGGTATCAATCTCTCACATTGACCCAAGCCAACATTATTCCACCCTACCATACCCGCAGAGAGGGTGCCAATCTCTCCACGAATATAGCTTATATACGGTCTACCGGCAGCTGGGCGCGAACCAACTCCGATCTAGTCACCTCGATTCAAGTACTGACGCCTTAAACCGCGCGACCACTGAACCCTATACTTCAAACTGTAAACACAAAACTCAAGCTGTTAACCCCTAAATCCATAAACCAGTTACCCCATAAAAGCACAATCTTATAATCAATAAACCCAATAATAACCGCGTTACTCAGTACTTGAACTAATCTTACATCACGCAATTTGTTGGTGCTTTTTCACCAAAATATATCCTACCCAACAAACTTATAAACCCAATAACCCCAGAATCGACAATGTTCCATCGAAAAACGAAATGGCATTAGAATTAACCAAGGTTGCGCGGCTTTTGTACATCATGTTGCCCTTAAAAGGATGCTTAATAATATACAGGGTGAGTCAGTCATAATGTCATTAATTTTAACCACGTATTCGGGAGGCCTAATAAAGGCAGAAAATCGAAAAAAAAAGTTTTTACTCGACCTTTAAAAAAAATAAACAAATCACCCTATATAAATCGGTAACACGACTCTTCTGGTTCGCTACGAGCTTTCTGATGACTCACCCGACGAATTTAATGCCGTATCAAACCCATCGATGCCACATCGATACTTACATACATAACATCGTCTAACACCTCAGCGTGTTATTCAAATTTACCGCCATTTAGCACGCTGCATTTCCCGAATTTCTTTTCCTCCAAATTTGTAGATCATGCCACACATTTGGAGGGGGGATGGAGAGAATACAAGCAGTAAGTAGTAGTTTGTTTATTTCGGTCTCACCTCACGTATTTGGCGTAAATTCACAACGCATCATTTTACAAATTCCGAATATGTGGAAATGCTAGTGTTATACGGAGTATGTTTACGAAATGCGACTGACCCTAATTTTATTAATAAAGTGCTATGAACGGATAAGTGTTTTGCTTGAAATGTGGGCTATAAACAGGTGAGTACCATACTACTTAGAAAACAATACATTTCTAGGCTAGATGTACGTAACTACAAACTGTACATCTGGTTATGTGTGTGGTTAATTGTACTTACGAGTAATACTAAAAATTCATATTTATCTGTAAAACGTAGTGAAAACGTAATATCAAAATTATTAAACTGTAATAACATAACATTCGAAAACATTTATTTATTATCTACATTTGTTTTTATTAACAAATAAATCAATATTTAAGGAAAATTAATTAATGTATATAGATTTAAAAAATAGTTTTACTGCTTGTCGTTAAATAACAGTACAAAAACTAAATAACTAGGTTATTGACCTAATAATACGGTAAGTCAAGGTCAAGATTAACTCTCGATAACTTCGATTAGCGGCGTGTCATTTCGGTCTTGAGTGACGTTGAGCTTCTTGCAGTTCTTGGTTCGAAGAAGCCCTCCGCTTCTTTGGTTGGTTTTGGACTCAGCTTTTACTCTTGTTAATTAAAATAACTACCCAAAAAAGATATTCGTTCTTTCTAATTGTGTTTTATTTAACTCACAGCAGGTATTTTACTAAGAACAAAACAGAGTTAGCTCAAATCTTTAACAGCGTTTTGACTTGATTAAGACTGAACTGAACTGAAGCTGAAAAAGTCTAAAAATATATATATACATGAAACATACGTAATACAAATTACTAGATTGCCTCGTGCACTAGGAACAATGAACAATAGATAATTTCTTGAATTAACATAAGGTTATTGATAATATATGGTATAAAATGATAAACTTAGACAGGAATCTTTGTCAGCACTTCTACCGAACTTTATCACTTATGGTGTAGGTCAGTTATCACAGGGTCGGCTCAATGTCTATGCAACAGGTAACTCCTCCCGCCTAAAATGGAAACCTAGGGTTGGACTGGTTGGCTGGGTTGATCATCATTAAGAGAAGAGGCCTCATTCGGATTTTTCTTCCTTCTAAATAGTTTGATTGGGTAAGGGTAACAGTTTCTATAGTAGCATGTTACTCCAATATAGGTGATAGCACAAATGAGAAAGCAAATAATAATAAGAAGCCAGGTTGGTATGGGATGATTTTCCTTTGGCTCCACAGGTAAAGCTATTTCATGATGATTATTCATTTTATTTGCCAAATGAGAAAGCTCTTCGATATCCATGCTATTAAGTTTAATTTTATTTGATCGTCCTCTCAACTTGGATACATCCAATGATGGAAGTTTAATAATTGTAACAGGCGAAAGATCTTCATTTTCGGAAGAAAACTGTTCTTGATCAATAGTATAATGACATTTTTCAGGAATTGTTATTAGGTAACTTCCAGGTTGAAGTTCTTGATGTTTTTCTATGGAACATCCTTCCGTAATTATTGTGTAGGAAGGTGTAGTTAACAAAATATTTTGGGGAGAAATTTGATTTGCAATCATCTTTTCTACATGGACAGACACAGTAGAACAGTTTTGGCTTCATTCTTCAAAATAATATAGACTATGCAATCTTCTTCGGCTTGAAGATGATTATGGCAATAAAAGGTATCTTCGATCTTTTCACACAATTCTTCTTGATATTGATAGAGTTCATTTTCTCATTAAGGATAAGATATGGTTTTTGAGGGGATTATTTTATTCTGGATAGGAACAGGATACAAAAAAAAATGTTTTAAACGCAGTAGTCATTAAAATTGGACAATGAATTAAGAAAATTATTCTCTCGTCTTTATATAATAGTTGAATACCAAAAAACATATAATAACTGTGTTTACTTTTGAATTGAGCAATTTGATTTAGTGAGTATAAGTTTTGCATTTTATTTATTATAATATTCAAATTTTCTATAGAAAGCAAAGTTGGATGAATTTTATTAAGAGTAGCAAATGTTATAGCATTAACGATTTGATTTAATTGGTTCTGTAGAGTTATTAGGCAATTAATAATTAATTCCAAAGTATTAATTTCATTTATACTATCCTGGTATTTATCGATTAAACTCTTTATAGTTAAGATGTTTGATTTGATTTGAAAAAGGCTATGATTTGTTTTTGACATAAATTCCTTTGAATAAGAAATTTCATTATTAATTTCATCTTTAAGTAAGTGATCATTATTGTTAAGGTAATCTAATATAGTATCGATTCTTTTTCCATCCTCAGAATCAAGTGTGCCAAATAACCATTTTGATATTTTACCACCAAGATTTATCAGTCCACGTTTGTGTCTCATGTTAGGGAAAATAGTTTCTAATAAATGATCATTTTGAAATAACAGTGATTGTGCTTGTTTTATTAGTTTGTCTGACATATCAGTAAAATTTTTCTTTCAATAATAAAATTGACTTGTTCTTGTAAATTAGATTTAATTTTATTCAATTCAGAAATATCTAGATAACTGACAAATGTATGTTTACTTATAATAATTCTCGAATTTTCCAAGTTCATTGGTAAAATAGGGTTGGTTAATTTTTGAATAACTGCATTATTTAAGTTATGGATAAGGATAAACGAGAAAATGATCAATATCCTCATCTGGAAATAAAACATTAGTAATTAATATTTTTTACGTTCCTTTAAATTATGCTTAGAATATTTTGATGTTTCAGTTTTCACCTTATTTTTGTTTGAGCTACAGGCGAAATTTTGGAAAATTTATTTGCTAATTTATCTCTTGTCTGTTCTTTATGATAAATTTGGTCTTGTTCTGATATTGTCATTGGTTCTTTCCGTTCTGCGTTAATTTTTTCCAATTTATCAGTTTTTTTTTGTTTATATCGTCATTGATTTGTTGATATTTTCCTTTTAATTTTCTTTATGGTCATACACATATTTAGAGATTATATCTTTCTCTTCAATATCATAAGGATCTTTAGTATTGAAATGTCCTGAAACGATCTCAAAAGGAGTGAAGTTTGTACTCGAATGTATGGAATTATTATAATGTAATAGTGAATATTTTATTAAGTTATTTAAAGATTCTTTAGGATTTTGTTGCGTTTTAACTCTAATTTGTTCCAACAATGTAGAATGAAATCTTTCAATGTAACTATTTGAATTCGGATTTTTTGGTGTAGTAAAGTGTATATTTACTTTATGAATTTTGCAAAAATCTAGGAAATTTTGATTATTAAATTCCACACCATTATCACAAACAATTGTATGAGGAAGTCCATAATGTGATATAAAAGTTAATAATCCGTCAAGGACATTTATAGAATTTGTTCCTAAAATTGGATAGGCTTGCGCAAATTTTGAAAAAGTATCAATTATCGTTAAGAATTTTTCTTTAGATACTGACAAGGTATCGATATGAATTCTTTCAAAGGTTTTGTACCTATAGGAATTGGTTGAAATTCAAAATTATTAGGTTGTCTTTCATATTTAGATTTTTGACATATGACACAATTATTGACATAGTTATTAACGTCTTTAGTCATGCTAGGCCAATAGTAATTTTTCTTTAGAGAGTCAATTGTAGTTGTAATACCTCTATGACCAGTTTTATAAATATGATGATAATTCATTTTGTCTTGTTTTTCAGAATCTGTACAGATATCAGTTAATTTTGAAGAACAAATTATATAATTTTGATTGAATTCTAATAAGTTTTTCTTGTATATTTTTATAAAGTATTTTTCATGTTGTTTGTCAGGAAAATATAAATAATATGTAAGTTTATTATCGAGATTAGCTATGAATTGTTCTAAATCTTCATCTATATGATTTTTCTAATATTTATGTAAAATCTCTGATTATCAAAAATCTTTTCTTTAATACAATTAGGAACAGGGGATGATTCTGAAACTTTAATAATCATTTGATGTTTATAATGATTTAAAGGTTTTTCTGTATAAGGAAAACTAAGTAGAGGAATTTCATCTGCAGAATGTGCTGTTGTTACATTATTTTCATAGTTTAAATATTCTTGAATAACATTATCAATATCACCTATTTCGTTTATCAAAGAAACATTATGTGAAGGATTTCTAGATAGCGCGTCTGCAACGACATTATTTTTACCTTTAATATAATCAATTTCATAATTGATAAATTCCGATTTAAAACAGTGATTATTAATTGTTGTTTCTGGGATATAATATGATTCATCGGTAACAGCGTTGGTTGGAATTTTGGTTCTTAAAATTTCATTTTCATTAACAGTGATGTTAAAGTGTTCATATTCTGAAGGAGAACATTGTCGTACAGGAATTTTCAAATTATTTCTCTGTAGATATCCTTCTTGTAAATTCCAATTAAATCCCATATTTTTTAAGTCTCTAAAGCTGATTAATCCATCAAAAAACGGGTGAAAGTCAAATAAAGTGAAAATAATTTTTCCATTTGCTTGAAATTCTTTAAAAACTGGGATATGTGCCTCAAATTTTGCTGTTTGTTGACCACAAGATGTTTTTATTAAACTTGGTTTTATAATGATGCACTCTGGGAAATATTTTTACTAAAACAGGGTTCATTAAAGATATATGACTACCAGAATCAATAAGAAAACGTAAAGGTCTATGAAATCCTGAAATTTCGATAAATGGCAATTTGCGTTGATCTATAATATGATTTAATTCTAAGTGATTTTCTGTCCAGAGGCTAGGTGGATAAAATTTTCTTCATCGTTATTTTGTTCTTCTGTATATCGTTCCATACCTTCTTGATCTTGCATGGGTAATTCTTCTTGTTCATAACCATATGCTGCTGGATTTTCTTCAATTGCTTCAGTATAAATTTCTTCATCAATGTTGTGTAATTCTTCTGCCATAAATGTCGGTCTCGATTGAGGTTTAAACTGATAAGGTTGAGTAGTTGTTTGCCTAGATGTTGTTGACATAGGTGTAGGTTTATAAGTAGGTATTTGATTTTTGGGTTTCCAGACGTTGGTTGTTGATGTACTTTGTTTACCGAATACTGGTTGATTTGGGTAAAATTTTTGTGGTACTTGTTTTGGAGTTATTTGAATTGGTTGACTAGGAAATATTTTTATTTTGTTCATGAAATCGTTGTTGTAACTGTGAATTATTATGTGAAAATGTTTGACTTAGAGTAGGTTGAATTTGAGAATATTTTTGAACAGGTGCTTTAATATTTGGAGATGGAATATGTTGATTTAAATTTCTCTTTCCTTCATTTACAATAGAATTAAAATTTTCTTCTTCTATTACGTATTGCATTGCTATTTCTAAACAATCTGGATTTTTAAGTCTAACACCGGTTTGAATTTGTGGTGGAAGATATTTTAAAAATGTTACCAAAATTAATTTTTCAATATTAGAAATTTGAGCAATTTTTGTACATGGTCCATTGTATTATCATTATTAATCGATGAAAAATTAAACTTCTAGTATATTGACAACGAATACCAAAATTATAAGGACTTTCTTTAGGATTTGGTTTCAAACTGTGAAGTTCATGAAGTAAACAAGTAAATGACCTTTGATCAGTAAAAGAAACTTTCAAAATTTCTTTTATTTTGTCCCAAGTGTCTAATTCAATTCTACTTGAAATTAAAGTTAATGCTTTGCCTCGTAGTTTGCCAATTATACCTCTAAAAATTATTTTTATAACTTCAGATTCGTTAGCATACTGTACAAATGTTTCATCACAAGCTCCAATAAAATTATTTAATTCACATGGGTCTCCACTAAAATTTGGAATAATATCTAAAAATAATTTTAATTGCTGATAATTTATTTCACGAGCCATATTGTCACTATTATTTCCTTTAGATTTTTGTATTCTAATCTAATCGCAGATAAATCTTGGATAACACTATCTAAATCTGAATCAGAATCTTCAGAATTAATACTTCTACTAGCTCTAGTTTGTTGTCTAAAATTTTTGTTTGCTTTTGACGTTTCTTTAATATTTCTAAACATTAACCATTTGTTGAGAGAATAATTTTTATTTCCAAACAATAAAAACAAGTTTTATTTTTGAATATTATTTTACACAAAAAAATGTGAAAAGTTGGGGTGAGAAGGAAAAAATGGATTATGAGAAAAAATGACTAACCTTGTTTGTGTGCAGCTTTGCTTTGTGTGATTGCTTGATTTTGTTGTTTTTTCTTTCTAAACCTGTCCAGGGATATTCGATCCTCCAGTAGGTTGCTAGCCAATTTTCTGGGTTTGTGTCCTAGAAGATGGCACCTGTATGTCGACAAGGAATATTCAGTTCTCTTCTCGAAACACTCTTAACTTGCAGTAGTCCTGTCAGTAGAAAAAACACTTTCCAAAAAGGCACTATGTCTTCTTCTAAACAGTGACTATCAGATCCGTTTCCGACTGCGCCAGTGACGTTGAGCTTCTTGCAGTTCTTGGTTCGAAGAAGCCCCTCCGCTTCTTTGGTTGGTTTTGGACTCAGCTTTTACTCTTGTTAATTAAAATAACTACCCAAAAAAAGATATTCGTTCTTTCTAATTGTGTTTTATTTAACTAACAGCAGGTATTTTACTAAGAACAAAACAGAGTTAGCTCAAATCTTTAACAGCGTTTTGACTTGATTAAGACTGAACTGAACTGAAGCTGAAAAAGTCTAAAAATATATATATACATGACACATACGTAATACAAATTACTAGATTGCCTCGTGCACTAGGAACAATGAACAATAGATAATTTCTGGAATTAACATAAGGTTATTGATAATATACGGTATAAAAAGATAAACTTCGACAGGAATCTTTGTCAGCATTCTACCGCACTTTATCACTTATGGTGTAGGTCAGTTAACACAGAGTCGGCTCAATGTCTATGTAACAGGTAACTCTTGGACAGTTTTCTGTCGACAACACGATGGTTTTTTATTACTTAGTAGATATTTAAACACGAAACACTTTTCAGCTTCTCTTAATAATTTACCCATTGGGTATAGGTTTTTTATGTAATGTACGTAAATGGTTTATTACTCGGTTTATTATTAGACACATTGGAGTTTTGTTGCAGTCATATCAGCTACATTTGCTCAGAGATAAATCGACACGCGAGTGTACGGGTATCGTTTGATTGGGCCGTATTTTCTACCGGAAAACCTGAGTGGACCGCGTTACTTGCAATTTTTAATAGATTTATGTGATTATTATTATTTGATTTTATTGGATATTAACATTTTAAATTATTATTGGCTGAAGTTGAACTGAGCAAGAAAAAATGATATTCTAAAATAGTCAGTACAACCGTTTATTTGTGATGTCTAAAACCTAGATAAGTAGGTACTCTATAGAAAAATATTACAACTTGACAACATTGCATCAGATCGACATCCAGTTGAACTGTGAGCTGTAAACGATCAAGGCTGTCAGCGGTCAGTGACAGTCTGAAAAGAGGGTTTAAATAGTGATTTGAAAATTTTTTTTTCAGCGTAAATATGCATTTACATTTTTTTTTAATCACGTACTCGCAATATACTCATTATTCCCTATCTCCTTAAAATTAATGACATTATGACTGACTCACCCTGTATATGAACTTCGGAGATACTTATACTTATTTTTTATTTATTTTCTTTTTTAAAGCTGTGACGAGTTTTCTTTTCTTCAAATTATCGGCGCAGAGAATTTCTTTTACGTCTTTTCTCCTTTTGGTATATTGGTTTTTAGCATCCAACAAAAAGTATCCATTTACGTCCCACCTCTCTTGGTAACGGTTCTAAGATTATAATGGTTACTTCAGCGAAGAACAAGATGAACATTTCCAATAAAACATAGAGGCAATGGAAACCCGTCGTTACCAAGAAAAGTGGGACGTAAATATGATGACTGATTTTTGTTGGATGCTAACAAAGATATATCAGAAGGAGAGAAAACCTAAGAAATCTTCTGCGCAGATCATTCGAAGCAAAGGAAACTCGTTACAACTTTAAAAAAACTCTATCCTATGGATGTGTTGGTCTACTATTTGCGTGCTCTGCAAAAATTGTGAAATAGTGTCGTTCATAGTTGATATTATTATATATCTGTACGCTGCATAATCAGTACTGTGACTCTGTAATTGAGTGTAAGTACAAAACTGTTATCCATTGACGTATGCTGGTTTTTCAAGATATTTATCTATATTTACATTCGTTGTTCATATTGTATTCTTTACGGTTCGCTACAGTATATACCTGTGGCGCATATTTGATACGCAGCTAGTCATACGTTCACCTACTTTGCCAACAGCCACTGTTTATTTACCTCAGTAAACTAGCTGCTTTAGTGAGCTCCGTATTGGTTTCCCTTTGGAAGGAAAACTCACTTAATATGAATCCTTGCCCCAACTGTTCGCGCTCAATTTCACCTGAGCAACGTAGCATCCCTTGCAACGAGTGCAATTTATCTCTTCACTTAGAATGTATAGGTTTATCTGCCGATGATGTTAAGCGTTTTACCAGATCGTCATCTAAATCTATAAAAATTTGTTGCAACAGATGTGTTAGCAGAGAAAGTAAACTTGATACACTCATGAATTTGGTTAGAGGCATTAACGATAAGCTACAAAATTTTGATGACAGACTTTCTAAGTTAGAAAATAAATTACAAGCTTCTAATCCATTTTCCCAGGAAAGAAATTTCGAGGATTGTGTTCAAGAAGCACTCACTCGTTTCAATAAAATGCATAACCTAGTCATAGCTGGTTTACCTGAATCTGCTGCCGAAAATACAGAAAATGGAGATATGCAAGTTGCCACTGATTTGATAACTAAAATTGATCCGTCTGCGAATATTACATCTGTGCGACGCCTAGGTAGACCGAATAACACTCGATCCCGTTTATTATTGTTAACACTCCCGTCTAATGCTATGGTCAAAAATATTTTACGTAATAAGAATAAGCTTAATAACACCAGATACTCTAGAATTAAAATTCGCCAAGATCAAACACAGCATCAACTCGAATATTTAAAATCCTTACAGTCTGAACTTCAGCAAAGAAATGAAGATGGAGAAAACTTAACCATAAAATATATTCGAAATCTACCCACCATTGTACCAAATGACCAGCCACCAAAAAACTAGATTTGTCTCCACGAATTTATCAGTGTTCAGTTATGTATACTAATATAGCATCACTTCCTGCTAAATACAATGATCTTCAATTATATGTTGCTAAATTTTCACCTAGTATTGTCTTGCTCTCGGAAACGTGGCTTTCACCGAATATACAAGACTCTGCAGTTAATTTACCTGGATATTTTTTAATACGATCTGATCGAAGTCACAGAATAGGTGGAGGAGTTTGTGTTTTCTTTCAGACTAAACTGTTTACAGCTTCCAATGTAACTCAATTAAATTGTTTTGTTCCTAATGTAGAAAGTCTGCTATTAAAAATCACATCCGATAAATTTATTTGTTTCCATATTTTAATTATTTATCGTGCTCCTGATGTCACCAGGGATGACTCCCAACTTTTATGTGAAAAAATCGAGTCTTTGAGTTCACAGCTTGATAACCTTCTTATTATTGGAGATTTCAATTTTCCCAATATTCCTTGGTCTTTACTCATTCCATCAGAGAATAATAGTGCTGCTGTACATTTTACTAATATGTTGTTGTCAACAGGTCTGACTCAACATATTACAGAAAACACAAGATTTAGAGCAAATCAGCTTCCATCTCTCGTTGATCTACTTATAACTAACACTGATGATCTTTTTAGTTATCTTAGTTATTCACCCCCATTGGGCAAATCTGATCATTGTTGCATTGAATTTACTATGCAATTTTTTGTTTATGATTACCGCAAAACTAATAATAATGTATCAAAATTCAACTTCTTCAAGGCTGATTATATATCTATGAATCATCATTTGGCTGAGGTGGATTGGTTTGAAGACTGTACAAACAAAAATAACCCCGAAGATTTGTGGCATAGTTGGTTGAATACTGTCAGAAATATCATACCTACATATACTCCTGTTTGTAGATATGCATCCAATTATAAAAATCAGTGGCTTAATGGAGAATTATTTAAAATGTGTCAGAAAAAAAAGGCACTTTGGCAAAGATACAAACGATCCAATTCTTTAGACGACTATCACCTACACCGAAATTTCGCTAATAGACTAACAGGACAGTTACGGCGTGCAAGGTCATTGTTTGAAAACCAGTTAATTGATAGAGGACCTAAAGCTTTTATAAATATACTCGCTCTCGACTCACAAGTAAAGTTTCCACACCACTGATTATTTTTGGTAGTGTGTGTAGTGATAACTGTGAAGTCGCTGAGACTTTTGCTGAGACTTTCTACAATGCATTTACTTTAGATGCTGGTGATCAGCTTCCGCAATTGGATGTCAACATTCGTGTACCTTCTACACTAGAGGAAATTCAAATTAGTCCTGCAATTGTGTCCGAACAACTGTGTAAACTGCGTATTGATTCATCTCCTGGTGCAGATTTAATCAACCCTCTTTTTCTGTCTAAATGTGCAAATAGCATAAGTGGTCCACTTTGCGAAATTATGTTCAAATCCTTGGAAACTGGGATATTGCCAGCAGACTGGAAATTATCTAGTGTGACCCCTATATTCAAAAAAGGTGATAAACTGTCGAGCTCTAACTATCGCCCAATTAGCTTAACTTCTGTTCCTGTAAAGTATTGGAGAGAATTGTTTGCAAGGAACTTATCACATTTTTACTTAACAATGGTGTCATACCGCCGCATCAACATGGTTTTCTACCTGGTCGATCAGTTTTTACCAATTTACTTCAAGCTATTAATTCGTGGACCTTATGGGCAGACACTGGACAACCTATAGACGTTTTGTACTTGGACTTTTCTCGTGCTTTTGATAAAGTGCCGCATGCGCGATTATTATATAAACTTGAACATTGTGGTGTGCGTGGTAAGCTGTTAAACTGGATAAAATCGTTTTTGAAAGATCGTGAATTTATAGTTCGAATCGCTGAGAGTTTTTCTGACAGAAGACAAGTATTGAGTGGTGTTCCACAAGGTTCTGTCCTTGGACCAATTCTGTTCCTAGTATATGTTTCTGACCTAACGAATACGTGTACTTCCCAAGTGTTATCATATGCAGATGATCTTAAATTATTTTCATCATCATCTCTTCACCTACAAGATGATCTAGATATTATTAGTAATTGGTGTTCCAACTGGTGCATACCTCTAAATCCTTCAAAATGTTGTGTACTCCATATGTCTAGAACTAATCCTAAAGTAGTATACAATATAGATGATACAGAGTTGCCAGTTTCACAACAAAATGATCTCGGAATAATTATTACGGAAAATCTCTCATGGAGTGCACAGGTTGCCAAGGCAGTGAAAAATGTAATCAATTGATTTTTATGATCAGAAAATCTTTCAGTAATCTTACCGTGGATACATTTTTGAAGTTATACAAATCATACATTCGCCCCCATTTGGAGTTCTCGGTGGCCATATGGTCTCCACTATTAAAGCAAGATATCGCAAGACTAGAGGGGGCGAGCCACCAAACTTCCAATTGGTCTTAAATATTTTTCGTATGAAGAACGTCTTTGGCATCTTCGTCTTCAATCTCTAGAAAATAGACGTATTCGAGGTGACCTTATTACCACTTATAGGATCCGGCATGGCGAACTGTACTGCCCACACGTGATGTTTACTTAAACCCTGACTCCCGTCTCAGAGGCAATTCATTCAAACTTAAAAAGGAAAGCTTTCGTACACGGAACAGACAACATTTTCTACCCAACAGGATATTCGATCAATGGAACGATTTACCAGATAATGTGGTTACAGCACCGTCTCTAAATTCTTTTAAGAATAGACTTGACCATCACCTTAATCAACATCCCATGTGATTGATTTCTTATTAATTTCTAATATTTATAGTATTTATATATATTGTACTTTGATTTCTTCTGTTTTTTTTGTATTATTTGTTTTTACTATGTTATCAGCCATTTATAGGATGAATTTATCTTTTGTTCTTAGAGCACAACAAGCTTTTAGCTTCAGCTCTAATTATTTGTTAATAATAATAATAATAATAATAATAATAATAATAACTTTAAAAAAGAAAATGATTACAAATTAAGTATAAATATGTCTATAATTCGTCTATCTTATCAAACACCCTTTTGAGGGTATCTACATGATGTACAAAATCCGCTTGCACAAACTTCTCCTGGTCTACATCGGGTAACTCTAATATCAACGGTCCCATTTCGTTTTCCGGAGAAAATTTAACTGTTATTATTTATAGGATTATGGGGTTGTGGAGTTATGAGATTCTTGAGTTGTGGGGTTATTAGGTTATACATTTGTAGAGTAGGATAAGTCTTGTTCAAAGAGCACTGACAAATTGCGTGTAATATGTATAAGTTCAAGTACAGAGTAAAGCGGTTATTGGGTTTATTGGTTATGGGATTGTGGGGCTATGGAGTGATTGGTTTATGGGTTTGGGGCTTAACAGCAGGATTTTGTTATTAAAATTTGAGTTATAGGGTTATATGCATTTAACAGTGCTAAACTAAACTATTGGGTTTTTTTTAGGTTATGACCAAACTCTGTCGTGATGGGGTTGAACGGATCCCGGATTCGAATTCAGCGACCCCAAAAACATAGGAAACATGGTGCCCAGATACAAGATTTTTTTCGTGGGGCTGTGTTACAGGTAATTTTTTGATAATTATAATCATTACTTAAAAATTATCTATTTGTGTAGAAAAAAAAATTCTCTATTGGATAAAAATTAAAAAAAAGTTGGGAGTATACTGCCTTCCGTCTAAAAGTAAATGAGTTCGCTTTGTTTTTATTTTCGAGGTGAGAAGAGATTTTGTTTATGAGAAAAGTTTTTACGTTTAGGCGGTGAGAAGATAAGGAGAAATATCCGGTTTATAGGAATGTTCGAGAAATTAAACGAAAACTCATTTAATAATATAGTCCATTAAGGATCTGAAACAAACCCCTAACTTCACGCATAAACGAGATTAGACGACTGGTCTTTTTAGTCCTCTAATAAACGATTCCAGAGCCCCTACAAATGAACTATGAAAAGTTTTTTGTCAGATTGGCGGACGCTTTAAGTGATGTCTTTATTAGACATTAGAGTGTAGACAGGATCGTAAAACCCTATTAAAATATCGTTGGAAGCACATAAATTGTACAGCGTAATAAATTATCTATTATCTATCATTCTGTAAAGTTCCGTGATCTGTGAATAAACTTTGTTAATACCTTGGAATGCTAGAAGATTTTCAATGTATGCAACTGTACATTAATCAAGAGAGAATTTACGGTTGCCTATAAATTGTCTTCAGACAGAGAAAATGAATGTCTGAACATTCAATTTAATCTCAACAACCGATAACACTGCGAGTTTGTGAAAACTTGCTCTAGTAATTTATGGTAATGAGCTATTTAGTACCTGTAGTGACGATCAGTTATTAATTTATTATCACGAAAATCATATCCGTACAGTCTATGGGTTTCTTTAGATAGTGGTGCAGTCATTTTCATTTTAAGTATATACAAGGTGTCCGGGAAATTGTGGGAAATCTCTCGGGTGCAGATAGAACATAAAAATTTTTCCTACAGGCCCTCCCTACGGAGATATATGTCCCTGAAACACGCCGCTGGAAATCGATTTTTTTAATAACTTTGAAAGTACTTAATATAATTTAATAAAAATTTAATGCGGTGGACAATAGTAAGGACCTCTTAAAATCCTTGTGTCCTTGTCCTTAAAACATATTTAGCTCTTTTAGTTTACCAGGGGCGGGCTAAGCTTTTCAACTTAATGCCTACATTTTTTACACCCTGTATGATAAAGATTTTAAAATAATAAATCTGGGTAGCTTCAACTTTAGACTGAAAAAAGGTAGGTACTCTTATTTATTGTCGATAAAATGAACTGTTTACGAGAATTCTTTCATAAAATCCTTATAGCTTCTGAGAAAAGAATTATTTGAAGTTGTAGTATTCTCAACCTTTACATCGCTGGATTACTGTAGACTCTACCATCATTGAAGTGCAGGTGATTCCAAATACTGAAATCCGATTTTAGTATTAATGTTTTTGCGATACTGTTTACATTAGTTTTTCAGGTGTCAAAAATTGCTATTGACAAAATGCTTCTAGTCTCGTCTATACGCAAGATTATCTGGTAGGCATGTGCCAAAGGAGGAAGAGCGAGAAATCGAACGCCGCCACTGCTCTATTTCTCTTTTGTACTAATTATTGTGTAATAAAGGCATTTATTACACAATAGTTATTTATTATTATTATCATTATCATTATCATTATCATTATCATTATCATTATCATTATCATTATCATTATCATTATCATTATCATTATCATTATCATTATCATTATCATTATCATTATCATTATCATTATCATTATCATTATCATTATCATTATCATTATCATTATCATTATCATTATCATTATCATTATCATTATCATTATTATCATTATCATTATCATTATCATTATCATTATCATTATCATTATTATTATCATTATCATTATCATTATCATTATCATTATCATTATCATTATCATTATCATTATCATTATCATTATCATTATCATTATCATTATCATTATCATTATCATTATCATTATTATTATTATTATTGAGGAAATTTGCAACCAAATCGTGGAAGATGGAATGTCCCAATCAACAGTGTGGCATATCATATGTGAGACTCAATTATATATGTACCGTGTGCAGCGTATCCAAGCATTTATACCAAGGGACTATACCTTACAAATTAAATTTTGTCAATGGGTGCTGCAGCAAAATGTCCAGATTTACAGCAGACGTGTTATTTTTACACCGAATGGGATACATACCATTCACAATACTCATGTTTGGGATTTTGAAAATCCGCTCGAGATTCAGCGGGATAATTTCCAACAACGCTTTTCCTTAAGTGTTTGGGCAGGGATTGTCGATTATCGCCTCATTTGGCCATTCATATTACCAAATTGAATGGATGGCGTTCAGTATCTGCTTGGACATCTAGAAGATGTACTCTTAGTTGTCCGACTCCAAATGTGGTTCGATGGTGCCTTCCCTCATGTACCTTAATGAAGTTCAAGGGGTACGATGGATTTGACAAGGAGAACTGAATTGGCCGCCACGATCTCCTGACTTAAATCTTTTGGACTTCTTTTTGTGAAGATATCTAAAAAATTAAGTGCACTGCACCGAAGTGGACACTAGTGTAGCAGTTTGATTTATTCGAACGTATAGTTGCTGCCAATAACTTACGGGTTCAATACGGACAAGAACCAGAAACTTTGTGTTCGTTAACCGGTCGTTACCAGAGTAATCTAGTACTATCTATTCAAAACATTTGAATGTTCATTGTTTAGTGGGAACGCATTATGCAATGCAATGCAAGTTCAAGGTGTGTCGCAAATGGTTAAGCAAACTACTAGTTAGGTTAGCTCAACACTTCAGTCAGTTGATTTTGTGTAAACAATTTAATACATAGAAATAACAGATATCCAAAAAGTTAGTGCAATGTTTGGGAATGTTGGTTTTTCACTAACTAGTGTATCGATAATAACATTAATAGGTATTTGTTATTGGCAAACGAAGCAACTGAGTAAGTCATTTTATCAGACAGGGAACGCCTTTATTTTGATTTTATAAATCATATCAGAAAAACTGCTTTCGTATAGATACGTGCTTCTCAGAATTTAGCGCATCATAAGGCTAGCTAAAGCTAGTAGCTAAAAAAAGTCCTATCCTATGTCGGTCCTTCCCTAGTAAAAATTATCTGACTGAAAATCACACAATTCCAGTTGAAGATCTACTCCGCTAACGTTCTCAACTGAAATACTAAGTGGCTGTATATCCAGAAAAAAAGGCACGTCGTTGCTAGAACATATGGGAAATAAAACCCACTCATCAGATCATTCAAAGATAGGAGTGTACGAAAACAGACACAGTTAAGGAGTAGGCTCTCTCCTTCTCTGGACTATATGTAGTCATTGGGAGGCTAGAGGAACAAGATTTGTCAGTGATGGTCTTCCGGATCCGGATAATCTTAGCTCATCTTAATTTTCTGTTATGGTGTTAAAGAGTTCTTTAGTTACAGAAGTCACTCGTGAAGTGTGCACTAAAATACTAAATTTTTATTTCAATTCAATAGTTGAATGTTTGATAGTGAATTCTAATTTGAGAAATTTTTCAAGGTGTTTCTCAACAGTAGACAAAAATCGAGACGGGTAGGTGTTAAAATGATTTCATAATCGATTTCAGCATCATCGTGTCATTCATGAGCAGAAAAATGTTTGCCTGTATGTCCGTGTAATGTTTAAATAAACGATTTTCTGATACTCCTGATAATCATTTTTTATAAAATACCGTGATATCCATTAACTGAACCAGACCAGAAAACAATTTATATTCATGCAGCCAAATACCGTTATTTACGTTTAAAAATGTATTTTCTTTGTGTTTGATACCGCCCATTTGTTTGCCGCCGCTACCGATGTCTTTTTTAAGCCGATCGCCCACATCGTCGTCCCATTATGGAGGTCGTTTTCCACAGGAAATGTGCGATAAAACATGGACCATTCCTCAAGAGAATCCAATCTGTAGCAACTGGATATATCTAGATGTCTGTATTTTATATTTACTATAATTTGTAGAAGAGCAGACAGGTTATTAAAAAATTCCAGCGGTAAATCTCTTATATGAGAATAACAGTATCATTATAAAATATCTGTATGAGATTTTTCAGATACGTATTTAATGTGAGATAACTACTTGTGGTTATGTGGTGGTCGTAAATCCACAAGCAATAAAAAAATCTATTTAAAGAGTACTTTAAAAAATTAAGCGAGGTTCACATTGTTCAGTAAGGTAGTGATATAGTTAAACCAACAACATTGTAGATCTACTTCAGTAGATATAAACATCTAGATAAATATTCTTAACTTAATTAATTTAACTCTATTTTGCTTTTGATTGTTTTTTTACAATAAAAACACTTTTCTGTAAGACTTTATTGCTTGTCATTACCGATAACAATCATTTACAAATGGTGTTAAAAAATACAGTTACTAAAGTGGATGAAATTTTAAATGTACTTACCTACAAATGAATCCTAAATATCTATTCTGTTCTTGACCTGAAACAAAAAAATATAATCAATATTTTATACCGGTTTTGAGACTTTCACGGCCGTTGCTATCATTTGATACATAGTGATTTTCCGGGTTGTTATGCCGGGACCTCGGTAACTGGTCGCTGCCAGAAACAGAGTTAAAATGCACACCCCTCGTATTAGCCGGGATTCTTTAACCTGCCCTGGTTGTTTTCGGGCTAGACTCTGTGGGGGACAGATCCGCTATCGGTGTTTCTGGACCCCCCATATATTGATTTTGGTTCCTACTGTTGGTATTACGATTGATACGGTCGGAACCGTTCCTCGGACAATGGTGGTCCTCCGAGGCGTTCCGTAGCCGCCGCTGTAACTGGTCTCATCCCATGCTTTAAAACTTCGCCGCGACTGAGGCTGTTTGAGGATGCTTTTGCAGAGTCATCACTGAAGATGCCGACAGTGGAGAGTGGAGAAACGTTTGGAAGTATGGGATGAGACCAGTTACAGCGGTGCCTACGGAACGCTTCGGAGGACCACCATTGTCCGAGGAACGGTTCCGATCGTATCAGTCGTACAGTCGTAATACCAACAATAGGCACCGAAATCAATATATGGGCGGGCCCAGAGACACCGTTAGCGGATCTGTCCCCACAGAGCCTAGCCCAATAACAACCAGGGCAGGTCCTGGCTAAAGCGTGGGATGTGCGTTTTGACTCTGTTTCGGGCAGCGACCAGTTATCGAGGTCACGGCAAAACAACCCGGAAAATTACTGTGTATCCTTAATATATTAAATTACAGCATCTTAATTTTTTTTAAATTTTAACTAAACCTACATGTGTAACGACTATAGGTTCCATGACCAGATACAGTTGAGGCAGCAATTGTTATAAATTGTAATAAAATAAGTAAAAGCAAACAAATCTGAATTCTTTAAAAATGTAAAAAAAATCTGTTATCAAACAACGTAAAATGTACAAAAATTTGGTAGATTGAAAAATTTTGAACAGTCCTAGTTACTATAAAATGCTTTGTTTTTAAGAAAAATCCAACAAATCATCGTAACAGTACCATATATGAAAACCAGTTTTTCTTTAATGTAGATTATTTTTTAAAATGTATATAGAGTTATGCATATGCCCAAATCTTCTGCACAAACTTTAAATTGTTATTTTTATTTACATCATGATATGTTGTACCTATATCACAGAGGTTACAAAGCTTATGTTATCAAAGTCTTGAAAAACACTATGGGTTCGGATAAATTATCAGCTTTTTTTCTTAAAGGAATGTTTCATCATCACGATATATCAAAATCTGATAAACTTATTTTTCAAAAGTAGTAACAAGCAGGAGGTTAAAAATTATAGATCAATAACCGTAATTAACAACATTTTGTTTGATTATGTGAAAAACTGCATTCACTCACGGATAAACAATATGGATTTACAAACGAAGACTAACAGCAACAAATATCTTTTGCTTAATACTCAATTTATCTGAAACTTTATGGACACCTGTACTCAAGTTAATATTATATACACCGACTTTTCCATAGCGTTAGATACATATGGATAACAATATTCTCCTTAATAAGTTTTTGAAATTAGGTTTCTCAATACATTTACAAAACTTATTTTTTTCGTATCTTCAAAATAGATAGCTTTTTGTTATCAGTCATTTTCATTCACAATAACGCCTTATGAGTTCCACAGGGTTTTGTAATGGACCCCTATGTTCTTCAATATCTTTATAAATGATATTGTCACTACTTACAGTAAAAGTACCCTCACCACTTTCTCGATAAACCGAATTAATAACACTTTCAAATACAATTTAGGCTCTTCGATGCTAACTAGAAATAACTCTGTTCCTGATCTTGGGGTTATATTTGACTTAAAACTCTCTTACGATATCCATATTAATAAGTTGACTAACAACTGTTTCACAATATTAGGTTTTATAATAAGAAATTTTCGACACTTTCAGGATTTAAATGTCATTAAACACTTTTTTTGCTTATGATGGATTGAGACTTGATTTATTGAATGGAGCCACATTTTGATAGATATATAGATCACTTGGAGAGAATTCTTGTTAAATATCTTCTTTAGAGAAAATTCATGGTCAGACGGACTGTAAACAAATATTAGAAATGATCAATGTTCATATTCCTATACAAATTTCTAGGTATCTTTCTCTATTTTAGCTGCCTACTGCCATAATAAAAAATGTACAACAATTTTCACCGTTATTTCGCATATGTTTTTATAGTGCTAATAGATATACCTAACACGTATTGCTTTACATTTGTCTTGTTTTTCATTTTACTCTTATTTATGGTTTATTTTATACAAAAACAGTTGTTAAGCCTTTACTCGTTTCATAAAAAAGTTCACCAATGCTTTGATATGATATGATTGATCTTTGTGCTTTGTTGAAAAATGGTTTCAAAATCAAACCTCGCCGATCTTCTTGAAATTTTGTACGTTTACCGTTCTGAACCACTTTTTCAAGTACCATTTTGCTGTATTTTTAGTAGAAAAGGCACTTTACCTGAAACGATAACAGTTTTCAATCGGTGCACTGAATATTTCAAATAGGATTATTTCGAAAACTGTTACTCCTAACGACTTCAACAGGGTATACCTTTTTCAGATACAGCAGGTAGGAGAATCGATTGTTTCTATAGTCAGATGGATACACTAATGTGCAAAAAAGGTCTGCCATTTAAAAGAAATGTGATGTGCCATAAGTGACGCCCTCTACTAGTGACATTAAAATTAGATAAAAAAAATATATTATTTGCCATTTCAAAAACATAATTGTGCCAATTTTTTTTTATACTCCGACAGGTTTCACAGTTATTGAGATATTTCAAAATAAAAGTCTAGCATTGAACGCCCTATATTTTTGAAACCAACAACATTCGGATAAGGCATATTTGGCTCAATCGACTTTTTTTTGGTCACCAGTATCTGCAGCTCTGAGATTTCCTAACCTCTCACAGACACGCTGTATAATTTGGCATATTTAAAATCGAGTCAACGAGTACCTAATGTTAAACATTCAAATAAAACTAGGAGTGAGATTTAAAAAAGCTTGACAACTTTTGTAGTATAAAAAACATCAAGCAACTTGACTTAAACTTGACGAATCTTCATTACTTTCTCTTTATATTAGAAATAAATGAAAATTGGCTTTTATATATGAAATATGCACAAATTGTGTCGCCAGCTGAACAAGAAAAAATCTGAGCTCATCCTCTACCTTTAAAAATTCAAAGAGAAGAAAAATAGAAATATATAATTAGAACCTTTGCATAAATGCATGATTATGAAAATGAAGTTACACAATTTAAGGAAACGTGGAGCTGCTACGTGATTGCGAGGCGCATGAATTCGTCGGGCACTTGCAAATTAATTATCTGCATTTTTGCAAATTCTCTAGACGGGATAATGTGCAAACTTCTGCTAATGTGGTTGGCAACTGTAACATTGTTTCGTTGGAAATACACTGTAACTTGTTCCTGAACTTCTCTATGTAAATGTACACACAAATTGTCTAGTAAGGGCAACTTCATGTGTCTGCTTTCCAAATTCATGAAGTAAATGCTGCTGTACTATATGTGACATTACAATATGCAGCTTTTCCAAAGATATGGTAGTTGCTTCAAGCAATGTCGTCATCTCATAACTAAATATATTATTTATAAAATTATTATAATAAAGGAAACTAAATGTTAGCGTAGGTATAAGTTACACTTACTTTCAGGCAAGGCGCGCACTGAAGTGGTCAGCAAGTGGCGTGGCAGTGACGTGGTGACCAAGTGGCAGGTGGATTCATATGTTTGTTTTAGCAGCAACACTATCAGAAATGTCCGTCCAACTATTTATTGCGTCAAATTCAATGGTAACGCATTCTCAACTTAACTGGTCGAATATTTACAGTTTCCAAACCGTTTTGAACTGCTGCAAAAACAAGCCTATTAAAATCTATGTAAACATATGAAGACGCGCGTATCAGAACGGAGTAGTGGTGGTGTGGTATTTTGCAGGTGGTGTGATGCCAGTCTGGTGCCACTAATCTCGAACAAGTTTAATTTTCGAGTGGCAAGCGGCCGGTGACGACGTGGCATTGTGCATTGCAACTGCATATTTCTTGTGAATTTTAAAACTAAAAACATGCGAGACGGCCACGAATTTACCATAAATTCCTGAAGTTTGTATCCTTTTTTGAAGCATAGGTCGTAGTTTTGTCAGTAACCTGCAAAATGTCACTTTCTTTAAAAAAATTTATTTTTTTTCCTGAGAAGATGAACCCCATTAAGGTTTTTTATTATTCTCCTGATTTTTAGCAATTTTAGGCACAGCAGATATCGAGATGCGATCTGCATTGTGTTCAGGAAGGTCACAGGAAAAAATCTATAACGTCTGGTTTAGCCATTTTTGAAAAATGCCTTCTGAGCCGGAAAATGCATTACACCGTTATACGAACGACTGGAAACTCGGAAAAATCGCTCGGAAATCGTTACTCGGGGGGTTTCGGGGCTGCCGAACTCGATTCTGGCATTTGAATTACCCGGGGATGCACGGGGGCTCTGTGGGGTGCGCGGGGGGTGAATTGGGGGGAAATGGCAGCGTCCATAAAAATCGCTCCAAACTTGTTACTTGGGGGTTTTCGGGGATACCGAGTTCAATTCTGGCATTGGAATTACCCGGGGGCGCTCGGGGGCGGCTTTGCGGGGGTATCCGGGGGTCATTCTGGGGGGGAAATTGCATAGTCCATGGGAAGCGCTCCAAACTCGTTACTCGGGGGTTTCGAGGATGCCGAATTCAATTCTAGCATTAGATTTTCCCGGGGGCGCTCGGGGGTGGCTCTGTGGGAAATGAATATTTGTTATTTGAATAAAGTATTATTTTCATAATTTGTGATTTTTCACTTTCTCCTTTACCATTTCCCACAGAGCCACCCCCGAGCGCCCCCGGGGAAGTCTAATGTCAGAATTGAATTCGGCATCCCCGAAAACCCCCAAGTATCGAGTTTGGAGCGCTTGCCATGGACTATGCAATTGCTCCTCCAGAATGACCCCTGGATACCCCGCAGAGCCGTCCCCGAGCGCCCCCGGATAATTCCAATGCCGGAATTGAATTTGGCATCCCCGAAAACCCCCGAGTAACGAGTTTGGAGCGATTTTCATGAACGCTGCCATTTCCCTCGCGCACCCCCATAGAGCCAACCCCGTGCATCCCCAAGTAATTCTAATGCCAGAATCAAGTTCGGCAGCCCCGAAAACCCCCGAGTAACGATCTCCGAGCAATTTTTCCGAGTTTCCCGTCGTTCCTATAATGGTGTACTTAATGCATTTTCCGGCCCATAAGGCATTTTTCAAAAAATGGCTGAACCACACGATATAGACTTTTTCTGGGACCTTCCTGAACACAATGCAGAAAACCGCATCTCGATATCAGCCGTGCCTAAAAATTTCCGCTATTTTTCCTAACTTCCTGGACTAATATGTTTACATAGGTTTTAATGGTTCCACCTGCCAGTTGGTCACCACGCCACTACCACGTCACTTGCACACCACTTCAGTGCGCGCCTTGCCTAACTCTTCCCAACATTTATTTTAACTTTCATTTCATGTGAATAATAATTAATATATTACAAAGCAATAATTATTTTTCCTGAATACAACTATGTAGGTATATTAAATTGATTGTCATGAAATATTTATGAGAAAAAATTATAAAGCATTTGTTAATAACTACTTCATCGGTTTGGACTCCCGAATGTTTGGAGATAAAATATCACATATCATATAACAATAACATGTTTCCACTTAATGATGACATGAGTCAATTTTCATAAGGCTATTGTGTGGATAGACTTTGATTTTCTTAAGGTGGTATTTGGATTCTTCTTAACAAGTACAACTATAGGAATGGAAGAGTACGGTTTTCTTCTAGTACCATGATGAGGCATTTAGATGTGTCCACTGCCGATGCCTCTATCCCTTGACAAACTCCCAATCGCTTTAACATAAGCAGATGATGTTCAGGCTAGCTGGTTTCTCTCAATAAATCAAAATGCACCCTCCCCCATATTGTAACTAATAATCCCTAACTGCCCTACGATATCGATGGTGTTCCAGTGCAAGTAGTAGATCAATAAAACGTAATCTGATCCTAGCAAGTCAGCAGTGTTGTTGAAAAAGCTAACTCATATGTTGTAAAAAAATCCTTTTAGCCATTTTCAGTAGAGTTCTTCAATCAAATATACAAAACATTTATTCGTCCAAAAGTAGGATATAATAAAATTATGTGATCTTTTCATCTTGCCCGTGATGTGCTTCTTCTAAATAGCCCACAGATCTTACGAGGACAAATTAGATTGATTTAACCTGCCAGCTTTAAATTAAAGAAGAATCCGAGGAGATCTTATTCAGACTTATTGCATCTAATAGGGCTTTGTTGTTACTGTACCATCCAGCAGTTCATTTAAGAATGGTTATGACCGTCACCATGCTAGTTTGAGTGCGTAAGTTGTTTGTTATTCCGTGTGTGAATATGGCTTGTTTCAGTTTCATTTGATTATTTAACTTTTTGGTGTATCTTTAACCATTTTAACTATTTATTTCAATTTTATGGTTATACCGGTGCATACTTTTATACGATATTATTTGTTATTTTTTTCACATTAGCAATTAAGCTATTATTATATTTACCTATTGGGAATATTAGACTTTGTTTCTGCTCTATTACCACTTCCACTCTAATTTTCTTTTTCCAAATAAGGTGAGTCTAAACTGAGGAAGTGTAACCAAGCCGGAAATATCATTTAGAACTTCCACCCAAGTTTCTATGCCAAAGTACGGAAAACAAATTTGTAAGGTATAAGAATATATGACCATGATAATTCTTTAGTGGAATATATGAAGCAGTATAATTCGAAGCAGTGTAATTTGTTAAATCTCTCACCAGATAATGTTGAGCTTAATAATTTCAATTATCAACAATATATTTAATGCAGTCGCGCTTTAAATACTTTTGTTCCCTTTATTTTGCGAACAAAATCAAATATCTAAAGAGAAAACATTATTATATAACATCCACTTTCGGACTAATGAAGCATTAAATTTAAAGCTATTGGAAAATAACTAAAACAGTCACTCCTGCAGCCTGCCATTTTTACTTGGTTGAATTAGAGAATTGCATACAGTTATATTAAAGAAACGTTTTAAACAAATGTCGATATATTCAACTGCGTCATCTTTATACAATGGTAATAAATAATCTATAGAAATTCTAATTATTTAGTAAATGCTTTTCATTTGCATAATCTTACCATTTTGTGACCTACGACTATAATAATCATACTTTGTTATGTTACCATATTATGTCACATGGAATCTGACAACTTTATTTATATAATTAATTTTAAAATTCAATAATCATCAATCCAATATGCAAATCATTGAGGTTATCATCAATCATTATATTGAGGTAAGAAGGCGCAATTATCTTTTAGAGCAGAATTTAGATGAAATGATTGATGCTAAACTGTTACAAAAATTGCATATTAATCCTTTTTTTCAATTGTTTCATTATATAAACGTATAGTTATACGTAAACTTGAAAGTGCGACACCAAACCAACATTTTTATTGTAACATGTTGCCTTACAAAGATACAGGGTGTTGAAACTTAAGAAAGAACCTTTTTTAAAAAAATATATAATGCTCACTAATATAGAAAATACTCACAAATATTGCAAATTCGCCTACCTTCAGCCGCAATACAGGCTTGACACCGTCGTATTAGCGATATATGTATAAATATACATGGAGCATGTTTCAGTTGCCACAAATTTCATTTGCAGCTATTGTAATTGGTTCCTGCAACTGTTCTCTACTGTTAATCACTTGGCTGTAAATCTGTTCCTTTTAAAATCTGTTGGTTTTTAAATTTCCGTAAAAGGAATCTAGCGAATGCTAATCGGGACTTCTTGGAGGCCATTTTACAGAACCAAACCGACCAATCCACTTTCGGAAAGTTGATGCAAGTACTTGATGATTTGGGAAGTCTGCGGTGGTGTTTTCTCACGGCTGCCAGGTTATTTCAATTGCAAAAACCATATACGTGAATAATGTCAGCGACTTAAAATTACTTATTTAAAAAATTTAGGAACGTAAAAAATTGTAAATGAATTTCCAAACAATTATTCAATTCACTTACTGCGGGGCATATATTCGTAAAAAGTTAATTTATTCCAAAAGGGGACTATTTACTGAAATTATGCAAGAATACTTTTTAGTACCAAAAATAGATTAATTTAAAAAAAATGATTAGTTTTAATATTAGTCAGAGGCGCAACATAGTTTTTAAAAAAAAAAGGTTCACCATAATGATGATTTCATTTTTCTAAACTTCAACGCCCTGTAAGGAGCCATGAATATTTATTTAAATACAAATTTTGTTCTGATGAGAAGCATCTTCAGAGAACACAGAGAACACAGAAAAAGTATAGAAGTTTGTAAGATGTAATTAGTTTAAGGGACCCTCAGATTACAAATTTACTGGGAATATTCACTGGTGCTAAAAGTTTAAAATCAATACAATGTGCAAACGACCTTTTATTACAATGCTCGTTTTTAGATATAAAGTACTAGACTCCTTTATTGATTACTTGAATTCGTTATCGTTGATATGTCCATCTGAGAAATATTAAGGAGCTCTATACCTGTTTCAAGTAACAAATATACAGCGTGACTCAGAATTTATATAAAAAAAATTAGTGTCCAGAGGACACCTACAAATACAATTTTGTAAAAAAAAATTAAAAAGGGCAGTTCAAAAATGATGTAAAAATACACTTTTGCACGACACTGGAAACTGGTCGATTGTAAAACCTGATAAGGCGGCAATCTGCGACCGGACAAAAAATGGAAAGAAATGCTCAAGGAAAGAAATAAATAACATTTTATAACGCTATTGTTATTAATTAATAATAGAGTTAATTGGTGGTTTCAATTAAAATAGTTTGACTTGCTTGATCTTACAACAACATTTTGGGCCCGTCTTACACAGTTTCTAAAACTAACACAAATGTTTCTGCTTCTTGGCCGTTTTGGTTTGGTTATTGGCAACAACTATGATACGTTTCGGTACGGAGTAAATCATCAATAGTATGTATCCACTTCGGTGCGATACACATCATTTTAATCCCATCTGTGGGATTGTCTGGTGGTGATTGGGGGGGAAATGGCAGCGCCCATAAAAATCACTCCAAAATCGATACTCGGGGGTTTTCAGGGATGCGGAATTAAATTCTGGCATTAGACTTCCCCGGGGCGCTCGCCGGTGGCTCTGTGGGAAATGGTAAAGGAGAAAGTGAAAAATCACAAATTATGAAAATAATACTTTATACAAATAACAAATATTAGTTTTTATTAATGTTGAATTATTCATTATAAACTTAAATTTTTAACTTAAATACTAAACATCTTGTTCAAACTCTTCTTCTTCTTCCCCTTATTGATCTTCTTAACCTCCCAGACAACCCCACAGAGCCATCCTCGGGGAAACTTAATGCTAGAGTTGAATTCGACATCCCCGAAAATTCCTGAGTAACGAGTTTGTAGCGATTTTCATGCACGCTGTCGTTTCTCCCTGCTTGCCGTGCTTCCCCGCGTAATTATAATGCCCGAATCGAGTTCGGCAGCCATGAAAACCCCCCGAGTAACGATTTCCGAGCGATTTTTCCAAGTTTCCAGTCGTTCCTATAATGGTGCAAGTAATGATGCAATTGGAAAATGCATTTTCCGGCCCAGAAGACATTTTTCAAAAAATGGCTAAACCAGACGATATAGACTTTTTGCCTGGGACCTTCCTGAACACAATGCAGAAAACCGCATCTCGATATCAGCGGTGCCTAAAAATGTCCGCTATTTTTCCTAACTTCCCTGGACTAGTAGCTTAGCGATGTAAAAGTTGAAAATACTATAACTTCAATAATGTTTTACTCGAAACTATACGGATTTTACAAAAAAAAATGTTTGCGATATTGATTCCATTTTTCATGACGCATCTATTCCTAAATTCTTTTAGATATGTTTTGAATCACCCTGTATAAAGAAACAGATGATACGGTAAACTTATTTCTATAAGAATGGTTCGTCTCTGAAGGGATATCACTATAAAAGTGGACATGTGGAATAAATCAATAAACAATTAATGACATAAATTTTCATAACGGTTTAGAGTTTCCCCATCAGAATATAAACTGCAAACAGATGCCAAGCGCATAATTTTCTTTACGAGACTTCATCGACATCAACGAATACGATCCGTCCCATAAAATTAGTTCTCCTATAAAACTTAAAATGGGAAGTTAACCCAATTCACATAATAAAAAGGCTGCAAAAACGTACGCTTGAGGCTAATGGACTAACGAGTGTCTATTCCGACTCTGTTCGACAAATTGAACGTAAAAATGTTATTGGTCAGCTCTAGTGCTGAAAGAACATAAAAAAGTTTTTATCGAGCGACATCGAATCAGTAACGAGGAAAATTGTTTTTAATAATAATATGTGATGTTTTTAAATAATAACTATGAGAATTAATAATTTACTAATTGATATGATATTTTTTATGCATTTATATCCATTATTTTTAAAAGCCGCTTTGCAATCCGCATTTCTTTTTGCAATGGACTGCAGAAAACCCTTGCACCTGCAATACCATTCCTAAAATTCTGACTTGCAGTTTTACAGTCGTCAATTTACAGTTGCAAGAGATTTGATACAAACACTTCAATCCGAATGCACATTAAAAACTAAACTGTTTATTCAAATTTGTCGTGACAATAACAAACAGCATGACATATAAAATAAAGATTTCAGTTAATATATTTTGCAAGCTCAACAACCAAGTTGACACGAAAGAACTTAATTTGAATTTGAAAGTGCACTCTAGGAATTTTTACGTATGGTGTTTTAACTATACAAAATAAATCACTAAATTATTTCCCAGAACTACAGAAAAGCTGCAATAAAAATCGAGCAAGACCTATATTTTGAATGTTCAAGTCTTTCAGATACGACGGCTCTTGCAATATGCTACTGTTCAGACGTGCAAGAGACTTGCAAATTGCAGAAAGAATTGCACACTGTAAAACGGGTTTAACATATCACACTATTAAATTAAAGACTTTACCTTGATATTTGATATCATTTATTTTAGAATGGCCATCCTTGAAAATGTGTATAATAACTTTTGGATGAATATTCTCAAAAGATAATATATTTTCAGCATTAAAAAGATTTGAGCCTAAACTTCTGTTGTCCGGTTTGTATTCTAGTTTTTCTACTTAAGGATTGTCCAATGTTATTTACTACTGCTTTAAAAATTTTGTTTGATATGATTTTAAAAAATAAATGTTTTCCTCTGAAATGGAAAATTTCTAAAATAATACCAATTTTCAAAAAAGGTGATAAGTTTGTTTTGAGATGCTACTTTTTGATTTTCTTTTTTCACTCACCAGGTATATGGCATGTGAACGACATGTTTTTTTTTCAAAAGTGGGTCTGATATTACGAATCTGTTTTGTGTAACTGAATGTATTGCTGATTATTAAAATTGAACATTGATAATTAATAAAGTAGTAAGAAACCTACAACACACTTATTTCAATTATTTCAATTTAAATTAATTTGAATAAATAAATGTCATAGAGATAATAGAACTATTGTCATTTTCATAGACTATTTTGATAAATGTAATTTCCATTCATACAATAAATAGCTTTTCAATGTTCAATAACTCAAAAACGATTAGAGATAATGTCATATACATATTTTTGAAATAAAAATAATAATAATAATTAAAAATTCAACAATACACATAGTGTTCCATTAAAATGTATATTATTGCTTCTTGTACCTCTCTCTTTGTATGTGCCACTATAAAGGCTGGCCTAAATATAATAAATAATGCTGTACTTATTTATTTTTTTTATATGTGATTCTCCCGTTGTAATATTTCGGTGGAAGAATGTGGTGGGGGTAGTTACGACGTAAATATATTAAAAGTTCCCGCTTCTAGCCCGTCCGCTTTAGGGGAGAAGGGTGTAGGAAGGTCCCCTTTTTTACTTTTTGCTTATAACTCGAAAACTCGTTGTAGTAAATAATCAATAAAATAGTAACTGATTATCTGGAAATTTACACTATTGCATGTAAATTCTACCAAATATTTGTTAAAATACGTCTTTGTAACGTTTACCAAATCACTATGGGGTAAATTTTACCCTTTTTCTGCGCAGACTTTCTTAGACTAAAAAGGTGTACATGTCGTGTACAATTTTACCCGCCCTTTATTGCTGTGTACTACCCTTAAATTTTTAACGAATCAGCTGTGAATATATTCGGATTCATTGTGTATTAATTAAATTTTTGCTGTAGAACAAAAAACCGGCAACGATCCAATTATAAAGGGTCGGATCTTCATATTTTTTTTCCTATCTCCAACTGTAGGATACAATTTACGGTATCCTTTTATCTTTTTTGTTTTACACTGCTGACTTTGTTACAGACCCGCTTCTAACATTTTAAAGCCCCAAGGGAGTTTTAACCCTTTCACATGACTTTATTTTGGAAAAATATGCTACCATTTTACTGATGGGATATATATGTCCCAGAAAGGCATGTGCAACCAAATTACGACTTTAAATATTGATTTTTTTTTAAATATAGGTCCTATTATGTAACTCTTGGCACACAAAATAAAACATATTACAACTTAGTATTAATTTTATTTTATACCAAATCAAAAATATAAACCGGGACGTATGTGTCCCAACAGTAAGCGATACTGGGACGAACGTGTCCCACCAGGAGTGAAAGTGTGATATACCAGCTAAGCTATTACATATAAAAATGCAATTAAAATAATGTTTATTTACAATATAAGAGTAACAATTATGACATATTTTCAACTTTAAATTACTGTTAAAATAAATATAATTATAAAATAGCTAATCAATTACTCATAACAATAACAGTCAATATCATTATCAGTCACTACATCAATAACATTCATTTGCACACATAAACTACATCTATGTTTCATTTTACGGGCGGGACGTATATGTCCCGCTTGAAAAATATACTAATTCTATCAAAATTTGTCACAACAAATACGTGCAACTCTACATTGTTGCATATATATCAACTAAAACTTACCTTGCCATGTTATTAATTCTCTTTTACACTTGAAAAACATAAGAAGCTATCAAAATAACAAAAGCACCATGTGCACCTGTTCACATATTAGGGACTTACTGAAATATTTAACCTCATATATAAATTCTGGCGGGAGGTAGCGAGTGCCAAACTATAAATTACTATTGGGACAGCAGTCAATGTAAAAGTAGTACTGCTTTCGACCAACAGTGATTGAAATATTTCGTGTGGGACATATATGTCCCTACAGTAATGTTTGCACATGCTTGTCAACAATAAATGCGTAATTTAAATCCCGCTTTTTTACTGGGACACATATCACCCGTCAGTATCGAAAGGGTTAATACAAAATTCCATCAGATAAAGACAATGTGAGTGTTCCAATTATTTCATTATTTTGTTACTATCGTAGCATAATATTTTTTTAATCAAATATAAATAATAGCTTTTTTCTCTGCTTTAAAAAATCTACTTACTATTTCCTTTTTTTTTCAAATAACTGAAATCTTTGGTATATAGAAATCAAAATTATATTTCACTGAAATCAATAATGAAAAAAAGGACTTCAAGGAGTGTAAGTACTTGAATATCATTATACAATGCGATCATCTGAAAAGGCAATGGCTATATCTGGAATAAAAAATGTAAGAAAAATCCCTTGAAACTAGGTCTGTAATATGGAAGGGAACCCAAATAATGTAACCCATTTTAACTGATTGTCTCACTCCCAGCCTCCCCAACTAAATAATCTTAAATGGCAATAAATATTTGATATATAGTGATTTTCCAGGTCGTTGCCTTGACCTCGGCAACTGGTCGCTGCTAGTAACAGAATTAATGTGTACATTCCTAGCTTTCGCCGGGATTATTTTATCTGCCCTGGTTGTTCTCAAGCTGGGCCAAGTTAAGCTGCAATGAAAACCAACTTGGTAAAATATGTATTTCGCCAACTAAAGAAAAAATATTTCTTTATTCCAAATTATTATGCAAAACTTGAAGAAATTATGCCATTTCGTACGTTAACAGACATACAGCACATAATAAAACACAGGGAGAAGTCATAGATATTAACGAGACCAATCCTTATGGGTATAATGATTTTTTAGAAGAACAATCAAACCAAGATAAAAGTGTTAAACGACGACGATGGATATAAGTAATAAAAACAAAGTTCACTTGAGATTTTTAAGGCCTTGAAGTACCACAGTCAATTTTTGCCTATTGTGCTTTTCACTGATTATATATTCATTTAACAGATTTGTTCCATTTGATATCTAAAAGTTTGTTAGCTGATATTTTCCTCATGCATACCAAGTTATTGCCTTCACCCCGTATTTCCTCCAGTTCAGATTCTTTACTAATTTTATATATTAGAGATACTACTTTCGGCAACTGTTTTCTGTTCTGTAATTGCATTGAACTTGATCTTATTTATACTCAGTATTCCACTATTCTTTTATGCAAAGGAAAATTCAAAATTTGGGTTTGCTCTTTTGTCGTATTCACAATGTTTTTTTCGCACCGATTTCCTCAAGATCTGATATTTGGCACTGCAAGGTCTAAAGCTGATTTTGGTCCCACAAAAAATGTTGCATTTTCCTATTTCGCAAGTTTGTCTGCTATTTCATTTGATTCGATTACCAGGTTCCATCTTTGCAGCGCATTTTGTATCAAATCACATTCTTCTAGATTCTCTATTAAATCAATTATTCTTCCAGATATTAGATTCAAGATAAATAGTTACGTATTTCTGATTTGGAAATGTCACTTGTAAAATTCAACCCTCCTCTCATTGACTCTGACGATAGTCCGCCATTCTTGCATCCTTCTCTTGTTCCCATCCCATTCTCTATTGACTTCCTTAACATCCTGTCGTTTGGATCATGGAAACACAATTAACTTGTCTCACAATCTACCTTAGAATTAAAACAAATTTCTTATTTATTATTATTTCTCAGTTATTTTGAGAAAACAAAAGCAAAATCAGTTGATGTTTGTTATGAGTATATGCAAGTCCGTGAGTATCTATACAAAATGGCATCGTGTACGATGGCGCAGTTCTCGTCTGGTATATTGTATTATATTTCAATCTTAAATACGCCATAAGTGAAAATGTCTTACAACAGAACCAAGCAAACGTTTGAAAAAACTCGGAATCCCCTCGTTTTCTTTTTTTTTTCAATTTCCGAGATTCTATGCATACCATCTCAAGAGCGCTTAAGAACCGTATAGCTTATTAAAATCGGCGTGATTGCTTTGGATCCTGCTGTTGGCAAAGAATTGTGATGGCTCCAGTTCAAATAGCATAACAAAAATAAAATAAACACCATCATGTAAAACAAAGTGGATTCTACCTTTTAATAAAAGCTTATATTTGTATTTTTGCATGCAGTTTTATTTTGAACTAGAAATTGTTTTAAATGCTCTAAAGCGATTCGTAGTACAGCGCGGATTATGCAGTCTTATATATTCAGATAATACCAAAAATGTTACTATCTAATGATTAGTTAATAGGCACTTCTTGATGGAGGTGTCATGGCAATTCCTGAGCATGATATGGAAAATATGAAATAAAATCTGTCAAGCAGATTCCAGTATACAGATTGTTAAAGAAAGGGTGGAAAATATTTAAGGAGGTAATAGTATGAACCAAAATAAGCAGAAAAGTCTCAATAAACATGGGTCCGCAAAGTAACAGTTGCGGATATATGGAATGTTTTATGTTTTTAGCCCCTTTTGTTTTGTTTCTGCAGAACACACTGTACCAGTTTTTGGAAAACATTCCTTTGAGTCAGAGGCAACAAATGTGGTACCAGCATGATGGTGCTCCAGCTCATTTTTCCATGGCCGTTAGAGAGCATTTATACCAAACTTTTCCACATAGATGGGTAGGAAGGGCCGGACATGTTTTATGGACTCCAATATCGCCTGATCTGAACCCTCTAGATTTATTTGTTTGGGGATATTTGAAGACATTAGTGTATGGTACTCCTGTAAATAGCCTGGAAGAGCTGCAGCTACGGATTAATCAAACGTGTCAAAAAATCCAAACCAAGAAGAGTGTTTTCGAAAGAGTTGGAATATAGTTGGAACGAAGATTACGTACCTGCTTGAAAATGGACGGAGGGAACTTCCCAATAAACACTCATACGTATATAAAACGTTTATTATGACTTAACACCATTTAAAAAATAGGTAATTTCATAACGTAGAATCAACTTTCAAATGTCGCTGGTTTACACGTTGCAAGACACTAACGTTTACACGTTATAATTTAGTAACTGTAACACGAATATTACACGATAAAAATGTACGTTTTTAATACGTTATTTTTTAACGTACATTGTACGTTTATATTAAAGGTTGTAAAACCGTTATTTTAAACGTTTTTTATTGCATTAAATGCACTGATGATTTTAATTTAAATTGGTAGTTTTAAAAGCTACTTTTAACGTAATTATCAATACAATTAAATAAGAACAGTTTTTCATATTTAAATTTATTAAAAAAAATAATGTACCTACAGCTTATCAAACATTATTATTTATTTTTCGTGCCTTGGCTAAATCTAGCAGCCGAATGCTTCAGCCATTCCTTTACCGCCCAGGCAACTCGCAGATCATTTTTCTCGTTTGCGGGGAAGTTGAGCTTTGCTCCTTCTAGAATCAAAAGTACAATTTGAAATCAGTGGTCACATATTACTTTTTATGTTACCTAAAACAATGCTCATAGCTGTTGTGTTTTCAAATGTCACTTTGTTATAACGGTCTTTCTAATTAAATTGAATTCCTAACTGATTTTCCATGATAAATTTCATTATTCGTCGCATTACTCCTTCAATGCCTGACCCACCTAGGTAACTTCTAACTGGCCGCCAAGCCAACGGCCATATTGAAAATGAGAATCATCTACAATTATACATAATGACTGTTAGATTCCTACGTAACTTCTTTCTTGCCGATAGATTTACAACAATATTTACAACTACATTTATATATAGCGATGAAATGCTAGAAACAAATATAGAGAATTACTTACCACAGAAGTAATACAACACAAAGGACAGCTTCGACAACCGGCAGATTAACCTGACTCCTGACTGGGACTGCGCTACCCTTTCCGATGCAGCGAGTATCACGTGATTTATATTCGACCAATCAAGTGAATTATTCTTTAAAAGGTTCTTATACATATTTAATTGAACGTGTAAAAAACGTTTATTTTGACTTAAATTCTAACGCATTGCAAAATCCGTAAATGAACATAAAGATTTATTACTACATGTTCTTTATTGTGTATACAAACGAATTCTAACCCCATAGAAGTAGCTTTCTGAATGTAAATATTGGGAACACTCACGAAGTGGGCGACATCTGTTGAAGTAAATGAACCCCTCCGCGGGTGAACCACAAAGTTACACATCTTATAGAGAAGCGGCAATTTGTAAGTAAAGCAAGCTTTGATATAAGAAATATTAATTGAAGTTATTATTTCAATATTTTAATTACTTCAACACTTCAAATAGTTATATAACATTTTTCCATAAGAAAACGAACACGCACAAATAACTGCACTTAAAACAACAGAAAAATATTACTTGTCAAATGTAGGTGTATACCTTCCTAATTTACATGAAATTTCAATAAAGTGTTATTTTTTTAGGTGGTGGATGTGAAAATTTACATTCTCTTATATGAAATTTTTTAATAAGACGAAATGTTTTCGGTAACCGTATTTATCAAAACAAGTAAAAATACATAGGGCATTTTATTTAAATTTTCATTGTTGAAATCCGGAAGTGGTAGGTAATAAAGATGTAGGGATGTAACTTTTATACATTGAAATTTTTATGTATATAATAAAATAACGATCTGATATTCCTTGTCATTTACATTTAGTACATAATTACTTAGAAGTTTACGTTAACAACAATAGTAAAATTATAGTCTACCTGTAACATTAGTTTAACCTTTAAGTTAAACTTTAACGTAAGAATAATGACTAGTGAGGATTTTAAATAAAATAAAACGTGTTTATGACGTTATACTATAAACGTGTTTTTTACACCAAAAACAAACCGTCGATTTTGTAACGTAACACGGTTTATCGACCAATGATACGTTGATAAAACGTTTAAAATACGTACGTGTGTTTACTGGGTTTGAACATCTTCTGTAACTTTGTTTTTTGTTTGTTAAAAGCTTCAGTTGTCGGTTTATTCCTAATAAAATAAAAAGTTTGAAAAACGAATAGTGGTCCATATCTCCGCAACCGTTACCTTGCGGACCTATGTTTAATAAGACTTTTCTGCTTATTTTGGTTCATCCTATTACCTTCGGAAATATTTTACACTCTTTTTCAACACCCTGTACCCTGTATAGTTCAGTAGTCGCAACATTTTTGGAATAGATTGAGTATTTGCATCAATTCGAACAGAGGACAATTTGTCCTCAATCCTGGACGTGTTGGTGTAGCTCAAAGAGGTAGGATTGTTTCTATTCATAGAGGAATGGACAACAAAGTGCGTCCAGTGTAAAATCAGCTTATGGTGTAGTGAGGCGGTCAATTGGTAAACATTGTCTTTCCCAGTTAAAATTATAATTTTGAAATTTACCTCACCATTTTTTTGTCTTTCAAGGTGGCAGGTATGTCCGGAAAATTGCATTTATATGTAATTAAAAAAGGTATGCAACCATATGGGTGTCCTTTTATTTAAGTTTGAAGGCCAAAGTATTTATCTGTTTAGTACAGGGTGTTTCGTTCTGTGGCCAAAAATAAGGGCTTTTTGTTATACAAATATGGCTTTAGAAGCATACCAGTGGCGGAGGTATGGGTATCATCGATCATTATTTGCCAAAAAATATATATCACCCTGTATAATATTGCAAATAAAATAGGTCATCATATGCGTCATCGTATAATCTTTTTGTTTATACTTTTTGTGTTCCAAGCTAATTAACAACAAAGCTGATTTATTTGATCACGTACATTTTTACGATACTTAAAATAATAACAAAATAATTAACTAGCAATGGAATTGCCATGATTTAATATAACAAATGTCTAAAACCTTCAACCAAAATACATGCTTCAGATCTTGAAATTGCAGCCCAAACACGTGCAAACATTCCAGGAATAGCTCTTATCACATCACAACCAGTTATAATTTTTTCACGTAATTGCTCCTCAGGCTCAATGTGAACCTTGTAAACTAATATCTTGAGATGTCCCCAAACAAAAATAAAATCAATAGGGTTTATATCGGGTGATATGGGTAGCCGAAACTTTGGTCGGTCAAACTAAAATGTAGGGGAGCCTTGTCGTGCATAAACCACATTCTCTGTGTCAGCGCATAGCAAACATCGTCAAGTTGTTCAGATAAAATGTTTTCAAGAAAATATTTGGAGACACCGGTTGAGGTTCTTGGTAAAAAGTAAGACCTAACAAGAAAATTTCCAATAATGCCCGCCCATACATTCAAAGAAAACTGGTGTTGAAATCGAAATTTCGTTATGGCTTTAGGGTTTTCATCAGATCAAACGTGTTTATTGTGGGAGTTCATTATAGCATATCTGGAAAAATTAGCTTCGTCGTTAAAAGTATGCCATCGGTAAAATCAACATTATGTTGACTTTTTTGTAAATTTCAATGGCAAAATTGTAAGCGAGCGGGATAGTCTTGCGGTAGTAAGGCTTGAACCCTTTGTGATGCGGGTATAACTGTTGATGGTTCAGAATGGACCAAACTAATTTATGATTCTCATTAAAATTTGCAATGATCTCCCAAGTACTAATATTTGGGTATGCTTCCAATTCAGGCGTTATAACAGGAGTCCAAGAATTTAATCTTTCTGAAATGAGCCTGACTCCGAAACACGTTGAAAAACATTCTCGGATTTGGATGATTTGGAAATCTTTCCATATAAATTCGCTTAGCCTCAGTACCATTTCCATCTGCAAGGCCATAAATGTAAACCATACTGGCCATTTCAGCATTTGAGTATGCCTAGCCATTAAAACTTAATCTATTTAAAAAATAAACTTAATTTGACATTACACAATATGAAATAAGACGACGGGTTCTTCTTATTATTGTTTTGCATGACCTTCCTAAGATATGTAAGTAATTTAAGTAAATGTGTAAAAATGCACTTGATAAAATAAATCAATTTTTTTGTTAATCGATTTAGAACACGAAAAAGTGTAAAGAAACAAAAAGGTTTAGAAATAAAAAAAAATATTTTTTTTTAAATTTTTGACACGCTGCAGCTGGACAATGGCTGTCCTAAGACCCCATCTTTATATAAAAAAATACCCTTATGTTTGGCCACAAAATATGCGCCTGAATTTTTGAGCTCCTCTTAAGAAATATACTCTATACAGGGTATCCCAACGAAAATTTTACCCCCCCTATAATTGGAAAACCGAATAATATTTCAAAATTCGCCGAGACCCGTCGATTTTTGTTCTTGGGGGGAGCTTTTTTGACAGTCAAGCCAACTCGATATGTTCATCCCCCTAATGCCTAGCAACCCCAACTTAAAAATTTCAAATGCAACTACCCCACTTGTGGCACATCATTTTAAAGCCCTTTTCATTGCGAATACAGTGACGTATCGAAATAGATGAGAAACCAACTTACGCGTAGTAATTTCTACACAAATGCCCACCACTAATAAGTTTTTCATCTACTACACATGACCGCATTACCTAATTGTTATTGATGTGTCTATCAGTTTACAAAAAAGTCAGAAATGAAATAAAAAAGCTGAAGCAAATAATAAATCAGATTTATTTGATGAATTGCTCAAAATGACCCCCGTTAACTTCCAAACAATAATACAGTCTGTTTTGAAATTCTGTTCGAACATTATTAAAGACATTCGCAGTTATTAATCGGCATTCTTCTACAATTCTCTGACGTAGCACTTGCAATGTTTCCGGCTGAGTGGCGTACACTCGTGATTTTAAATGACCCCACAGAAAAAAGTCCAAAGGGGACAGATCCGGAGATCTTGGTGGCCATTCGACAGGACCTCTTCTGCCAATCCAATGCCCCGGGAAATGGTCATCCAAAAATAGTCGCACAGCAGCAGCATAGTGCGGGGCGCAACATCTTGTTGGAAGGTTATTTCATTTTCTAGTAAATTGTTGTCACTTTCTAAAATCTCTGTTATCCTAGGATCAATTGTACTTTCCAATAATTCTAGATAGGTGTTTCCATCGAGATTACCTTGGATGAAAAATGGTCCAACAAGATGGTCACCCAAAATGCCTGCCCAAACATTCAATTTTTGAGGTGTCTGAGTATGAAATTCCCTGATTAAATGCGGATTAGTATCACTCCAATAACGACAATTGTGTCTATTCACTTCGCCATTCAACATAAATGTGCATTCGTCGGAGAAACATGTATTGTAGAGAAGATTTGGATTCAGTAGAAGTTGTTCACTAAAGTATTCGCAAAATTGGTTACGGCGATCAAAGTCATCTTCACTGGAACGGGATACGCCAGAAGCTTGAGACACAGTTGTAATCGATTGCTTATTATCCATCTGTACATGACCCAAAACTGCCACTTCAACTGCTTCATTTCGAACTGGCCCAATTACTTCACGTTTCTTGTTTAAAAGCGAACCTGTTGCAACAAATTTGTCAATCAGGTGTTTAACGTACTCGTGGTTTACATTTTTTTCAGGATGATTGGCATTAAAAATTCGTGCTGTAGCTTTAGCGCAATCGTGATTTCGATAATAAATTGCAACAATTTCTACTCTTTCCGCGATAGAATAAACCATTTCGAACACACGTTAATACTTTCAATAACGGCTGAAACTAACGATTTCTTGGTCACAAGCAAAAAACACCGACTTTTTGCTATTTTGAAAAGGTCTGAATTCCTGTAAACTTAAGTATCTTCTACTAATAACTATTTTAGTATCTAGTTTTATTTGCTTCAGCTTTTTATTTCATTTCTGACTTTATTGTAAACTGATAGACACATCAATAACAATTAGGTAATGCGGTCATGTGTAGTAGATGAAAAACTTATTAGTGGTGGGCATTTGTGTAGAAATTACTACGCGTAAGTTGGTTTGTCATCTTTTCGTTAGTAACCAATAATTCTGTCAAATCTCAACCGATTTCTAAAAACGGTACATCACTGTATTCGCAATGAAAAGGGCTTTAAAATGATGTGCCACAAGTGGGGTAGTTGCATTTGAAATTTTTAAGTTGGGGTTGCTAGGCATTAGGGGGATGAACATATCGAGTTGGCTTGACTGTGAAAAAAGCTCTCCCCAAGAACAAAAATCGACGGGTCTCGGCGAATTTTAAAATATTATTCGGTTTTCCAATTATAGGGGGGGTCAAATTTTCGTTGGGATACCCTGTATATAAATAAACTCAATGATTAGTAACGTTAATTCCCGAAAACATTGTAAAATTATTATCAACATTCATTATCAATACAGTCCATTTTCTATTCTATAACATATATATACATTGAACAGTAATTTGTCATTATTTCTAAATCAAGAAAGATTGTATGAGAAAATATAGAAGCAACCTATCCCAGGTTAAGTTATTACCTCAGATCTCAGTTGTCCCAACATAGTTGACTATCAATATTATTCTAATAATATAAAATTATATGTAGGAGGAAATAATTTTCCGTTAATGAAATCGACACAATTTTAATTAAGTGCGAATTGTGTACCCAGGCTGCTTCTATCAGAATGGGGTGTATTATCCTTTATAAATATAATCTCTATCATATCCGAGGATATAGGTTACTTTATCCTGAAAGCATATTCGTTCCCATCCAAGAACGTCTGTATTATGAGGCTCAGGGTTTAATCTCGTAGATAACGTATATTTCCCAAAGCTATATTGTAGAAGTTTAGTACGTTTTCTGTTGTAGAGGTTATGAGTTTGACGAAAATGTAATAAATATGAAGTGAAAAGTTATTATATTAATATACGTCTGAGGTATGAAGTTTATTGCCGCTTGAAAATCCCATGTAAAGTACTTAAGTAAAAAATTTAATGAATATTTTACACTGTAGTCTGTATTTGATTAAGTGACAACAAAATAGGTGAAGAAACAATGATTGAATTTTCTTTTATATATGAAGAATAGAAATAATTACTAGGTGTATTAATCAAAGTGCGCTGATATGCGATATATTTGGTTACTATTTGGCTTGCAATGACCAGTTTGTCTAATGAGATTTAATTACAATTTAAATAAATTCAGTTTAGTTGAATATGTGATCCTTTATCAGATATTGATCAGGTTGTTGCTAAGAGATTAAATGAAATACTCGCGTCAATTCAGACGTCTTACGTCATGCCTGACGTTAGATAGTTGTTTTTATTGTCAACGTTTCGGTATTTGGTCGCATTAAAAACAATTCCTCTTTGCAATTTAGTGCAAAATATAATGCAAACTTTTAGTGCAGTATATAGTATATCCTTTTATTACTCTCAGTTACAGTTTCTTAAATATTTTGATGAAAATATAACGAATTATTCATTTGTTCCTATGACGTAAGTCGTCTGAATTCTTGTCGCGAGTATATGTACTATCGTTTGCAATAATAATGGCACTCTTTAAAATGAATTTTGAAATTTCTTTTGAACTGCTGATGTATTTGTAATGTACTTTCAATTTTAAATGTTAGTTCTTAGTTGCTTCACTCACCAATAGAGATTTAATGAAATGTCTACTCAGAACTTCCAGAAGTTAAAAAAGTGTTTTGAGTGAGTGTATTATTAAAGCAAAAGCATGTACCTATGTGAGCGAATTTCCTTCAAAGTTTCTGTAAGTCAGCAATAATGTAAGCTTAAATTTCGCAGAAGAAAAAGTAAAAAAATCTGAAAACAAAGCTTTTTAGTGAATTTCAACAGGAGCACTATTTCTCACAAAATAGAATAAAATTTTTATATTTGTGTTGAAATAAAACTTTTCATCATTGGCGTAAAAGTTTAAGGGGTTCAAAAGTGAAGAAGACTCATACCCATCACTGGTTTTAGTTGGAAAAAATTATCCACGCCAAAATATTAAGCCTTTATTATGATTACTGCAAGTTTGAAGGAAAAATATTATTTTTTCATCTATCTTTTCCCAAAGTTAAGAACGAAAAACCGGGGACACTCTGAATTTGTGGTACAATTTATGTGTTTTAAACTATAAAACATCCTTTCAGTTAGTTTGTGGTAGAACACGGAAAAAAATTCGAAAAGTTTAGAAAATTCTTTTATCGATTTTTGTAAAGTTCAACAATTTTTTTTACAGTGTTGCCCTATCAAATTCCATGACATATTTTTTTGACCTCAAAGTCGGACAACCAGTACCAGATTATTTTTAATTTTTCATAAAACTGTCACAGAAAATCTTTTTGAGACATAAATTTCTACGATATTTAAGCTTACAGTATTACTGATTTCTACAGAAAATTTGAAGTAAATCAGTAAGGGGGCAATACATACATATACTTATTCTCCTAACCCCTTTGTAAGTGTTATATTCTGAGAAATATCTAAAAACCTATGTTTGATTTTATTTGTTAATCATATACGAACTTTTTCGTGTAACGAGTTGGGTCAACTTTCTCATTTATTGATAACTTACTGACAAGAGTTTACTATCTTCCAAAGTTAATAATTAATACTTAAGTATACCTATAGAACTACTATTCCCTAGTTAGCTCTTCATGTAGACAGAAGAACTGGATTGCAATGGCAAGAGACTGGACAAATATTTGTCTATGTATTTTCCTTCGTATTTTTGATCCATATAATTTCTCTGTTATGAGTATTTACAAAGTGACTATATTGTTATTTGATATTTATTTATTTTCGTGCTTAGAGAAGAAAATTGTTACCTACTTTTTCATTTGGCCAAAATTAAAGTCTCTGCAGTTTTATATAACAAGTAGTCGAATACGCTTGAGATATTTCACGAGACTATAAAAATAAATTTAAGTTATACTGCCCGTTACATAATATATTGACATCAAGAACACTGAATTCGAATCCATTTCACCTTTATTGGAAACTATTCCAAGTTAATATGAGATGAGAACCTTCTCTCAGAAAATTGAAAATGTTATTTGATGGAGGTATGCTGCAGAGCGTTTCTAGAAAGAAGGCTTGATGAAATATCATTCTTTTGTAGGACAATATAAAACATAATTCTTTTAAATTAAGTGAACAACCTAAGCAAAAAATGATTTTTAAAATATGTATACATAAAGCTATTACTATTTACCTTTCCCAAATTTAATGGTTATTATACAAGGGAAAGAAGTATTAAATTTAAAGCAGCGGGAGAGGATTAAATTACCTCTGAAATGATAAAAGCAAGTCATAAAAACATATTAAAACCACTCATTTATATAATCAACTTATCTTTTGCATCTTCTGCCATACCATCTGAATGGAAAAAATCAGTTGTTACTCCTGTTTTCAAAACTGGTGACCCAAAGCTGTGTACTAATTATAGACCCATTTCAGTCATTAATAACTTTGCAAAGGTATTTGAAAAATGTGTTAAGCAAAGAATAGTTGATTTCGTAGAAACTGAAAAAAATTTGAATAAAAATCAATTTGGATTCAGAAATAATAAAAGCACTGAAGATGCTGTATTTGAACTGACACATAATATTGTTAATAATATTGAAAATAACAAAAAAAGTCTTGCGGTATTATTAGATTTAAGCAAGGCATTTGATACTGTTTCTCATAAAATTATTATATTATTATTATTATTAATAATATTATATAATACCTTGGTTGAATCTATAATGAGATACTGTATAATTATTTGGTGTAGTTTACACTCCAAATCTTTGAAACTCTTATCAATTTGTCAAAATACTTGATTAAAAATAATTTTTAAGAAAAATTACATGTGTCCTACTGCATTGTTGTATACAAATATATTAAACGTGAGAAATTTATATGTACATTCCGCACTTAATTATTTACCAAAGATAAAATTATTATGTCCTACTGTCTTACACAGTTATTTCACACGACACAATGTAAATGAACTTTTAATAACGCCGTTGGTTCATAACTCAATGTCTCAGCGATTTATCACTTACTACGCTCCAAAATTTTACAACATGTTACCAGATTATATTAGAAATTTAATTCAAAATAGGAAGCAATTTAAATATATGCCAAAAAACATATATATGAAAATCCATATAAATTTCCTAATATACTGTAGTTTTCAACTACCTACAATTGAATATAGATAAATCTTTAATTTTGTTTTTTTATGGCTACAATTTGGTCTTACTCTGCTAAAATCACTGCAAGTTATCGAAGAAGGCCATGTTTAGTTAACTACATGAGAAAGAGAATATTGGCGCACAAATCAATACGTCATCAGTTCGAAATAAATAGCCAAATTCGATTTAAAGTGTGTCATTAATATTGAAAACGATTGTACATAGCCTTTGTCCAGCAGTAGCAAAGGATCCCCGCTTATTTTATGCATATCGCGATGGAAAATGTATCAGTCAGGTTGGTAAAAATCAATTTTATAAGATACCTGAAAAAGTGGCCAATTTTCTTCTACTTGAAAATGCTGTAATATACACGTCATGCATTTCGAAAATCGTTTGTAAAACTTTTAGTTAAATCTGGGGAAGACACCAAAGAAACATGGTAGTTTGAAGTCATTAAAGGTCGCTGAAGGGTATATGGTGATTAATCGGTGGCGCATAAGGCACAAATGTCTGATGATGTGTTTAGAACGTGGCAGTAGCAGTGCATCAGCTGAAATAAAACCCAATTTGCGAGCAGGATCATCAACGGCAATTGTGTGCATGGCAGAAAATCTGATTTCAACTCGAGAAAACTCCACGGTAGCAGACATTCCCTATCGTTCGAGGAACATGTCCTTCATGCAATGCACATTTATTTTAACAACTTTTGACATTAAGAAAATATAAGTTTTACATAATAATATATTCTAAAATTAAAAATCTCCGTGTTCCAGGGAAAAAGTAATTTCAGAAAAATATTTAAATATCAAGGGCGTTAATTAGTCGCTTGTGACCCGTAGCGTGAAGAAAATTATATATTTAGTATATTAAACGCATTATGACGCACGAGATTTATACAAAACTTTATATACGGCGGATATTTAGAACACTTAAAAAATTTGCTATACATTATATTATGTATTTTTGGAAACAACTGTATCAATAACTAAAATCAAGTAATTGTCGTTAGAGTAGAATTGAAAATTGTCAATGGATGCTTAGCAATAATACTAACAAACACGGGTTTCACGTACGCCATATTAAGTATGCGAAGAACCTGAGGCAAAGTGGCAGATTTTTTCATAATATAATTGGTAAAATATAGATTTCAATAACGGCAGTAGTACATTCCGATTACGCCCTCTAAAATTTTTTAAAGCGGCAGTGGAAGCGAAAAGAAGCCTGCTGCCGGAAAAATCAAAAAACCTTTATATTAAAGCTTACGGTAATTTTGTTGGTTGATGCTGTTCCTTTAAGAACGTGAAACACTGAAAATGAGTTCCTAGCATAATCTGTAAGGCACTCTCTTTGTGGTCGTATTATTCCATGTTAAAGGCAAAATTACTTTAAGTACATCATAATATTGACATTAGCAAACATACAAGATTAATAAGATTTTTTTTTTAAATGTAGGTTTCAAACCGAAGAAGTCAAAAATAATGACTAGAGAGGAGTATTTTTTTCTATGTTCATGCAAAAAACAAAAACTTTATTGAACTATATTTAGTGGAAAAAGTGGTTCTTTATTGCACTAGTGCAATAAAATGTTTATTGTATTAATTTGTCATTCTACTACAGCGTTTTGTCATAATGACAAACATAAACTTTCAAATAGACGTCTCGGCCTATGAATGTTAGAGTTGAGGAACATAAAAATTACATAAAAAGACGGGAATTTAAAAAATCCAAAATTTGCGAACACGCTTGGGAAAACGGTCATTTGATTCAATGGGGTTCGGCAAAAATTTTAGATAAGGGACTAAGGAAAATAAGGCAACAAAAAGAAAATTAAAACAGACCGCAATTATTTTGTTGAACGGAGATAAGTGTGTGTCAAACTGTTCAGTAAACATCGATCATTGTTGGCTACAGTTGTATCAAGAAGAAGTAAGTAACAATAAAATAAAAATCATTTAACATCTCTATGGAAGCAGATAAACAAATTTTAAACTGTCAAACTTGACATACGTTTAATATTTTTACTACGATTTTGAGAACGAAAACAGAGAGTTTTCGAAACGTCAAAAAATGCGCGATAGTGATGTGATTTTTGTTATTTTTTACTTATCTGCTTTTTTTAGTGTGAGATTTTTTGGTTAGGCAAACTTAGTTTCAAAAGTAACTCTTGACTGTTCCGTTTGGCGCAAGGGCTTATTTAATTAATCTTTATTATTTTTTCAGAAGTGTGGCAAACACCCAATAAAACTAAAGAAAAACTAAAGTTATGCCACAAATAAATAGCTTCAGACAGTAGACGTCATATTTTGCTACACTTGTGTCATCTAAATAAAACATTTTTTAGTTTCTGCATGAACGTAGAAATATTGTGTGCAACTCGTACAAAAAGTGCTTATGCACTCGACGTGTTGTCCTACTCGGCCTGTCGCCCTCGTTGGACAATTTCACGTCCCGTGCAATAAACACTTACTTTTGTACAATAAAAAAGCTTATAGTTCTTTTTAATTTAATTTTAGCATGGACATGCCCAAAAAAAAACGGGTAGACCTGTCACGACGTTCAAATGTGTATAATAAATCATTGTGCTTTAATTCTTTTCCATGCTTTCGAACAGCTTCGTACATACGTTTATAAGAGGTAATTTGTCATTTGTGATATTATTAAGTATTATTGTGTTAAGAACAGGCATTAGTGTTGAATAAAATTGACAAACAGACCCATAAAATGAGCACAAAAGATACATCATCACCGAGCAAACGGAAGAAGTATTATATTGTTCCATTATGTATAAATACAGGATACAGCGTCAAATAAAAATGCACCCTGCATGTATAATCTACCAGAACTCTAAGCTACCAGAGTGTATACAGAGCGTTTAAACAATCAATGGAATCTATGGTAAAGCAAACATTTTTTCCATTCTTTGTATATATTTAGCGCTTCATTCCAATTCCAAATAATATGTTCCATTTACGGAATGTAGAATATTATTTAAAGCAATTGTAAAATTTTGCTATCTGACTTCACTACATTAAATGATCATGAGAACATAATAAATAAAAGTAATTAATAAGGATTCTTTTAATGCTTATGTATAAATGAAATCAGTAAGAAAAAACAATACAAAATTAATAAATTAGTTAAAAAATAATAATAAATATTAAATATATTTCTTCATACTTTTATTTATTATTTTTCAAATTAAAACAAGTATTTTAATGTGAAATCAGATGGCACACTTTTATAAATATCTCAAGTAAAACCCTCTATCTGACGTAACCAAAGCATTGTCGCCATAATTTTCACGAGCGGATTCATATATTGAAAACAATGAAATAAGTTACCTTTATCAATACTGTAACTTCACCACATCACCAGTAATAATTATGGTACTGTTAAAAACAGAAAATAGACACACCTATTTGCTTTGACTTCCCGTATTTATACACTAATGAAGTACACCAATGAAGTTCATAAGCATAAAATTAAAAGAATCAACTCGCGACAAATCGTTGATTGTGCTTACTCAAAACCTCCTTCCGTCATGTGCAATTTGCACAGCATTACCTATTTACACTATATATGACCCAAAAATGCCACAAAACTCAAAAACACAAGAAACAAACGCCTGTCTACATCACCAACACCGTAACATTGCGCCTGTAATCTACGGAAACATAAACCGCGCTGAACGTCGCGTGACGCCACACCAATGATATCGCGTTTTCGTGGTTTCGATTACGATCCATAGCAATTTATTAATGTTAATATTTTAATTATTATGTGATTATCGTCATCGGATACATGTTCTGACCTTTCAATATGTTTGAAAGATTGCCCTGTAATAAATTTCAAACCAATATACATTTCATGCACCTTCTCCATTATTATTTGTCCAAAGAAATACATAAAACCATCTGCGACCGTAAAAATTATATTTTATTAAAGAAAGCAGGAGAAAATATAATGCAATTATATAGGTATATTTTTTTTTTCATTGGTCTGCCAAATCTGAAAATGTTTATATATTAATTGTATTTAATCAATTACGGCAAAACGTAAATAAATCTATAAGGCACAACACAGAAACTTTGTGACAAGTGACTTTCTTGCAAAGCCCGTTATCTTTTATTTATTTGAAAGAAGATATTTATTTGGTGCAGTGGAAATGGACATGGAAACCTTAGATAAGACTTTTTATTCTCATGACTTATTCAAAACAACGAAGGGATGTCTTTTCTTATTCTAAGCACAGAACCTGCATACAAATATTCTAGACGATTACAACGACTTAGATAAATGATTACCATGTTGTAAAGAAGGAACAGCTATAAATGCGATTCACGGAAGAGTAAAAGGGGTACTATTTTATACGGGTAACTTTCTGGGACACAGTTGCCTATATTTACTTAAAACGCTTTTCATTACTATTTAATTTAATTTATCCTCTAAAGAGGACTAACAGACTTTGAAATATACCTTAACTAAACAATACCACAAATTCTTATTTAACTTGAAGGAACAATCCAAATTATTTTAAAAGGCAATAGAGATTTTATGAATTTTTATGAATATATATTGTTCAAAGATCATCACAAACTAGATAAAAAGTAGTAATTTTTAGTGTTATTTTAGTTTGATTAACTAAGGACCTAAAGCTGGTGGTTATCAAGATGCAATTTGTTGAAAATATCATATTATAATCAATATATAACAACAATAAGTCGTTCGCGTTTGGTATTTTGTGTTTCGCCTTCCCAAAACAGACTGACTTTGACATGGATTTTTTATAAAATTTTATAAACGATTGGTTAAATTGCATTTTATAGTAAATTTTTTCGGATGGGGACACTAACGCCCGAGGACGCTCTGTGTTCCTATACAGGCTCGAGTTCCTACTCGATATAAAAATGCGAGTAAAAATCGAAGCACAAGAGACAAGGGCGTATTCGCGTATTGACAATTTTGTGTAGAAATATAAGAGCGTATACAGGGTGAACTATGGCTAAGTACAAATACTTTAATAGGGGGATAGAGACAAATACACCGTAAAAAATTTTGAGTAAAATTTTACTCTAAATCAACACAAATGGTTGTCAATACGAGTCCACATCTGATTGGGTGAAATAATAACACAATTCATTGATTAATCAGTTATTTGTTAGCTAAATAAATTAAGGGTAACACTGAACAATTTTTGAGTTAGCCTTTCTAAACTATGTATTATTTCAAACACAAAATTGAGTTGTATTATCAATCTATTTCGTTATTTCTTACATATATATATATTGTTATGTTATGAAATTTTTGTTGGGCGCCAATTAATATTTGTGTTGAAATTGTATTTGTGTTTCTGTATGATTTGTATTTATGTGTTTTGTGTGTAAAAGAAAATTGTATTTATTGGACTACAAACCTGTATCTTATTTTTTATGCTTATTCAATTACCCTGGCTGCTTGGAGAACATAGACTCTGGTAGTCGGTTCGCTCGTCAAGTCAAATCTTTTTTAACACACTGTATCTTACTTTCAAATAAATATCAATTTAAAATGGACAATTTTTATTTCATAAGATATTTGTTTACTACTTATTCAAGAATATTTAACGTTTTATGAACATTTAATTAATAGGTAACATATAAATTTTATTTTAAAGGCATTTGTGTATTAAAAGTTGCCTATCTTTAATATTTTAAATTTCTTAATAGGATACAACATTCTTAAAATCCGTGATTCTATGGTATTCTGCTAGTGTATGTTTATTGATGGTAATGTATTATATTTGCAAATCATAACCTTTTGACAGATGTTCCACTAAATAACGAATTTTAATATATTAAATAGAAAAGTAAAGATTATTAATTATACTACGGTAAGTAACTTATTGTTTTAATAAGTTTTAGAGTCTGTGACTGTCTATTTTGTGAATTTAATAGCTAGCTAGCGTTTATTTTCTCTGATAAAATTTACGTAAATTTCTGTGAATTTATGTGCACATAAAATACCTTTCTGTAGTTGATTTTCTTTCTATAAGACTTCGACTGGAAATCCTTTGGAAATCCCTCTGAACTGGTGATTGGGCTGGTATTGATGGCTGGTTTTCCCACTATATGGTACTGCCAAATTTCTGTCTTGGATCTGGATCTTGGTTTATTTTGTTGTTCGACACTTTTCTTGCAACGTGAGTATTACTTTTAACTATTATTGGAACTTTTTCTTGCTAATTTCTACATTTTCTGGAACCTCTGTTCAAAAACCGACGCTGCCCGTTCTTACATTCTTTCGTATCTAATCAACAAACTTTTGTTTTTCCACTCTTTTTCTACCAATTTGATAACTTGATGCCTTGTTGTAAAATTTGCACACATATTATGGTCCATACATATGATCTTATATAGTTTTTCGATGCACTGTTTTTTTTATGTTTTCACTCCACTACTTAAAACTATGACAAATTTTTAATGTTATTACAATTTTCCTTATATCTAATTATTAAATATTCTTCAATATTACTCTTTTTATGTACATTGTTATATCCCTTGTGAAGCCAACTTTAGACTTGACATTTGTCCCTGTCTATGATATTTATTTGACATTTCTAAATATTTTACTAATTTTATTTATTTAAATTACTAATATTTTAATTATCTTCACTTGACTTATGTTGATATGTGTATGATGTTATTAAATGATCTTTTCTTTTTCTTTCTATATACTTTAATCTTGGTTTAAGTCCTTTTTTGTTTATGTACTATACAAATATATGATATCATGTCCCAATATTTAATGAATTTTAACAATTTTTTTCTTTCAAAAATGGTAATTTATTTAATTTACTCTACAATAACTGTTTATATGCTCTGCATTGTCAATTTTTATATTATTTTGTATAATTCTACTATGTTTTAATTTTTATAACAACAATAATTTCTATTCTATTTTATGGTTTTTTTTAAATAAACATGTAAATTCTCATAAGTATTAAAGCTGATTTTATTTCATATTGTCTCAATTTTCCCAAAATTCAATTGGAAATTTTATTTCCCAAGAAAATTTTCAATTTAATTTTTAATTTTATATGATTAGTATAATATTTGATTTTTATTTGTCCTAAATTATATTTTGTCACTATTACCAGCGTATTTATATATGGTGTATTGCTTCTTTCAATTATTCCATCTTTTAATAATTTGCCAATTTCAATCTTAACTTTTTCTTTATGCATATATGGTATGGGATATGTTTTTGCTTTAAAATTCGTAATATCTCTAACCTCTAATCTATGTACATAACTCTCAGCTACTCTCATTTCATTTGACACTAACCTCTCATATTTTCTTAACGCTGCTCTTACCTCACTTTCATAATTATCATCTACATTTATTTTAATTTTATTAATATCAAATATTTCATCATCTACCTCATCATCATAATAATTATCATTCCCACAAAAATACATTTCCTTTTCATTCCTACCTTCATCAAAACCTACTTTACCTTGTTCACTTCCTTCTATGTACATAAATTCATCCCTATCTTTTAAATTCAACCCATATATCATCTATGCATAATTTTCTTGCCTCATAATCTATTTTAGCTTTGTATTTGTTTAAATAATCAGAACCTATCACTATATCCATTGGCATGTTTGGCACGATTAAAAGTTGAAATAATACATTTTTTTCATTAAATTTTAAATTGATATTTAGCATTTTATTTACATCATATAGTTTCTTTTGGTTAGGACCTATTAATGTTACTCTATTCACCTTTATAATATGTTTATTCAATTGAGGAAATTTATCTAAAATATTTTTACTAATTAATGAAGCTTCAGAACCAGAATCTATCAATATCTCTAGATTTGAATTTTGAAATTTTGAATTTACATATACTAAAATATTATTTTGATTTATAATTACATTTTCATCTAACTTAATAAATTCACGAGGATGGGTATAATTACTAATAAAATTTTTGACTATGTTGTTTGACTTGCTTTCTACTGAAAATTTTGATTGTTATCTACATTTTGTATTGCAGGTTCCTATCCATTGATACAGATCTGCGCTGTTCAACTGGTCGTTCGTCACCTTGTGGATTTTGGACACGTTCTACTGATCTGCTCGAGTTTCGTATACTTTGAAAATTTACCTGTCTATTTTGGTTTCCATCGTCTCGTCTCGATGGCTGATTTTGATTTCTGTTATAATTTTGGTTATTGTTGTTAAATCTATTATTAAAATTATCATTGTTATTATTGTTATAATTTCTGTTATTATTATACTGATATTGTTGATTTCTATTGTTATTATATCTGTTATTATAGTTAAAATTATTACCATTATTGTTGTATCTATTATTAGTATTAAAATTATTGTTGAAATTGTTTCGTGGATAATTAGTATTATTATTATTACTAGGCCTAAAGTTATTGGATCTATGATTAAAATTGTTATTATATCTAAAATCTTGATTATTATTATTTTGATTGTTACGAAAATTTTGTGAATTGTTTCTAGTGCTATTATTCATATTATTACTATAATTTTGATGATTATTTGTGACATTTCTCTCTACCCGATTTAAATAATTGTACATTTGTTCCATAGTCCTAATATTTTGCATAGCAATCGTTTCTGCAATTTCCGGTTTGAATTGTCGTGAAATGTATAGCACCAAATCTTGTTCGTTTAGCTTTGGGGTTAGATATTGTGCAGACGAGTATAATCTTAATGCATAATTTGTTAAACTGTTTGTTAAATTAGGATTGTACTTTCCAAAATACAATTTTTCTCTTACTGCTAGTTGTGCATTGTCCCCCCAAAAATGTTGTGTAAAGCGTTGTGTAAATTGTGTATAGTCGTTTATATTATTTTAAATTCCATTAAAACATAATAACGCCTCAATTTACAGGTTTTACCTAATAGTTTCTTTGATTCTATCCATTCTTGTGTCTTCCGACGTTGTCCTATCATAAATTTCTTGTATTTTTCTGGTTAGCGCTTTTAAAAACACTACAGGGTGTAATTTGTTAATATTACCAGAAAATTTGTGAATTTTGTTATCTTCATGGCAGATTATTTTTGTTATTACTTCTCCTTCTCTATGCTTCATCTCTCGGACATGCTCTATTTCCTTCTTAAGCTGTTCTATCTGTTCTTCTGTTCTTTTCTTTCATTGTCCAATACCTCTTGATCTGCTGGTATTCCTTTCTGTACTTGACTTTTGACTAATTCAATTTCTTGTGTATTCTTCGTTATATTCTTTTCGATATTTCCAATTTCATGTTCTTGTTTTCTTACTATATCTTCAATCTCTATCGTCTTCTTTACCACAGTTGTCATCTCCTGTTCCACCTTCTCAACATTTTTCTCTACATCCTTCTTCCAAGATTGGATATCCGTTTTTATTTCTTCTTTTAAATCTTCTACTTTTTTCTCTATTATTTTGGCCATATTTTCCATATCTTCTTTCTGTTCTGTTCCATTTGCTTTAATTCTTCTCCAATTTTCTCTATATCTTGTTTTCTTCCTTATTCCAATTTCTCCAAATCCTCCTTTCGTCCTTTTTCTAATTTTTCCATATCTTCTTTTCTCCCATCTTTTATGGTTTCTTCCAGTCGTTTTCTAGCTTCCTCTTGTCTTTTTATGTCTTCTTCTTGTCTTTTTCTGTCTTCTTCTTGTCTTTTTCTGTCTTCTTCTTGTCTTTTTCTGTCTTCTTCTTGTCTTTTTCTGTCTTCCATAATTGTCCTCATCATCTCTTCTAACATACCTCTTACTCCTGTCTCGCTTGCTTCTCCTACACTCGTTCTCTGTTCCTCTACACTTTCTTGGTCCGATTGTGTCTCCGTCGACTCCTCCAAGTTGTTTCCCACTTCTTAGATCCATTTTCCTTCTTTTTCTGTATTCTTCTTTTTAACCCTGTACTATTTTCGAGCTTGCTCACGTTGGGCGCCAATTTGTTATGTTATGAAATTTTTGTTGGGCGCCAATTAATATTTGTGTTGAAATTGTATTTGTGTTTCTGTATGATTTGTATTTATGTGTTTTGTGTGTAAAAGAAAATTGTATTTATTGGACTACAAACCTGTATCTTATAATTTTTTAATGCTTATTCAATTACCCTGGCTGCTTGGAGAACATAGACTCTGGTAGTCGGTTCGCTCGTCAATTCAAATCTTTTAACACACTGTATCTTACTTTCAAATAAATATCAATTTAAAATGGACAATTTTATTTCATAAGATATTTGTTTACTACTTATTCAAGAATATTTAACGTTTTATGAACATTTAATTAATAGGTAACATATAAATTTTATTTTAAAGGCATTTGTGTATTAAAAGTTGCCTATCTTTAATATTTTAAATTTCTTAATAGGATACAACATTCTTAAAATCCGTGATTCTATGGTATTCTGTTAGTGTATGTTTATTGATGGTAATGTATTATATTTGCAAATCATAACCTTTTGACAGATGTTCCACTAAATAACGAATTTTAATATATTAAATAGAAAAGTAAAGATTATTAATTATACTACGGTAAGTAACTTATTGTTTTAATAAGTTTTAGAGTCTGTGACTGTCTATTTTGTGAATTTAATAGCTAGCTAGCGTTTATTTTCTCTGATAAAATTTACGTAAATTTCTGTGAATTTATGTGCACATAAAATACCTTTCTGTAGTTGATTTTCTTTTATAAGACTTCGACTGGAAATCCTTTGGAAATCCCTCTGAACTGGTGATTGGGCTTCTGGTATTGATGGCTGGTTCTTCCCACTATATGGTACTGCCAAATTTCTAAATTGGACCTGGATCTCTGTTGATTTTGTTGTTAGACACTTTTCTTGCAACGTGAGTATAACTTTTAACTATTATTTGAACTTTTTCTTGCTAATTTCTAAATTTTCTGGAACCTCTGTTCAAAAACCGACGCTGCCCGTTCTTACATTCTTTCGTATCTAATCAACAAATTTTTGTTTTTCCACTCTTTTTCTACCAATTTGATAACTTGATGCCTTGTTGTAAAATTTGCACACATATTATGGTCCATACATATGATCTTATATAGTTTTTCGATGCACTGTTTTTTTTATGTTTTCACTCCACTACTTAAAACTATGACAAATTTTTTTATGTTATTACAATTTTCCTTATATCTAATTATTAAATATTCTTCAATATTACTCTTTTTATGTACATTGTTATATCCCTTGTGAAGCCAACTTTAGACTTGACATTTGTCCCTGTCTATGATATTTATTTGACATTTCTAAATATTTTACTAATTTTATTTATTTAAATTACTAATATTTTAATTATCTTCACTTGACTTATGTTGATATGTGTATGATGTTATTAAATGATCTTTTCTTTTTCTTTCTATATACTTTAATCTTGGTTTAAGTCCTTTTTTGTTTATGTACTATACAAAAATATGATATCATGTCCCAATATTTAATGAATTTTAACAATTTTTTTCTTTCAAAAATGGTAATTTATTTAATTTACTCTACAATAACTGTTTATATGCTCTGCATTGTCAATTTTTATTATTTTGTATAATTCTACTATGTTTTAATTTTAATAACAACAATAATTTCTATTCTATTTTATGTTTTTTTTAAATAAACATGTAAATTCTCATAAGTATTAAAGCTGATTTTTTATATTGTCTCAATATATATGGTTGTAAACTTTCTCCGGGTTCCTTTCCGCGATGAATCTGTATGATCCTCAAAAGAACCATTTGTTTGAAAACGTTTCGGTAAAATCTCATTTACCATCTTCTTACTTCTGCTTCGCGTTACTACGTTCGGCTTACTGGAAGATGTTTGTCCACTTGGTGAGTTATATACTGTGCTTCCGTTCCGGTGTGTGGTTTTCTTCGCATGGCTGCGCGTCACGGGTCTTGCGTTTAACGGTGCTGTGGGTTCTTGTGTTCTGCTTGGCCTACTCTCAGCGTTGCGTATCACTGGTTTATTGATCTTCTTGGTTTTCAGGACAGGTTTCACAGCTGTTGGTAATCTTTGGGTATCGTCACGTGTATTAAGATTTTGAGGATGTTTTTCAATTTCGATGGCTTCTCTAATTATTCTTTTTCCCTTATGCTCCATTCTTGCTAGTACCTTGGTATTATCGAAATCAATCTGGTGGCCGGTTTCTTTTGCATGTTGAGCTAATGACGAAGTTTTTTCATTTTCCTGGACAGCATTCCGATGTTACTCTTATCGGGTTTAAATTTCCCTATTAGTTTGTCCAATGTACATCTTCTGACAATCTCCGCAAGGAACTTCATATACTTCTTGGTCTTCTAGAGGAATGTTTGTTTTGGCTGATGGTAGCATATTACCAATCTTCCAAACATTCCTCTAGAAGACCAAGGGTATATGAAGTTCCTTGCGGAGATTGTGAGAAGACGTACATTGGACAACCTAACAGAAGAATTCAAACCCGGAAAGAAGAACATCGGAATGCTGTCCAGAAAATGAAAAACTTCGTCATTAGCTCAACATGCAAAAGAAACCGGCCACCAGATTGATTTCGATAATACCAAGGTACTAGCAAGAATGGAGCATAAGGAAAAGAATAATTAGAGAAGCCATCGAAATTGAAAACATCCTCAAAATCTTAATACACGTGACGATACCCAAAGATTACCAACAGCTTGGAAACCTGTCCTGAAAACCAAGAAGATCAATAAACCAGTGATACGCAACGCTGAGAGTAGACCAAGCAGAACACAAGAACCCACAGCACCGTTAAACGCAAGACCCGTGACGCGCAGCCATGCGAAGAAAACCACACACCGGAACGGAAGCACAGTATATAACTCACCAAGTGGACAAACATCTTCCAGTAAGCCGAACGTAGTAACGCGAAGCAGAAGTAAGAAGACCTGAAGATGGTAAATGAGATTTTACCGAAACGTTGTCAAACAAATGGTTCTTTTGAGGACCATGCATATTCATCGCGGAAAGGAACCGGAGAAAGTTTACAACCACATATAACACCCGCGTAATCCTACGAAATAAATATATATATATATATATATATATATATATATATATATATATATATATATATACAATTTAACTCAGTAATCAATTACTTTATATAATTTTGGTGTTGTAACAGACTCAAAATAGTGATGATTTTTTATTATACTGTGTTGATTCTTGCACAATTTTTGTTAGACATTAGACCTACTGTGTACCAATTAAATGTGTTTTTATACGACTGCCTTGCAAAAGGGGGTTTTGCACACGGAAAACACACTCTGAAAACTGTATTTTGCACACGCCGTGTGCTAGGGATTTTGCACACGATTATGTCATCTTTGCACACGCTGTGATTGTTGTTTGATGTTGTCACCCAAATTATGCAACGTTTCAAGTTGGCCGAGTTTAAAACTCGTTTGAAAACCTCTTTGCACACTCGCTCAACTTGTGGACCTCACCTTAGTTTATCAATATTTGTAATAATTATTATTATTACTATTAATATTGTGACTACTACAAATAATTATAATTAAATTAACAATAATAGATAATAATAAAATTATTATTATTGTGGAAGCAGCCATAACAACAATAACAATAATAATCATTGTTATTTTTATATTAGAATATTTGTTACTACTACACACTATTTGAAACAAAAGTTTGCTATAACAAGTTAAATAAGATAAAGATTGAGAGTATATTTGCAGATAATAATATGACGTAGTATGTAATGTACGTATGTTTTATTTTATTATATTATTAAACAATACATTCTTTCTAAATTTAACAAAATATGTACTTTAGTGTCACAAAATTTTTAGTGGTGTTGTATGACTGATGATGTTCAAATGGCTGTTTATTGAGTAAACTGTTTAAATCAATAATTTTCTGGTTTGATCTATTTTTCAACATTTTGTAGCTAAGTAGTTGAGGATCAAATGAAACGATAATCATAGAATGACACACCCAAGATAGGAATACTGAAATAAGAAGCAAATGAACAATTTTTTTGTATTTTGTTTCACATCAATATACCTATAGCATTCTACTGACATTTGTGATATGAAATTAGTAGTTTCCACGTCAAGATATAGCAGTATGTGTGAAATAAATTATTATTGTTACTACAGTTTTATAAGTACTTTTAGATATCTACAAAAATTTTCTGTCGAAGTAAAATTAATTGATAAAAATAAAACTAGCAGATGTGCTAGTAATGTACCATCCTGTGTATTATGGAAACAAATCTCATTTAATCATATATATAGAAATTAATACGAAATTAATAGTATGCTATTTATCCATATATTTCCTTGCTATAATTAAAAGACAATAAAGAGAATGATAATCACAATATTTACGCAATTCACGGCCAGAAATTACAAGTATCTGTGAAAATTTGCTATTAATTAAAACAAGGATGTTCCTAGTCATTTGAAATTTGGTTGGGAATTATCCCCGGAACCTAATGAGTATAAATATTTGCAAGCGAGTAGTTTGTAATTCATAAATTCTATTACAGTGGAAATCGAATTTCTTAAAAATGATGTCTATAAAAGTAGCTTTGGTGATAATTTCAGTGTGTGCTTTAGTTTGGGCTCAGGTAAGGTTTCATTTGATTTTATAATTCTTTTGACAGATTAGTATTTTTATAGAAATTGCTAATTTATCGTAATCATTTTTATTTTGAGATATGGATAGTATTTTACTTCTAACTTCTGTATAATTATTACTTTTCAATGATAGATAGACATAAGAAAACTTCAATTCAATGATTACAACAAATTATTGCTATTCTTTAGAACATTTTGGTTATTCAATTTTAAAATTATCCTCATCAGAAATTAGAAAAGTATATCGGAAAGTAAGTAGGATTTTTATTATATGTCCTTTAAAAATACTAATATCGTTATACAAAATAGTTTAAATACATGATTTATTGTGCTAGTAAAACAATCTGCAAAAGCACATTAATTACACCTGAGAAATCTATAGCAAATAGACATGTAACAACCTGTTACGTTGTTAAAGGCTCTTCACTGCGCTAATGATGAGAACAATTTATTACTTGAAATATATGCAATGGCTTTAATTAAGTAATCTGAAAGCAAAATTTTTAATTCTGGCCTATACTTGAAAATGTTAATAAATTGTGTCTTTATGTTTTTTATATATTCTATATTATTATTCGTTCTTAAAAATATGCACTTAGATATACATGAAAATTTTTGAAAATGAAATATAAAGTTTCAAGAAAGAATTTGAGTCATAGTCAATAATATTTAATGAAAACGTATTTCTCTTAATACAGTTATACAAAGAAATAATGAAGCGGCGTATTTGACATTTCCAGGAGAGGCAGCAGTTTATATGTTCAAAATTGTTTTCTGTCTTATAAACAATATCTTTTTATACATCATATAGCACTCTGTATAAATAGAACCTATAATAATATGAATAATGAAACTTAATTTATTATCCAAATGTCCACCTAGATCTTTTACAGTTTCAGGACGGTTCCGGATGTCATTCATATTATAATTATATAGTATGGGATAGCGCTTCTTAGAGAAAGTTATCACATTTCATTTGCTGGCATTTAGAGAAAGATTGTTAATAATACACCAATGACGAATAAGGTTTAGGGAGTGCTGTAACTTAACAAAATCGTCAATGGTAGTAACATCACTATACATTTTTAAATCATCCGCATACAAGATATCAATCAAGATTTTGAACTATATCGCCGATGTTACTAGCACTGACTCAGACATGTAAACACCACACTGAACATATTGACATCTACTATCCAAATAAGATTTTAGCTATTTTAATAGTAAATCCGATAATCCAAAGAATTGGAGCTTTTGAATTAATATACTATGATCTAACATATCGAAAGTCTTCAAAAAATCAGCAAACAAAACAACAGCTTGAATATTTGTATCTAAATTTTGAGAATGTATAGGGTGACACATATCAAATTAGACAGTGGATCTATTTTTAATGAACCAATGCTGATAAGGTGATAAACTCCTTGTACATGTCGAGCAATTTCGAAGACGTTCAAGAAACTTAAAATAACTGCAATATATCTATAATTGTTAATGTCAGATTTGACACTATTTGAAAACCGGAGAAGTAGATACTTTTTCCATGTATCAGGAAAAACACCGGTCTAGTGATAAATTAAAAATTATAGAAAGCAATATTAAAATCAACATATTCTCATATAAATAATTCTAATCTCGATTCTAATTTTAATTAAAATCATCCTTATTCTATTAGTAAGATTAATACACTATTAAAAATGTATTCACTGCCAATAAAACTTTGTACTCTTATGTATGTAAGTATATAAAAACATACTTTAACGATATCAACGTTTTTGTCAATTTTTATATCGTTTATTTTATTTATATTAGTTTTAGAGTTTTTATAAAATACCTACTTCATACGTTTTATTTTTGGGTAATTCATAATAAAATCTGATATTAACAAATAACTAGTTATTTCTGTGCTAATTTACCTTTTTGTTAAAAAGAAAGATTTTATCATAAACAAATCTTATAATTTTGGCAATGTTGTACCATAATTATTTAGTACTCTGCTGACAACACTACATCGCTATTTTTGACTTCAGTTTTGTGTAGTTTTTATTATATCTAAGTACCTAAGTGGCGATCGGCCATGTATTGATATCATTTGGTTCATTTGTTTTTGTTGATTTATTTTTTAACTAAAAGTCAGTGTAATTTCATGAAGAGATGCAACTCATAATATCTAACTTACGTAATTCTATGCAAAAACAACCATACCTTCAATTCTTCTATTAAGATAACTTAAGTTGTTTACTTCTAATACAGAATACGATTTTATTTACGTCTCATAGTTGCTATAATTAGGATTTGTTACAAATTCAGTTTTTTAAAAATAATTACTTGTTCCTAGTCTAATCTCTCTAATCTACAACTATTATTGTTAATTTTTTATACAAAGTTATTTGGTTTTGGAGCTCAGAAAACAAAATAAATAGATGAAGGTCGCGTTATATAACCAGCGTTGTAATTGTCCCATTTCAATATGGAAATTTTGTTCCTATAAGTAATTATACAACGATAAATTATGTTATTCACACTTGTAATATGCTTGAGATAATCGATGTTAATTAAAATGCATTAAGTGGCACTATTTTTAATTACCATCTCTATTCACTCAGCTTTATTGTTTCTGTGACTCATCAATGATACAAAACAAAGTTACAATTTTTTTTTGAAGAATTCATATAATATTTTAAACCAAATAGGTATCTAGATGTATATGAATAATCAACTAGTGTGGTAACGTTTTTGCTACATCTATCTGAAAATTAGAAATTGAAAAAAATAAAATAAAAAAATAAGAATATGCTAAATTTAAATTAATATTTTTCATAGATTTTTAATAACTACTTTCTAAAATACTTTGTATACATTATTTCATTTTTTTTCTGTATGAAATTTAAAATATAATCTCGGAATGATAGATTAATCACGGGTACAAAGTTTTTCTATATAAACTGTTTGATTGATATGGTTAAAATAGATCACATAATTTTATTTTAATTTTTAATAATAAGTTATTTAGTCTTTGTGTTTTATCGATTTTGTGTCTAAAATAGGCACAAAATGTTTCTTTTCAAAATTTAATGACGAGTTTTGAAACAATGTCTGGACAGGGCGGCCAGATGAAAACGAAACAAAGCCATTTTCAGTAACTGCGTCAAAATTGTAGAGAAACGCTCAGACCCGTCGATTTTATATTAAAGAAGGACATTCTTTGCTGGTGTTTTTGACTTCACCACTTTCACCCCCAAACAAGGGTAAGCATCACCCCAAAATATTTAAATGGAATTGGGGGTTGAGTAATATTTATTTTGAAAGCTCTTAAAACTGACTTTATTTTAAAAACAAAGTCACACTGACTGTGTTTACTGACTTGCTTAGGGCTCGTTTAAGAGATTTTGCATCCCGCCATCTAGCCGACATGGCCCAGAACTAAGTCCGGTTGACTAACTATACTTTATATAAATACTGCTGCTAGTTGCATACAATGCACTGAAGTTTATTAAAGTTGTTTGTGATTAAATAGTCTGATCCCCAACGGTCATGATGAACTCGTTCGTTATTTTAAACACCTTAAATTGGCTTGCTGCGTACCGCATGCCAGAAACAAATAAACACTTGACAGTAACAATTAACCGTCTTTTCTGCTTATGGGTCTCTATTCCACGCTATTAACTATTAACTCTGCTTCTTCCGCTTGACTTAACCTTCTTATATACGCATTCATGGCTACTCGAATGTTCGAGAATGGTCCAACAAAATCTTCAATGTTCCAGTGACTTTATTGTGGTGTTCTATCCAGTGCCAGTGACGTCTCATATCCTATATTTGTGGTATTTTATTTAATGGGAATTATTTAACTCGTGTATATTTTCGTTTTTCAAACATATTTCTATATTTAAAAATATGTCCAGCTTCATGTTGAACAGCCCTGATATAGTTAATATGTAAGTGGTTATGTTTATCTCTCCATTAAATTATGTTTTCTTGTTCTAGGAATCAAATTTACAAGCCATCATGAAATACCATAACGAGTGCAAAGCTGAAACCAACGTAGACGATAGCCTCGTTACAGGACTCCTGACAGGTAAATTTCCCGATGATCCCACTTTGAAGCAGCACATGTTTTGCATGAGCAAGAAACTGGGAATTCAGGATGAAGCCGGCGAAATTCAGAAAGAAGCAATGCAACAAAAGATAGGCAAAGTTATAAGCGATGATGCTAAAATTGCTGAATTAACTGAGAAATGTTCGGTCGAACAGGGTTCTCCTGAGGACACTGCTTTCGAAATGGCCAAATGTATTTACGAAGGTACCCATCCTTAAATTCACCTGAATTGAATTTAGGAAATTACAAGGTGGAAGATGTTTAATGATGCCTGTAAATTTTATGTAATATAGAACATTAAAATGTATTACGTTATTTTTATTTTTATTTCTAATTTCAATTATTTCCAGATGGACAATTTATGAATAAAAAAAATTGTTTATGTTATGAAGACAGATGTTCAAATCATGGTAGCTCATTTGTAAAGTTCTCTCATTCTGATACAATCAGTGGTAGATGAATTGGTTATGCATTTTAACCCGATCACTGATTGAAATGAAATATAAAATAATTTTTGATTGGATCTTACAAAAATAATATATTTTAGACCAAAACGTTCTTATGAATCAAGGGTTTAAATACACTGATTCTCGTTATAAAGAGCGTTTAAAATAAATAAAGTTACATGTATTCATTTGTTTTGATTGAAATTTTTTCTTTTTTAAATAGTTTTACATAAAATAAGTTAAAATTAAATATAATAAAATATAATGAATCTGTTAACTGAACACTCCACTGTGTTCTACCTTATTCTTAACCAACTCTGCACAACAGAGTAACCGCAGCACACTAGAACGCAATATGCTACTTAGACAACCTCTCGTCTTGTTGTCTTCAGTTAAATTTTGAGGTGTTGAAGTGAAAAATATTTAAGATTGGAGAAGAATGGAGGAAAATTGTAAGTTTCTACCTATGTTTATGTTATGTTCAAAGTGAGTGGGCCAATAACTAGCCCTCCATTGCGATCATATGGTCTATTGTGGGTAAGTAAGTATCTACCTAACTATAACAAGTAGTGTATTGCTGGCTAAAACTGCTGTGTTTCCAAGAGGATCATTTTAAATTAACTAGAACTATAACTATAAGTGTTTACGAAAATTTTCTGGCTGCTGGCTACTAGTGTTTAGATAATTATTTTTTGTTATTTGAGATAAAGAGAATGATGTGTTTAGATTATTTCGATTTAATTTTCGTAAAAGGTGTACTTAGGCATATAACTAAATACATCATTGTTAAATGTGTTTATATTGTAATAAAATTAAATTTAAAACAGTTTAAATAATAATATAAATTTTCACACTTTGTAAAAACATGTTAAATTGTTTAAAATAATTATTGGTAAGAAAAAGTGTAATATTGAAATAGGAAATAGTATATACAAGAATTAAATATAACGTATCAGAAGAATCACATAATTAAAGTTTAATAATCTCAATTTTAAAAATTTAATACCAGATAAATTAGTGAAAATATCTGTACATAGACTAATATAAATGACAAGTACATAGTTAAAATCAAAAATTATCCCAGAGCTAGGCATATCAACTGATAGATAATAAAATAAGGATGACACTAATGTACATATCGTTAGCATCCGAGTCAAATATAAAAAGAAATCAATAAAATAAATAAAATTCAAATGTCAGATTTTAAAATTTCCCATAAATAATATTTATTAATTGACACCTGTCAGAAATAAGGATGTAGACACATGGACAAGATAGCCATACCTATAAAAAGATAATTAATTAATAGTTCTCATTAAATATAAAGAAATTTGTAAATTATAAAACATGGACAATATGTAAATATGTAATTAGAATTAAAAAGTGCAGTGATGTGAGAAAATAAAAATCAAAAACGATATGTTAAAAACGAGGTTAAAATATTGTGAAAGTGACTTAATACAGAAACTAAAAATCTAGAATTCATATGGGCACCGTCGTTTTGTTAGCGTCCCCAAAATTTAAGAAAAATTAAAGAATTTCGATAGAATCTCATCCAAAACATTATTTACCAGAAAAAGAACAAAAAAAGGTTACATCATCTCCATCTCAAGACGTTCCAGAAGGAATTTTCCAGCAGTCCCAATTTTACCATGCCCAGTTTCAACTTTAATTGGAATCCAAGCGGATCTTTCCATGTTCCCAGGAGATTTTGAACTAAAATTAAAAGTACCAGGTACCATTTTAATTTGTGCACAAATAAATAAGCTAGCTAGCAAAATTCCAACTAATGAATCAATATAGAAACTGAACCTATGTATTCATCAGTATACATAGCAGGACTTACCTATATATATATATATAATCAAAAACCTTATAATACCCGAAGGTGTTAAGGAACTTACCTATATAATTAAATAAAATAAAGGCCACTAAAAGTTCCAAAATTATTAAAAATTTTCCACAATTTACACAAGGCAAGTCACAAGTTTCCATTTTTATTTATTAACCTTAATTTCTCTGGATTCTACCGATAAAACAGAAATTTGTATATTGCTATAGATATGCAACTGGTGGTACAATCAAAGAAAATGTGGGTTGTCTAGGCTTAAAATAGAAAATATGAATAAATTGATTAGTAAAGACAAACCATTATAAAATATAATAGAATATACCATTATTTGAATAGTTAGAAGATATTAGATAAGGAAAAGCCCATGTTTGTTTTCAGAAATTGTTTTAATGTGTAATAAAATTTATTATTTACTTAGTTAATTATGAAACATTTGGTTTCTTTCTAAAGAAAATAAAATACAAGATTGAAAAACAAATTTAACATTTTTATTCTGTGTTTTGTGAGTAGTTTAGACAATAATTAAATAAAATTTAAAATAAAAAAAAATAAAGAACGAAATAAAAGGAAGTTTTCTCTCTATAAAGAACCGACTACTGAGTAGAGTCCAAGCTAGCCAGGGTAGAAGATAAAAAAAATAAAGATAAGAAAATAATTTGAAAGCGCCATAAATTTACTTCATAAAAACTCACACACATTCACACATATTACACACAATAAAGATCACATACATACTTATTTACACATACACACACAAAAATAAAAATCATATCAAGATATTTAACAAAGATGTAGTAGTGATAGAATGATTCTGCACGGAACTGAAGTGATAAAATAATAAAAAATAAGGCAGTTGACTTATTATGATCTTATTAAAAAATTATAATTTCTTGCAAATGAACAACAACCACAAATAATCTGGCACAAGATTATGATGCTGAAGGTCGGCACGCAATTTGTTTTAAATAAAACATAATCCAGTCGCCGTGATTCGTCTGCGCCTTTATACACATTGCAAGTCTAAGTTTCGCATAACATTTCTTCATTGATTACTTTGTTACGCTTATTTCAAAAACACCTTGTATATCCATGGTAGGTAACTACTTGAATTTACAGGGCGGCCAAAAACGAAGCAGATCCATTTTCAGGAACTGCATCAAGATTGTAGAAAAACGCTCGAACCCGAGTTTAGATTAAAGGGGGACATTCTTTACTGGTATTTTTGACTCCGCCACTTTCATCCCCAAGCAAGAGTAAGCATCACCCCTAAATATTGAAATGGCATTGGGGGTTGAGTAATATTTATTTTGAAAGCTCTTACAATTCTCTTTACAACAGACTTTAAATTTTATTATTCCGCCCAATACTTTGGAAAAAAAATACATAAAATTTAAATTATGTTTAGTTGCTTACTTATCTACTACTTAGTTGATTAAATATTTAAACTGATGACCGCTCGCTTCCATACAAGAATACAGATTTTGTTCGAAACGTTCGCGCACATTCTGAAGCATTTCCGGAGTGATTCAACAGCATTCGTCGACGATTATTTGACGCAAATCTTGCAGCGGCGCTGGCTGTGTTTTATAGATTTTACTCTTTAGGTATCCCTACAAAAAAAATCAAGGGGCGATAAATCTGGTGATTGTGGAGGCTACTCAATGTTGCCTCTTCTCCCAATCCAATTCCGTGGAAAACATTGGTCCAAATATTGACGGACAATTAATGCATAATGCGGAGGAGCACCGTCCTGTTGAAATATCATATGATCTTCATTATACTCTGGAACATTTTCAATAATATCAGTCAAGGCAGGGTCAATAGCGTTTTCCGGTAATTGCAAATACATTCGGCCAGTCAAGTTACCAAATAGAAAAAAAGGACCCACCCGCCGGTCACCGAAAATTTCAGCCCATACATTAATTTTTCCGGTTGCTGTGTATGCACCTCGTGAAAAGCTTTTGGGTTTGAATCTGACCAATAGCAGCAATTCAGCAATTGTGACGATTTACCGTCCCGTTCAAGAAAAAAACTGCATTCATCAGATAAACAGATGTTAAAAAGGAACTGTGGATCGTTCCCTGCTCGCTCACTCATTATTTCGCAAAACTGCACACGGCGGTCATAACCATCATGAAGTTCCTGGACTAAATGTATTTTGTATGGATGGAATTTATTCTTCTTCAAAATGATTTGTATGCTAGTTCGACTGATTCCAGACACAGATGCCAGCTGCCTCGTACTTAATGTAGGATCAAGTTAAACTTGTCCCAACACTGTAACTTCACTAGCTTCATTAACTATAAGTTTTTCAATTTTTTGTTTTTTATTGGCTACGTTCCCTGTCTCTTGAATTTTTTTTTACTAACTCTAGAACATACTTCCTCCTGACATGTCAATCTTGATGTTGTTCATTAAATAGCTGAGCTATTCTATTCGCACATTTATTGTTCATAAAGTAAAGCAAAATGATATCTAACCTTTCCGTGTTTAATTTTCAAAAACACAATTAAATAAACTACCAACCAACGCTTCCAAATAAAACTAGAAAATAAATTTGGAATCCACTAATTTTACGTTCGTGGTGTGTGTATATTATTCATTTTTATTTTTACAATTGTTTTTTTTACGAAAGTGATAACAAATCGCCAAAAATCAATGTAATGCAAGAAATACTAAATTTATACCATTTGCGTACTTAACTCGAATGAGTGACATTTTTACCGTTACTAATTGTTTGTACATAAGTTTCAACTTAAAAATCAAAATTCTTATTAAGTATTGGGTAGAATTATAAAGTTTAAAGTCTGTTGTAAAGAGAATTGTAATGAGAATGTTGTAAGAGCTTTCAAAATAAATATTACTCAACCCCTAATGCCATTTAAATATTTTGGGGTGATGCTTTAATCTAAAATCGACGGCTCTAAGCGTTTTTCTACAATCTTGACGCAGTTTCTGAAAATGGTTCTGTTTCGTTTTCATCCGGCCACCCTGTATATTAAAATTTTTATAAATTATATAAGACAGAAACTTAGTAGTTAGTGTGATATATAGATATTTTCAGAGTTCATATAAATTGTAGATAACATACGTTACTATAAAACGATCACTACAGTTACACATTATAGCTTACTTTATAGATATGGTAAACGATATTTTACGTTTTATTTTCGACGAGGGAAGGGTCAAGTTAGATATTGAATGAGAATTTACGAGCCATTCTGTAGCTGTTGCCTGGATTTTAGGGACTACTTAATAAGAAACCTAATAAAACCTTAGGCGGGGCTGGTTTTTGCGGGAAATTTACGAGTATAATATAATTCCGAGGTGTGTTTTTGTAAGAGATTTTGGAACTGCAATTAATATTATAAAAGGAAATTAATGAATACGTGACAAAATGGGAGTGTAAAGTTTATTTACCTTTTCTTTTCTCTCTATAATTCACCAAAGAACAAATGGTAAACACAATAATAATATCTACTATTTTCGGTATTATAAATTATAAACCGAAGATTAGGTACAATTGATGATTTTCTTAGTATTTTATGCATATTGCCCCGACAATTAATTTTGAAGGACGAATATACAGGGTGTCCCAAAATAGAAGGCCATAGCATTAATCACATATTCTTTGCGCAAAAATAATGCGACTCTCCTTATGCCATTTTTAATTTGGGCGTCCCTGTTTCAATATACAGGGTGTTAAAGTTACATTTTAAAAAACTATTTTTGTTAATAATCCCATTGTTTTGTAAAATACACACTTGAAATTTTGCACGTACTTTTATCTTATTCCGGCATACTTATCATGTAATTTTGGTGAAAAAAATCGAAGGGCGAATTAAGGTAACTGAGGGATGCAGTACCTTTTATATCCTCCAATTATTTCTAAGTATGCATATGCAGCTTTTTCTTATGATCATTTTATATCTCTTGTAACTTTTTGTGTAAATACTCCGCTTTGGAGAAAAGCGACATGTATTGATGGGTTACAAATGTCATAAAAAAAATAGTGAGCTCTGAAAACAAATGTTCATTTTGTCAACATAATGACATTAGTTACTATTAATTCTTTGATTCGGCAAATCGAGAAGTAGTAAGTGACTATTAAGTTTTTAATTTAAGACAATATGGCTAATATGGTGACAGAAGTTAATTTAACTTTTGCAGACATAGCGGGAATAGTGGATAATTTTCTGTTGGGCCAACGTGTATAAATATTTAAAGTGTGTACCAATAAAGATGTGTTGCAATTTTTAAAGGATGTACAGAAACTAGGTTCTACAGGTAGATCTGTATGGATTGCGGGCTACTTTATAAATGAAATCTACTAGGTGAATTATCTGACCTTGCTGTTTTAGCTGAAGATAGTATCATTTCCGACTTATGAATGGAAGTGACAATATCTTCACACTATTGTTTCAGTTGACTCAAGCATAAGCATCATCCAAATATAGAATACATCGGCTCACTTTCCATTTCGCACCTAATGTTTCCCTTATGCCAACGCACTTACCATTGCCTACCAACGCGACATCCATCACCAACTGACGTCGGTTCGTTGGTTCAGTATAATACACAAATTGCCCAAAATTTGAAGTGAAGTTAATTTTATTAAACAACGGTAATGGCTTCATATGAATCTTAGGTAAATATTTTGGTATAAATGTCTTTTAATATATTCATATGACCCTTGTATTTAAACTGTAATTCACCTTATTCAAATCAATCTATACCATTTTGTGAACTAAAAGATTATAAAGACGTGACGAGACATTTGATGATATAATCACAGAATACTTAACAATCATAACAATAATTTTCGGTTGGAGTGGAAAAAAATATTCATAACTTTGGAATAGAATAGAACTTGTCAGTTTATTGACGCACGCTGTCTTTTCTTAGTTTGAGCCAGTAGCGGTACACGACAATTATTCATTAGTATATTATTTATTTATATTTGTGTTTTAAACTTTTTTTATAATATGGTGATGTGTGCTGTCAAAATTTGCAGGACCAAAATGCTGCAATACCATGGAAAGTTTTTGTATAGTTTGACATTAGAGACAGCATTTTCCATAACATTTTTAATTTATTCCTAAAAAGGTGATACTTTATTCTTGACATGTATTTATATTTTTTTGTATTCACAGCTATTATGTACATTTCAAGGTAAGTAAAACATTTTTTAAAAGAATAACTTTTTTCGAAAAAGTGTGAAATGAAAAAGTTTACAATTATAGTTAAGTCCATCCGTGGACATACTGTATATATTATTATATAATCTGTCTGTCAAGCAAGAAATCCGAACTGGTTTAAACTGTTAAAAATATTCAACCAATAAAGTTAGAAATTTATTTTCAGTAAACATCATGCAATAACTAGTTGGGCGAACGTTTTTGACAGCTTGGAACCAGTCTGGATTCCTTACTTGAACAGACCTTATATAATATCAATACTACGGTTATTCTAATCTGAAAAAGACCTTCATTGCTCATTAGTGTAACATAAAAATCCCATCGTTTGAAAAATAATTCCAATAAAAAAATGAAAATAATAGACAAAAAATGTGCTTTATATCAAAAAATATAAAAATTTAATAAAAACTAGTAGCTTACATTCTTTTATCAATACATTTGGTTAAAGTGCCCCCCTGACTTAATTTTATTCTAGTTAAGACCAAATCAGACCCTGATTATTACAACAAACAACACCACCACATTTTAAAAATTTTATAATTTGAATTTTCTAAATTAAAGCAGCATTGGTTTTAGGCGCGCATTGAAATGGTTTTTATTTTTTTACTCAAAAATGGTGCGTTGGACGATAAATGCTAAAGATAGCTTTTTTTCTAAATAATTGACAAGGAAGTTATTAAGTTAATTTTTATTTTTAGAAAAACCAGCGGCATCCTATTTTTTGTCTTTAAAAATAACTAGTGACGTACCAATACGCGCGCCACTGATACAACTAAAAAATAATTTTGTACTGTAAAGAATGTGTCTCCTATAGCTATTGACACGCCTAAAATTTGTTTAGAATATCTCAAGCGGTTTTGGAGAAATTTAATTTTTACTGTTTTTTTTTAAATTAAACTTCAACATCCTGTAGATCGGTAACGAATCATTTGCGGACTTATGTTTATAGGAACTTTTTTAATAAAATGACCTGGGCAATCACCCCCTTAAATATTGCCGCGTTTATTAAACACTCTGTATATCATAGCTGACCCTCTGTAGCTGGCTTCATTGTGTTCTGTAATTTTTAATGACAAGCGATATTTTTGTAATATATCGTACATAATATTTTTATTATCGCTCAACGTCCGTAACCTGCGTAATCCTAATGAAATATCAAGCCTTCGGCTATATTACTTAATAACGTAGCGTTCAAGGACTATGGTGAAGATACTTGTGACTTGGTCAATGAACTTCATTGAGAAAAAATAGATTTTAACTGAAATAATTAATTATTTGATACCAATACTATCGTTTTTTATAGACTCGTGATGATAATTAGCATATTGAATTATTTTTTGTATGTATGAACTGTGCTGCGATATTATATAACATTTATTCTAGCTAAAATAAGATATACGTTACAAACATCAATGATAATCCTTTAATAAGCTACCGCCATCCTCATTCGAAATAAGAAAGGATCATTAGTGATACAAATATAGATGTGTCACTTCTCATTTGGCCGCATATCTCGACCCACTGGTGTCAAGCAAATGCTTATAGTCTTCTATCAAAATCGTGTTCTTTGAAAAATAAAAAACAAAAGAGCCAAGTTCGTAGCTTCTTCTAAACGAATAACTTAGTTTGCCAGGCTGCGGTAAAAGTGTCGCAATAGCAGGGTGTCGCTACAACGTTAGTGGCTTGCCAAGGCAGGCAAAAGCTCAGTAACACAGGGTACAGCAGAAATTTTGGCTTGATCTCAAATAAGGGTACTGACATATGTTCACTTTTATTAATGAAAATTAAATACCTTTGTGTGTCAGTAAGTTCATATCTCCTTGGTGTAGGACGGCAATATTTATTCAACGCACACATGGGTTAAGGGAGCTTTTTTTATACGCAAATTTACAACGAATTTCATACCAAGTTTGTTAGATCAGTCTAAAAAAAATCTGATTAAGTTAGAAGTAATTTACTATGTCAATTATACAAGATTTGCTCAGGTTGTATAACAGTTTCCAGGCTGACAAGTCATTTAGAATAAGAAAAAAGGCATTATTTTCAACTGTTATATTTTATCATAAAATATTCTAGATTTTAGAAGTCAACTGTACATTGAAAAGATTGTTTACGACATTGTAAACGAGACGAAAGCAGCTAGGATTATTCGTCGGATACCTCACCTATGGCATACTGATGAGAGCTAATAAGCTCGAAACCGGTATATGTCTGGTGGGTGTCTGACGAATGACTCTAGCTGTTGCTATAGGTTTTCCAGGTGTAATTCAATGCTGGTCGGGGCATTAGCCCGCAGAGTAGTTGTTTCCTGGAATTCCGTGTTTGCAAAATATCGTTTCTCGCCGATCGCGATAAAGGTCGACAGCTTTCAATGGTGTCTACTGCATGTAGAACGCTTCGTGCCTATGACATTTTCAGTCCGGCATGGAGTAGCGAACGGCCGATAGATGTAGTTAGTTCTACACCGCGTACTATGAAAGTTATTAAATTTCGCCTCGGTGCTATTGGCCTGGTTCCACGTTTCATTTGATAAGGCAGTAGTAAAACTGTTCATATTTACACTACCATATAATCTGGCATTAAAAATAAATTTTATTACTCTTTTCAACTGTATTATGGTTAATTGAAAAAAGAACCGTACGGTGGTCAGAAATTGTGTTATCTTGGTCAGATGAGTTACAATACATATTATTTGTGTATACGTGATTAATAGTTGTCCGACTTGTTCGACTTATTCCAGTTGGCTCAAATACTAAGACCATATGAATCAACCAATTGTGCAAAACCGTCTAATTCACGTCCTGACAGAATTAGTGTTAAAGTCACCTAGTAAAAATATGTCATCTTTAAAATTACATACATTATCTAACATCAGGTGGAGTTCATTAAGAAAAGTATTAAAATTCCCATTAGGAGATCTATAACAATTAATTACAGTAGTACATCCCGATTTAGTACACCATTTTATACCAGAAACCTCAATGCCCTGTTCTATACAATAATCTGAGAGATCGAGTTTTTTTATATTAAGACAAGTTTTACACCAAATGCTTACTCCACCACATTTCCGTACAGATCTGCAGAAGTAATTCATTAATGTATAACCGGGAAACATAAAAGATGTTATACTACTTTCAGTACACCAGATCTCGGTTAGAAAGATGAAATTAACATTTACATTTAAATAATCACTAATAATAACATTAAGTTTATCCACAGTTAAACCTTGTACGTTCAAAAGAATAGAGTCATACCGTGAGGTGTCCTTGGTGTTGGAAGCTACTGTGTATGGGGTATGATCTTTTTTCGAAACACTAAAAAACGTTGAACACATGCTCCTGCTGGCCATATTGATGGATACATAGCCTTACAGTAGTTCTCTTGATGGATTCTGACTTTAAAAGAAGAATAAATTCCTGGATGTTTAGGCTCGATAGCTTCACAAATAATTTCGGGAAAATGTACTCTCAATAGGTCACATAAATCATTTGCTTCCATAGATGGATACAGCCTGTATACATGAAGGATTGTAGTCTTGGGAACAGTTTTTATTATTTTTCCGTTGATTTCCATGTTATCTCTGCTTTCAACTATAACAGGTCTTTTGTTTTTTTTTATATGACACTTTGTTCCATTGGACATTATTGCTAGATGAATCAGTGTCATTAACTAAATTTATGTAATTTGTGCATTTTCTCCTAGTTTCTTCTTCCATAATAGCGGTTCCCACCTTTTCCTTTGTAATTTTCATATTTTTGTTGAGTATTATCTTTCACAGTGTTAGGAACTGCTGCCTTACTATCATTCTCAAGTTTTAGCACTATGTTTTTATTGCCGCACGATTTTATATTATTTATAGATTTCTTATGACTTGAGTGTTGTGATTTTTTAGTTTCTACTGTTTGAATAGTTCTATCTGGTTATTTAAAATATTAATTTTGTCACGTAATTCAAGGATAATTGCATCCTTTTGCTTGACAACATAATTGAAAATGGCTACGTCCATTTTCTTGTCGGCTGTAGATATTTTATCCATGGCATCAAAAACTGCCGCGTCAATATCACTGGATTCACAACGGATTATAGATTCACTGTTATACTGTTAATAAACGTCACAGAACTGCATAGTTTGGCACAACTTACATGATAATTACTGTGACAATTAACACAGTTTACACCACTTATTAAATCTGATTTGCATCTTTTACAGTACTTTTGTTTAGGAGCAGTCGAAGAACCTAGTTCACTCGCTGCCATTTTTATATATTTATATTTGAGTGCCTAATGTAAAAGCTGTCAATAATTTTTTCAAGAGCTTTTTTCATAGCACAGAATAAAATATGATATAGTTATAAGTGTTCAAAGTGATTGCTGTTGCTTGCGAAAAGCATTTACCATAAAAACGGCTCGTAGCCAGAATTTTGCCTAGATTCGCCATAAATTGACATGTCAAGCAGCTGGTCATGGTTACTATAAATTGTTCAATTTTTCTTTATATACACAAGTATCAAGCAAGCACTAGATATAGAAAACGAAACGCACTAGCTACACAGTACTACTACTAACAATACTTTGAGGTTAATGTAAATTTTCAATAGAAGATTGTTTAAAACTAAAGAATTTAGAATTTTATAAATTAGTTTAACCAACTTTATATAGGTTGCCGAATCTTCATAATCGTCCTTCCCGATCTATAAATAGGTGTTTATGACCATGGCCTATTGTGCAAAATTTTATCAAATTTCAGCTTTTTTACATTGCTACTTTTCAAGTATACCTATCTATCTTTGCGCATACTTCTGCATTTTCTGGTCATCTGGACATATTCTTTATGCTGTAATAATTTTTCTTATAACATAATAATAATGATAAAAATTAATGTTGAACTACTCTTCGATGTTTGTGATACCTCGCAAATACGTTTTGATAAATTTTATATCAGAATCATAAGTAGAGTATATTATTCAAAGATGATCTTAATTTCGTCAATGAACATATGTTAAAGTTTCTTTGAGCTAATAATAAAGTTCCTGATGACAGCAAACAGGCCTTGAATATGTGACAATGTCGCACACTTACCATGTCAGGTGCTTGTACATGATAATTACAAATACACCTTACTATACTTACTTTAACCGATTTTCTTAGAGCTCTTTTCATAACAGAATAAAATGTAATAGTTATAAGTATAAGTGTTCAAAATGATTGCTTTTACGCATTTACCATACGAACGTCTTGTAGTCCAGATTTTCCATAAATTTGCATGTGCCATGGTTACTATAGATTGTTCAATTTTTGTTTATGTACACAAATATCAAGAAAGCACTAGGTATATTTAACGAAACGCGACAATACTACTACTAACAATACTTTGAGGTTAATGCAAATTTTCTGGGAAACTTATATTGTTGTTCCTGTGCCATAATAAAAAATACTAAATAAGTACCAATCTAAGAATCCAAGAATTTTATTTTACAGTGATAGATAATATTTATAATAATGTGCAAACGAGCAATACTGAAGGTATATCATTAAACAGTTGTTAATTACACATTTTAGCAGAATTTTACTGTTTTCAGTGAACAATGATAATGTGGTTTGGATTACTGTTGTATAAGCAGGTAACCACTTTATATGTAATATCAGACGGCGATCCTTCCTGTTTAGCACATTTTTCTGCCAATTCTTTTGCTTTCGCAGGATCCTTCAAAGCTTTTCCGACTTTATCGATGATAACTGCCTCCTGGACCTCACCGGCATCGTTTTGGAAACCAGCTTTCTTGGAGACGCAGAGTAAGAACTCCTTGAATTTTGGATCTTCGGTAAACTCACCCTCTCGCAGTTTTTTCAAGATTTCAACGTCTACTCCCGATTGCGATTTGCATTCTTCTTTGTATTGGTCGAGTTTGGCCTTTTGCTCACTGGTAACGTCCAGTGCACCCTGTAATAAATTTATTGTAAAAGGTTAATTAAAAAAAATTTCCAATTCATATTTGATCATACATAACAAACTGTTCAAATCACATTTTATTTTACAAAAACGAAATAAAATAAATAATGAAAAAAATCGACACTGAAATAACCGTTTATCGAGTTTATTCTGTTAATTAGCAGCTTTTATTTTAGAAAAATCAAACATTATACGGGTGCCGTTACATTATAATAACATTTATACTCTTTTGTTCCATTAATTTTCATACATAATTTCTAAACGATGTATACTTTTGTGTCTGATAAATGACCAATTTCTACAATTGGAGCAGACGATTTTATCACATAACTTCAATTGATAGAAACAGTAGGTACATGCTTTAGCAATAATAATGACGCTCCCTCAAAATAATTTTTGAACTTCTGGAAGTTCTAAGTAGAAATATCATTAAATCTCTATTGGTGAGTGAACAACTAAGAACTAAGTTAAAAGTTAAAAATAGATTTTATTTCAAATACGTCAGCCGTTCAAAAGTAATTGCAAAATTCATTTTAAAGAGTGCCATTATTATTGCAAACAATTGTACATATTTTATAACTGACCTGAATCTATACAAAAATTTTGTAAATAAAAATATCACAGGCATTTGTTCTAATTATTAAAGCATTAGGCAGCTAACAAATCATATTAAACGACTTGTTTTCTCAATATTTACATTAGCATAAACATTTCTGTGGTAAATTAATGTTTGTATATAATTTTGGTAAAATCATGCATACAACTGAATTGTTTACTAAATGCGTTTGATTTAATTTTTCTACAGGTAGGGTTTTACATTAATATATTTAATTTTTATTTTAAATAAATATACTTTTTTCCAGGATGTCTACAAAAAGAGAGTAAAGTGAAAAAAAATCTCTTAATTGGACTGATTTTTACTATGTAAAAGAAATAGGTACCTACTAACAGTTTTTCACATTTTTTTATTTGCTTCAATTTTAACATCTGAAAATTAGATACCTAATTGTTAGGTTAGGGCAGCTTTTACAAAATATACGAGCTTCAAGTAAGATTATGGAATGTTACAGGAAAAACCTTCATTTTTTCATTTATTATTATATTTTCAAATGATCAACTTTTATAAGTATCTGCATCTGTAGGTACATTTTATATAAGCAGATATATATCTCAAATGATAACAAATACATACATACATATAAATTGGATAATTCAGTTAGATGATAAAATGAAAAAATATCGTCATATGTCTTCTATCCAAAGGGAAGAACACTGGAAAATTTCAAATTTGAATATTTTTGCAGATAAACCCCTGATTAAATTTAAATTGTGGCTTAAACATGTTCCACAATAAGAAGAATTTAAAAATTAAATGATATTAACGTCGCCAAATTTCTAGACGCAGAATGAGCAAATTTGGAGTATTTTTAGGTAGAGAAATTCCGAAAAATTAAACATATAGAACAAAAGTAAAAATTAAATTCTAGATGTTCTGTTTATTCATTGTCACTATTTAAATTTTCCTTAAAAATAAAATAATCACTTTTAAAAAGCGGTTGGAACAGTTTACTGTTTATGTTATAGCAGTATTTTCATCTACACTTAAATTAAAATAATACTTATTTTTATATATTTCTGTAGGTACCTAAAACTTTATTGGTTAGACCGATTTTTCTCCTTAATTATTCGTTTTATTTCGAGATATTTTTAAATTCGTAGGTTGCAAGAACAATTATATTATAAGCTCTAGAGTAATAAGTTATTAAACATAAAATTATTTGTATAATTTGTAAAAAGCACTATTTGAAGAATTCAGCGCCTATAACTAATCTATGGTACAGATTTCTATGGTTTTAAAATAATTATGTATACCTTTACAAATAATATGCTATATTTTTGTTAAAGGAACCAGATGAGCCATTTAAAATATTTTGCGTTATTTAGATGCTACCTTAAATTTATACTTCTTTGCAATTATCCTAATAACAATACAGTGGGTAAATCGCTAATTAAATAAGTTTTTTCTTACCTTGGCTGTTGAAAGAATTACACATGCGGCAATTACTGCAAACGAGGTCTTCATAGTGTTTCCTTTTCGTGATGTTGGCACTTGAATATTAAGCTGTACAATAAACTACAAGCCCCTAGCCGCCTTTTTATATTTAGCGAATATTGCCCGTCAACTTGTTCTAATCACGGCAGCTTTATTGGGTGCAGCGGTCGTTTTTTTCAGTTCCATTTGTTCCAAAATAGTTATGTAACTGAAACCTTGACCCAAGGAATTAATTTGATGCATCATGGTAGATGTAAAGGATATTCCCCTAGACAATTGAGCGTATGCGTAAATGTGAGAATGAGTCCACATTTTTCAGAACGGTTATTGCAGTATAATGGATTTTACTGTTCAACTTTTATTTTCTTAAAAAGTGTCAAATCATATTTTCAATATGCAGACGTAAAAAATATTTCACTGTTAAGTTTTTAACACGGAATTTTGCAAAATAATTGGTATCCATTTTGTACTCATGATAGAGAGAGTTAGTTAGATAGGTACGTAGTATCGACAATTTTTGTGATTTTAAATTAAGCTGGGGTTTTATATACGTATAGTATTATACAAGATGATTCTAAAAGTAGTACCAAAAATGTAACTGCATTTGCTACACTCAAAAATGAAACAAAAAGTCGGTTTATATAAACAGTATTGTAAAACGATTCGATGGCTTCTAATTAATTCCTATTTCCTAAACACGCAGAGATAAATGATTTAAATTTGGCAAAATCCCATAACTTTCTGTTTTTCTTTTTTTGAACACCTAAAAATAAATAAACACAGTTTGTCCAGAGGGCGGGTAAAATAAGGGGGATCGAAAAGCTCAATTTTGTGTGTGTGTATTCCTTTGACAGATTCACAAAGCAAAAATAAAACTTAGCTACAGCAACATATCCAGATTTATGGAAAATAGCATGCATATGTCCGGTACTAAAAAAGGTGATCCTTAATTTCTAATAATAGACCCTTCTCCATTTAATTTTTCTAAGCTATTGGAAATAATTATTTATGAATATATACCTATACTACTAAAAATATTTTTTCCCAAAGTCGGTATTGTTTTATTAATAAATGCTTGTGTATCACAACGGACAGGTTGTTGTGTTATATATGGATTTTAGCAAAGCATTTGACCAGGTTGATCATCACATATTACTTGCCAAACTAGATGCTGATGGGCTATCTTACAAATTTGTTCAATTTTTAATTTCTTATTTAATGCAGAGACAGCAATTTGTTTGATGCGAGGGTTTCAATTCATCAAGTTTGAAGTTACGTGCCACATCGTTCGAATTTGGGAGCTTTGTTGGTCCTTTTGTTTTATAAATGATTTACTCGATAATATACTTCCTGTAAACTTTTTTGCGGATGATTTAAAAGTTTATACAAATATTAAGAACGTAGATGATTGCAAATACTTACAGACGCGGATCGCATTAACGGTTGGTGTAACACAAAGCTTAAATATATATATTAATAAATGTTATGTAGTGTATTGTAGGAAAAAGGAAACTTACATTTTTGATTATACACTTAACAATACTGCAATTTCAAGAAGTTATTGTGTGAAGGATTTTGGCATCTTCTTTGATTCTACTTTTACGTTTCTTAACCATATTAACTACATGATTGGTAATGCAAATAAGGCGTTAGGGTTTATATTAAGAACCGTAAGGATTTTAGAGACTTTAATATACTGAAAATTTTGTATTTTTGCTTTGTCAGAAGTAAGCTTGAGTATTGATCGATTATTAGGTTCCCTATATGTCAGTGCTATATTGATAAGAGGCGTTTTTTAAAATATCTTTCTTTTAAGGAAGATGGTATCTATCTTTTTAGGAGAATTAATAATTAGTTACTGCTGGACAGATTCAATATTGCTTCTCTTAACTTACGGCGAACATGGTCTATTGTTACAAATTTGTAGAACTTGATATAATGTTGACTGTGATGACATTTTCTGTAACATAATCTTTTTAGTACCGTGTGCTGGTTCAAGATATAATCAAACTTCTTATTCTGACAGGTCTAGAACTAACATACCTTTACGTTTGTTAACCATATTAACTACATGATTGATAATGCAAATAAGGCGTTAGGGTTTATATTGAGAAACTATAAGGATTTTATAGATTTTAATATATTGAAAATTTTGTATTTTTGCTTTGTCAGAAGTAAGCCTCAGTATGGATCGATTATTTGATTCTCTATATATCAGTGCCATATTGATAATATAGAATCTGTCCAGAGGCGTTTCTTTAAAATGTCTTTCTTTTAAGGAAGATGGTATCTATCTTATTAGGGGAATTAACAATTAGATACTACTGGATAGATTATTGCTTCTCTTAACTTACGGAGAACATGGTTTATTGTTACAAATTTGTAGAACTTGATACATAATAATGTGGACTTTCTCTGTAAGATAAACTTTTTAGTACCGCGTGCTGGTTCAAGATATAATCAAACTTCTTATTCTGACAGGCCTAGAACTAACATACTGCTGAAAGCACCTATTTCTAATGCATGTAATACGTTTAATAGTATCTGTAATAATTGTAATATAAATTTTACATCATTGAATACAATAAAAAACAACAACAACAGAGAGCTACTGTATATGTGATTAGTTATTATTATATGATATTACTTTAATTTTTATTCCTTTTTATTTATGTATTTCCTGTAATTGGGTTTTTTCTGTTGGAAATAAATTACATTATTTAGTTATAACAAAATCTAAAGCAAGCATTTCGTATTTTCCGAAAACTATTTTTGTCCACTTGTAGCAAAGCGTGTCAAAAAACAATATAGCAATATGATAACATAGATAAGACTAAACTGTTGACTAATCTCAGTTTAATATCTCTAGAAAGAATGTCTTTATAGTAGTACAAAATCTTCAATTTCAGAAAATATTTTTGAACTGAATTAGTTACATGTGATCTAAATCTAAAATTTACATCAATAATATGCCCAAAATTTTTACACTCATCTATTGGCATTATAACTCAATTATTAATCTTGATCTGGAAAGCAGGGTTACTTAAAATTCCTTTTCATTGAGAAGCACCAACTAAATCTGCGCGCTACTAGTTTCTGAACAGTTAACTGATAATCGTTAAAATAAAAAAAAAAAAAATTACAATAGATATGAAGATAAGCTTTACCTTACATATATCCACTTCCTCATTTACATAAAGGTAACATAAATATTCATGTATCAAATACAGTGAGTAAAACAAAGCATTTAAAAAAAGTTTGAATATTTAAAAGTTTCCATGCATTAATTTTAAACAATTTTATAGTCACATGTGTCGAATAATGTCATTGTAGAAACTGATGTAGCTATAAAAAATTAAGACATAAATCAAATAATATATTAAGAAATTATCTGATTAAACCGTATGACAGCTTTTGATTCATGTGCCGTCTCGATCTCATTACTTACTTAGGTTTATAGGTTTATATTGGCGAAGTTTTGCTTTGAAAATCATCTTTTAATATATTTATAGTGTTTGTAATGAATTCCACATTCATACCTGCTTATTGTTAAATAAATATACTTGTTCCTCTTTATGAATTGTATTTTTGTCTAACCTTTGATATATATTTTTCAATTAAAACATTTTTATTTCTAGTGTCAATACCTTATGGTTTGCAAAATAACCTTTCTATAGCTTGTATTTATATCTGAAGCTGCTAAAATTTGTTGACTCTCCCTAACTATAATACAAAGTATGACAAAAGATAAGCTCTAATCTAAATAGCAGATTTAGTCGAGGAGAGTTGAAACATTTGTAAAAAGCATAATATACAGAGTGATTATTAATTTCTGCTAGAATAATACGAATTTCAAATCTTTTATTTCCACTACATATGCGAGATATTGGAATGTGTGATGCATCCATAGAAATCATAAAATATATAGAGCGCCAAAAGAGGTAGAGGTGCAGAAAATAGTCAACCTAACGCGAATCTGGTAATATTGAAGTAACTTCGCTTTTATGAGTTGGTTGCAATAACTAGGTAGCTTCACACTAATGGGCGGGAATTTCAAAATATGAAAATTTTACGTCCAATTCGTAGAAATATATGATTTCTATGGCTCAATTACAAACATTCCATTTTAGTTTCAATTGTATGCTGGGATTAAAATGCAGTATGACCAACAGCTTACATTTTCTCTAGGTGGCTGCTTTCTAAGCTCCTCCTTAATCTGACTATATTTGAGTGCCTAATGTAAAGGCTGTCAATGATTTCTTCAAGAGCTTTCTTCATAGCACAGAATAAAATATGACATAGTTATAAGTGTTCAAAATGATTGCTATTGCTTGCGAAAAGCATTTACTATACAAACATCTCGTAGCCAGAATTTTGCCTAGATTTACCATAAATTAACATGTCAACCAGTTGGTAATGGTTACTACAAATTGTTCAATTTTTGTTTATGTACAGAAATATCAACCAAGCACTAGGTATAGAAAACGAAACGCGCTAGCCACAGTACTACTACTAACAATCTATCTACACATATCTACACTCAGATATACATAAATATGAAACACGACATAATGATATGTACTGCTTACCCTCCTATAACTATAATACTACAAAACGTAGCCCGCAGTTTAATGGAGTAAGGATTTTCAACCACTTACCCTCCAGAATAAAATGTAGCACCAATATAAATATTTTTAAAAAACATTTAAGACAGTTTCTCGTGGCCACGGTATTTTACTCTGTAGATGAATATTTTAAATTTTGTTCCTAAGTTTTATATTATTGTGGTCTTTTGTTATATTGTTTTATATTATATATTATATTGTTGTATTTTATATTATTTTTATTCTTTATTATATTATTGTTTATTATGCGGGGCGTTTCGGGGTTATGGTGTCGCCTGTGTCGGTGTGGCGCCGTGCTTTAGGGACGCCCCGTATATTGTTCGTATATTATTATTATAGATTGTTTATTTTATGTGTTGTTTAGTATTGTTTATTGCTATCGTATTAGTGTGTCTTGTCTGATGTTGTTATACATTTCTTTTCCTGTACACATGTATCACATGTTTATTCTGGAAATAAAATTACTTACTTACTTACTTACTTACAATACTTTGAGGTTAATTTAAATTTTCAATAGAAGATTATTTAAAAGTCAAGAAATTAGGATTTTTTAAATTAGTTTAACAAACTTATGCAAACTAGGTTGCTGAATGTTCATAATCTTCCTTCCCGATCTATAAATAGGTGTTTATAACCATGACGCAAAATTGTATCACATTGCAGCTTTTTTTTACATTGCTGCTTTTCAAGTATACCTATCTATGGGCATGTAGGTGTATTTTTGCGCATACTTATGTATTTTCTAGTCATCTGGACATATTTTTTATGCTGTAATAATTTTTCTTATAATATTATAATTATTATAAAAATGAATGTTGAGCTACTCTTCGACGCTTAAGAAGTTATACCTCGTAAATACGTTTTGAGAAACTTTATATGAGAAGCATAAGTAGAGTATTAAACAATTTGTATTCATTTCTTTTATTCAAAGATGGTTTTAATTTCGCCATTGAACACAAGTTTAAGTTATTTTGATCTAATAATAAAATTCCTGATGACAGCAAACAGACCTTGAATATGTGACAATGTCGTACACCTACCATGTCAGGTCTTTGTACATCATAATTACAAATACACTATACTGTACTTAGTGTCAATGATTTTCTTAGAGCTCCTTTTATAACAGAGTAAAATGTAATAGTTATAAGTATAAGTGTTCAAAATGATTGCTTTTGTTTGCGAAACGCATTTACCATACATATGTCTCGTAGCCCAGATTTGCCATAAATTAGCATGTCATGCAGCTGGTCATGGTTACTATAAATTGTTCAATTTCTGTTTATGTACACAGTTATCAAGCAAGTCTTAGGTATAGAAAGCGAAACGCTCTAGCCACAATACTACTACTAACAATACTTTGAGGTTAATGCAAATTTTCTGGGAAATTTATATTGTTGTTCTTGTGCCATAATAAAAAATACGAAATAAGTACCAATCTAAGAATCCTAGAATTTTATTTTACAGTGATTAGATAATATTTATAATAATGTACAAATCACCAATACTGAAGGTATATCATTAAACAGCAGTTAATTACACATTTTAACAGAATTTTACTGTTTTCAGTGAACAATGATAATGTGGTTAGGATTACTGTTGTATAAGCAGGTAACCACTTTATATGTAATATCAGACGGCGATCCTTCCTGTTTAGCACATTTTTCTGCCAATTCTTTTGCTTTCGCAGGATCCTTCAAAGCTTTTCCGAGTTTATCGATGATAACTGCCTCCTGGACCTCACCGGCGTCGTTTTGGAAACCAGTCTTCTTGGAGACGCAGAGTAAGAACTCCTTGAATTTTGGGTCTTCGGTAAACTTGCCCTCTCGCAGTTTTTTCAAGATTTCAACGTCTACTCCCGATTGCGCCTTGCATTCTTCTTTATATTGGTCGAGTTTGGCCTTTTGCTCACTGGTGACGTCCAATGCACCCTGTAATAAATTTATTGGAAAACGTTAATTTTAAAAAAATTGTTAATTCATATTTGATAACCCATCACAAACTGTTCAAATCATATTTTATTTCACAAAAACCAAATAAAGTAAATAAATAAAAAATCGACACTGAAATAACCGTGTAACGCGTTTATTCTGTTAATAAGCAGCTTTTATTTTAGAAAAACCAAACATTATACAGGTGCCGTTACATTATAATGATATTAATCCCATAACTCTGTATACCTACTTTTGTGTCTGATAACACAGCCACACAAAAAAAGTTCTCTGCCCAAGCTCCGACCTATGGTTCCCCATGTATTTTTGGCTCCCGAAACCGATCCCGGGGTCGGTATAGCCCAGACGTTCCATATTTGCGCGCTACGGTCAAAAAAATGACTAAAATTTGTCCATTACCTGGAAATAAGCGCAAAGGTTTATCTTCGTGCCATTGAAGGGTCCAAACATGAATTAGTTGTTGACGTAGGAAGCATTGTAGCTCCTTTCTTTCTTTTTTAAAATTTTTAATTTTTTTTTCATTTTTTTTACTTTTTTATTTTTTTTTTATTTTTTTTTATTGTTTTTTCTATTCAATGTGCAATGCTACATGAAGACAATCCTCTTAAATCAATTCGATCCTGAATACGGTGAAATCATATGATTTTTTCTGGCAATTTGAAATTTTTTAGGACCAATTTTCTGCCAATTCGTGGCCCTCAAGTGACAATTGGGATGTGCGAGGTCCTACCCAACAACTGATTCATGTTTGGCACGGAGATAAAGCTTTGCGCTTATTTTCCTTAATTATTCGTTTTATTTTGGGATTTCTTTTAAATTCGTAGGTGGCAACATATAACATTTATATTATAAGCTCTAGAGTAATAAGTTATTAAACGTAAAATTATTTGTATAATTTGTAAAAAGCACTATTTGAAGAATTCAGCGCCCTTAACTAATCTATGGTACAGATTTCTGTTGTTTTAAATTAATTATGTATACTTTCACAAATAAGATGTTATCTATTTGTTAAAGGAACCAGATCTATCATTTAAAATATTTTGCATTATTCAAATGCTACCTTAAATTTATACTTTTCTGCAATTATCTTAATAATACAGTCGGAAATCACTATTTAAATAAGTTATTTTCTCACCTTGGCTGTTGAAAGAATCACACATGCGGCAATTACTGCAATCGAGGTCTTCATAGTGTTTCCTTTTCGTGATGTTGGCACTTGAATATTAAGCTGTACAATAAACTACAAGCCCCTAGCGCCTTTTTATATTTGGCGAATAATAATTGCCCGACAACTTGTTCTAATCACGGCAGCTTCAATGGGTGCAGAGGTCGTTTTTTCAGTTCCATTTCTTCCAAAATAGTTATGTAACCGAAACCTTGACCCAACGAATTAATTTGATGCATCATGGTAGATGTAAAGGATATTCCCCTAGACAATTGAGCGTATGCGTAAATGTGAGAATGAGTCCACATTTTTTAAGAACGGTTATTACTGTATAATGGATTCTACTCTTCAACTTTTATTTTCCTAAAAAGTGTCAAATCATATTTTAGTACCTATGCAGAAATCAAAACACTGTTAAGTTTTTAACACGGAATTTTGCAAAATAATAGGTACGTAGTATCGGCAATTTTTATGATTTTAAATTAAGCTGGGGTTTTATATACATACAGTATTATACAAGTGATTCTAAAAGTAGTACCTTAAATTTAACTGCATTTGTAAGACTCCAAAATGAAACAAAAAGTGTGTCTCTATAAACAGTATTGTATAACAATGCGTTTTTAATGCACAGAATGTGTGCAAGGTTAGTTCCTAATAAGATGATGGGTTTTAATTAATTCCCATTTCCTAAACACATAGAGATAAATGAAATTTGTCCAGATGGTGGGTAAAACAAGGGGGATCGAAAGACTCAATTTTGTGTGTGTGTATTTTCTTAACGAATTCATAGCAAAAATAAAACTTTAAATATTTTTACATAAAAGCCAAGTAACAATAGATCATAAATTATTTTTTTTTAATTTAGTAATATGGATATTTTCAGTGAACAGTGTTCTACATTGTGGAAATCTCTACTTTTAACCAATTACTAGATCTTTGCAACACCAACTACTTTTACTATGTTGTTCATCAATTAAACTACGAAGGGGAATGTAACTTAACACGTTATCTTGTTTGAACTAGAATTAAAACAATATTAATGAAATAAAGCAGTTTGTAACAAGTTATTGAAGTTTTACAAGTCATTTTGTATTAATATGGCTTGCAAGAAAGTTTTTCTATTCTCGAAACGAGGGATATGGTTCATGTTATCCATACGTTAACTTTAATTGAGTTCACGTTGATCATAGATATGAGGTTCCACAAAAGATGGCAGGTTTTCCTGAAAAAGTCCAAGTTATTATATATTTAGGGATTTTATGGTCCAGTGTTAGATAAAAAAATATAACAATATTTTACATCAGAGATAATACAATAATAATTTATTTGCATTATTGTAACACAACATTTAATGTATTCGGCAGACAAATTGAAAAACCTTGTGCGTGTTTAAGACCAAACTAAACCTTTATAACTTCTATTGGTACTGCATCAGATTTTATTATATTTACACCTAAATAAAATGACCAATCACCTCTAGTAGATAAGTAAAATATTCAAGTGACAATTGGGATGTGCGAGGTCCTATCCAACAACTGATTCATGTTTGGCACGGAGATAAAGCTTTGCGCTTATTTCCAGGTAATGGCCAAATTTTAGTCATTTTTTGACCGTAGCGCGCAAATATGGAACGTCTGGGCTATACCGACCCTGGGATCGGTTTCGGGAGCCAAAAATACATGGGGAACCATAGGTCGGAGCTCGGGCACAGAACTTTTTTTTGTGTGCCTGTGTAATTAATAACAATAGCGGCAAAAGCAGTAGAAATTTCTATATAAAATAAAGTGTTATAAAATGTTATTTATTCTTTCCTTGGCAATTTATTTAAATTTTTTGTTCTGTTGTGGATTGCATACCTTACCTTGTCAGGTTTGACAATGGACCAGTTTTTAGTGCCGTGCAAAAGTATATTTTTCGGACTCCTTTTTTCTTTACTTTTAAATTGCATGTATTTGTAAGAGTCCTGTGTATATTCAAAAATTTTTGTTTAGACAAGTTCTGAAGTTCTGATTCACCCAGTATAGATAAAACAGTTAATTATATTTTTATCTACAACACCCTGTATGATATAATTATTAAACAATAACAATTAAAATAAGGAAAAATTGCAACAACAATAATTTTTAGAAAATTTAACAATCAATTACTGGCATAATTTTGTCCCAACAATCAATCAATTAAAAAAATACATCGAGAATATCTTATCTTTTGGACATTATAGGCATTGTCTCTGTCCTTCTAATTAAATTAATGATAATAATATGTAACTTCAAATATATTTATTTTTCAAACTTCTCAATAATTTCTCTACAATATTTTTAAAGACGTAATTGAACTTTAGCTTTTTCTTCATTGTAAATTTTGCCACTATGAGTTGCATGGTTACAAGTGATTACCTAATACCGATCTATTATATAGATATCTTTCTAATTGCTGTTATTAGTATTATAATAAAATGCGAGGATGAGACAACAACAATTTTTTTCCAGTTAATCTATTACGGAAATTATAAACGTTCACACTAATGCTAATGAAGATCAAGGATGTAATCTTGTAACACTTACTTCACAGCACAAAGAAAACACCAAAACACAACCTTTGCACCTGCAGAAGGTTATTAATGAGCTATAATTTGACATAGAAAAACCAGGGAAGTAATATGTACTATAAAAAGATATATTATATTAAACAATGACTACAAGCAATTGATTATGTAGGTGTTTTAATATTATGTCTATATTATTTGTAAGTTGCCGAAGCATGATTGTAAATTAATTAATTTTATTCTACTCCGTTGAAAACATGATTCGCCCTAATTTTGCTTGTTTTCGTCGAGTAGGTAAATTTTTATTTTATGGTATGGCTTACCAGGAGTTTGAGAGGGGATAACATTACTTTTGAAGCATTTTCCTCAATATGAAAATTACCTGCTACTGTGATATTTTCTGAACTCTATGATGAGACTATTATATTTTCTAAAATTAATAATGTTCATGTGTTTAACTGTATTGGGAGGAAGAATATATAAGTATGAAACTGTTATATTTGACCTGCTGTTATAAATTCTATATTGTAATGTAGGTACTCTTTTATAAAATATACAGGTTAGATCTATATTTAAAATTAATTGGAATTAGTATAACTGCATATTTTTACATTGCCAAATAATATGACAAATAAGTAGTTTTAACCTTATATCAATGAATCCTTAAGCTATCATGTGGGACAGCGATGAGAAGGCATACTGGAGAGGCTTATTCACAGTGTTGTTTATCGTTTTATCAAAATATTTCAAACTGTAGCATACTGGGTCTTTATAAGTGACAGTGATCAGCGAGGAAACTGACGCTATGTATATGGTGTATTATTTTAAACTCTTCAAATCGCCAGTTTCATGCGCTTTATTAGGAAACGCAATACTTAGGTGAATACCATCAACTGTTTAAACAGTTAAATGGACATGCAGATAACTTTTATATATAAGATTGACCATTACGACTGAAGCGTGAAGTGAAGCTAGCGGAAACAATACATCAAAAAACATCTCTTTGCGTGTGTCGTAAGGACCATGCTCCGTCCGTCAACTTCAGAAAGATGGAAATGGTTCGTTTCCTTTTCACGAGGAACATGAAACTGGTACCTATAAAGGCATCAATACTCCTAAACATTACTTCTCGACTTTGTCGTAGAAAATCATGAGTCCCCGCGTCAAAAGAAATTAATAGTGCCATCTCAGTACACTAACTGGCGTTGTGAATACCGGCGTACTCCTTAGCCGTAGGTGCTTGAACAAGTATTCTCATAATCCAAAACCTCTGAAGAAGGCGTCATTATGGGAGTTATGTGAACAACGCCTACTATAATAATAATAATCTTTATTGTCCTTATCACGTACCAATACAAAAAAAAAACTGTATAAAAGGTATAGGACTAGTCAATAAGTACAGAGCTACGAAAAAAACACATTCAAATGACAAAAGTACAATTTCTAAAAACTTAAATATTCCTCAATATTTTAAAATGATTGTTTCAATAAAAATTCAGTTAAAACTTTTTCAAAACGACGTGTGTTTAGTAAAACTTTATATGTTCAGAGAGTTTATTATAAAATTTAATGCCATTGTAAGTTGGAAATGATTTATAAAACAACAAGCTGTGTTGTGATTAGTTATTACTAATGCATCACAATTTCTTGTGTCATAGTCATGATTAAAATTATTCGTTGCAAATAATGAAAAATTATTTTTAACGAAGATTAAAATTTCATATATTATATAAATTGATTGGTCACTTTGTGATATAGAGGTACCATTCACTTTTAATAATCGACTTTCATTTCTTTCTAACGATTTCGTTTTAAATTTAATAAATTCTGTCTGGGATACATTTACAAATAACTTCTTACTATTAAATCAATTATAGCAATGGAGATAATGCTAATCTGCCACATTTGGATATTTATCTAAAAGAAGTGCAACTATGATTTGCCTCAATAACGTTGGTTCCAAACCTGAAGTAGGATATGTAGAAGTTAGGAGTCGAGAGTGGAATGGAGTTCTTAGGAAAATGCTCGTTCTACAGGCAAGCACTAACAGTATTTCTTTCCAGTTTGCGTTCTAATAAACCTTACATGGTATTCACTAGAAGTAAGGAAGAGATCCAGTGAGGATGTAATTAACATTTTCACAGACGGACCAAAATGAAAGGAAGGTGTAAGATGTGGATCTATTACAGATCCCTACTCATCCGATATCAGTGAGTAATGAAGAGATATGCTACTGTGATACAAACGGAATTGGTAGGTATAACGATAACTGCCAAAGAAATTGTCGACAAGCATACTACGGGCAAAACTATCAGAATCTACGGACAGTAGACTAGATTAGCTTGGAAGTACCTTTATGGTGATGGTCTCAATCGCCAATAGCATATCTGTATGTTGAGTCAAGTGACATGAAAGGCGCAATGGCAGTAAAGAAGATGACAAGCTAGCCAGGATTGCTTCGGGTCCTGTTGTCAGCATTTGTTGAAAAAATGATCAAAGAAAATACTCACCAAGAGTTTAGGATATGATAATATGAAATAAATAGTCGTCAATTCTTGGAAGACCCTTGTAATGGTTGTGAATATAGCCAAAAAGTCTGGTTATGTCTAAGACAAACCTTCGTCCAAAACTATACCCCAAGTCCTTCAACAGGAAAAAAAATTAAAAATTGTCACGTCATTGCTGGTGTGGCAGCAAAAGTAAATATGGTATGACATTCCCTTATTAAATTTGAAAAAAATATATGTTTGGATGTCCAGAATAAAATTTTAATACTACATATAAATATGCAAATTCATATTTTCTAATTGCCTTTATTTTTTAACAGCGGTGTTCAATATATTTAAAACTGAACGATTTATAGTTTTTCAAAATGTTTCAATAAGTTGATCAATTTCAAATTGAAGGTGACAAACTATTTTATTTGATATGTGCATTGATGTTAGCCACATGGTAAGCGGCGGGCCATTGTGAGTTTTTGTTTCCTCTCCACAGGGGGCGTTGAGGAGGCCATAGAGCAGAACTATTTTGTCAGAACTGTTTTTTTTTGCTTTTGTTGGATTCAGAGCGTTATATTTGTATACCTATGTAATAATTTATCAAAAATATTTTAGTAGGTCAATTGTCTTTAAATTCGAGGGCTTAAATTTGAATTATGTTTAACTTTTCTAATAAAATTTGTCAACTTTCAGAAATGAAACGAATCAAAATAGTTTTCCCTCTTTTCATATAATTAATATAGTGCATATTAACGTACAATAGTTGAGTTTTGTTGTTGATCTTTGTTTACCATATTATAGCTATTAGAACCAAAAATATTAGATAACTTTTTAAAAATAAAATAAATTAATTAATGTTGACAATGATTATTAAGTATACTTTGATATTCGTATTGTTTTTATTATGTATCAATCATACTATTTTTATTATTTAAATCAATATATACTTTTAATGATAGAATGTACAGCATCCTACCACCGGCAGAACAGATGTCTCATTTGAGTACTTTGAACAACGTAACATTTTATGGTTTTGCGTACGTCAAGCAGCATTAATTTTACAACAGGACACATCTACATATGAGCTTGCAGCGCATTTTTTAACCGTGGCTATACACCTATTCATTTAGAAGTTACAACTTATCGAAAAGCTTCCATTTTGGTGACAGGAATGATACGCATGGGACAGCGTGTGTCAGTCTTAGCTACTGCAATCTACAGTAAAAGCAACAACTCTTGGAGCGTTTCTCAGTTTCGAATATTATAATTAATTTGTTATATGATCTAATAATAATAAACATTTAATTTAGAGTTTTTGAATATTTAAAAATATCTATATATTTTCCAGTAAATAAGTAAAACTTTTAGGAAGATAAGTATTTCTTATTATATGGCAGCAGTCACTGTTATAATATCCGTATGCTCAAATATTATGTACTTTATTTAATTTATAATTACTATTACATGAAATTTGTTTATGACTGTGGGTGGTCTGCAGGAAAAAAACTTACGTACTTCTAGCAGAAATATCTTCACGGGAGTTCACGTTGCTTTAACAGGTATGTATAAAGAGTGTATGAAAGGCCAATTCATAGCTGTTTGTTGAGACAGTATAAAAAAACTGAGTAAGTTGTTAGAAAGGTTATATCTTCACTGTTTTATTATACAAGTTTTTTTATAGGGTGTATAACAATTTCCAGTTCCATGAGGACAAGCCATTTAGAATAAGAAGAAAACATAATTTCCACTTGTTATGTTTTATCATACAGTCTCCTGAATTTTATTCGTCAACATTAAGACAATTATATTAAAAAACTAATAACACTTGAATTAATGTAAATTATTAGGTATTTTTCACGGTGTATAGTACATAGTGATGAAGTACAACTAATGGTTTTTGATGTTGTTTAGCATATTTGCTCCCCACAAGTGAAATAAGATTATTCAGTTTCAGCATAATATTTTAGCACTACGCTTATGAGACCTTCCACCTATTGGGTGATTTTTTTGTGCATCTTTAGATACGACTCTGTGTCCATGAAACGCCAGCCTTAATATAGAAGTATGTCTAAATATTACTACTTTTTTTATTGTAAACTTTTTATAAAAATACATCACACCATAACATCGACCAAATTCTATTCGTAAGGTCTTTGAACCAACTGTCAATCATAAGATTGATTAAACAACTTAGTACATTAGTAACTGAAGAAATATTTAAAAAAAATATATACATTTTCATAGTTATATAATAATCATCATTTTACATACAGAGTGGTTTGTAAGTAATTTCCCATGGAGATTAATAAAATGTTGATAATAAAAAAAGATACAGGGTGTCAAAGTTGGAATTTAAACATTTTTTGGTAATAGATGTTTTTGGATATGAGAAACATAATCTGTTGTAGGCACCAATAGTAAGTTAAATTATAACAATTATTAAACAAAGTTTATGTTAAAGTTAATAAGTATTTCTAAATGTAAGCTTTTATCTACTAAATCGAAAATTTCGTATTCAAATTTGAGAGATGTAACTATTACTTGTTGGCAATTAAATTTAAATGGACGTGCTGGACAACGAAAATATTTTGGAAGATTCTGAAATAGATTACAACATTACAATTTAAAAAATCTGTTTAGGAATTTAGACAATAAAAGACGAAAAATTTGTTCACATTGCGGATTATCCACAAACTAATTCGAGGCGACTATCTGAAGCTGCAAGAGTCAGTATGATTTCCATCTACCTTCAACATATTCAATTTGCAAGGAACTTTTGTTGCTTTATAAATTATCGAATTATGTACCTGATTTTTTTCATATATTTTCAGGTAATATTGTGTGAAACTAACTACTCAGTGGACAAAAGCCCCTGCGTTGAATTACACCCACAATATCTACCCATATATTCCTTATTATTAGCTTTTGTAACATTTTTTACTGTTTAAGAAAGGTATTTTAAGCTAATATGTATCAAATCTCCTACAATTCCTATCAATGAAGTCATATGCATGCTCTCTGATACCAAACATCTAGGTATGCTAATGAACACCCACAGACAAAACTCTATTCAATAATTATCTAAAAAATGTATTCTATTTACTAACCTGATATACTCTATATATGAAGTGGGAACACGAAATTCAACCATAATAGATGAGATCTGACCTATTTCTGCATTTTTAGGATTGCTTCATCAGGTGGCCTCCTTTAACTTGAGTCAAATATCTAACTATAAAAATTATTATACCAATAAATTAAAATTATTTGAAATTAAGTGTCAAAATGAAATTAAATAATGTCGACAGCGTCAAACTGATTAACTGTCAAGTACAATAACGACCTACTAAAATAAATAAAAATGTACCTTTTATGTATAGTTTTTTCATATATAGAGTATATCAGGTTAGTAAATAGAATACATTTTTTAGATAATTATTGAATAGAGTTTTGTCTGTGGGTGTTCATTAGCATACCTAGATGTTTGGTATCAGAGAGCATGCATATGACTTCATTGATAGGAATTGTAGGAGATTTGATACATATTAGCTTAAAATACCTTTCTTAAACAGTAAAAAAATGTACCTGATTGTTGAAAAGCTATTTTCTCGAAAATGACAAATTTCTGACACCAATGACAAGTACCTATACCTTTTCTCCTCAAAAACAATGTAGGTTTAAGACGTTTTATATGTAGCTGATTGTTGAAAAGGTATTTTCTCGAAAATTGGCAAGTAAAACAATGTAGGTTTAAACCTTTTTAATAAAAGACGTGTTAATTTTAGGGCCAAAAAAATTATGATCTCATTTAAGTCGCAAATATGGCAAATGTGGCTCTCTCTAGGAAATACGTCGAAACAGACAACATATTATGAATTCCCATATCCAAAAAAATCTATTCCCAAATTCAAGTCGATACAAAGACTGTAATTATTACAAAAATCGCTTTTTTAATAAATCGTTGACACCCTGTAGCTTCTTAATTTCATTTTATTGAGGCAGGTTGGCTAAAATCGTAATATTTTGAAGTGAAAAATCTAGTATGCATGGGCCATTACTTACGGGCCACCCTGTATACTTAGACGTCTTCACTAAAGCTTCATTAAAATGTCATTGAAATAAAAATGATTCATGTCGCGCGATGTAACGATAATGGATGAGTTGACCAAGAATTTGACAAGGAAATTAAAAAATTACGCCGCTGATAAGCAAGCGATCTTATCTGGCCAGGACAACTCATATGCCTGGTATGAAGAGAAGGCCATAATTACCTAAGCAAATCATTGTTCAAAACCAGCGGCTGCAGTGAACCGGGATAAGGTTAAAGTCTTAATTATGGTCCTCCACAAACCGTATAAAAAACTGCTGGCAGTTGCATGTGCATTATGTGCATAGTTATCAGACAGTGAACGTTAAACATTTGAAGAACATGAAGGTCCTTGCTGCTTTAATCGCTGCTTGTGTTGTAGCTTCTCTGGTGCAGGTATTTATAATTACGCACTGTTTTATGATTTTGATGTTTATTAATTCTGCTTTAATATTTGGCAATATTTGGGTAATTTTTGCTAACTATATATAAAAGGATCGAATAAAATTTTAATATAAATATGATGAAAGTGTTATGTCTTAGCCTGTAATTTCAACAAGAGCTATTCAGTCAAAAGAAAAACACATTGACAAAATACAAATTGGCTAGAGAAGTTCTATGTTCATGTATGTAGGTTCTTACTTAAAAGTAATAACAATAAATCTGCCAACGCTTTGCTACTATTACCAGATGTCATTTTGGCGGTCAACTAGCATTTTTTAGATATAAATCAGGTTTAGAACTACTACTGTGTTAGCTTATTTGCAACAAATTATATCATGATTATATTACACATGTGTCGCATGTACAGGATGGTGACGAAAACATGTAGATTTGTCTGAAATTTTGTAGCCTAGGAGATATAGGAAAACTGGAACATGCATTCCTCAATTAATTTTTCACAAATACTTTTTTATCATACAAAAAACAATCGAGTATCACACTTCAGATAAATTGATATTAACTTTGTTTTTCCTTATGGAACATCCTGTGTACTACCACATTTTTGGATTCTCCACTTTTTTCTCATTACATAATGTAAACAAACATATAATGGGTTATATTTCATAGTGTAATAATATAAAATACAAAGTTAATATCAATACCTCTATAGTACGACATTTAATTGTTTTTTTTATATAGCAAAATTGAAATGAATTTGTCAGTTCTCCAATTTTTCTTCTAGAGTAGCAAAGTTACAGACAAATCTAACGCTTTGATGTGATCATCCTATACATGGCTACTGCAGTTTTAAATTATTTAGATGACGATTCAAAGGTTAGAGAAAGGTATGTAGGACAAACATTTATCGTCAAGTTTATATATTTACGTAGGTGATTCTACGGGTATTTCCTCATTCCAGAAAACCCAGAAGCACATGGTTCAAATTAAGATAATTTTATTTAATAAGCATGGGGTTAGAAGGACGTCGTCTCCGGGATATAGGATTTCCAAAGTTGATCAAAAATCAATTTAAAATTTTTGGAAAGTTTGACATTTTTTTAGTTTGTTAGTAGATATAAAATATAAGATTTGCAACATATTAAAGTGACGTACTCCTGATAAGAAAATCAAATTTGTCTCTAAACAGTAAGACTTACAAACAAAACGTGCGGAGAAAAAAAAATATGAGAATAGAATGGAACATATGAAAACCAATTCCACTAAAAAACTTTGTTGCTTTTCATAACCGCCAGCAGTATAACTTAATCTTAAATATTCAAAATAAGTTACTGGTAAAGTTTAAGTATGCGAACTTTTCCCTACTTTATGAGCAATTGAGTTTGATTGATTGGTCTTTTCTAGATGAGTTTTCTAACTGTAATTTGGCTTTTTATACAAGTTTTGATATGTATGTGCCTAAAGTTTATCTAGGACTAGGAAATATCCATCGTAGTTTTCTAAATATATCATTTCCGATTTGAGAAAAAAACTACAATTGCATAAACAATTCATTAAATCTAACGTTTATCAAACATTTTCTAATCTGCACGACAAAGTTAAACGTGATATTGTCATTTGTTAACGGTATGTAAGTTTATCACTCCGTACCTATAGATATCAATGTCTTACCAAAATAGATAAATTCACGATCCTCAGGATATTGTTAATATGTTTGCTGAATTGTTTAAATCTACTTTTCTCTCATCTCTGCTTTATCAGATAACAATGCATTATGTTCTCATGAAAACTTGTTTCTGCTCAAGAATATTTCAGAAATCATATCTGCCATGAAAAAGCTCAAACCTAAATTGTCTTGGACCAGATCATATTCTCTTTTTTTTGTGCGTGATTGCATATATGTTCTAGCAGCCCCTTAAACAATATTATTGAATCTATTTCTGAAAACTTGTGTATATCCCGACACCTGATATCCAAGATTTGTCGTATTCATTAAAAAGCTAAATCAAATATGGTTGATAATTATAGGCCGATAGCCATAATTTGTAATTTCTCAAAAGTCTTTGTAATAATACAAATTGGCTTTGCACAACATGGTTTAATGAAAACTCGGTCGACTACAACTAACGTTCTCTGTTTCATTCAATATCTTAGCGAAGCCCTGAATGCGGGTTTTCAGGTAGACGTTGTATACGGACTTCAGTAAAGCATTTGATAGACTTAATCACGTAATATTGATCAATAAACTGTGCATTATTTGGTTTCCATATAACTTGCTTACACTACTTAAATCTAATATTTCATTGCGCATGCAATTTGTCGAAATTCGCAGTCTCAGATCTCCAACATTTTTATCATCATCAGGATCAAGGATTCTGTTTAGAACCATTGCTCTTTATAATTAATTCTCATCAACGATATATTTCAATCACATGATGTTAAATGATGATATCAAGATAGTCACAAACATTTATTCACATCGGGATGCCCTTAAATTGTAGACTTCATTAGATAACATAAATACTTGGTGTCTACATAACAATCTTTCTCTTAATATTAGTAAATGCCGTATTATGACATTTACTCGGAAAGTAATTATCTGAATAACAATTATTCCATCACTGGTTCTCCTTTAACTAGAGTTGAGAGATCAGAGATCTAGGTTGCTTTTTACTTCGAGTTTGAGCTTTACAGAACATACTAACAAATTAACAGCTGAATGTTCTAAAATCTTTGGATTTGTTATTAGAAATTCACGTTCTTTTACCGATTGTCGTGTGTTACTTAGCTTATCCATATCGTGCTTTTGTCGTTCCTAAATTAGAATACGCTAGAACATTCTAAAGTACATGTTTTTTAAACTCGGCTCTTACCCAGAAATTGGGACTGATCACAATACGTTACTAAGGCGATATGACGTACATAGTCTTGAAAATAGGTTTGTTATGTAGATACCCTTTTATAATCGATCGTATGAGGGCGTAATTTTTCTTTCATACAGTGATGGAAATGCAATAATAATCAATATTAAAAAAAACCTCTCTACTATAACGTTTTAATTGATTCAATCACTGACATTTATAATCTTTGTCTCTTTTACTGCACACTTATTTATGTTCACAGCAAACTTTTTACAGCATTTTTAGTGAATTAATATCAAACAATTTCTTTAATTATTCAGAAAGATGCAGTAAATTCGTTGCAATTACTTTTTATAACGATTCTTGTATAAAAAGTTTACTAAACTCCAATTTAATTTAATTAAATTGAAAGTAATGGAAATATTTTTTCAAATAAAAAAAGTTTGAAGGTAAATGGTGTACTACGAATACATTTTTTAACGCTAAGTATTTAAAACGTTTGCTAGTTCCTTAAATCATCTAGCAATATTTATTACTATCAGTATATTCAATTTCACACTATACAGTTAGAAAATTTCAGTAATAATACTGTTGTTGTTTTGACCTCCAATGCCACACGACGATATCTACAAGTTATCCTTTCATATAAATAATACAACCGAGATACAATTCATTTACCTGACAATAATACAGACAATTTTTAAAGTTGTAATTGAAAAATAGGTGTTATTTCTTCATTTCTTCTGAGTGATAGCTCTTTGTACATGCTGTCAAACTTTTTAGAATATTATATCCAGGTTAGAAAGATCGTTTCAAATACCTTTTATCTACTAAATCAACTTTGACATCATAATATAATTTTTGGAATTTGCTATTGCTTAGTACTCATATCAAGTCTTATACTATCTAATAACTTTTGATTTACAGGTTATTCGAATTAAAACTACAGCTACAGATATATATGTTGTTTGTGTTGCATTAAATAGATAAACGGTTACAATTCCGAGTATAAAACATTATCGTTTATAACAGCATAGCTGACAAATAAGAAATAATTAGTGATGATATTCTGGAAAATAAGTCCTCTACTCTCTATGCTAATACCTTGGTGAGAATGGCAATAGACCCTCAATATCTAGTTAACAGCTAAGTTCATTTTACGTACAACAACGGCTAGGCATATACTAGTTTCGAATTTATACGTTATTGTCACTATTATCAGTATGTTTTCCACTGATGATATAGCTATTATTGTCTATCTACAGACATGGTTTTGAATGTAAAAAATATAAAGTTTTGTATCATAAATAGTCACAGTTGCAACTCAGAATACATGGTCCTCTTATGCGGTTAAACTGATACATATTTTTGGTATAAATATCCCAACTAGCTAAATAAATTTTATAAAGGTTGTATAAATTGCTATAATATAAATCTCATAGGAGTTTCAAATTCATATACCGTGGTTAAATGCCTTTATACGATACTTATAGAATCGAAAAGGACCCGCCCACATTTATAAAACACTTTGGTAATGTAACAGTTCTATAAAAAATGTATACAACACTTTTAGAACAATTTTATACAGCAATTATAAAAACGTTTTGTAGTCTGTATTTTGGTATTATTTAAAGAAACATATTTTTTAGTGAAGAATATTAGAACCAAATCATTTTAAGATTGGTGTATAACGCAGATTCATAATTATTTGTACTTATAGGTATTTAAAAACGGGGTCACTCAATGGCTATCATTTGTGTAAATAGGTGGTAGATAGGTATAATACTTCCAATATTATCATTTGAACAATCAATGTTTCAACAAAAAAAATTTAGTGCGCAGCAAATTTTATTGATAAACTATAGATATGTTTGTGACAAAAATATTATACGCTTTAGTTTAGACCACATTTGCTTTAAAACTATTCGCAGTCAAGTCAAGTTTTTTGCGTCGAGTCGTCACCGTTGATGAAAGGTGGATACATTATTATACGCCACAGACCAAATGGCAGTCAAAACAATGGATTTTCCAGGCGAATCTACCCCGAAGAAGATAAAGACAATTATTCACGACAATTGGCTGTCAACTAAAAACTAACCTCTGAATCAGTTTGAAAGTTAATATGGTGTCGTTTGACTAATGACACTACATGATGGTAATGTCAATTTCCCCCAGCTGAAGAAATATATTCTTGTGTTAAGACAGTCAGGCAGAGAAATACATATCGAACGACTTTGAAAATTTATATTGTTTGATATTATTTTGTTCACACAGCTGGACATTGAAATGCAAGAGGGAGTGTAGGTTCCGCTGTCCAATGATATTCTAATAATTGGTGCACTCTCTACATCATACGTAAACTTTTATTTTGCCAATGCTCTTCTTTTTGAAAAACTCAATGGTGATAGCCGGCTTGCCGTTGATTCGTTGTGTCAATTAAAAGGTGGGTGTGAAATATTTGATTTTATGGAGTTAGAGTTTAAGATCCTCTCACTACAAATGGACAATATAATCGTTATCGTCTATCGGCCCAGATGTCTATTATTGACTTACATTATTCCTTTTTACAAAAAAGCAATGGGAACACGATAGATGAACTTAGTGAACCCGTATCTATTATATACTTTTTACATTATATTTTCCCCACTTAGACAAAACATTTTTTGACAGGCACTTTATATTACAGCATCTTTTGCAATATAATCAAGTTTTAAAAAATCACTGGCCTCCGAGACAGAAACCAGCCAAATAAATTGTGTGTATTGAATAAATTAGGACATGTCAAATTTGGAGAACGTGAAAACCACTTTATCGTTTTATTAAATTTGAATAAATGAAAAAACTTTCAAGGTTCTTTTATAGTTCGAAAGTAACTTTAAATAAATTATAACAACTTTTGTTCTATAATAAAGTAAATTATTTCAGATTTAAATATCTCTAAATCTATAGTAGATTTGTTTATATTGCAAAAGTTGCTCAGAATTAAATCGCTTGGATCACTTTCCAAAAGTATCTGCCACTGAAAAATGCATTACACGATATTTTTGACAAAATCTAAATATCTATTTTTGCTTTCGAGATATCTAATTGGAGAGTTTTAAACGAAACAGCAAACATGGTGACTGAAATTTGAAATTTTAGCTAAACAATGTATTCATTTATTTTATCACAATATTGTCACAAAGTTTAGTAATGACCACATACTACATTATTTTGCTTGGTATTAATAAATTATCTTACTATAATATACAGGGTCAGCTATGACTAAGTACAAATATTTTAAGGAGTAGAGATAAATATGAATTAACGGAATCGCCCTTTTATAAGGCAAAAAAAATCGGAACAATTTAAAGTCCAATTTATCGTCGACACTGGCGGCCGGTAGCCGTAACCGCACGTTTTAGTTTAGAGAGTTAGGCAACTACCAACAAATTGTTGTCATTTTTAAAACCCTGTGCGTTTTCGTTTGTTGATTTTCTGTGTTTCTTCATTTTTATTGCCAATTTTAAACGTTTTATAGTTATTAAATAAAAAAATGTGTGTTGGGTACATATATTTGTCGATAATAAAGTTCTCCGGTTTGTTTTTCAAAGTTATCGGACAAGATTTTATAATTGAATTGAATATTTTTTGTATTGTCTTTTTAGGTCTCCCTGAGCACTTAAAATTATCCTATTTGGTGGTTAACCCTGTATTATACATTAATAAACGAATATTTCGTTGTCTTTCTTATTTCTTATTCTTTTAAATATACTTATAGCAGACCACTTATATTATTCGTAGCAAATTACAAATTGTGGCAGAATTTATGTAATAAGAGAAGTATAAGAATTATATAAAAGACGGAGATGCTAAAACAGAAAATTCTAATTGTAAACTGCATCTGACAGCATTTCAGAAATTTGTAATTACATTAATATTCAGTACCAAGTAATTAATGTCAAACTTTGCCACATAATTTACATTTTAATTATACCGTTATTGGAAACCTGCCCGAATGAATTATCTTCTACATTTATAATTTCATGTGAATGACGAATATTCACTGTTTACTTGTTTACCGGACCTGTTTTGTTTACACAAGGTTAATAATCATGGATGCTGGAGATACGTGTACAATTAATGCAAGAGTCGAAAGTATAATTTACAGTTTCACATTTTTAATAACGGGGAAATACGCAGCTGTTTTCTGGTTCAGCGCCTACTCCTGTGAAAAAAGGAAAGGGTTATTATTTCTATTAACACATTAATCCATTTCATTCAAGATACGATGTGTTGCGTCAACCTACAAAACCAAACAAAATCGACAAAAGTTAATAATAAAGAATGGATAGGTACATATTGTGGGTACAATTCAACGCCAGTCAGGGCATTAGTCCGCAGAGTATTTATTGTCCAGGGAAGTTAGGAAAAATAGCGGAAATTTTTAGGCACAGCAGATATCGAGATGAGGTTTTCTGCATTGTGTTCAGGTAGGTCCCAGGAAAAAAGTCTATATCGTCTGGTTTAGCCATTTCTTGAAAAATGCCTTCTGGGTCGGAAAATGCATTGCACCATTATAGAAACGACTGGAAACTTGGAAAAATCGCTCGGAAGTCGTTCCTCGGGGGTTTTCGGGGCTGCCGAACTCGATTCTGGCATTAGAATTACCCGGGGATGCACGGGGGTGGCTCTTTGGGGGTGCGCGGGCGGTGAATTGGGGGAGAAATGGCAGCATGCATGAAAATCGCTCCAAACTCGTTACTCGGGGGTTTTCGGAAAATTGATTAAATATCTTATCAATAAGTAAAAAATCCACAAAAGTTAATAATAAAGGATAAGTATATAAATACTGTATGTGTATAATTCAACCCTTATTGGGGCATTAGTCCGCAGAATAGTTGGTTTTACACAATATTATTGATATGTAATAAGAATATAGGTATGCAAAACAAGGATTATTTATTCATCATTTATGTTGTTTTGCTAGTTATTAAAATTTGTATTAAATACAAATACTGAATAATAAAAGTTCAATTAAATAGCATTTTATACTAATACTATACTAGGCTCATCGCGGACCGTTCTGTGCCGAGCTGATCCCAGCGCTTTACAAAATTAGTCCCATATGGCATTATCTATGCGCTCCGACTTATTATTTTACTGTACTATTAAGGTTTTATTTGACGGACTGGTCGAAATTCTCCAAACAAATTTCAGCTAGACTGCGACCAGAGCAAAATGCGTACAAAAATAGTTTGGTGAATTCTTCACTTGTAAACCACCGAATTTCATCAATTGAATAAAAAAAACTGACAAATAACAATTTTAGAAAATATATACTTGATTATTTTATGTATTTTGTTTATTGGAAGACAATACATTTTGAATTCCATCTCAACCAAGTATTTTAAGAGTATTAATATTACATCACCTGCGCATTGTACATTAATTTAATTTCATGTTACAGACCGAACTTATTATTACTGATGAACAGAGGGCTAAATTAATAGAGCACCATAAGGTGTGCTCGGGGGAAGTAGGCGTGCAAGATGATGTCATAGAGAAACTTCTTGACGGCGTCTTCACCGAAGACCAAACTTTCAAAGACTACCTTCTCTGTGTATCCAAAAGAATTGGCTTCCAAAACGAGGCTGGTGAAGTGCAGAAAGATGTTATCATCGCCAAACTTAGAGATTCCATAGAAGATTCTTCCAAGGCGGAGGAGTACGTTGAGAAATGTCTCGTTGAAGAAGGAAATCCCGCTGATGTTGTGTACAAAGTAGTTACTTGTTTGCAAGAGAATACTCCAAACGTTCTATTTGCTTAGTAACGAGTTTTTCTTATCTTCTTGTGTGTCAAATATGGTTATAAAACAATAAAATTTAATATTTCTTAAATTATTTATATTATTTAATTTTTTACAGTAACGGTATTCTGCCAGTTTTGCGGTCCTCTTTAATTTCATATTGATTAATGGGCTATTTTGTGTCTTCCGAAAATTGTTAGAATGTTGCGAGCGTTGTTATCATCAGGTAAATGATGTATTCCTGTAATGATTCCAATGGTTTGGATTCCGCAGTCACAGCACCATGTATTTTATTGTCACTATCTATAATCTTCAACAATTTATTTTCCCAATCTTTAAGAATAATTTTTCTATTATCTGTTGCTTACTTGTCTGACATTTCTTTAATTCAATGTTCATATTAATGCATTTTCCTTCACTTTTTTACTATTGGAAGTTGCGACTTATTAAATAAAACTTTCTGATGTCCTAAATCCTCGACAAAGCGAAAATTTGTACTTTGTTCACTGGCTTCAGATTCAACAGATTAGCTATCTGAATTTATTTTAATCGGACCAACAAGTAAACGCCAGCAGTTTTGTTTAGAATTACAGTAAATAATGAAATGATAGTAGAGAATCAGACACGATATATTCCGAAAGTATATGTTTTTGGTTCCAGCCTATTTTTTTGCTTCCGGTCTAAACTTATATTTTACAGCATACCTAAGCTTATAACTATCATCTAAAGATTATTTACAACAATTATTATGTACAAATGCTAGTAATTACAGCTGAAATTAGAAGCATTTGCTGATGCTATGACTTCACACTTAAATAAAAAAAAACTAACACATAACATAAAAACTAAAACTTTCATTTTTATTCATACTGCCCATTATTTAGTATTACCTATAAAATACACCGAACATACTGAGTGTACAAGTCATCTTACTAAAATTTTGTAAAATAAAACAATAATATTTGGCCATCTGGGGGAGATCACCAGAAATATGATTTTTGTTTAAAGAAACAACAAATATTGCTTTGCAAACTAACATTTTTTCCTTGTTTTCCTTGGAAGATCATACGTCGTAGATGCATTTTTAATAGAGGAACCACTTGTAACAGGCTCAACGGTATGAAGAAAATTCTCCTGCTTCCATGACCCCTGATATACTCCAGTCAAAAATGATTTAAAAATACATTTCCGCACGGCACTGGAACCTAGTCCACTGTAAAAGAAATAACATTTTACAACACCTATTTTTATACAGCAAATTCAACTGGTTTTGCCGCTATTGTTATAAATTATTAATAGAATTAATTTATGGTTTTAACCACTTAAGGTGGGATGTTCCTGCACAAAATGTTGCAAATAATCTAAGATGTTTAGTCTACAAATTTAAATCTTTAAAAACTTTTCTTCAAATCAAGCAACTAAAAATTGTATATTACTCATTAGTTGAATCACGCCTGCAATACGCTATTTTAGGATGGGGTGGTATAGCTACTGTATATATGAAAAAAATAGAAATTCTACAGAAACGAATTCTGAAAATAATGTATAATAAACCAAACACTTCCCCGTCAGATAACATTTATGTGGAGTCTGGAATTTTGGATATGAGACAACTGTTTTTGTACAGTATAATAATCTATTTATACAAAAATAGAACACAATTACATTTTATTGATCATCAGTATTCTACAGGACAAAAACTGAGGCAACTTATCAAAGCTACTACTAGTCAAAAAACTTTAGGACAACGGAATTATGTTTATTTGTCTTGCAGGATTTACAATTATCTTCCTGAAGAAGAAAGATTAAAGATTTTGACCTTAAATTCTATTACAAAAATGAAAAGAGAAATTAAAAAATATATTATGTCTGTAAACAGAAACATAGCTCATTCACTGGTAGTCATAAGAAATTGAATTGTATATGTTAAATATGTATTGTCTTAGTAGTGTTTAGTTTTAGTGTTTAATAATGTTATTGCTTATATGTTTCTTGTATACTTACTTGTGTTAATATGTTAGTAGTGCTTCAAATGTGTTAATATGTCAATAAATTTAAATTATCAGCATAGCTGGTGGGAGTTATATGGTGTTGATGAATAAGATACCCACGCACAACGATAGCTCTGTGGGTTTCACTGTTTATTTGCATTATGTATTCCTGTGTTATTGTTGTTATTATGTGAATATATATGTATATATGTGTATATATATATGTATATATAATATGTCATGTAATATAGTGGCTGCATATTATGTAATTTTACTTTATATTCTGAAAAAAATAAATATTATTATACCTGATGTTACAACATTTTGGGTCCATCTTACCCAGTTTCTACAAACTAGCACAAATGTGTCTGCTTCTTGTCCGTCTTAATCTTGTCAGTTATTAGCAGCAGCTATGATACGTTTGCGTAAATCATCAGTAGTGTCCACTTCGGTGCAATAAGTTCAAATGATTTAAAGTTAGGAGGTCATGGCGGCCATGGTAGCGGTCCTCCTCGTCCATTCCCTTCGTATTAATGGTGAGGATATAATTGAGCCTCAGGTACGATACGTCACACTACTGCAATACGCCGTGGACACCTTGGACATCCATCTCTTCCCACGATTCGGTTGCAAATTTCCCATGTCACGCCAGCGTTTGCACAACACTTGCACTCACTGCACACCGTTGTAAAACTAGCTGCATTTGGAACATGTTTATCCGGAAATTCACTTCAGCATAAATTAAAACGATATCCATCAACTGCGAGTTGCTCTAGATGTAAGCTATTTATGATATATGTAAATATTTGCATAACAAAATAAATAAGTTAATACGATAAGTAACCGGATCTTTAAAATCGCCTGGCTAGAGACTACAGAAGCGATGTAACGGTTGAAACTACTAGAACTTCAATATTTTTTTTCTCGGAAAATATAAACATTTTACACAAATTTTTGTTACAATATTGTCTCCATTTTCCATGACTCATCTATTCCCAAATTCTGTTAGATAAGTTCTGAACCACCCTATATAAAAATTTTCAGTCAAACAGCTGATGCAAAAAACACGGATTGTTTATGTAACATCTCAAAACTACTTCATTTTTACTTTTCACACTGTATTGTAGTAAAGAACAATACAATGCTTTTGTGTGCACAGGTGTGGATATATAAACTGACCATATTAAGGTTAAGCATTTATTTTGTTATATATAGTTGATTCGATAAGAAATGTTCGAAATATTCGAAGAACTAAATGCAGGGATGCAGGTTATCGTGAGATGTGACGTCAGTGTGTCCATAGCTGGTCAGGAATCGTACGCTTCGAACTCTAGCAAGGCTCTTACTGAGTTAAATTAAAGCAAATTAACAGAAGCTTATACTACTTTACCATTTAGATTTAAAAAATATCTTTTTATTATGATACGAAATTACCTAAAAAAATATTTTGGGCTCAAGAAATTGCTTTTTGCGCAAGTTTCTCGTATTGGAATTCCGGATTAATTAATAAATAATTTATCTGGGGATTTTATTGCTGTACTGGGACATTCGGGTTCAATAAAATATTTAAATTGTGATAGTTTTCTTACATTACATTCAGAAAATGTAATAAAAAAATGTCAAACACTTTTTATAAATAAAATTTTATCTTCCTGGTACAAAACCTCAAAATTAAATTTTGATTTGCATGTAAAATTCACTAGTAGTAAGCAAACTACAGAATTATACTTTTTAATAATTCATATTTCCAGAATCTAATTTTTGGCGTATTGCTTCCATAACTTTCGCCAAGCACCTTATTAAAGCTATAGCTGTGTCTTGAGGATCAACCATATCGACGGCACATTTGTCCACAGTTTTGACCAGCTCAGCGTAATTATAAATAAATTGTGAAAACATCATTATCAAGAAATGTCTATTTATTTTCCCTTCCTCATCTTGATAACCAAACTTTTTGTTCGCACAAAGAATGTGAGGGCCAATCAAGGATTTGTTGACTTCTTCCCCGTTCCTAAATTTTTTTAGAAGTTCTTCATCGGCATGCGTTTTAGGATCGTCTTGGCATTCATTGAGGTCGTCTGTATCTATAGCATAGACCTATACAGTGTGGAAGAAAAGTATGGATTAAATTCATTATTTCTAAAACAACAAAGTTTCATGAAATTTCCTCGGACACGTCGATTTTGCTTTTTTAAAAGACTCTTTTTTCTATACCAACGCATTTCCGACGTTCATTTGCTATCGCGTGATGACATCATCGGATATTCTTTTAAATAGAACCCCTATATTTTTTCATCGGATTCTTGTATAGCTTAACTTGCTGAATTCAAAAATATATAATTTCAGTACTACATTCCTTCAACTTTGCGAGCAGAAAAATAATAACCGGTGCAGTTGACAGATGTCAATTCTGATTAGATTTTGTTTAGCTGCCAGAAACAGTTTCTGAGGTGACTTGATATGTTGTTTTTGCTATCAAAAGATGTAATATTCTAACATGCAATCTAATAAAACAAAATAATAAATTAGGGGGTCAAATACCATTGAAGCAACCAGAATTTAATTATTAATTAATTAATTAGTTACTTATTGTTAAATTGTTTTAAAAATGAAGAGTCCTTATTTTGTGATACTGCCGATGAATTCACTATATCCATTTTACTCTCAACCAGCCCATCACAGACACAAATGGAAATATTCACATTTCTTTCAAGCCGATTTTATTGGATCGGTCATTATTTTTTTTCTCGGAAAGTTGACGGAATAAAATGTTGAAATTATATATTTTTTAATTCAGCAAGTTAAGCTCTACAAGAATCCGATGAAAAAATATAGGGGTTCTATTTAAAAAAATATCCGATGACGTCATCACGCGAAAACAAATGAACGTCGGAAATGCGTTGATATAGAAAAAACAGTCTTTTTAAAAAGCAAAATCGACGTGTCCGAGGAAATTTTATGAAACTTCGTTGTTTTAGAAATAATGAATTTGTTCCATAGGTACTTTTCTTCCACACTGTATATTTATATTATTAAAAAATAAATAAGTAGTACTTCTAATATTAAAGACAATTTGCAGAATTCAGTACAATGCAATAAACACAGTTTAGTATAAGAACAAATTTAAAAAATTGCATTGCATTGTCTAATAGTAACCTTCCTACGTTTTGGAAATATATTTTTGGTAGCTGAATACCTAATTACCTATTACTGTATTTAACTTTAATAAAGAGTTTACCGCCTACGGTACCAGTACCGTAGTGCAAGTTTTATCATCAGCCAACAATGATTATAACCAAATTAATTTACCACCACTTATGTGTAGAATTATGGTTTAACTAATGTATTGCGAAATGCAAGGGTATATAGTTGTACTTAAAATAAAACTTTAACAGCGGGAAATATACATATATTTTGTATAATTATTCGAGGTTATTCAGTATTAGTGGATCTGGGATTAAAATTCTTTGTCACCGTCTTAACAAATAAAATTTTACAAGTAAATTAGGGCAATATATTTGTTCTTTATTAACTATTATTTGTGTATTAGTTTAAACGTACAATGTGTCTCAAAAGTCATGAGCATTTTAAAAACTGCAAATTTTTGAAAAAATCACTCAAACGGGTTAATTTTGTTTTTCTGACCTTTGATGAAGTTCAATTCTGAAAAATGTAAGGTTCTCTTTTTAAATGATCTTCTTTATTGCACCGTAAGAAAGCTATTTCTGATTAATTTGATGTGCAATATGTTGGGGATTGATAGAGAAAATTTTGGAGAAAAATCGAAAAAACCAGTGTGTCCCAAAAATAATGGAAAAGCATTAGGAAAAAATGGCTCGGACAGGCCAATTTTGTATTTTTTTTTTATTTAAAAAAATTTAACCAATGGCGGCGGGAGTAGATAAGTGTTTTTTTAATGACGACCACTTTTTATTGCACCATATGAAAGCTTAGAACGTTCTGAATAATTCTGATGTGCAACATGTTGGGGATTGGAAAAACAATTTTGGAGAAAAAACCAGTGTCTTGAAAGGCATTCACATTTCGGAAACTAGCATTTTTTAGGAAAATTGCTCGGATGTATCAATTTTGTTTTTAGGGCATGAAGTTTGGTGAAGTTCAATGTTCAAAAATGTAACCAGTAGTGGGATAAGGTTGTTTTTGAATGGCAACCACTTATTTTGAAAAAAAAAAAATTGAAGACCTGAAGAAACGGGTTCGTCATGAGATCAGGCAAGTACCATCCGAAACAATCAGGAACGTGCAGAATGTGTGATCCATTAAAATCAATAAATAATGATTGTGTTCAGGCGCTTAAACTCAGCTAATACGTTGAAAAAGATAAATTCGGAGTTTACGGTTTTTTCGATTTTTACCCAAAATTTTTTCCACCAACGCCCAACATGTTGCACTTTAAACTATTTATAAAAACCTAAGGTTTCATAAGCTGCAGTAAAAAAGGTGATTCTCATTAAAAAAAAAACAAATTTATTCCCCTTCCGCCGCCACTGGTTATATTTTTTAAAAATTGAACTCCACTCCAACTTCAAGCCCAAAAAAAAATAACTGCTGAACTCATTTTTTAAAAAAATTGCCAGTCTCCGAAATGTGCATAACTTTTGAGACATACTGTATACAATGCCTGTACATGTTTATAGGTATAGGCAACAACAAAGTACAATGCATAAAACTACTAGAGCCCTACTTTAACGAATTTTAGAGGAAGTAAACGTCTACAAAGACTAAAGTCGCGCAAACGATACCTTCATTTACACAATATTTCAACGTTTACCTTCTTTCTTATTATAGCGAAATTTATAATTGAGCCATGGTTAGAGCTTTATGTAAAATATTATTTCTACGTTCATGCAAAAAACAATACTTTATTGAACTAACTATACTTAGTGGAAAAAGTGGTTCTTTATTGCACTAGTGCAATAAAATGTTTATTGCGTTCATCTGTCATTCTACTACAGCGTTTTGTCATCATGACAAACATAAACGTTCAAATCGACGTCACATTTTTCTAGACTTAGTGTCATCTAAATAACATTTTTCTACGTTCATGCAAAAAACAATACTTTATTGAACTATATTTAGTGGAAAAAGTGGTTCTTTATTGCACTCATCTGTCATTCTACTGCAGCGTTTTGTCATCATGACAAACATAAACCTTCAAATCGACGTCACATTTTTCTAGACTTAGTGTCATCTAAATAACATTTTTTGGTTTTTGCATGAACGTAGAAAAAATATTGTATGCAACTCGTACAAAAAGTGCTTATTGCACTCGACGTGTTGTCCTACTCGTCCTACGGCACTTGTTGCATAAATAACTGTAAACACAACCACAACATTGATATATTAACAAGCGTCTTGTCTGAATGAGAATGTGATTATTTACTTCATTATAAGCTCTTCGAAATGATTTTTTCCGCTGCATATAGGACTTGCGTATACTTTTAAGAAACCTTCAAATAAAATGCAGTGAATAAGGTCGGGTGATTCAGCAGGTGAAGTAATTGGATTACCTTGACCAGTCTATCTTCCTTCGAACATCAACCAATCTTGAACTTAATGATGATGAATGCGCTAGGTAACCATCCAAATATTATGCATTTATTCTCTGACTGAGTGGTACTTATTTTCAGCTTCCACATAGCATTATGATTTATTAGAAAAAAAAATTATAGAAATGTAACGATTCAAAAATTGGATTTAATAAATAATTAAAAATTAATCCACTATATTTTTGTTTTTGAAGCTTCGGAAACGAAAATCTTATTCCAAGGGTTGTAGTGAAATAATTTGTTGACAATTTGTTGTTCTCAGAATTTATTTAATCAATTATGGTTTGTAAAACTAGTGAAACATATTTTTCATTAGCTTAAAAGTTTACCAAGTTCAAACATGGATAAATTGCCATAACCATTGTCTATTGGCCTTGGTTGGAAAAGTTAATAACTTCGAAATATTATTTTTTTATTTATTTATTTTTATAACATTATGTATTTATTGGGAAGTTAAACCAAAATAATTTAATTCTGTCTAGAGATGATAGCTTTGCACCCATACTCATAAATGGTATAATAAACGAAAACAAACTGAAAAGAAACAAAAGCTGTTACTGGAAATGGCTTATACAAATGTTTAATGGAAAATTAGATTATGTAGACAGTATGAGGGACCTGCACTGTAATCAATTCATTCACAAGCGTGTCCCACGAACAAATCATTAATCTATCGTAAAACTCTTTGGAATTTGTTGCTTATGTCTGTATGTTTGTTTTAGCTAGAAAAAAATACACCCATTAGTAAAAACAGATAAGTTAATCGACATCCAACAACATTTCCAGCACCAGTTTAAATACGATAAAAACTTATTAAGTACATTTAAAGAATATTAACAATAGATGGGGCAAAACTATCTACTTCTCTAAACTAATACAAGTCCTCTCTCATCGTAAAAACACTTCAAAGACTGCATTGCAACTTCCACTGGATCCCCCCTCTCGTGGATACAACTACTGATCAATTCGTCTGCTGTATTCTCATCTACGAAATTATTTAGTGCCATATGCACAAAACTATATTGAACCCTCCCGCTTTCATCTTGGAACCCAATTTGTTGCGACATACAGTAGACATAGGCTCTGAATCGTGGGTCTCTGGAGAAATGACCTCTACGAGCTTCTTCCACTAGTATTTCATTCACGTGTGTCTCTTCCATGCACAAATCATTGTATCTGCTTAGTCTTCTCATTATCAATCTTTGTAGAAAAGATGCCTGCGTTTAAAATGTGCATAAATAAGTATAAAGGATAATTGCAAATTGTTATCTGAATTAATTTTTATGACGCTTTAATTAAAATGAAGAAAAACAACTCAACTACTTACAAACGAACTAAAGTGAAGTTTCACTTTGGTTCATTCAAATTTTTCGAAATACATGTATGTGGTTGGACATTTTTGGGCTAGTTACCATGTCGGCGATTTAAATTTTTCGAGATTTCGTAAGATATGATATGTGCCGCTCTTTTTATTAGCAGTAACTCTCAAATTTGGGATCAATCTTAGGAGGTGCTTATATACTCGTATTATATGTGCACTTGTTTATGTTTTATGACCTTTCGGTGTATGGTTGCGAAGTCGTTTACCAAGATCCCTAAACAGAGAAGGTTGAATACAAACTCGTGGCTCCCCTCACACCGTCCGCCCACAAACTCACGAATGACGTCAGCGGAATTTGACATAAAAATGTTGAATATTATTTGCTAATAAATTTCGCTTTTGTTTGTATTTTAGAAGTATTTCTGTACCTTGTGTTATTATTTTTATGTTCCTGGAATTGTTTCCGTGTTTTGGCGTAGTAATTGTTGTTCTAGTATTTGTTACTGTTACGTTTTGGTTGTTATTTTAGTGCTGTAGAGAAAACATACTTTTATGTCAAATCTCAAAAATTATATTGCGTTATAACTGGGGGCACAGTTTATACAGGGTTAACTATGACTAAGTACAAAAATTTTAACCACGTGCTCAGGGAGGTCTAAAAGACAATAAAATATTTCTTTCGGAATTCTAGCTCAATGTTTGAAAAATGGGGCAAAACCCTCTTTTCCTACGGAAATTCGGCGCCTATGACAAAACAATCATCGTCCGAGATGACTGGATATGTCAACTACCGTGCGGTCGTTTTTTGCAGCGTTGTCAAGTGTAGAAACGAAGAAAATAAACCTTTTTAATAATAATAATAATACCTTTTTATTTTTTTCTATCCCCTCTTAAAATATTTGTACTTAGTAGTTAACCATAGTTAACCCTGTATATTGTAATAATAATATATATTTTTTTAATTGAATTGATAATTTTCGTATACCTGTCTATAAATTATGTGCTTTACCCTTGTAGCTAGTTAGTCATTTTGGTTATAACAGTTAACTTGGCCTTCTAACTCCTTCTCCCTTTATGGTACCAATTATGTTTTATTTATTTATTCTTTTTTTTATAAATAGACAAGGTAAGTTTTATTAATTTTTTTTTAATGCGGTTAGCTGCAATATTTTGTATTAGAACTTTCGTTGCACAATGCCAAAACTACATTTTCACTCCTTGCAGATTCGTCATAACTATCCACTAACATATCCGACATAAAACACTGTATTTAATTATTATAAAACGTTTAAAATTAGCCACAATGTTCTAAAATAACATAACCTAGAATACTGCATTGCTAGTTGCATACTCTCCAAACCTCAAAGAACATGCGAAGCTTAATAATTATATCTAAGGGTAACACTGTAAACATATTGGGATGTTTTAGTTTAAAATATTACTAATTGTTTTATGCAAACATCGTCGATTAATGTTAATATTGTTGCTATTATTAATATTAACAGAATTTATTTCCCCAACAACACAAGAAGTTTAAAAATTCATCGCCATGAAGTGCATCATGCGTGAGTGGCTTACAGCGTCAGCAGATGTCACACACGGCTAGGGTGCTCTGATTAGTTTGAAATAATTTTTCAGTACATGCTTTTCGTAAATTTAATTGTTCGCGTATTTTTTAGTGTATTTACAAACACCTCGTATTCAAATGTCTAGATGACGGATAAGGTGCTGATTTATGGGAATGTGACAAGCATATTATTGTGTGGCAGCGTAATACCAAAGACGTTTTCCGAGTACACAAAATATTATGCTGAATACTTTTTGAACCACATTGAACAACTGTTATAATGTCTTGGCGGTAAACGTGTGGCAGTGTTTTTATGTACTTGTGTACGTTCATTTGCGTGTATTGTTTTGTTAGCCTTTGTGGTTTTTCCCGACGTAATCAACGGTCATGACCGCCGGACCAAGTAGGTACCTCGCTTTAAACAAAAAGAAAGGTCGAGGGAAGGAGAGGTCCACAGCAAGTACAAAAATCTTTGCATTGGCAGGTTTTAATTTAAACAAATAAGAAAACAGAAAATGATACAACATTCTTAAAATCTGTACAAATATCAATACTGGAAATAAATATTAGTAAGGCAGGTGCTTCCTCCCTGTGCTACCATATCGTGTTTCTCATTAAATCATTAAATAATACTCTACATTTTGTAAATATTTTTTTTCTTTCAGAGCGGCGTAAAATGATATACGTTTCAACGCGGTGACCTGTCACTACGTTTGACATTTTTGACTTTGGCCGAATATACTAACCTCGCAGCTGACAGAAGGCCATAGTTAACCCTGTATTGTGGCTAATTCCAAAAAGCAAAATGAAAAAAGGAAATTGGCGAATCTATTACTTTTCATAGTGTTCCAAAAGAACCTTAATTGAGAAGAGAACGGAATAAAAGGTGTTAAGATACAAGCGGAAATTACTGCATATGTAGATAACCAAACAATTTGCATTACGCATTTTCATGCAGAAGAAATTAAAGATATATATATATATATAGATATATACTATTACATTGAATCAATCATTTTAGCATTTTTTGCCTTAACCTGAAGTCTGAACTGCTCTGTGAAAATTGTATCAAGATTACTACCAGTACACAGGGTTTCCAAAATACCATGCCCAAAACGAATAGAAGATAGTAAATGAACTTCCGGAGTCGAAAGCCACAAAAAGACAAGTATTATTTAGTGCCTAACATTGATACAACCTCCTTCTTTCTGATCTAATTACGGATGAGGTCTACGAAAGTTGTAATTATGAGGTAAGTTTTTATTTAAATGCGTCTCCAAAAGTCTTTAACCATTAATTTTCAGAACCAAGCATAATTGTGATGTATAAATTTGTTACAATGGAGGAGGTTAAATATTTTTTACGTCATAAAAATTTCGATGTAGATAAAAATAAAATTGGCAGAAGCGTGCTAACATTTTTTTAGATTAAGAATTTTTATATTTTATGGTGTGATATCATTTTTTAGAAGATAAAAATATAATATAGTAATTTACTATGTCTGCTGAGATATATACCATATTTTAGGTATACATACTGCATATGCACTCGATGAACTTGTTTTTTTTTAGAGGTATAAAATATGTTCCATCTCGTATCTACATCGTGCTTCGCTAATAAAAATAACTTGCCCATGCTGGAAGTAAGTCATAAAGTTATGATTTTTTAGGTAAACGCCTCGTAACCGAGTCATATTTTGTAGCAACATCGAAAACACTTTACATAAATTGTTAAGATTAAGAAATTTTAATTTTTTATAGTGTTTTATCACTTGGAGGGTAAAAATATATAGTATTTTACTATATCTGCTTAGTTATGTACCATATGTTAGATATACATACTTGTATGAATAGGTAGTGCTAATTGTACTGCTGTATATGGACTCAATAAACTTGAAATTCTTTTAGAGGTATAAAATATGTTCCTTCTCGTACTTATATCGTGCTTCCGTAGTAAACATAACTTGCCCATGCTGGAAGTAAGTCATAAAGTTATAATTTGTATCTTAATCGAAATCTTGAGTCATATTCTATAGCAGCAGAGAAAACTCTTATCATACCTAACTACTTAATTATAGGTTACAGAATAAACTGTCTGTGATTCTTTGTTATATATTCTAAATCGTTAATAATATTGTAATATACTCTTTAGCAACATATATCCACACAGAACGACTGAAAATTCAAATATAACTAACACTGAGTTGGATGGCGAAAATCAAAATGAAATTTCTTCTGCTATCCGACCAAGGTTTGTAGGCAACCTCCTCTGTTTAGGGATCTTGGCCATTGCCTAGTGATGTATTTCGATCTTTGATTTCTACGAATTACTCAGATACAAAATAACATGTCCGTACTCACCGTCGAAGTTTTTTGAGGTATTTTTGTCTAATTTATTTTACTTTAGAGTCTACGTCAGAATCTCCCACAGAGAGTCAATTCTCTCAATACAAAAACCAATGTTTTGTCTAGGTACATTGAATGCGTTATATCTGACTTCTGTCCTATAAATGCTGACACTGGTTGGAAAGTTCTTATGAAAGTCGACACAAAAAGATTTATATTGGTTTTGATAGAAGCTGACCTTGCTGAGACGAAAATTTTTAGATCATCAGCAAAAATCAACTTATTGCAAGTAATAGACACGTTAAGAGCATTGACAAATAATGAAAAGTGTAATGGCCCAAGATTAGACCCCCGAGGAACACCTAATGTAAAAAAGATAAACCCCAAATTTGAAGCCGTTGTAGGTAAAATAATTGTAACGATTAGATAAATAAGATTTTAATAACTACCGCATTAGCAGTGAACCCGTAAGCAGATAATTTGTACAGAAATATTTTATGTATATTTTCAGGTATTAACAATATTGTGTGAAACTAACTACTCAGTGGACAAAAGCCCCAACCTGCGTTGAATTACACCCACAATATCTACCCATATATTCCTTATTATTAGCTTTTGTAACATTTTTTACTGTTTAAGAAAGGTATTTTAAGCTAATATGTATCAACTCTCCTACAATTCCTATCAATGAAGTCATATGTATGTTCTCTGATACCAAACATCTAGGTATGCTAATGAACATCCACAGACAAAATTCTATTCAATAATTATCTAAAGAATTTAATATATTTACTAACCTCTGGAGTGGGAACTCGAAATTCAACCACAATAGATGAGATCTCACTTATTTCTGCATTTTATTAGGATTGCTTCATCAGGTGGCCTCCTTTAACTTGAGTCAAATATCTAACTATAAAGATGATTATACCAATAAATTAAAATTATTTGAAATTGAATGTCAAAATGAAATATCGAAAACGTCAAACTGATTAACTGTCAATTAATATCATAACAACCTACAGAGGTTAGTAAATATATTAAATTCTTTAGATAATTATTGAATAGAATTTTGTCTGTGGATGTTCATTAGCATACCTAGATGTTTGGTATCAGAGAACATACATATGACTTGGATAGGAATTGTAGGAGATTTGATACATATTAGCTTAAAATACCTTTCTTAAACAGTAAAAAAACAATATTTTATGGTCTATGCGATAAAAAGCCTTTGAAAAATCTATGTGTACAACGTCTACTTGACCTTGCACAACTAATACATTTGACAAAAATTGTGTTATACAAATCAAATTAATGTTAGTTGATCGTTATTTCATGAAACCATGCTGATCTGGCGATATTATGTTTTCAAAGTTAGGATAGATCCGGTTATAAAGTGAGATTTCAAAGGACACAGGATGGGTCACCGGTTTTTAAAATAGGGCACACGCTTCCATTATAGTTTTGATATACGATATATTTCTATATTTCCTTGAATATAAGGGTCTGTAGAGGGCGTAGTTCAAATGTAATAAAATTTTATATGGGCAATTTTTTTTCACTATTCCAAATTCGTATTGAAAAGTTAACATTTTCACTCCACTCTTACCCACATATATAAAAACTAGTTTCCAATCTAAATATGTAAACATCTTCCCTCTACAAATTAGAAAAAATATCTAACCGTGGACAAGAAACAAAAATGAAAATTTAGTAAAAATTGTTATTGTTTCCAAAAGAGTAACACAATTTGGTTCACTTATGGTTGCTTTTAGGGATTTGTAAAACGAGTAGAGCTTATTAATTTAATTACCTGTATATCACATATGGCCAACGCAATAACAAAAATGTGCACAAAAGGAATCTTCATCATAAATTTTCAATAGAATATACTAAAGCGTACGCCTCACCTCCTGCTGGTCTTTATATATAACAATAAAGTAATTAAATGATATCTGCTTTATTACAATAAGTAGTTACTTTGATTTATTATTGCAATTCAAACATTTATTTGGATATGGTCTACCTACAATCAGTATTACTTTTTCTTTGTATAGATATTTCATTTATGTACAATAACTGTAGTTTTAAACAAGTAATAATGGGGAAGTTACATACATTTTATATTGGTTTGATGCATTACAGGGTAATCTTGCAAACATATTGAAAAGTCAGAACATGTGTATGGTGGCAATAATCACATATGTAATTCAATGTATAAACATAACCACGCAGCCGAAATGCGATATCATCGGCGTGAGGTCACACAACGTTCAGCGTGGTTATGTTTCCGTAGATACAAGTGACAAGTGCAGGTGCAGGTGTTAACATGGGCGTCCGCAGGAGGTGCAGTAGGGTCTGTGCCCCCCTGAGATTTTACATCTTTACCATTTTTACAGATATTTCCCTGTATTATTTTCAGGGTGGTCCACTTTCGAAAGCGGAAACATTAGAGGCAGACAGAGAACCACATAATAATATCAGTTTGTATTAAAAACTATATTAGTCAAAATTTTTATCAAAAGTTCCAAATTTATTAATATTTTTAAAACGACTTTAGATATTTAAATGATTTGAAACTATTCAATAGGTAATCTAGATACATATTTTTATGGAAAAATTTTTATTTTTCTTCCACCAGTGGCGTGCGTACGGACAGATCATCGGGAAATTTTAATGAAAAAAATGGTAGGCCAATGTTTTTTTAGAAACAAAAACGATCTCTAGAATCCTTGTTCAATTTACAACAAAAAGGGCTCCTTACTTTTTTCGTTTGACGCACCGTTTGCCAGTAAAAAATTAAATTACCTAATGATTTCCGAAATACAATTAAATACGCAAAAAAGAAAATGAGAATATTAATTAGTGGCTTTCAACAACAATAACAAATAGAAAGAAAATTCAATATCACAAAAATTGCTCGAAATGTAGTCCACCCACCTCAATACCTACATTTTTGACATCTTCTCGCTAACGCATTTATTGTAGCAGATACTTCATGCAGATTTCGCCGCATATCATTGCAGGCTTGCTGAATTTTTAAAATTAAATCTTTCCTTGTTAATATGGGATACGTATACTTTATCTTTAATAGTGCCCCAAACGTAAAAGTCTAGCGGATTAAGATCCGGTAACCTGGGTGACCAGGCCACTCGTCCAATACCATTAACCACATCATTATTTATGTCATTCCCCCCTAGCTGGCCAATCCATCGTTGAGGATAGTTGGTATTGAACCATTCTCTTACAGCTATTCCATACTTTAAATTAATGGGTAAATTATCTAGGTAATCCTGCAGATCATTGTTAAGAAACTTCATAAACAGTTCCGAGATCAACCTTGGGGGTAGGAAATGTAGACCACAAACATTACCATCAATAACTCCCAACTAAACATTTACGGACAATTCATTTTGAAATGATTTTGGCCGAATTTCTCGAGGATTCTGATGTGCCCAAATATGGATATTATGGTAATTTGTTACCCCACGTCCGGTAAAAAAGGACTCGTCCGTCCAAAGAATCTTGTGTAAAAAGTCAAGATTTTCTTCCGTCGAATTTAAAAGCCACTGGCAAAATCTTATTCTTTTTTCAGAATCACCAGGGAGCAAATCCTGAACAGACTGTAGGTGATACGCATGCCTGTGGTTATCGTGTAGTGTTCGTAATATTTTAGACTTAGATAGGAATGTGCAGGTGCTGAGCTGCCTTCCGACTTACGTCATACGAACAAATGAATAATTCATTATCTTTTCATCAATATATTTAAGAAACTGCAACTGATAGTAGTAAAAGTATATAACACACGAAAAGTTTATATTATATATTTCACTAAATTGCAAAAATTGATTGTTTTTAACGCGACCAAATATCGAAAAATACGTTGACAATAAAAACGACGTGTAACGTCAGCCGGCAGACGTAAGACGTCTGAATTCTTGACGCGAGTATATACAATTATTCTGAATATTATATCGACGGTTTCTGTTCTGTTTGTTATTAACACGCACACCAAAGTTACTAAAATTCTGATGTGTTTAGATGAAAACGCGAGCATCTGGAATCCTTCTATTTGGATAGCGACTATGATATTCACGAACTGCCGCTTCTGCATTTCTATCACAAAATCCGTAGCAAAAATGAATATCTGCGTAATCGTTATTAGAAAAAAACATTTTTCATATTAATACTTACACAACCCTCTAATAACAATGTTAATAACTCGAAATTAAATTACCTGACAATTCAATTAACTGTCATGAAATGCAAAAACACTGACAGTAGCAGTATTTTTTGTTTCATGGCCTACTACGACAGATTAAAATTTGTTTGAATTCCATTTGCTTAAAGAATTTTAATTTCTCACTGGCAGACGGTGTGTCAAACGAAAAAGTAAGGAGCCTTTTTCTGTTGTAAATTGATCAACGATTCTAGAAATAGTTTTGGTTGTTGTTGTTGTTGTTGTTGTTGTTGCTGTTGTTGTTGTTGTTCACTGCAATAGTTTTTTGATTAATTATTGAAGAAGCAACAGATTTGGAAACATAAGATACTATTAGAAATATCTATTTTCTTCTCAATTGGTTCCCCAATATATCCCTCAGTAATAGTCAAAGACCACCAGCTCATGTGTTATCTTTAAGACTGACGAAATCAGCTCCAGAATCAGTTAGCAGTGTAGCAAATCTTCAGATGCAATGACCAGTGTACGTCTCTCCTTTCGGTAATTTTAAATATACTGCCAATTCTTTTTAAAGTATATCTAACTTTATTAATACTAATTACCTGATTTACACAAGTGTAGTGTAAACAGACAGATGCTCCTCAGTTTAACAGATTCCGTGATGTCTATATTTCAAAATTGAAATACAATTATCTCTAGATTAAAAAAAAATGTATTGTCACGGATTTCCCAATCCGTCTTTTCTTTCACTTCCAGAAAAACAATCCGTTAATTAATTACTTCTTTATTAACTACTGCACACTACTAATTACAGGTCAACTAAACACTTATTTAATTAATCGCTATCTAAATCACTTTGATATCTCCAACTAAACACTTTAATTCAGACTGTAATACAAGACTTATACAAGACTAACTAACTCGGCCGTTTATTCTTCTTTTATAGACCCAACGAATATTCCAGATATATTCCAGTATCTCTAGATCCATTTTCTCGTACGACTGGAACGCTTCTCGTCGTTTCCACGATTTTCTAGTAACGCCTCGATTCACGCATGTTGTTTGTTTACCAGAATCGCGTAGGGGCGATCGGGGCAATCTCAGGCAATTCGCGGTGCCACAGTCGTCGGTTTGGGAGTGAGTGGGGCAAATTCCGTGACACTGCCCCTCCTTAGGACCGATCGTCCCGATCTTACTCCTGGGAGTCCTCTGTATCCGGTAGACGACATCATTGATTCTTTTAATGACGGTGTAGGGGCCCTCCCAACGGTTCTGTAGTTTAGGCGATTTTCCTTTCTTCCGCGTGGGGTTGTACAGCCACACCAGGTCACCTTGTTGGAATCCGACTGTATTGGCCCGGACGTCATATCGAGTCTTCATGCGATCGCTCTCTAGTCGCATTCGAGATCTGACTTGATCGTGTACGGCTGCTAGTCTTCGTTCTAGCTCATGGGTGTAAGTGTCTGGCTCTGTGGGCTGTTCCGCAGGACGACCAAATACCAAATCTGCTGGAAGGCGAAGCTCTCTTCCAAAGATGATCCTTGCGGGAGTCTTCCCAGTAGTTTCATGGACAGCTGAGCGGTAAGCTAACAGGAAGAGTGGAATGAGCTTGTCCCAGTCTGTCTGGTTCTCGTTCACAAACATCCTCAGATTGGTTTCTAGTGTGGCGTTGAAGCGTTCCACCATACCATCTGACTGGGGATGCAGTGGGGTGGTCCTGGTTTTCGGATTCCCATAAGCTCGCAGACCTTTCGGAACACACCTGATTCGAAATTTCTGCCCTGATCTGAATGTAGTTCCATGGGCACACCAAATCTGCAGAACAGGTTGTTGACTAGCGCTTCTGCTACGGTTGTGGTCTCTTGATTGGGAAGGGGTATACTTCCGGCCATTTGCTGAAGTAGTCCATGGCCACTAGTAGATATCGGTTCCCACTTTGGGTTTTCGGAAAGGGGCCAGCGATATCAATGGCAATCCTCTCAAACGGTGCTCCTACGATGTACTGGCGCATTTTGCCTCTGGAACGGGTCTTCGGTCCCTTGCTGGCTGCACATACGTCACATTTTCGGCACCAATCTTCTACATCCGTCCTACAGCTCAACCAGTAGAAACGCTCCCTAATCTTCTGTAGAGTCCTATTGATACCGAAATGTCCACCCCAGTACCTCCATGTACTTCCTGCAGCACTTCCTTGACCCGGGTCCTCAGGAGTAGTACTTGTTTCTTGACCTCCGTTCCGTCATTGTTCTCCCATGCTCTTTTAGGACACCGTCTTCCAACACCAATGAATTCCATTGAGCCCAATAGCTCTTTAATGTTGGGCTTTTACTGCTGACTTCAGCCCATGAGGGTCGGTTGTTGGCTTCTTTCCAGTCTAGTAAGGGCTTGATGTCACAGTCAGCTTGCTGGTCTTCCCGAATCGCCGCTGAACTCCATCTGTCTTCAGGTTGGGCTGCTACCACCTTACAAGGAACTGATGAGATGTCCTCTTTCTTTTCAAGACTACTACAGTGTTTGCAGTTGACAGGACAGGGTCTCCTAGAAAGGGCATCTGCATTTCCATGTTTCCTGCCGGCTCGATGTTCAACAACAAAGTGATATTCTTGCAGCCGTTCAGCCACCTGGCCATCTGTCCTTCCGGGTTCTTAAACTGCAACAGCCATTTAAGGAAGCGTGATCCGTTCTTAGAAGGAATTCTTGGCCATACAGGTATTTATGAAAGTGTTCTAGGCTCTTGACGATGGCAAGTAATTCTTTCCGAGTCACACAATAGTTCTTTTCGGCTTTTGACAGGACTTTGCTGAAGTAGCCCACTACTCGCTCTTGGCCATCTTGTATTTGGGAAAGAACTCCGCCAATTCCAATGTTGCTTGCGTCCGTGTCCACTATAAATGGTTGTCCAGGTATTGGGTATGTCAAAATCGGGGTAGTGCAGAGGGCCTCTTTCAGCGTCTCAAAGGCTTGCTGGCATTTCGTCGTCCATTCGAACGGGATGTTGTCTTCTGTGAGTTTATGAAGAGGCTTGGCAATGTCCGAGAATCCTTGGACGAATCGTCGATAGTATGTGCATAGGCCAAGAAAACTTCGAACTTGATGTTTGTCTTTAGGAACCGGCCAGTTCTTTATGCACTCTGTCTTCTCCGGGTCTGTTTTCACACCGTTTGGAGTAATAATGTGGCCTAAGTATCTCCTTTTGGAACAGACTGCACTTCTTCGGGTTCAACTTCAGGTTCGCTGCTTTCAACTTCTTGAACACTTCGGACACGTTCTTCAGGTGCTCCTGGAAAGAGCGTCCCAGCACCACCACGTCGTCCAAGTAAATCAAGCAGGTCTCCCAATGCAGGCCATGAAGTACAGTTTCCATCAGTCGTTCAAAAGTGGCATTGTAATTACATAGAACAAATGGCATTACATTGAACTGCCACAATCCATTTCCGGTAGTGAATGCTGTCTTTTCCTTGTCTTCTGGGCTGACCTCGACTTGCCAATATCCACTCTTTAAATCCAAAGTGGAAAACCATTGCGCACCAGCCAAGGTGTCCAGAGTATCGTCAATCCTCGGTAATGGGTAACTGTCTTTCTTGGTGACGTCATTTAATTTTCTGTAGTCCACACAAAATCGGGTGGAGCCGTCTTTCTTCTTGACCAGAACTACAGGAGAAGCCCAAGGACTCTGAGATGGCTCTATGGTGCCTTGATTTTGCATCTCGATTAACATCTTGTTAACTTCTTCTCGCTTGGCTAGTGGAAGTCCTCGTGGTGGCTGCTTTATAGGAGATGATGAACCAGTATCGATTCGATGCTTCACAAGATTGGTTCTCCCAAAGTCGCCTGGTTTAAGTGCAAACACATCTTCATTTTCACGTAGCAGCTCTTCCAGTTGTTCCACCTCCGTCTCTTTTAATCTCTGCTTGGCCCTATCCACGATGTCCCTTAGACATTCCGGTAGGCTGGTCTTATTTGGTTTCTTCTCCATTTCGTTGTTTTCTTTGAGTGTTCTAACCATGGTAACAGGTTCACAGAGTCCTACTTCAGTTCCCTTTGTAATTTTCTGTGGAAAGGTTTTCAGGTTAACTACCCGTACTATTGTCGTTTTCTCTGGTTTAATCAGGGTGCGGCCGGTGACTATAGATTTATTGAACAGATCCGGATTACTGGGTTCCACCACTCCAACACTGCAAGACATTTCCCCATCCATTACAGTGGCAACCAATGTTTCGGTCTGACCAGGTAGTACCACATCTTCTTTAACAACGAATCTCCGTACAGCGTTATTCTCAGTGGTGGTCGTTAGCACTACTTCCTCACCCATTATCCGTAGCGTACCAGCATTCAAATCTAAGTTCACCCCTTTGCTCGTAGTAAGTCTAGTCGGAGTATGACATTGTCCGATATATCTGCTACCAGGGCTCTGTGTTTGAACTTGACGTCTCCTAATTCTACTTCGAGCTCGCATTTCCCCTTGACTGGCAGTTGTTGTCCATTGGCTGTTGTAAGGACATAACGTTTGGCAGGGTTCTTAATACGCCAATCACCAATAATATCCGGTCGTATAATAGTTCTTGCTGCTCCAGTGTCGATTACCATAGGAAACATACGACCAAAAATAATGCCCTCTACTAGCAAGGAGTCAGAGTCCTGGAAACGTGACAACGTAATTTCTTCTCGTGGGGCATGGTAGGAGGACGCAGCCGGCTTTTGCCCCGTTAAGCCGGCTGAGCCTAGTTTTCCTGTGCAGCTGCCGCCTGGGAGTCGCGCTTTTGCTGATCCGCGACCGGGGCCGTACACTGTCTCTTCAGATGTCCCGTCTGCCCACAGTTCCAACATTGGAGAGGGCGATCTCTTCGGCTGCCAGGTTGTTCTCTTCGGATTGGTAGTTGGGCTGAGTTTCTCAATGACCTCCTTCAACGTTTTGATTATGTCTCCATTTCCAATATTATCGCTGTTATCACTGATGGCTCGAACTTTAACATGTCTACCGGATGCCATCTTTGCTGCCTCAAATTCCAATGCATGCGAAAGAGCGTCATTCAACGTTTTAGGTCTAGCGAGCCGTAGTGCCTGCTGTGTTTCGCAATCTCTTAGGCCGTCGATAAACACTTGGATGGAGAGCTGGTCTACAAATTCGGACGGGGCTGTTGGATATGCCAATCGAACCAGTCGAGCAACGTCTGTCTCAAAATGTTGTAAATTCTTCCACTCTGCTGGTGACGATTTTTCAATTGTGCCTGGTACACTTGCTACAGGTGCTTATCCCCATATCTCATTTCCATATGCTGTTTCAGAAGGTCATAGTTACGCTGCTGCCCAGCAGGAACTCCTTGTAAGACGTCAAGAGCTTCCGTAGAGCAACTATCAGAGCAGTAGCTTTCACAATCAGACCATTCGTTTGCGGCAGCTGCTGCTTCAAACTGACGTAGATAGACATTCCATGAGACCTTGCCGTCGAATTCAGGAGGCTTCGTTTTTTGAGTTCGGAAAACAGGTCCTTCTGATTTGATTACGCCCTCCTTCGCTATCTTATCTAATTTATGTCGAAGCTTTTCGCAGGTTTCTCTAACCAAGTTTATTTCTTCGTCTATTTCCTTTTTTTGTGTTAACAGTTTCTCTTCTACTTGTATCACTTTATGTGACTGCTCCTCTAATTTTTCTTCTAGTGTATTCTCCAATTTTTCTAACTTTGTCTGCATTTCTTTCGTCTGATCTCTCATTTCCTGTTGTATTGTCTGTATCTGATCTTTCATTTTACACCCTTGCTCTTCTAATTTCATTTGCATCGTCTCTCCCTGTTCTTCTAATTTCTTTTCTAATTTTTCCTGCATTGTTTGGGACTGATCTTCGATTTTATGTCCTTGTTCTTCAAATTTTTCCTGCATTGCTTTCGTCTGGTCTTCCAGTTTATGTCCCTGCTCTTCTAATTTCTCTTGCATCGTCTTCGTCTGGTCTTTCATTTCCTGTTGCATTGTCTGCATCATTTCTAACAGTTTCGCCAGTTGTGCATCCATATTGACTTGGCTTCTAGTTACAGGCATTCACTCTATTTGGAAAGTTCTAGAATGTCCACGAATGTATTTCTAGATATCACCGTTGCCTTCCTTACAATGAAACTAGTGCAGTGATATGCCACACTTGGGCCTTTGTCGCACTCCCGTACAAAGTTCTAGAAGGTTCGAGATTGTCCTTCGCGAATAACACCGTTCACTTCCTTAAGTCAAGACGAGTGCGGTGATATGTCACACTTGGGTATTTGTCTCACTCCTGTACAAAGTTCTAGAATGTTCCAGATTGTCCTTCGCGAATACCACCGTTCACTTCCTTAAGTCACGACGAGTGCGGTGATATGTCACACTTGGGTCTTTGTCTCACTTCGGTAGAAAGTTCTAGAATATTCGAGAATGTCTTTCGGAAATACCACCGTTCACTTCCTTGAGTCACGACGAGTGCGGCGATATGTCACACTTGGGTCTTTGTCTCACTCCCGTACAAAGTTCTAGAATGTTCGAGAATGTCCTTCGCAAATATCACCGTTCACTTCCTTGAGTCACGACGAGTGCGGTGATATGCCACACTTGGGTATTTGTCTCACTCCTGTACAAAGTTCTAGAATGTTCGAGATTGTCCTTCGCAAATACCACCGTTCACTTCCTTGAGTCACGACGAGTGCGGTGATATGTCACACTTGGGTCTTTGTCTCACTTCGGTAGAAAGTTCTAGAATGTTCGAGATTGTCCTTCGCAAATACCACCGTTCACTTCCTTTCGACAAGACGAGTGCGGTGATATATCACACTTGGGTTTTTATTCCACCCACGCACAGAGTTCCAGAAAGTTCTTCCAACTTCCACTTAAACCCACTCACGCACAGGGTTCCAGAAAGCTTCTCAAACTTCCAGTTAAATCCCACTTTGTGGACAGGGTTCCAGAAAGCTCTTTAAAACTTCCAACTAAATCCACTTCCGACACCAAATTGTCACGGATTTCCCAATCCGTCTTTTCTTTCACTTCCAGAAAAACAATCCGTTAATTAATTACTTCTTTATTAACTACTGCACACTACTAATTACAGGTCAACTAAACACTTATTTAATTAATCGCTATCTAAATCACTTTGATATCTCCAACTAAACACTTTAATTCAGACTGTAATACAAGACTTATACAAGACTAACTAACTCGGCCGTTTATTCTTATTTTTATAGACCCAACGAATATTCCAGAGATATTCCAGTATCTCTAGATCCATTTTCTCGTACGACTGGAACGCTTCTCGTCGTTTCCACGATTTTCTAGTAACGCCTCGATTCACGCATGTTGTTTGTTTACCAGAATCGCGTAGGGGCGATCGGGGCAATCTCAGGCAATTCGCGGTGCCACAGTCGTCGGTTTGGGAGTGAGTGGGGCAAATTCCGTGACAATATTATTATATCAAATATTAGGATTTCATATCACTGTTATATTGTTTATGTATTGACGCATCATATTCTGCTTAGGTTTTATGAATAAAGATTATACTAATGTGACAATAACTCTTTAGCAACCAATGTACTAAGCAGTCCCATAGACCCAATATCAGCAGTTAAAGGTTAACTATTGTAGGTACCTAAATCCTGTAAGTCACAAACATAAAAAAATCTAGTTATTGCTTCACTAAGGCCAACAAAATTTTGAAAACAAAAGATCTATCTTTTCCCAAAATTTAGATGGATTTATTCCACACTATATAGCTAATGTAACAAATGTATATCAAATAAACACATTTTCTTAGAGCACTACAAGATGGAACACATTATAAAAACACTTGGTAGTAGCCACCGCAAGTTCAATGGGATCTTCACTCTTGGACAAACAAGTATTCATGATTTCTTCTGCCTTGCCGTTTAAGACTTCGGATACTTTTGTTTTGAAAACGTCATGCACGATTTTTCCAGAATCGTCTATGTAGCCGATTTGCTGTGACACGCAAAACACGTGCTTTCTGAAGTCGGAATTGTCTGAAAAGTCTCCCTTGCGAGCTTTTTCTAGAAGCATGGGGTTCACGTTGGACTTTTTCAAACAGACTTCTCTGTGGTTGCTGACACGTTTGGCATGCTCATCGTCGAGCTGAACGTCAGCCTGTGTAATAAGTTGTATATTAGATAATTAAAAAATAACTGAAGCAAAAATATAAAAACAACACAGAGAAATTTGAAAACACATTAAGAACAAAAAAAAAATGTTTTTGTAAGGAACAACCGAAAGATAATATTAAATAACAAGAGTACGAAAAAGCAATACCTTCCCGTAAGACGGGTAATTCATTAAATCCGATAAAAGAAAAACGATCATGTCGTCATACATTTTAAATGGTGTTGGTTTGCAGATACAGTACATGGTACATTATGTTAAAATACAGCTTAAGGCGGGTTTTGACTAGTCAGTTTCCATGATTCATTTATTCATTTCATTGTATGTCAAATCTCAAATTATGTTGCGTTATAATTCTGGGGGGCACAAATTATATTGCGGCTATATGTAAAACCAAAATGAAAAAGGAAAACTGGTGAATCTATTACTTTCCATAAGTTCTCAAAAGAATCTTAATTAATAAAGGAACTGAATAGAATATGCTAAGGTGCATTCAAAAAGATACTTTTTATCCAGATAACCAATAAATTTGCAAAAACCATTTTTATCCAGAACTAGTTTTGCTTACTTTTTTCGCACATTGTTCGAATTCGAGTATCGCGTGTAACATACGGGTTCTGAGATGACCTGAGTAACACCATCTTATCAGATTTTAAATAAAATACCGCTAAACCTTTTTATTGAATTTGGGGGTATATAAATAATCATAGCAGGCCTTGGATCGCCATCTTTAACGTCGTGATAGGATTAGAAGTAGAGGATTTCGATGACATTTAAATCAAAATAATAGTTGTTGCGTTGTTTTGAGAAATAAAGTTTTTACTAATTTTTACAAAATTTAATTTTATGAACGTATAGAAGAAAACACTATGTATAAGTTTTGTTTATCTTTCACACACAGGGGTTTTGAGGGGTCCTGATTAACACCACCTTATCAGATTTTAAATAAAAATCGCTAAACGTTTTTATTGAATTTCGGGTATAAAAAATCATAGCAGGTCTTGGATCGCCATCTTAAATGCCATGGTAGGGCCAGAGCGAGAGGTTTTGATTACCTTGAAGAACAAAGTTTTTACGGTTTTGTACACAAATAAAAGTAGACACCCTACCCTGTATATATTAAAAATAATAAAAATATTCCTAAATAAACGTCTATCTATCTAGAAAGTAGTTAAACATTTAGATACCAATAACATTGTTGGTTTTAAAAAATTACGAGTACTTCTATTGTTGGCAAATTTTTTTAACATTGCGTAGTATTTCGAAAACATTATGGAACCACAGTTAATCTCTCTCTTGTTTTTTAATATTCTATCACCTCAACAATTTATGGTTTGTTACTGTAAAATACTGTATTTTGATTAATTAATATTATTACTAATACGTTAATACATCTACATCTATTTAGTGCTAATACTTTATAAGTAAAAAGTTGTTCCATAAAAAACATTTTTCGTTTACATGAAATTGTAGACACATATTTAAAAAAAATATATTCAAAATTATCTTCCTAGGATATACTACAGCTATATACTATTTAAAATATATATACCTGTATAGAAACAACACTGGCAGCAGTAAATATTAATAACAACCTCATGTTCGAATAGTCACTGTACTATGTATCTTAAACATAAAACGAAACTTATATGCACACTCTACAAAAAAAAAATGAAGTAATTAATTTTTAGAACTAATTAATTCAAGTTCGCTAATGAGAACTACCTAGTCACTTATAACGGTTTCAACGTTCTTTCAAAATTAGATACAACTAATGTTTCAATGGTTGTATGAGTATAGAAAAATGTTCATTTCTATTTAATATGTATTTTTTACTTTTATTGCTACTTACATGCTAATATTGTTAAGTTCACTTAAAAATAAATGTAGTAGATATTTGCGTCAATGTGACATTTTTCATACTCGGACAATATACGGTTTGGAGCATGTTCTAACGTAAAATAGTATAGTGTGCATCTAGTAGTAAAACATTCCCGGACTACAATGCAAATAATTGTAAACAACCATCATTGAGTCTGGGAATGAGCTTTTACTACGAGGTACACATACTATTTTTTCTGAAATAGTAAACAATATTAATCAATTAATATGAATTAAAATTGTTTTATTAATGCATATCCAACATTTCTTCATACAATCTATTCTATGTTATGATTACATTTTTTTCCGATACATCTATAAAGTAGAAGGCATCTACGTTATGGTCAAATTACTCCATGTTGAGAGCAACATAATATGTAGTACAAATCAAGACATTGATATATCATAATATTTGAAATTACGTGTTTTTCTGAGACGTCAAAGTAACTATAGACGAAAGAAGTCAAATGAACAACTTGAAACCTTTATTACTCAAGCATCAGATAATATATAGAACGTATAGAAAATATATTGCATGCCGCCCAGAAATTTTTTTAAGTTACCGCTTGTTTTTTAAACATTCAAATGGAAATTTGGTACACAGCACATTATTTCTGTCTATCCTCTACGACCATTATTTACTTCTGGGAGATTTAATTGCCTTAAAGAGATATGGGTGACAAAAATCTTTAAACGTTGTTGAAGGAACGTTGTTTACTAAATAATGCATGCGAGTTGATTTATCTGCGTGTATTTACGAATATTTACTGTATAAAATATAAATAAAAAACGGTAAGGTAGAATTAACTTTGCCGGTCTAAGCCGGAAAAGTTACTTTCCCGTACTGTTTGCTGCAGGTTGCTTAGAAATAAGGAACAAGGATACGGTATTTTGGGGTCTGAAATTGGGCAGAATAAGTACATATCCATTCCCAGACGATTTCAGAAAAAAAAAAAAAATTCTTTAATGTGATTTTTAGAATAAGCTACATCATTACTGGAACGAGTTTGAAGACCAGTCTGTATAATATTTTATTTAAAGCACTTTAGATTTTCTAACTGAAAGAAAAGATTTTGACTACTACTGTAAGCTTATTTTTACTTCGATGGACACGTTTCATGCTATAATAATAATAGTAATAATATCTCTACCCCTCATTCTAATCTCGAGGATTAGCCCAGAAGTCGATGACTTTTGCATGGGAAGAGTCTTTTAAAAGCATAAATTTTCTAAGTTGCATAAATGTGCGAAATTATATCTTTTATATATGATTATAAATAAAAGGCATTTGAAGCTTACAAATTATGTACTAGCACTTTTCTTCTTAGCTTCGAATGATGTTTTAAACTAAATATATAGTAACACCGGCGCATCGCCCATAGCCTAGTACCCAAGCTTGGCACTCACCAGAAAATAGATGTATTTTTTAAATGTAAATACTAAGCTTTACTTATTTATATGAGGGTAGGGTACTTTGCTGTGGTCGATTGGATAGGCGGAGGGTTTTTATATGGCCTCATAGATTTAAAACAATATATCTATTTTGTCGATAAGTACCAAGTTTGGATACCAGGCCACACACTAAGATTACTATGAAATATATCGTTGTTACAATTCTGGAATATTCCGGAAAACGTCAAAATAAAGGTATTACAAAGATTATAAATTCGAACGCAAACAAGAACATAAGTAACAAACTAAAAAGGTAGGTGAACTTGCATAACATTGTCCCCCTCTTAGAACTGATCGTCCCGATCAGGTTACTCCATTGTCCGCATGGCCTTCTTGATAAGGTGTCATACGATCGATGTGGACAATCTTCATCTTGGCTTGGGGATTCCTCTGAATCCTGTAGACTACGTCATTCAATCGTGACACTGCGGTATAAGGGCCTTCTCACGATTTCTGCAGCTTCAGAGATTTACCCTTGCTTCTTTTTGGGTTATACAGCCACACTATCCTACTTCTGCCAACCTCTACATTAGGTTATCGTTGAAACACGTCACGTAGACAAACAAACTTTATTGTCACTCTTGATAATACAAGACATATTCTTCAAACCAATTTCACAATTATTGTCAACGGTTTACTTTGACGTTTGTCACTCGCGTTTGGCTGCTCAATATAAACTGACTGTGAGGGCGGAATTGATCCGCTTATATAGATTTCTAAAGTTCTCGAAGTTTCTGCGATCTCGAGAACGTGTCGAGAAACAAAATTATATTAAAGACAAATTTTTCCGTTTTCAGTGAAAATTTATTTCCGATTTGTAGGTAAAAGTTTCATAGTGAAAAACTACAAATTATTTTCGTAACAATCCAAAAATATGTTGAGGTGTTTGGATGTAATTTCTTATAACTCTACTAGTTAACGTAATGCCATTTAAAATATTAATTATATTAACACGTAACTCGTGTCGGTATGGTACAGCATGACATAACTGACTGATTTTTAAAAAAGGTTAGATATTATATTTATTTGTATTATTGTTTACCTATAAAGCGGCATTAGGGCAACGGTAGACAGTATCTGCACAATTTAAGATACACACAATGGGTTTCACAGCTAAAGACATGTGGTTTACATTATTCCCTAAGACCCCTTTTATGCACGCGTTTTTCTCCACTCAACGCGGAGTTGACAAAAACGCCGCGTTTCAAGATACCTGAACAGAGTTACTACGTTTATGCATTTGACGCGCGTTTATTTGCTCTCGCGTTTTTAATTATGTCGCGATGGCTTTAGACCCTTTTATGCACGCGTTTTTCTCCTCTCAACGCGGAGTTGACAAAAACGCCGCGTTTCAAGATACCATGAACAGAGTTACTACGTTTATGCATTTAACGCGCGTTTATTTGCTCTCGCGTTTCCAATTCTGTCGCGATGGTTTTACAGAACGCTTGGCGTACGCGCTCCGAAAAAACACGAAAATATATCGGCGTTTTTATACAAAGCGCTCTTTGTCGCAAGTCCAGTGGTTCTGTCTGTCAAAAATAGATAATTTTTAATTTTATAGAATGGAGGAATACTTTATGAATTGAAAAAATAATATGGCATTAAAATCTATAATACAGTTCTCTTATCAATCAAGTATAATTTAGTATAAGTAATAATGAACGATCAACATAATAACTTTTTACCTAAATAACATTAAGTAAACTAATTAATTAATTACTACTAATTTAACAAACGTTCTACTTGCCCACCCTCCTTAACACATGTACGTGCCCTTTTAAGTAACGAAAACCTTATCTTTTTTTAAAGATATTCTTATTTTGTTTTAATTAGCAAATATTCATTCAGTAAGTATTACGATTTGCTAAGTTGCCAAGGCATTGTAATAATAGGTATATCCACAAAATTTCAGTTTCACTTGAAAATGATAGTGAATGATAGATTTATGAGAATTATAAATTGGCGTTTTTATCCAAAAGGAGCATTTAAACAAAAATTACAAAAGATGTAAAATACTACGTTGGATATTTCAAGCACAAGCTGCATAGGCGTACTTAGAAATAATTGGAGGGGATAAAGGGTACTGCATCCCTCAGTTACCTCCATTCGCCCTTCGATTGTTTTCACCAAAATTACATGATAAGTATGCCGTAATAAGATAAAAGTACGTGCAAAATTTCAAGTGTGTATCTTACAAAACAATGGGATTATTGACAAAAATTGTTTTTTAAAATGTAACTTTAACTCCCTGTATATTGAAATAGGGACCCCAAAAAAATGGCATAAGGAAAGTCGCATTATTTTTGTCCAAAGAATATGTGGTTAATGGTATGGCCTTCTATTTTGGGACACCCTGTATAATTAATTCATCAAAATATGATTCTAACATACGAAAGTAAGGGGTCATCCATAAATTACGTCACATGTTCATGGGGGGGTATCACCGGAATGTGACATAGTGTGACAAGGGGCAGGGGGGGTCAAAAACTTTGTGACATCACATGTTAAAATTCAAAATCCGAAATTTATGTGTGAATAAAAATTTTAAAATTTACAAAGTCCAAAATCCATAGACACAAGATGATTAATTTTGTTTTGTATCTTTAATTAACATAATTACCTAGTCGTTTATTGCTTTCTAACTAGTCGTTTGTTTTTTCTGTTATATAATATATGTTTATTTTATTAAAGATTATATAATAAAAGTAATAAAAAAATAAAAATAACTATTTTCTTTTGATTATTTTTAAACACACATAAATTTGAAAAATGTGTGATGTCACATCAGGGGGGGAGGGGTAAAAAAGTCCTAAAATTCGTGTGACGTAATTTATGGATGGCTCCTAATTAAAAAAATTTTTTGTAAATCTCCATATAAAATATAAAATGCACTTTGTTGAATTCTATTTCTATTAATTGGATGTACTGCCCAACGCCTCTTACGTATTCTATTACATATATTTTTATAGCATAAATACAATATACATGGATCCATTTTCATGTATCTACTTCACTGACTACTGTGTGGCATGAAACTGGCGACAACTGATAGAATACGAGTGCATAAAATGAAGCAGAAATATGCCGCGTTTTTCTCAATTTCGCGTTGAGTGGAGAAAAACGCGTGCATAAAAGGGGTCTAAGAGATTTAAAAACACGAGACAGCGTAAATCGGTATTTTGGGCCGTCTATGTAGCGCTAGTAAACAGCTGACTCGGAGACCGATTCGCCACAAGCCGCTGTGTCTGACATGGCCCTAATTATTAAATACTTAGATGTATTCTTTTTTGTATACATTTCTTATTAGGTATTAATAATATTGTGCGGTACTAACAACTCTGCGGACCTCAACCAGCATTGAATTACATTCATACCTATTTTAACCTTAATTTTCTTATTAACTTTTGCAGGATTATAGCCATTTTCTTCGATTATGGCCGCATATTGTCATCCTTCTCACAAATTGTCGTACCTGATAAAAAAATTAGAAAATCAGGTTATGACGGTTTATACGAGGGTATGTTTGCTTATGTTAGAAGATCTTGAATTTCTTACAGAGGTCGTATAGCAAAGGCTACAAATTTTATATCAGGTAGAATTGGTGAAAAAGTCCAAAAGTATAACTCTTCAGAATCATTGATGTAGTAACTGCATTCGCCGGCCATGCTTTTGTAAAATTAATCATAATTTTACATGCATTGTGATAATGCGATCACTATATCGTAGTTATAAGGATTTTAATGACTTTGAGGCACTCTCTGAAGAGTTGCGATTTCTAACAGATCGCACGTCTCTGTCAAGACGAACATAACAGTTATTCTTCAAATACACCATCTGGCCAATAACTACATTGACACTGGATTCAAAAGATTAAAAAGACAGAGTGCCATAGTTACACTTTGAAACCACTAAGTAGTGAGCCACATAAGATCACAAAAAAAGAAATTTCCTTATGCAGTTGTCAGACATTTGCATTTAATCAGTCACTGAAAAAATGATCATTAACGGTACCTGCACGTTCAGTATTTTGGGGTCCGTGATTTTTTTACTAAACTTTACTTTTACTATATTCTGCTTTTGTGGTAGCATGGCAAAATTGGTAACATTCCAGATGTGACGTTTTTATATTCAGGTGAGTCATTAATAAAGGTACATAGCTTAAGGGCAGATTGTTTACCTCAAAATAAAGCTCCATACGCCTTATTCAATTGTTGCTCATTTTCATTTTACAGGGTGTTAAAGTTAAAAAAATGTTTTCGATTTTTTGCCATATTTTAAAAACGTATGGACCGATTGTTTTGAAAATTTGTAGTGTTTTTTGAGGTGGCAATTACGAATATGCAAACAATGTTCAGGTCACGATTAGGGGGCGCTAGTTATACTGTACCGTCGATATAAAAATATGTTTATTAGGAATCCACACTATTGAACCCATTTTTGCAGTAGGTTCTCTGATATTGCTCAAAATGTAACCATTCAATAAGTGGCCCGGAATCTGCGTACCAAACATTATTAAAATCTAATAAACATACAGGGTACGGCACTGGAATGTGACACATTTTAACGCGCCACTGCCTGACACGTGAATGGGTGGGGGAGTTCTGTTTATGACTGATGTGTTTGTTATTGTATGCAGTTTAGTAGCTATGGACTATGGAGAATTGGCCGGTAAATCAACGCGTGGTCGCCGTGATAGCTTACATTGAAACGAAGTCTGTTATTACGGTCCAAAGACGATTTCGGGCTGAGTTTAATATCCCAAGACGTGGTCGCATTCCATCGCGGAACATTATTTTGCAATGGTTTAAGAAGTGGAAAGCGCATAGAATTTCACTTCTTAAACCATTGCAAAATAATGTCATAAACAGAACTACCCCCACCCATTCATGTGTCACATTCCAGTGCTGTACCCTGTATATAGGTTTTACCTTTGTCACGTAGTATATTGATTACACGAAAGAGATACAAACTAATATATCATTAACCTTTAAAATTGATACGAATTGAATTTACAAAATAAATTGCCTCAGGATGTAATTTATACAATATTTAAATATGCTCATTAATTCATTATTGAGTCACTTTTCTGTAGACTTTGCCCTGCACATTAGCTGCTTTAATTCAGGTTTTTCCTGCACGTTAGACTTTGCTCTTAGAGCATTTGCTAATCAATCTGTAATTATTTTTTACGAACTCTGTTTATAGTAGACTGAAGATGTTAATTCAAAGTGACCGGTTTTTATTAGAAAACATCGGAGTAGGTACATGTTACCATATACAATTTATTCTTTTATAAATTAAGAGGGAATACTTATGTCTTTAAAATTGCTGCATCATTCAAAGTTAAAAAATGGGCCAAACGTTAAGACTAGTTTCCTTGGACCAATGGGAATTAAATCAACTTATCTTAATAGAATTTTGCTTCCTTAAGAAATTATACGCCTGAGAAAGTACTTTTTTATTGTTTTTTTAAGACATTTTTTTTATTAGTTGGGTAATTGTACTCAAATTTTCAAAAATAAAGTTCTTTTGCGAAATAAATACTAATATCAAATTGATTTTAAATATTAAATGTACAGGGCGTTCAGAGCGCCACTGGCATTCTTGAAAGGGGTGATTGTATAGTCAAAATAAATTAAATTTGGCCAAATATATCTATATCTAAAAGCTTAGCGTTCTAAGATACAGGATGTCAAAAATTTCGAAATTTTAATATATTTTTGAAAATCTTTCGCAATAAAACAGCAATAGTTCTAGGTTGTAATGAGATATCTTTAGTATAATTATTCAGTATGCTTAGTTCTTCCTATTATCACCAGTGGCGTAGAAATCCTGTGGCACTCTTCTTTTATTTAAAATAAAAATGATACGCCACTGTCTTAATTATATAAAAAAGTAAGATACTAATAATTATTCATTAAAATGTATCGTATTTCGGAACTGTTCTTTAAAAATATCTCTGTATTTCGTAGTTTGTGTGTGGTGAGACTTCAGTAATACAGGATGTCTCGAAATTAATGCACCATAAAGCAAGAGTAGATTATTGACGACAAAATAGTGCGATATAGGTAAACTTACTTTAGGCAAAAGTTGATGATTCAGAGAAAAGATACAGAGTATCAAAATAAAAATTTTATTTTCGATATTTGTAAACAATTTTTTCCAAATCCAAATATTTGAATACATTTTGGAGATCCGGGATTTTTGCAGGCGAGAAATTCAATTTTTTTTCTAACTTTGACGCTCGCAGTAGAGGGCGCCCCATATGGCACATCATGCTTCTTTGAAATGGCGAAACTTTTTTGCAGCTTAGTGACATCTGATCGATTATTCTACCTTCTCTATGTGAAAAGGGGGTATATCTCGTTAAAGTCGTTAGGAGTAACCGTTTTCGAAATAATCCTATTTGAAATAATAAATGTGAACTGGTTTAGAGCGTGTGGCTCGAGTTGTTTCTACAAATATTAATGTAATAGGCTTCCTTGGTACGATGGTGAAATTAAACGAAAAACAAAAGAACCTAATGATGCATACAAACGTTTTAAACAAAGCATGGACGTACAAAAAGAATTACTTTGAAACATGTATAAATCTAAACGAAATATTGTTGTACACTTACTGAAAAAAAAAAAAAAACGCGAATACTACAGCCAGTGTATTGGTGCAAACAGTTATGATTCAAAGTCAATGTGGAAAACTTTAAAAAAATTAATTAAAGGAAAAAATAAACCATTTCATTTTAGGACTATTATTAACTTTGATAACGGAGACAATTTGCTTCTGGCTGGTGCGGAATTTGATGCAGCAAATAAGTTTAATGTATTGTATGTATGTATTGTTGACATTTCTAACTCAATAATTTGTAATGATCAGTGAAGCTCTGGGGAATTGCCTGTGATTTCTTTAATTTTTGATACGTTTGAACTCTTGTTGCTGAACGGTCTGAGAACAATCATTATGTCATTAAAAGATAAAGGTGATTTAAAAGAGGTTTTAAGTGCGAGGTTTCTGAAAGAGACGTTTTGTACCCCACAATCAGTATGTCATTAAAAGATAAAGGTGATTTAAAAGAGGTTTTAAGTGCGAGGTTTCTGAAAGAGACATTTTGCACCCTGGGTTACATTTTGCTCAATCTTGTAAATATATCGCCGCAGACGGGTAATTTCCCGGATGATTTGAAGACAAGCATCGTTGTGCCAATGCCCAAGGTACCTGATGCCTGTGAAGTGAGTAGTTTCAGAGCTATAAATACTATTCCTAATATTGAGAAGGTGCTAGAAAGTGCAGTGAAAGAACAATTGCTGAAATATTTCTGGTCGAGCTTTAGAGAAAATTATTCTTGTGAGACTGCGTTTTAACTTACAATATCTAAATGGAAGCAAATAATTTATAGTGGGAAATATGCTGTTTTCCTTGACTTCAAAAGAGCCTTCGAAACGATAGACAGAGACATTTTACTGAATAGAACTCAGAGGACGAAAGTAGGTGAAGTTGTATCAGATAGGATTGGAAATGGTATTGGTGTATCATAGGGCAGCATTATTTATTGTATATTTGAATGATATTAACTATGTTGATGGCTTTGATTTTATGAATTTATTTGCTGATGACACGCTTGTGGCTTGTTGTGGTGATGATTTGGGTGAGGCTGTTGATCCGATCAATGCAGTACTTGACAGGATGGTAAAGTTTCTTAATATAAACAAACTAAAATTAAATGTTAACAACTAAGGGAATGATTTTAGACAAGAGATATAAATTAAGTAGGATTAATTATGAATTATATCAGGTAAAATTTGATAATGCATCTATCGAGTGGGTTCATGAATTTAAATATTTAGGATTTGTTATCGATGAAGGTTTGACATTAAAAAGTCATTGTGAATATGTCCAAAAAAAAGTCTCAAAGAAGCTTTACTTTTTCTCAAGAATCGTGTCGCATTTGTCTATATTTGCTAGAAAAACTGTATATAGTACGATCGTGCAACCTCACTTTGATTATTGCTCTTCACTGTTGTACCTCCTGAATACTGACGATAATCGTTCGTTGCAAAAGCTTCAGAACAGGGGCATAAGAATTATATTACATTGTAGTCGATATACTCCGATGGATGATATGCTGCAGATATTGGGATGATATTCTGTTGAAAGACGATTGTATTTTATGGCAATGCAATTCATTTTAAAAATAAATAAAAGTATGTTGTCTGTCAATTTGACGTTGTAGTACCCACGGATTTTCTCAATTTTTTTTAGTACACCTATGGTTTCAGAATATTTGTTTTTAAATAAAGCCTATTTTTATTTTATTTTTTCCACTCTCCTAAAATTTTGACTTTAGGCTCGGTTTCTGAGATTTTATAACTTTTTCGTTGTACTAGGTTTGTTTGGCTCGCTTAGTATTAAACGCTAATTTCAATTTTGTTCTGTGCTCCACCTTGTATATTTTGTCCCCTTAGCAGTGGTTCAGTTGGCAATATTAGAAATATTTTATAAAACTCCAAAAACTGAAGTCAAACAGGTTGAGGTCGGGGAAACGGGATGGTAAATTAACAAGTGCAGGTAACAGGTGGAATCTACTGATTAGGAAATATTACAATTAAAAGATTCTGAACATTTTGACCGTAATGCGGAGGAGCATCGTTAAGTTGAAATCATATATTTTAGCGAACCGCCAGAGGCAAATCAAATCAAATCCATGAAAGAGTTTTGTAAAGAAAATAAAAATGCATTAATAGTTATTTATGCAACAAGTACAAAAAGTAAGTGACATCGATTTGAACATTTATGTTTGTCATGATGACAAAACGCTATTGTAGAGTGACAGATGAATGCAATAAACATTTTATTGCACTAGTGCAATAAAGAACCACTTTTTCCACTAAATATAGTTCAATAAAGTTTTGTTTTTTGCATGAACGTAGAAAATAGTTATTTATGCAACAAGTGCAAAAAGTAAGTGTTTATTGCACGCGACGTGAAATTGTCCTACTCGGCCTGACGGCCTCGTTGGAAGAGTTTTGTAAAGAAAAGTGGTGCCCATATTGAACATTTAGACTATTTAGGGAGAGTTGGGTATTAGCGCTCACCTAAGAAAAATGCAAGATATCTACGATAATAGTCACAAAAATAAAAAATGTAAATTACTAAAAAACAACTTTATTGATTCATTCAATATAAAAAAAATATAATTCTTCAAAAACTTAACATGAAATATAAATATCTTAATAAGAAAAAAATATGCACTGAGCGGTATTGCACTCCATTGGTGGGTAATGCCGCTCAAAGTCTTATATGTTATAGGTTGCTTATAAATAACGACAGTTATCGCATTTACAACCTGTTGATCCAGATTGCTGATCCGTGCAGTCGGCATGGGCCCACAATTGACAAATGCAACATTGAAACCATAGTTCATTGTCTTTGCCAATCTCACCGCATAACGAGCATAAGTCTTTTTCTGGATCACCAACTGTTAAAGAAATTGAATTTTTCTTTTTCAGTTTTCCTTTCACTTTCAATTCTGCCTTGATCTTCCCACCTCCACGCTTTGCATTTTCTATGGCTTCGGTTCTTCGCCTTTTTTCTTGACGCTTTTTCTCATTCTCTTCTAAGACTGTCTTCATCGGGGTAGATGTTAAAATTTCTGCATGTTCCCTATTCTTTCTTGCAGATTTTTTTTTACCAAGATATTAGTGGGCAGGGATATATATTCTATACTGACACATTAATGCAAGATGAAGATTTGTTAGGTTGATGGCTGTCCATTAATTGCTTCAAAGGTAATTCATCTTCAGAAGAAAATTCGCTTATAGGAGACGTTGTTCTTTGTTGATCAATCAGGGGTGATGTTCTGTGGCCAGGAATTCGAGAATTCTCAGTTGGATCCACTATATTTTTTGGAGATGGTGTTCTATGTTGAAGAACTTCTACAGTTTGCGCTGCATTGTAGACTGAGTATGGATTAGGTGTGCGAAGGTCAGCAGGTAAGAAATCATCCTCATCAAAAACAGATGGATTAAGTTGCATTATACCTGCAGATTGGAAGCCTTTGATTGCTTTTTCTATTGTAGCAACTCGCACATATGCTCTACGCAGCAAATCTGCTACGTCATAGTGACCAAAATTTTCGTAATTGTGAGTTTTCATAAACATATCACACTCTCGATCATACGATTTCTTTAACCGCTGTAACCGATGAGATGTATGGGGCGGAATCGATAGAAGATGCACACCATTTTGTCGACAATACTGGAAGCTTTGTAAATTTGAGTGGCTTTCATGGTTGTCCAAAATGAGTAGAGTTGGATTTTCAATACTTGATGCGGTATGTTTAACAAAATGCTGAAGCCAAATGAGAAAAAAAAAATACTTAGCGATATTTAATTTGTGCCAAACGTAACACATCCAAAAAAATTGGCAATAATTCGTAATCTGAGTCTAAATCAAAATTTTATAAAAGTGAAAAAAAATTGAATAAGAGCTTATTTAAAAAAATATTCTGAAACCATAGGCGTACTTAAAAAAGAAATTGGAGCGATCCATGAGTACTACCCCCTTTTCTACCTTCATGCTCTGATATTTTAGACCAAAATTACACACAAAGTGTGTCGACATAAGATAAAAATATGTGCTATATTTCAAATAAGTATATCTATTTAAACATCTTATTTTGACATCCTGCATTTTAAATACGGAACTCCGAAATGAAAAGTGGCATAAGAAAAGTTCCATTATTTTAATCCAAAGAATGTGTGGTTACCGGCTTGATCTACTAATTTATAGCTCCCTCTATAGTTATTACGGTAAAACCCAATTGCCGACAAATTTTGCTGTAGCTTGCCAAAAATGTAGATGAATTGATGGCCTTGTCTGAACCATATATAAGAAGGATATTTCATATGGGTGGCGTCACCTCTTTCACATATTAGAATTCAGGAAAAAGAACTCGGGGTTAATTGAGCCTAATCGCTCACCAGTTTGGAATAAATTGCCATGAACTATAAAGTACCCTAAATCTTGAAGGAAAGGGCTGAATTCATATTCGTGACTGTAGGTACTATGTAGAAGTTAAGGGTGTTTTATTGGCAAATATCTTTGGTACATCATTTTTATTCAGTGCTTTCGAAAAGTAACGAATAAATTCATTATTTTTTAAATTGAGAAGTTTTCGAAAAAATCCATTGGTGCGTCGATTTTGTTTAAAAGGGCACTTTTTGACAACGACCCATATGTGTGACGTCATCGACAATTTTTTTAAATAGCAACCCCCAATTTTGACCATGCCATTTGAAAGAGCGTGTCATTCTACATACATTACACAACACATTATGCAAAAATTACTGCTATTCTTCTTTTATTATCCCTACCAGTATTAGCTGGTGCAATTACAATATTATTAACAGATCGAAATTTAAATACATCTTTTTTTGATCCTGCAGGAGGAGGAGATCCAATTTTATATCAACATTTATTTTGATTTTTTGGTCATCCAGAAGTTTATATTCTTATTCTTCCTGGATTTGGAATAATTTCTCATATTATTAGACAAGAAAGGGGAAAAAAAGAAACTTTTGGAACTTTAGGAATAATTTATGCTATAATAGCTATTGGTTTATTAGGATTTGTAGTATGAGCCCATCATATATTTACTGTAGGAATAGATGTAGATACTCGAGCTTATTTTACTTCAGCAACTATAATCATTGCCGTACCTACAGGTATTAAAGTTTTTAGATGACTAGCAACCTTCCATGGCACTCAACTTTTATATAGACCTGTATCTTTATGAGCATTAGGATTTGTATTTTTATTTACTGTCGGAACAACATACTGTGCACCTCCCCATTATGCAACACCTGTTCGTCCTTATTTAAATGAGCTATTTCCGAATCGTTGGATAGGGAGAAGAGAGAGATAGATTGAGTGGCCAGCCAGAATGCCTGATTTGACACCCCTAAATTATTTCTTGTGGGGATACTTAAAAGCAAAGTATACGTTCCTAGACCGGTTAATTTAGAAGAATTCGTCACGAGATACATCGTATACCTAGTGAAGTTATTGATAATGTCCAAAAGAATTTATTAATCCTCTTGGCTACTGTCAGGCAGCCAACAGTGCACAATTTGAACATTTAATTTAGTCGTTTTTACATCATTATCATTTTCAGTATTGTGAAAATTAAATTTTGAAATTTTCAAACATTATTTTCTTGAAATTTTTGTTATGTAACACCATAATCCTATATGAAGATTTTCGAATGAGGAGAATCTGCTTACATCTGCCAAAAACAAACAACAGTGAGGATAGCTTAAGAATTACAGGATAAACATCCCTTACAAAACGAGTGAAGGAATGATGGGTCTATAACATCTGTAAAGGCATTTGTGTGAAGATATCCACACATTTTTATCCACACATTCCTATAACAAGAGAACGTATGTCGCAGCTTAGATATAATTTGCGCCTGCGCGGTAGATACACATATTTGAATGCTACCCAAACGCTTCCGTATCAAAAGCAGTAATTAAATTAATTTCCAGCAAAATCACATCACAAGATGAGAAAAATATGTAACGATTTTAGAAAATCTTTGTTTTCTTAAATGATAAATAATAATGCGATATTTATGACAGTTACAATAAAAATATCTATGTTGCATGGAACTGTGTCATTTTGGAGTGTTTGGAAATATTAATACCTGTACCCCCACCAAATTTGGTAGAAAGGTGTGATTTTATGTGGGGAATACAGCAATTATAGCCACATTGGGTGTCAGGCCGTAGGGGATGCATGCAACCCTTATTAATACCGAAATATTAATATCTCAATAACCGAACGATGTACCCTCACCAAAGTTGGCAGAAAGGTGTGACATTACTCTCAAGCTTCTCTTGCGCTTGCACTGTCCTCACAAATTTTAAAGACACCTTTATGTTGTCGTACAAACATGAACAAGACTCGGTGTTACATTTGTTTTTTCTTGTATGCTTTCTCCTCCATTTTAACGAGTAGAATGTGCTTTAAGATTTTTTTATTTTTGTTAACCTCTCATGCTTGCTACAGTCTATGCGTGAATTCACGCAATTCGTGCATAGTGTGTGTTCGGAACGCAGCTATGCTCCCGCTGCCCGAGTGAAGGAATGCAGCCCTTGGAACACGGGCGTTTGTAAAATATGAATATTGTTGTATGCAAATGATTGACAGACATTACAAAAGTCAAATATTTCAATTACAGTTCATTTATTTCCCATTGCGGGACAAATACAAAACTTACAAGCAGTAACTCATACATAAGTTTAAGCAGCCTCTCATACAGTGTGTATGTTTTTATGAATGGATTTTAAATGAACAGGACACTACACACTATTCGCGAATTCCCCACATAGGCTGTAGTCTTATATATTTAATAAACTTGATATCTTTTTACACAGTAAAAAATTCAGTTTATGTATAGCTTTATTATTATTACAAAATACAGTCACAATTACATCATATTTTATCAAAAAAGATATGTAATTCAATTAAAACCACATTTCTTTAATACGTTTTTGCACATATTTATTTTGTAGTTTGTTTTTTAAGAAATCACTAAAGTTGGTTTGTTGAGCAATAAGTACTAGGTTTAAACATTTTGCATACTTAACGGTTTTATAAAATTTAGAAGAGTAAATAAATAAAACGTTCTACACTATCGGCAAACCAGTTTTAGTGTAGAAGCATTTAAAGCTTCCAGAAGCGGTCAACTGCGGAGTAGAGGCTGCAACTACGCATTCTGAAATGAGAGAATTAGCCAGTTCTTCGTCTTTGATGACATCCACAAGTTTTCTCCTCAGTACGTCTGTTTGGATCTTTCCCTCTTCGTTTATAAATCCAATTCTTCTGAACATGCATAAGATATGTTCCTGTAGTTTGGGATCATCCACAACGTTTCCCGTCCTTGCCTTTGCCACTAGTTCTGGATCTACGCCAGTTTGCTTGGCGCACTCTTCACGGTGCACCTTCAGTTTCTTCAATTGTTCCAAAGTCAGCTCGGCCTGCACAAGACAATTTTTTGGAATTTAATAAACAAGAACTGTATTACAAGAATATTATTAAAAGGTTAAGGGTATATTGTAATAATAATTTGAACTTTATTAATCCTGCACAACAAACAGATTTACACCCAAAGATACAGTAGGGTTATACATAATGTGCAATCTACACACATTTCAACAATTTTCTTCAAAAATTCCTAATGATAATTAACATAAACAATAAAAAGACAACAAAATCAGATAAAAGAAAACATTTAAACCTATAAATATGCCATGGCACTACTTTTGTTGATTAAAGATATCTACGGGGTGTCCCAATTATACTTAAAAAATAGTGGGAGTAGTTCATATAACATTTTTCATTTTAAAGTCGCGATTCCGAGATACAGGGTGTTGAAGTTGTTATATTGAAGAGGATTTTTCTTAGTTATCTTTCAATCGGCTAAAGATAAAATTTTCAAAATTTGTGCACGAGTAAATATTTACCGTGCGTTTAGAAAAATGCAAAAACTGTTTCATTACAAAAGTCAGGGACGCACGTGCGGACAGTCTGGGGGCTATAATTTAGAAAAAAATATGGTAAATGTCAAAATTTCTTAAATTTTAAATCAGTTTTAAAAACTTCAAAGAATAATACAAAAATAAGGTACGTATACTACTTGAAATTCCATAGGATGTATAGTTTTCGAGAAAAATGGAGTTAAAAATTGTTTGTTCAGTAACGCGGTTCAAATATACTTCAAGTTTTACAATTTAACGATTGCCTTACTATGGATACAGTAAAATTTAACAGCACAAATTTAAATTGTCTAACAATAGATTGCAACTTTTTCTATTAAGTATTTAAAAAAAAGGAACGTTGTTTTGTTAAATTTGTAGATACAACGCATTAATATCAACAGTAATAGGGAAAATTTGTACACATAAATTATGGTAATTATGAATTAGCAGGTGGTGGAATTATTGTCCCCCATTTGCTTCTATGCACAAAGCCGTCCGTCGTAGGTGTTTATAGTATCATGGTCGTAGATAAGATTGCCGTGCTCTAAACAACACTCCAACATCTTATCTAACTAAATTTGACGCTTCCAGAAGTCGTACCCATAGTTCTTGACGAGTTCGTACCGATGTCGCGTAAACTGTGCCTTTCATAAAACCCCAAAAATAGAAATCTAAAATGTTTAAGTCGGGTGATCTGGCAGGTCAATTTACAGGTGCATCCTGCCTACGACAAATCCATCGTCCAGCAAATTGGTTATTAAGGAATTGCCGCACGGATAGTATGGTGGTGCACCGTCGTGCATAAACCACATATCTCTTCTAATATTCAAAGACAAATCTTCTAATAGTCCCGTCAAAGTATTTTCTGAAAATTGTAGATACTGAACACCATTTAAACGTGGAAGTAGCTCAACTGGTCCTAACAAATGATCACCGCCAATTTCAGCCCATTAACCACACATTAACAGAAAATTGATGTTGAGAATGGCACACAATGGTAGATTTTGGATTAACGTCACTCCATTCATGACTATTATGCAAATTTATTACTCCAGTTTTTTGCGTCCCTGACTTTTGTAACGAAACAGTTTTTGTATTTTTCTTAACGTACGGTTGATATATTTTACTCGTGCACAAATTTTGAAAATGTTATCTTTAGCCGATTAAAAGATAACTAAGAAAAAAACCCTCTTCAATATAACAACTTGAACACCCTATATCTCGGAATCGCGACTTTAACATGAAAAATGTTATATGAACTACTCCCACTATTTTCAATCTCTCAATCTTAAATTTCTCCAGGTAGATATTTTGCATTAGTACTATTTGAATAGATTATGCTTTATTTTGGATAATTATTTATAATTAAATTGTCTATAGAGGTATTTCTTTAGCATGACGTTGGTGTCACATTTTGTTTTCGCTACTCCTTAGAACGAAAAGATTCTGACACGCCAATTATTTTATAGATAAAACAGTTCCCTGTGTATGTCGCTAAGGAACAAAAAACGTTTAAAAGTGAGGAAACCTTTAATAATATGCTTTATTTCTACATTGAAAACAAATTGCATTCGTCCAAGGTTATCGGTTTTAACCAGTCTTATAAACTTCTTTTGAACAACCTGTTATCAGCACCGTGCTGCAAATTAGACATTTAAATATTTCGCAAATTAAAATAAACAATATTGTTTCATTAACACCGGCCAACGGATTTTTTTGTACCATAGTAATAATTAATGAATTTATAATATGCAAATGATTGTATGATAATTTTAACCTTGAAATATGTTTGAGTGCAATTTGAACTACTCGTTTTTACTATGTATTAAAAGTATTAAGGTAATTCAAATGAATTTTCTTATAATTGCTATCAATAAATTCATATTTTTTGATGTCAAATAACTAGGTACAATAAAGAAATAAACAGACGAGGGATTCAAAAATTGTCTGAATTAAAAGTAGTCTAGTGAATTAAAATTCACTTTTGAAAATATGCCTACTAACACCCAACCAGTCACAATAGATGCACATGTCATAGGCTATTGTAAAATCAGGCACATTATATTATGCTTAGCTGTTTCAGTATGACTGGGCGTATTATTGTAATACGATGCAAAACATCTAGAATCTGAAAATTTTACTGAACATTTTAGGCGTATTGTAATATACCGGCCACTTCTTATCTTATTGTCTGATTGAGATTTCGCGCAAGTGTATTATTCGCCTAGATGAAATCCGTCATATTATAATGAGACTGACAGTATGCGAGGCGAATTCTGCAACAATTTATTTCAGCAAAAACCGAGAAAAATGTTTAAAAAAGTAAGAAACATATTATGAATAAGTTTTGAAACAGAAGAACTATATAAAATGAAATAAAATACTGCAGCGGCAGACATTCAATGACTGCACGTCATATGAACAAATGAATAATTATGTTCATTATATAGATTTTAGAAATATTTAAGAAGCAGTACTCAAGAATGGAGGAATGTGTTAACTTTTTTAACAATTCAAGAATACGGCGCTCTTAAGCGGAACACTGCGAATAACTGTTAATCAAACAGAAAAGAATTAGGAGCGAAGTGACGAGGAAACTAACTTAAAATATCTCTGGACGATGCTTTTACTATAAGAGATATACAGGATGTCCGGAAATTATGCGTCAATACTTCAGGAGGACTTCACAAGAATTTAGGGTCACGAAGTCCTATTACAATTTTTCTAAAACTCAATATTGACGGAGATACAGGGTGTTAAAGTTAAAATTTTATTTTCGATATTTGTAAATAACTTCTTAAGAAATCCAAATATTTACATAAAATTTGTAAATCGGGGATTTTTGCGGACAAGAAGTTCAAATATGTTTCTAATTTTGACGTCACTAGCAGAGGGCAATACTTATGGCACATCATGTTTCTTTAAAATGACAGAACTCTTTTGCTGCTTTGTGTATCCATCTGGCTATGGAAACAATCGATTCTCCTACTTGTTATATCTGAAAAAGGTATACCTTATTGAAGTCGTTAGGAGTAACAGTTTTTGAAATAATCGTATTTGAAATATTCAGTGCACCGAGTAAAAACTGTTTTGGTTTCAGTTAAAGTGCCTTTTCTACTGAAAATACAGCAAAATGTTACTTGAAAAAGTTGTTCAGAACGGTAAATTATGGAGATGTGCAAAATTTTTAAAAAATCGGCTTGCTTTGATAAAATCTTTGTGCTTTGTTGAAAAATGGTTTCATCAAACCTCGCCCATCTTCTTAAAATTTTGCACGTCTCCATAATTTACAATTCTAAACAACTTTTTCAAATAATATTTTGCTGTATTTTCAGCAGAAAAAGCACTTTACCTGAAACCAAAACAGTTTTTATTCGGTCCACTGAGCATTTCAAATAGGATTATTTCAAAAATGTTTTGCTCCTAGGGATTTCAGCAAGGTATACCTTTTTCAAATTAAATAGGTAGCAGAATCGATTGTTTCGATAGTCAGATGGATACATTAAGATGTAAAAAACTTCTGTCATTCAAAAGAAACATGATGTGCCACAAGTGGCGCCCTCTATTAGTGACGTCAAAATTAGAAACATATTTGAATTTCTCGTCCGCAAAAAAACCCCGATTTACAAATTTTATGTAAATATTTGGATTTCTTAAGAAGTTATTTACAAATATCGAAAATAAAATTTGTACTTTAACACCCTGTATCTCCGTTAATATTGAGTTTTAGAAAAGTTATTATAGGACTTTCTCACACTAATTTTTGTGAAGAATCACCTCCTGAAGTTTTGACGGATAACTTCCGGACATCCTGTATACAGGGCGTCCGGAAAATGAGTGCCTTAATTTGGCCATATGACTAAACAAAACATATTCAACTTAATAATTTCATTTCCTGATCAACAGTAACATAATTATGATAGCAAACAGGTCTTGAATACATGACAACGTCGGTCACATACTATCTTAGAATTGTTATGTATTATTTATACATAATAATTACAAATAGGTACACCTAAACATAGGTAGTTACTGTAAATGGTTTTCTTAGAACTCTTTTTACAGTATTTTAAGTATTTAAAATGAGTACGCAGTGTAGAACTAACTACATCTATCGGCCGTTCGCTACTCCATGCCGGACTGAAAATGTCACAGGTACGAAGCGTTCTACATGCAGTAGACACCATTGAAAGCTGTCGACCTTTATCGCGATCGGCGAGAAACGATATTTTGCAAACACGGAATTCCAGGAAACAACTGGTGGGCGTCTGACGAATGACTCTAGCTGTTGCTATAGGTTTTCCAGGTGTAATTCAATGCTGGTCAGGGCATTAGCCCGCAGAGTAGTTGTTTCCTGGAATTCCGTGTTTGCAAAATATCGTTTCTCGCCAATCGCGATAAAGGTCGACAGCTTTCAATGGTGTCTACTGCATGTAGAACGCTTCGTGCCTGTGACATTTTCAGTCCGGCATGGAGTAGCGAACGGCCGATAGATGTAGTTAGTTCTACATCGCGTACTCATGGTCCCTTCTGTCGGGTTAGACAGACGAAAGCAGCTAGGATTATTCGTCGGATACCTCACCTATGGCATACTGATCTAATAAGCTCGAAACCGGTATATGTCTGGTGGGCGTCTGACGAATGACTCTAGCTGTTGCTATAGGTTTTCCAGGTGTAATTCAATGCTGGTCGGGGCATTAGCCCGCAGAGTAGTTGTTTCCTGGAATTCCGTGTTTGCAAAATATCGTTTCTCGCCAATCGCGATAAAGGTCGACAGCTTTCAATGGTGTCTACTGCATGTAGAACGCTTCGTGTCTGTGACATTTTCAGTCCGGCATGGAGTAGCGAACGGCCGATAAATGTAGTTAGTTCTACACCGCGTACTCATGGTCCCTTCTGCCGGGTTAGACAGACGAAAGCAGCTAGAATTATTCGTCGGATACCTCACCTATGGCATACTGATGAGAGCTAATAAGCTCGAAACCGGTATATGTCTGGTGGGCGTCTGACGAACGACTCTAGCTGTTGCTATAGGTTTTCAGGTGTAATTCAATGCTGGTCGGGGCATTAGCCCGCAGAGTAGTTGTTTCCTGGAATTCCGTGTTTGTATTTAAAATGACTTCTATTTCTTACAAGAAGCGTTTATCTTCCAAACGTCTCGTAGTCAGAGAGTTTTGCCTAGATTCTCCGTAAATTACCATGTCGTGCAGCTTGTTATGATTACTATAAATTGTTCCATTTTTGTTTATGTACACTCACAACCATCAAAGAAAAACTAGACAAAAATAAATTGCACCGTTGTTGAACGTTACAGCATGTTACAGTTTTAAACTTCTCGGAAACTTCAATTGTTTACTTCACTAATACTGATTCAAAAGTCAAATTATAAACAAATTATGTTACAGGCGCTTTTACTTAACCTTAATTGTACTTTAGTTTATAACTTCGTAACATAGTTTTGCATATTACTGCCATATTTTTATTTCTGAAATGTATTTGAAGATAAACTATTCGTTATAAACATTCTTTTCATAAGAGTTTTATCTTGCTTTTAGTCCTATATATAAGCGCTTAAAATTACGGCTCTCACATTCTGGACACTCTATATAACGAAAATAATTTCTAAAGCGATACCAGATTACAAAATTGGATTAGCATGTTAGTGAAACAGTACTATAATTTACATTTCTATCTAATCTACTTAATTTTCAAGTTTTGCAATAAGAAAATTGTTCGTTTCTGTATTAAATTTGTAGTTCCATAACGAAAATTCTTTATATTTACACACACATTTTGTATCTCCTCACTCATTTTAAAATTGTTGCCACTTTGGCACTATAAGAATAGTAATAGTCCCTACACAAAAATGAACACCATATTAGCACTGAAACTGTTTTACAATTCACCTGACATACCATCAATCTCATTATAATATAACGGATTCCATCTAAGCAAATTGTAACATATTTGCACGTAAACTTATTCTAACATAATTAGACTAGGAGGTGGCCGGCATATTTACAATAACCCCAGTCATATTGAAAAGGACTAGGCATATTATAATATGCCTTATTTTACAATAAGCATAGGGCACATAGATTTTCTCTAAATGATCTCTTTTTAAATAGAATGGGTATCTAATTATTCTCTTCTGTGTTATAAAGAAAGCTATAGAATTTCTTGATATTAGATTATGGTTGTCGTCTGTAGTTTTCGAGAAAAAAATTGTTGCATTACATTAGGATGAATTTACAATCAAACGCCTAATTATTTTAACAACAGTGTGACGTCATGAAATGAAGAAGGCATAGGTATTATATTGCAATTTCAACCTAATGTAATGTACACATAGAGGGGGTAGGAAATGTTCTGTTAATATTGGAGAATTTTACGCTGTTGTAAATAATTATCAAATTTTATCTTATCTCTACGGAGAAAGGGAAATGAGGGTATTGTCAAACTAATTGTCTAATTTTCAAGTAATAATTAATTTACAACTGTTTATATCCTTTGGTTACTTTTTCAATTAAGTTAATGAAGAAAACTTGTTTTAGCTGCACCTACTGTACTTTTAGCTGTACTGTAATATAATGGCAATATAATGTCGTAAACAAGTGTCTAACATATAATTAGCAGCATATCTACGTAAACTGTTAGATATTTTTTTATGGTAAATAATTAAAAATTAATAATATATGTGTGAACTTGTCTCTTCTATTCATATATCGACTGTCAAATAAATTAGAATGCCATTGAACCTTATTTAAATAAATTGAAAAAGAAATATTCAAGGCCTGATACAATACAAAGTGTATTTGAGAATAAATAAATAAATCAGTACAAGAATTTCACAGTAGGTATAGCTACTCGTACCAGTTATGATGAAAATGTTGCAGAATTTACTTTGAAATTATAACCAAAATCATAAATGATTGCATAATATTTATTTATTATTCTTTCGTACATTTCAGTTATTTTGATTTCTCTTTCAAGGATTCATGAAAATTAGGTTATATAATAATAAGTAGAATGTTGAAAAAAACAATTAAAATTTGATGAGTGGTTAGCTCACAAGGAAAATAATGTGTAGTAATTAAAAGTAAAATATTTATTTTCTTCAAAACCTTTAAATTTAAAAAGCATTTGAAATGGGAGTTTAAAAATGTAAGTTTTTTTAACTAACTACCCAAGGAAACCAAATTACCAGTAACAATGTCAAAAAAGTTTCCATTAATTTTAGAAAATATTCGACTTAACAGACACAAAGCATATAAGTGTAAATGATCATAAACAATATTTTTATAACAAATTATGTTTGTCATTAACATCATTACGTATTAAGATTTTATTTATAGTTTCGACTTTGAGAAAGTCTGTTTTTGTTATTTATAGGATGCTATATGGAATGGAAAATATAAAGCTATTAAAATATAACACCAGAGTGTTAGAAACTAATTTATTTAAATCTACTTGTACTTATTTATTTTTTGTATATTACTGGAAAACTATAAAATATTAAACAATGCTCCTACATCTTGCTAAGTATGAAAAAATATTATGTAATATTGTATTAGAAAATTTTAGAGGCTACTGTGAACTATGTAGTGAAAAATAATGACCTTTAAATTCGTTGCTGGCGAGTAAAGTTATATGTTAACCATGTTTGGAAAAAAAGGACATTGCCTAAAAATCATCAAGTGTTCAAACGTGATAACATTCCTAAAAATAGAAACAAGAAACAACTAGCAATAAAAAAATAATTTTGCCTTAAAAAATAAACATTAAAGTTTAATTACTTAAATCGCAGCAGTCTCTTAATAAAGCTGATGGCTGATACATACTGTGTGACAAGATAATAGTATTTGACTCTGTCAACTTTTTTTAAATAATATTTTGTATATGGAGTAAATTTTGGAACAAACTCACACAGTATAATTAGAACATCAGCCAAGGTATAAAAAATCCAAAGTTATTATCAGTACGTATTTTCATCACATGAGATAAAGACTACGTTTCGGTTTTTTTTTTTGTAACAAAACCACCTTCAGATGTATAAACAGAACCTATTGTGATAGAAATAGATATGGTACCAAAATAATAGTAATAGAATTAGTTAAAAAATATTTGTAGCAATTTTTCATTAGCAACTAGGAACTTGCAAACATTGGACGTATTATAGAATAATAAAAGTTTTAAAATTTTTAACTTGGTTAAAACGTAATATTTATCTCATTTAAAAATACATACTTTTTAAAAATACCTGTTGAATTTAATAATTTTGGAATTTTTATAATTTGACTGAAGTTTACATTTTACTGTATTTATAACAAAGGACAATCAAATGAAGTAATTGGTGAAACTAACATTACAATATTTTAGCCAAAAATGACTATAAGAAAAAATTATTGTGTGAACACTATTAGTAGCTTTTTGCATAAAATTAAAAAATTTAATACATTTTATAATATTTGGTGTATATATTTCACGTGAAATGTGTGTTAAAAATAGGTGTGTAGTGTTTATGCAGAACTTTTACTTACCTTGACAACGAGAAATAAAGTCAGTACAAGTAATGCTGCAGCGACCAGTTTCATATTTGAAGTTAAATCGATTTGGTGCCAGGCGAGAGAAACACTACAATACAAGAAGAATCAACTCTTACACTGCTTTTTATACATGTACTTCTCCGTCACCTGTCCAGTACAGTTTGTATGTATGTATCTACACCTGCCTGACTTCAGAGATCGATTTTGGAAGATACCCCCGCGTACAATGATGATAATCAAGTTTCTGATTCAAGATAGCCGTTTCGATTTTTGTTTTTTTTTATACGCTGCTTCATCAGGGCTAAGCAAAAGTAACTCAGTGATGATCATCAGTTTACATTTAGGGATATACAGGGTATTTCTTAAGTAGACGTCAAAAATCCAGAAACGGATTCTGTGGCAAAAAATAAGTTTTTTTAATATAAATGTGTGGTCTTGGAACAGCCATTGTTCAGCTACAGCGCATCAAAAATAAAAAAAATAATAAATAATAGGTAATTATTAATTGAGATAATTTAACGTGCATATTTAGTATGATGTCAAATTAAGCTTATTTTTTTAAAAGGATTAAGTTTTAATAATACCATACCATTTATTGACCACATTACATACATGAAAAGTACATTTGAAGTCATTACATCATTGCTTAAAATATATGTTTAAAATCTAGTTAAAAAAATAAAATTAAAATCTGTTACTGGAACCTGTTAGTAAAATCGGAATATGCCTTACACTGTAGAAGCAGTGTTTTAGTAATTTTTTTTTTTTAAAACCTATAAAAAGTATTAAAGTTCATATCTAAAACATTAGTGCTACAAAAGTTATTGACTAGATTGTTATACAGTGCAACATTTAGTTTATTATTTTGTGTCATACAAATCCTGGAATATTGAGATACCAAATTATTAGCATGTCTGTTGCTATAAAAATGCCTATCAGAATTTTTTTGATATTTATGTATCTCACGATGTATTTGCAACAGCGTTTCAAATATGAATATGCACGGAAGCGGCATAATCTTATATTTCTTAAAGAGTTGTTTACAAGGAGTGCCATATGCTGCACAACAATAATGCGTAAAGCATCTTTTTGTAAAATAAATAATTTATGGGCTGTAACTGAATTACCCCATAAAACAACTCCATAAGATAGATGTACCAGTGCAAAATACATCATGCGAAGAGCTGAAGTTGAAAGCGATTGTTTTAATTGACGCATACAAAATAATTGTGAAGACAATTTGTTGTGAGTGCCCATTTATCTGATGTAACGAACATATTTTGCGTTTTAAGATCATTTAGTTTTAATTTATTACAAGAAAGCCAACGCTTTATTTGTACTAGACCATCCCTATTCGAAACATCTTCACACTTAGTTAAAAGGGTGGTATCATCAGCAAACATTATACATAAAGTGTCAGTAAGTGCAAACAGCAAATCATTAATGTAAATGAGAAATAAAACAGGAACCCAGAATAATGCATATTCAAATGCTGAAATGGTCAATATGAATTACATTTATGGGCTTGTAGATGGAAATGGTACTCTAAGGCTAGGCGAATTGATTGGAAAGATTTCCAAATCATCAATCTCCAAATCCAAGAATGTTCAGAAATGTTTTTCAACATCTTTTGGAGTCAGGCTCATTTCAAAAAGGTCGAATTCCTGGAAGACCTTTGAGTGTTATAACGCCTGAGTTGGAAGAAGCTATGCTACACGAAATTCAAGAAGATCTAGATATTAGCACTAAGAAGTTCGCTGTAAATTTTAATGTGAAGCATAAATAAGCCTGGTCCGTTCTGAGGCATCAACAGTTATACCTGTATAACATTCAAAGGGCTCATGCCTTACTGCCGCAAGACTATCTTGCTCGCCTACAACTTTGCCACTGGATTTTGCAAAAATATGAACAAAATGTTGACTTTATCGCTGGCATATTGTTTACAGACGAAGCTATTTTTTCTACAGATGCTATAATGAACACGTTTGGTGTGATGAAAACCCTAATGTTGTAATAGAATCTCGATTTCAACATCAGTTTTCTTTGAATGGTCAGTGTAATTGGAAATTTTCCTGTTGGGTTTCACACTTTACAAAAACTTTAACCGGCGCCTCTTACATTTTATTGAAAACGTTTTATCTGAACTTCTTGACGATGTTTCCTATGCGCTTTCCTAAGACAATAAATGTTTAAAGATTTGATAATAACGTGCGGGGACGAGGCGCTCAAGAACCAGGACAACCTTGGCCACCCAGATCAACCGATATTAACCCTACAGATTTCTTTTTGTTTGGAGACATCTAAAGGCAGTACTTTACAAGGTTAACATTGAATCTCGGGAGCACTTAGTCAACCAATTAATTAACATAATATATACTTATTTTTGAATGACTTAAGTACTTATTTACATTACTTGAAAAACCTGCTAACGATTTAGTTTTAGAACTTTCCGCTACACCTCTCATTGCAGCGCTTACAAATTGCAATATGATTCTACCTTTCCCCAATTCTAGGAGATAGAGCAAAATGTCAAATAAAAAAAATTTATAGTATCAATAGTAGAGTCCACAAAACTATTGAATCTAATATATCTTCATCTTCATATTCTTCATACATTATTGATTTTATGGAGAAAATGTAATTTTCCGGTTTTGAATTAAAAGTTGGCCGTCTAGCGGTATAATATGAAAGTGGAAAATAATTTTAACATTCTTCTCAAGGTCACTTTTGTTATCAATATTTTTTTCCGAAAGCTGTAGGACTAGTATCTATGTTTCGAGATACTACCGCTGGCCGACCTTATCGGGACACTCAGTACATCAAAAATATTTAGAACGTAATTACAAGTAGGAACTCAGTGAATGAATCTATAAATGATACTGCAGGAAACAACTTACTCCGCTGGCTAATGCCCCGACCGGCATTGAATTATACCTGCAGTATCTGTGTGAAACAGCCAAGAACCCTTGTCGGCCACTCCACCAGACATAGACCGGTTTCGGGCTTGTTAGCCCTCATCAGTATGCCATAGGTGAGATGACCGACAATTGAACTGATTGTTCCTTCATATGTAGTTTCACATATAAATCGAGTGCAGGTGAGATGTAACTGGTCTGCTACTTTCTGCTCGGCCTGAGCGGCTCGACTTGCAGAAAGCGACCTACAATATCGTAGGTACTTAACCGCAGACCTCTCGCCCCGATGCGCCATTAAATCTATAAATGATACTGCCAAACTACTCCGGCTTATACTCCTGCAGTATCTGTGTGAAACAGCCACTCCGCATGGCTTGCCATATCTGGACCGGCCATTGAATTGTAACTGGTCTACTTTCTGCTCGGCCTGAGCGGCTCGACTTTACAATATCCGACTTAACCGCAGACCTCGGCGATGCGCCATTAAATCTATAAATGATACTGCGAAACAACTACTCCGCTGGCTAATGCCCCGACCGGCATTGAATTATACCTGCAGTATCTGTGTTGAGTAGACTTACTGCTCGGTTTCGGCACTCAGATGCAGCGACCTGACCGATAGATGAGATACCTGTATGCCAGGGCGACGACCATTAATGCTAGGTATTAACTGCAGTAGAAACAATGACCTCCATATATCTGCAGTCTATAGCCTGATCGCCGACGGCGCATCGGAATTATACCGCAGTACTGACCGTGTTTCTGCTGCCTACATTTACCAGACGCATCGCCGGTGAGGAACAACACGATGTGTGCTCGTATGACTATGAATAATTTGGTATAATTACACCTGAGCAGTCTGGCAATACGGTACCTACTGCGAGAGCTAACATTTTCACTGATAATCTGCTAACAATTCAGTGTAGGTCATCAGTAACATTTCAAGTGAATGAATTTGAAACTATAAAAATACAAAACTACGCCAATAAGGACTTCATTTAGATGCCTCTGAATCGATTGGTTAAAAAGTGTAACTAAATTCTAAATATACAGGGTGTTCAGGACTCCTCCTATATGCCCTATCGTTTTTAACCACTAGTGTATGTTATAAAATCTATTAAAAATCATTCGCAGATATTCTAACTATCTTCGCAATGTGTACATTTCAAAGTACAGCTGCCTAATTTATTTAGACTAAGTTGTACTTTGTACAGTTTATCTAAATATCCTCCTTTAACATTTAGCAAATAATTACCAAATCTGTATAATTTTAAAAGTAAATAATACGACATATACATATAAATATAAAATACATATACCAAAACAGTAAATTATTATTGGAAGTGGCCAGTCCACATAAATCTTGAAAAATCAACATTAAAAAAGTAAGTTATACTTACCAATTTAAAATGACGTGGTTTCTAAAACGTCCTGAAACAACAATTAACTATTAGTATACTATGTAATTTATTGATGATAGAGTTCTTATAAACTGAAGTGAATATGTTAATTAAATCATATAAACTATTTCAGTTTTCTTCTCTAGATTGAAAATGTCAAATTTTGTACTTTCAGCATCGTTAAATTTGGATACAGTAAAAAATGCCATTTTTTTATGTACAGGGAGTTCAGAAACTAAACCGACAAATTAATACAGCAAATTCTACGGATAATTTTATATCGATTTGACATAAATAGGCTTCTCCAAAAATGCTTGCTAAAGGAGGTAGGGCTCCTTGAAGATTACCATTTCAAATAGTTTTTTTCACATATGGAATACCCTAGCCACTCAAGAGAAGAGCAGCTTTTTAATCTAGAATACTATAAAGTTTTAATTTTGATATTAAAAATACCAAAAAGGCGAAGTTAAAAAAAATAACTGAAAATACCAGTCAGAAGTTATTATTCAATGCTTATGGTTACAATTAATCATTTTACATCAAAAGGATGTCCGTATAAGAGTTAACATATAACCTATCTTTGATCTTTCTAGATAAATAGTGATCTGAACAATTAAAAAATGAAAGAGCCCTACCTCCTTTAGGAAGCGTTTATAGATCAGTTAGATATACTAAATGAATAGAAACCAAAAGGCAATCGTTAGGGCAAAAACTGGAAATGTAGTAGCTTTTTTGGAAGACATATGTCAGCGTTGGGGTTATCCCGAGACAGCAGTTACAGACAACTCTCTTCATGTTGCGAGGGCGAGTGAATACTGCAACTGGATTGTCACCTAGCGAATCATTGTCTTGAGTTAAGTTAGGTGCAATCTGAAGAATTGAGACATCCCAACCTGAAGCACTAAATAGACAATAATGTTCCAACCCGCGAAGAACGTAAACGGAAGATTCGTGAAATACAGGCTATCTTCGATGATCAGTTGTATCCCCAAAATCGGGAGTCTCTCAATAGAATTTCATATAACCAACCAATTACTTGTTCGTAACTTTCCAGGGTCCCGAACTTCATTTGGAGATATGGACCGGTCCACATCCCGTCATGGCTGTTAATGGAAATGGAACATATGAAGTGGATCGTAATTGAGGTCAGGTTAAGGTGCACCTTGATGACCTCAGACCGTGGAACCATCGAGTACTATTCGAGTATCCACCAGTAGATCCTGTGACTCGACATCCACAGGATGACATTCCAAAAAGGGAATGTAGTCCTCGACCGTGACCCTCAGGCCTGCAACCTCCGTGAGGATGCCGCCATAGTCAAAACCCCATGTTCAAAGCCTTGAAAGTTACCGATTGCCTTACGTCGACATCATTGTCGTCGTCCGCACTCGATGTTAAAGCGGCTCCAGTCAAAAATCGTGATGCGGTCACTATCGTGAGATTGTACCCGTGAAGCAAAACGTAGAGAGAAGCTTTTATGACCAGTCAAACTAATAATAGAGTCAAAATGTTTGCACATTTACCAAAAAATATTTGAAATACATTTTACTAAAATAAGACATTAATTAGAAATTAATTTTAACTTTGTCTTACATAATAGTTTATATAAGATTCTCAAAGTGTCCTCAATCGACATCAATGCATTTCTGAATACGTTGAGAGATTTTGGTGTACTAGAAACAATTCTGCATTATTTGTTATTTTATTTCCCTCTTCTGTAATTTTGGTTAATAATTCTTCTCAAGTATTACTGGGACGCGGATATACAATTTTCATGTAACCCCAAACGAAAAAATATAGGGTTTAGGTCTAGGTGTCGTGGTGACCATAGATGATTATTCCACATCCAATTCATCATCACCAGAAGTAATTATTTAAACTCTTGTAAGATGATATAGATAAAGTTATTGGTCCGCAGAATTTTATGTACCCGGGCATGAGGTAGTGGTTGAAGATAATTGCCGCACACTTATTTTCAGATTTTCTTCTACCCTTTCTAAAACATATTTCTCCTCTTCGATGGTCCCTGCAGGTGGTCTCCCTCTATTGTGCTTTACACGAAATCTTCCATTATCTCTTAATCGTTGGAACAATATTTGAAAAATGGTAAAGAAAATTATTTGAAAAATGCTCGAGAAAGCTTTGGGAAGCCACATTTATGGCAGTTGTCACTGATAGAAAAAAAAGGTTTTTTTTATTGTTTTATGAGTTCTACTGTAATATATTTTCCTGTTGAGTGGAACCGCTTGAGTGAACAGTTGTGATGGAGCCTTCGTGCAATCGGATGGAGACGACATACTGAGTACTGTCTCGATATCTTCGATAAATATAAATTTACTATATATACTAAATGGATTTTCCATAATTTCACAAATAAATTGGAAATACAATTCAAAATGGATTAATAAAAACTGCAACAATCAAATAGATCTAACAGCTACTGTTAAGTTATGGAATGTAAGGCTAACCTCAAAATAGGATGCCAAATGGTTATTTTTTGTTATGTTCTGCAAAGTGACCGAACATACAGTTGAATAATGCAATTACTATTTAATCGAATGTTCGATTACATGTACAGTTCCAATATTTTATTATATTTGAATATAATTAAGGATATGAGAATATCATAATACATCAGTACACACAGTATTATTATAAAAATACGTGAAAAAAACTATAAGCAACTTATAATTAACAGTCAGAGATTCTATGCACAGATCTCAAACAAAACCAGAACACAAATTTTTTATACTTATTTATATCGACCACTGTGGTCTACATTTTAACCATTTTTATACATACAGACATCTTCGAAGAAACTTACTTTTTATACAATCATATTACAATGATAATAAACACATAGCTTCAGGATATCATCGTTAACCGGTTACTGTCCGAAATTTCTCGAAATGTATTTTAGCGTAGCAGATAGAAAGTACCGAACTGCATTAAAAGTGTTCCTCTAATATCATATTCAATGTCTAAAAAAATAAATAATGTGTATAAGAAGAGAGATGTAGGAAAAATATAATTGCATTATACAAAAATATAATTAAAAAGGTACCTAATGCAATTCAAAACGAAAATTTATTTAGAATTTGCATTTGAAATTAACATTTAAGTAGAATTTTGAATATCTATAAATGATTTAATCCAATTCGAATGAATTTTATGAAAATATGTAATATGTAATTGAAAGCAATTTAAAATTTATACATTTTGTATTTGAGAACTTAATATGTGTTGATTGACCGCACAAGGATATATTTTTTTATTGTGGAATACAGACATACATACAAATGTTTTTCTAATACGTACATACGTCAACATACGTATACATAATAAAACATATTTGATCTATTTAAATACATCATATATGTGTACTTTGAAACATTATTTCAATAATCGTTCTAGGAATACCATAATTAATTAACAATTTTTGTAGAATCATTCAGGAAAAAAACTAGATGCTTATTATTTCAAATATATTATATTTTACAGGTGTGTGTTTTGAGCAAAATGTTTATACTTAAAAAAATAATTTTAAATTTTACATAAAATATTAATAGCTTACACCTCTATTATAAGCTAAATAATATTCTATTGTTAAATCAACTTTTTCAATAAGATATGAAAAGAAAGACCGACTGAACACATTAGACAAAGTATGTTTTTTTCCTTATTATCATTTTCCAGATGCGAAAAATATTGTTATTAGAAGTCGTAGGAAATTTGTAATATATGCTATTTTTTAAATGAAATACTCTATCAAAAGAGCTTGTCAAAAATATTATCTAGTTAACCAAGAGTAGAAAGCTACGATATTGTGCCAATTTATCTTGATATGGAGGAAGCAAGTAAAGTGGGATTGCAGATAAATCAAGAGAAAAGTAAGCTGCTGAGAATAGGAGAACAAAAAAAGGATACAAATTTTAAATTGAGAACAGAGCATGGAGAGATGGAGTTTGAAGAAGTTCAAGAATATGTGTATTTGGGGGCGCTAATAACAGCTAACTGTGATGAGGAACAAGAAATAAATAGGAGAATAATAAAAGCAAACAGAAGTTCGGCAGCAGTCAACCACTTATTGAAATCAAAAAATCTGTCCAGACGAGTAAAATTTAGAATGTATAAAACAATTTTGAGACCGACAGCGCTGTATGGTAGTGAAACCTGGGTTCTCAATAAGAAGAAAACCTTTTAAGGTGGGAAAGGAAGATCTTAAGAAGAATTCTAGGTGGTAAGAGGACAGAGGAAGGCTATGTAAGGAGAAATAATGAGGAAATATATGGAATGTACCAGGCACCAACAATAGACGAATTTGTAAAAGCCAGGAGAGTGCAGTGGCTAGGGCATCTAGAACGTATGGAGGATGAAAGGGCAGTTAAGAAAATAGTAGGAGTAAACCTAACTACAAGAAAAAGAGGTAGACCGAGGAAGCGATGGAGACCCAACTAGCAAAATAAATTTTATAAAGGTTGTATAAATTGCTATAATATAAATCTTATAGGAGCTTCAAATTCATATAACGTAGTTAAATGCCTTTATACGATACTTATAGAATCGAAAAGGGCCCACTTTTATAAAACACTTTGGTAATGTAACAGTTCTATAAAAAATGTATACAACACTTTTAAAACAATTTTATACAGCAACTATAAAAACGTTTTGTAGGCTGTATTTTGGTAGTATTTAAAGAAACATTATATTTTTTAGTGAAGAATATTAGAACCAAATCATTTTAAGATTGGTGTATAACGCAGATTCATAATTATTTGTACTCTCAATGGCGATCATTTGTGTAAATGGTAGATAGGTATAATACTTACAATATTATCATGTCAACAATCAGTGTTTCAACAACGAAAATTTTATTGCGCCGTAAATTTTATTGATAAACTATATATATGTTTGTGACAAAAAAATTATGCGCTTTAGTTTAGACCACATTTGCTTTAAAATTATAAAAAATAAATTTAAAAAATATTAAAATTATGCTTCCTTTAATTTATAATATCGTTGGGTAATTATATTTAACGATCTTGTTATAAAATAGTCTTCCAAAAATAGCAAAATTACGTTATGTTATAATTTTAATAAGGCTTTCAACTAATTTTCCATAATGGCGGCAGTCGCTGATCCAACAAATATTCATTTAAAAATGGCGACTTATAATACAATGATTTTATTCCACATAAAACCATAACAAAATATTTTAGTGTAAATTAGAACTTTATACGATAAAATAGTATAGTTATATTTAAAAATGTGTGTGCGCAAGTAGATAATGTTTGCATCGCAAGAAGTTGCCAAGTTTTATAAAAAAATTTAAAATATTATAATACTAGTAATACTACCATTACCTATATTAATATTGTTAGGTATTAGCCTACAACCTACAAGTAAAATTGAACGTCTGCACGTTTGACTGGAAACGTTACTTTCAAGAATTTGTTTGTATTCTTTCTTGATTAGTGCTTGGTAATACACTATACCTTAGGAGTTCAAAAATTAAGGTTAGGTTTGGAATTTTATTACGCGGTATATACAATAACTATGTTTTCTCAAGTCACAATTTTGTTCTATAACAGATTTATAAAAACACAACTATAAAACTATTTTATAAATAAACGCATTTCGGGGCTAAAAAATAATTTTATTAATTTCCTTATATATCCTTAATAAAACACGTTTATACAACTATTTTATAAGATTATAATTAAAAGTCATTTGCCTAAGTATACAACTCTTTCACAATATGTTTACAATCCTTATACATCATTTTTTTAAATGTTGTATAACGTATTATAATACTTTTATAACAATTTTAAAGAACTGAAAATTATTTGTTCTATAAAACACGTTGTAAAAACTATTATAAAACAATTTTATACAATTACTTTCTTCAGGAACAAAATTATGGCAATTATTTGCTCTATAAAACCAAACTGTTCATTAAACAACGCAATTCGATAGTTATAAAATAATTCGTTTTTTTTAAAGTTCCATTTTGCTAGTTGGAGAGAGGCAGTGGCAATAGATCTAAGGGAGAAAAATGTAACGGATTGGAAAAGAAAGGCGAAGGACAGAATGGAGTGGAGGAGAATAACACAGCTCTGGGCCTAAAAGGCCTGTAAACAGCTTTATATATATTATCTTGATATTTTTTAGCATGTTATATGTATCTAAATGAAGAGTGTACTGTTACCAGTCTTTCCAATATACAAGTGTTCCATTTGAAAACCATAAAATAGATCTAATAAATGCATTAATTTTTGTTTGCAAGTTACAGTATATTCAAGTTTGACCTGGAACGTCTCTGCAAAATACGCTATACGATTACACTGCAAATGTTTTTGCATATAGAACCCTTTTAGATGTATTTAGCTAAAGTGTTACGATTACCAAATTACAAATCCATCGCTTGTTACAATTTTTCCAGAAATTCCATTCAACGCAGCCCTGTTCATTTCTGTCAGATTTGAGTAACAAAGACAACCCCATATTGACTTTGGTCTTTCGTAATTTTAATTTACAGTGCTAGCATAAAACTTTACTTCAAATAATCAAATTTTTCTTGATAATGATAATATTTATCAGCAAAAGCTGGTAGAGATTTCTTTTTTTATAATAGTGCCTAACAACGTCTCATTCAGATCTAATTTTTTTATTATTGAAAATATGGCTCTGCTGTCTAGTAAAATATACTTTTATTATTGATTAAAACTTGCTCCATCTTAATACCAATTTCCATTGAGGGGAAATATGAAAGCGCGTGGACGTCTAAAAACGGCTTTGTAAAATTGCGAACATTACAGCCTTAACTGAAATTTTGTTTATTTCATAAGCTTTCAGTTTGCCAGTGGTGACACAACTACAACTTTAGCGACGCTTTCTAATAAACTAACGCTTAAATTAAAAGAGTAAGTACTTTTTGTGCAAATATAAAGTTAAAAGAAAGTAAATAGCATTACGCATAACTACCACCCACAACTACATACCAATATATCTGCAAAAAAAACACAAAATTTTAGAGCGAATTTAAAAAGGCCTTAGAGCTCCAAAATATTAGGATTCAGGATTTAAGTTGATTATGTACCCAAATGTTTTCGTAGTATTTCTGAATCATCCTGTATAATTCCGCTTGGGTGCAACTTAATTTTGGTTAAATTAATTCATTTTGTTGACGGTTACACCCTGTGTAATAATAAAAATATAAATTATTTATGCATCTACTCTTAGTCTTACTTCAAGTTCAATACACTTTTCTATTGTCACAGAATTTGCTCAGCTTGCACCCAATTCGACGACTGTGGTATTGCTCAGATCGCCCCTAGGCGATACTAGCAAACAAACAAAATAATGCCGTGTATCAAGGTGTTTTCTAGCATTTCTAGATCCATTTCTCGAACGATTCTCGTTGATTCTCAATATTCCAGTCACGGGAATATTGAGAATCGACGAGAATCGTTCGAGAAATCGATCTAGAAATGCTAGAAAACACCTGGAATATCCGTTTGGTCTATAAAAGAAATACACGGAAACGGAAAAGCTACATCTAGTGGCCTCTAGCTACTCCATGATGGACATGCGGGACCAAAAACGGGAAGCGTTCTACACTGTAGATACCACTGAAAGCTTCAGACTTTTATCGCAAACAACTACTTTGCGGACTAATGCCTTATGCAATATTTTGTTGTATTTTCAGCGAAAAATCACTCCCTGAAACCAAAATAGTTCTTACTCGGTGCCTTGAATATTTCAAATAGGATTATTTCGAAAACAGTTACTCTTAACGACTTCAACGAAGTATACCTCTTTCACATACTGAAGGTAAGAGAATCGATTGTTTTAATAATTAGATGTATACACTAATCCGTAAACAAGTTCTGCCATTTAAAAGAAGCGATGTGCCAAAAGTTAAGTACTTTGAATTTCTCGCCTCCGATCCTCAAAATGTATGCAAATGTTTGAATGTTTTAAGAAGTTATTTACAACACCCTGTTTCTTTTCAATCATCAACTATTGATCAAGGTAAGTTTGACTACATCGTATTATTTTGTCGCCAGGCATTTAATTTTGGGACACCCTGTATAATTGAAATATAACTAATTTTTATAACTTTAACCAAACAAACATTTAAAGTTATGTTGAATTGGACCTCTGCATTGTTTAAAAATATTCATGACCTATTCCGTTTAGGAAAAGTTTAAGTATTTGTTGGCCTGTTTCCCTGTGTGAGGAAAAAACTAAAGTACGAGTATTATGGAAGTTAATAATTGGTCGGCAACGATTTTATTCCAATAAGATAACTGGACCTGAAAGAAATTCAAACCAATTTTATGTTAAAATACCAAAATATAATAGACATTATTTCCAAAATAAACCCTAATTATGTCCTATATCCTTCTCCCTGAGAGAGACAACATTATATGTTTGATTAAATACAATCTAATAAGGAACAGGGATGGGGTAGGAGTAGGTATATGGGCATATATAGATATTTAAATTTTAATATATAAAAAATGAATTTTTAGTTTCCATTCAACAAATTGTACAGCTGATATTTTTTTGGTATAATGTGATGACCAAACTTTCATAAAAATAACGTACCTTATAAATATACATTTTTATTATTGCTTCTTAATAATATTACTATCCTGAAAAATAACCTAAAGTAAAAACTTAATGCATTTCGTAATAAAATGTGTTTAACAATTTTTCGTCATAAATGTAATAGCTAATATTTTCTACATTAACGTAAATTTAATGAGTATTCAATTAGAAATAACCAACAAAACATCTAATGTTTGTTACAACATGGATACTCAAATAATATTAACTTTGAACCTAATTGTCTGTAAATTTTAACCTATAGGACAGATGTCCTATGCCAATGTTGACTTCACAGCAAAATATTAAATTTGTGGTTCAAATTTCCTCCAAATCAAGATATCGTATGGTACTTTATTACCAACTAAGTTATGACTTAGAATTATGAATTAAATTATGATTATGACTAAATTATTGACTAGATTTGCAATAATAATGACACTCTTTAAAATTAAATTTGCGTTTTCTTTTAAACTGCTACGGTATTCGTAATTAAATCTACTTTCAACTTTTAACATCAGTTCTTTGTTGTTTCACTCGCCAATAGAGATTTAATGAAATTGCTATTCAGATCCTATACATGTACCTATACATAAAATTCTACTCTTGGATTTATTTGAGAATGAAAATTCAAATTGAAGCCTATAATATATGTCTGCGTATACGAGCCATCCAATCAAATAAAAAAAACAAAATAAATATTTTGGAATGGAACTCAATTACTGAATTCAGTATTATTATAAGGAATACTTATGATGTGCTTATTGACATTATGACTAGCTTAATTTACATAATTTCCACTTTTGGCTTCGATTTTGATGAATACAAAATTTATCAAATTAAAGGATTTAATAGGATAAAATATCTAGTTATTGTTTTATTTTAACTACTAGTTGAAAATAAAATAAGTTTTATAATTTCGTAATAAAAATGTAAATATTTACTATCACACTATATTGAAAATTTATTTTAAAGTGAATTTAAGTAAATTATAACATATGCATTATTGAAATGTTTGCATTTGAAAACACAGGAAAGGTAAATAATTAGTCATTGTGAACTACATAAATTGACATACTTATTTTATTTTGGAAATCATTATACAAGGTGTCCGGAAATAATCAGCAAAAAATTCAGGCGATAATTCTAGACTGAAAATCAATGCTACCTCTTTCTATAACATTTTTTCCAAAACTGATTATTAACGGAGTTACAGTGTTAAAGTTAAAATTTTATTTTCGATATTTGTAAGTAACTTCTTAAGAAATCCAAATCTATATATATAAAATTCTCGTGTCTCAGTGTTAGACGCCATACTCCTCGGAAACGGCTTGACCGATTTTTATGAAATTTTATATGTATATTCGGTAGGTCTGAGAATCGGTCGTAATCTATTTTTCATACCCCTAAGTGATAAGGGTGGTTCACCCCAAACATTTTTTTTTTGATAAAATTTTTTATTTTATTTTTTTCTGATGTGGCATTAAAAAATACGTACAACCCTTAATTTTCATCCTTCTATCACAAACCCCTATTTTTAAATAGCCATTTTAGTAATTTAATCATTTTAACCATGTCGATAACTGATCGATCTCAAGACCAAACGATGTCCGTTTGTGGCTTAGATTTGAGCACACCATGTTTTTCACACGGGCAATTATATGTGGCATGCTCTCGAGTGGGCAAACCACCCAGTTTGTTTGTGTTGGCTAAAGGTGGACTCACTAAAAATATCGTATACCTACTCCATTGCACTAAGAGACTGATAATGTTTATTTTTTATTTGTCATAATTTGTGATAGAGACGTAATTTGAAATTTATTAGTTAAAATAATAAAAGTACATTAAATTCAAAAAATGAATGTTTCGTGTTTTGTTATTCTTATAGGCTGTCATCGTTCACAGTGCTCCATTACTCTTTTAGTCATATACCACATCTCCACACACTTACAAATAAGTTAGTTATTTTTTATTTAACTACCAAAATATTCACTAGAAATAATTCATATGGCAAAACAACGTTTGCCGGGTCACCTAGTATTTACATAAAATTAGTCAATCGGGGGTTTTTGCGGTCAAATATGTTTCTAATTTTGACGTTAGAGGGCACCACTTATGGCACATCATGTTTCTTTTAAATGACAGAACTTATTTGCTGCTTAGTGTATCCATCTGACTATTAAAACAATCGCTTCCCCTACCTGTTATATCTGAAAAAGGTATACCTTATTGAAATCGTTAGGAGTAACAGTTTTCGAAATAATCTTATTTGAAATATTCAGTGCACCGATTGAAAACTGTTATCGTTTCAGTTAAAGTGCTTTTTCTACTGAAAATACAGCAAAATGTTGCAAAATGTTGCAAAATGTTACTTGAAAAAGTTGTTCAGAACGGTAAATTATGGAGATGTGCAAAATTTAAAACAAAAATCGGCCTGCTTTGATAAAATCTTTGTACCTACTTTGTTGAAAAATGGTTTCATCAAACCTCGCTGATCTTCTTGAAATTATGCACGTCTCCATAATTTATGATTTTGAACAACCTTTTCAAGTAACATTTTGTTGTAAGTATTTTCAGCAGAAAAGGCACTTTACCTGAAACCAAAACAGTTTTTACTCGGTGCACTGTGCATTTTAAATAGGATTATTTCTAAAATGGTTACGCCTACCGACTTCAGCAAGATATACTTTTTTCAAATAAATCAGGTAGGAGAATCAATTGTTTGGATAGTCAGGTATTAATACATTAAGATGCAAAAATGTTCTGTCATTTAAAAGAAACATGGTGTGCCACAAGTGGAGCCCTCTACTAGTGACATCAAAATTAGATATTATATTTGAATTTCTGGTCCGCAAAAACCCCCGATTTACAAATTTTATGTAAATATTTGGATTTTTTAAAAAGTTATTTACAAATATCGAAAATAAAATTTTAACTTTAACACTCTGTAACTGCGTTAATAATCAGTTTTGGAAAAAATGTTACAGAAAGAGGTACCTAGAATTTATTTTCGGTCTAGAATTATCTCCTGAATTTTTTGCTCATCACCGGACACCCTGTATTATACTTGGATAACAAATTTTGATGTTACAAGATCTTGTAACATTGAAGGCTCTTTTTATGGCGGAAAGTAATAAACTTGATCAATTTAGATTTAGTTGTTTTGTGAAGTAGTCAATTATGTGAATTGGGAACACCTTATACCTCAGTAAGTATTAATATTTGACTACCAGTTACTTGCAAAAAAAATTGATATTTACCGCCACAAAATCTGCAGGTAAAATATTACCCCTCCTTATAAATCACCCTATACATCTTTTTTGCGATTTGAGTTTCGAGGACTATGATAGCCTGTTTCAAGTAGGTGAAAAAAATTTAATAAAAAAATCCTTAACTAACATTTTATTAAACACAGTGAAAATCTTTCACAAAATCACAACTTAAACAATACTGATATGAGTTGGGGTTTTTACATAATAACACTGAATCGTTTCGAAAGCTGTGTCTTGAGGAGTATCCTTCTTCACCGCGCATTCGTCGATGAGCTGTTGAGCGGCAGCGTCATCGTTGATAGCGGGTCCGAGTTTCGCCTTCAAGACGTCCTTTTGGATTTCTCCGTCAGCAGTCATGAAACCGATTTTCTTGGCTACGCAGAAGAGGTGTTCCTTGAATTTGGGGTCGTCGGAGAACTCTCCTTTCCTGGCTTTGGTGACGAGCCCTGTGTCAACGCCGGTTTCTCCGGCGCAGTCCTTGTGGTATCCCTTTAGCTTTTCGATTTGTTCCTCCGTCAAGTTGGCCTAACATATAGTAAAATAATGTTTTAAAATAGTTTTCTATAGACTTTAAATCTTAGGTTTTATATGGTTTCAATAATCAGTGGTGCGATTTATGTTCATAAGGTCAAGCAAATTTGATTTTAAGGGTTTACAACAATCGAAAGGTTTGGAATATTCGTTTTGCTTAATAGTAGATGCACTGTTATTGATATAAGTGTAATTATTTAGTAAGTGGGTAAATGTATTGCTAAAATTATTACTTTATTGTTAATTCGTGAAGACATTTGTCAATTTATTTAAATTAAATATGATTTTTTTATTTGTTGGTTAATTAAAATAATTTTCTCAATTAAGAACTTAAAAAATTTGAATACTACTTTTAATATGTACATGAATGTAAATTTGACTGTCACTTTGTTGGTTTTGAATATGTCAGAGAAACATTCTAATAATTAATTTCTTATCTAAATAAGAAATAGAACTTAGCAAAACTTAGAGGTACATGAACACGATATATTTTTTTACACATACGTATATACTCCTAGAACGCTTTCTTTAAATTGCGCAATATACAGGACGTTTCTAAGGAATGTAAAGAACAATTAAGCTTTTACTTATGTAAAATAATTGAATGATATTTTTGACAGAATAACCCATATTTGTTAAAGAGCATCTTAAGAGGGAGAGAAACAGTTGTTTGAAACTAGTGATGCACATTCTGAAAATCAAAAATTACCATGGTTTGTTTCCAAATTTTACTAATGTTCTAATTATATTATTAAGAAAAAAAGTTAGTAAGAAAATTTATGGTGGAATCTTCATGCCAAACTCTTGAGACCAATTGCAACTTAATCAGAATATAAATATTCCTATCTGGAAAATAATAGATTTTAGTTTGAATAATAATTTGAGTACCTTAAGATAATCCTTTAAAAAATATATCATATTTCTCAAAATAAAATGGACAATTTGTAGATAAAATAATCCTCAAATATCCACTATATCCCAAGCACTGTATATGAAGAAAAAAATCATTGTATAAGATTCTAATCAGCCATAGTGGTGTTATTTTTGTCAGTGTAGCTTGTATCTTTTTTAAAAAGGGTATTGTGAAGGATTTGTAAAAAACTTTATGATGGAATCTTAAAGAGTCCTAACTTTAAAAAAAACATTGTATATGATTCTGATCAGCCATTGTGGTGTTATTTTTAGCAGTGTACCTACAGGGTAAGCTACACTGACAAAAATCTTTTTTAAAAACAGTTTTGTAAAGGATTTGTTAGCAATTCAACGTCGATAGTATTGTTCAGCAAAACGATCGTTTTGGGCATTTGTTATAAAAATTACTAATCGAATAAAGGTAAGTTTTATTAATAGGAAGTGGTTGTCAAATATTTTTAATAATTTATTGTTACTATTATAACTCACAGAATAATTTGAAATTGTATTGATTTGTTTTATTTTGTGAAATACTATACTAAAAATTGATGTGAAATAACAATTCATAAATTGTAAATAACTAAATTTTCAATGCAAAAACGCCAAATTCTAGTTTGCTTTTGATACAACCTGATATAAATTAATTATTATGACTTCGATTCTCCTTTTTTAGTGCATATAATATTATTTTTAAACGAATTTTACTCAAAAATGAAGCATTTACCAATATGAACCAAGAATACCTTTATTTACTTAAAAATTGTGATATTTTTCGGTAAAAAATCGAAAAAGTCCAAGCACAAAGAAGTAATGGTAAATTTTAACATTTATAAATTATGTTTATAGTTTATAATAAGCACATAAAAGTTAAGGCAGTTACCAAATTTCATAAATACATTTGATTTTATTTAGAAAAAGTCATCATTAGAGTGAAGGCTTTAAATGGCTATAATTTCCTATGTCTCGCTGAATGATCAATCATAATATTTCTGATGTTTTGTTTATCCACTTTTACTATTTAAAACTTTTAAAATGCATTTATAAGACACACACTATTTTTTTTACATTATTCTAACCCCACATTTTAACAATTATTTTCACATACTTCACATAAACAAAAGGGAACAATCTTATATCCAAAACTATGTAACAATATTTACATCTACAGTTGATTTAAAAAAAACGTATTTTGAAAGATTTCTGTTTCTAAAACTTGGTTGGTTAGACCGCTTTCTGTCGTTATATATTCGTTATACTTCGGTACCTTTGAATATTCGCATGGTGGCATGAGATAACATTCCTGTTATTTGCTAAACTCTATAGGTATTATTCAGTTCTGAAATGTTTAAATATATCTGAATTTGTAGAAAATCCTATTTTAAAATTACTATTACCGTTTATATGAAGAAAAAGTAATAATTTTCTACATAGAACATATTGGAGATGTTGCCCTCTAATTTTCGGGCTAACCTGTATTATATTTATTTTATGTGTAAATTTGGGTTATTCGGTTCAATAAAAAAGAGCCATTTGTTTTAATTTCTATAAAAAGGTAATAAAATGGCAGTATTATTAAAACAGTTTTATATTAAATTTTTAATAGCTATTATTTTGAAAATATGTGTAGTATAAAATTTACGATAAGTTGTTAGTTAATAATTTTTGTTATGTTTTTTAGTGATTATATAGATATTACTTTTTAAATGAGTAATATTTTTCATAAATTTTTCAGTTTCATCTACAGTTTTAAAATAAATATTTCAAACCAGATATATCATTCACATAGAATATCTTTAATTTTACATTTCAATAAAATTTTGACAAATTTAATAAATCAACATAAGAAACCTTGGTACATAGATATTTGCATTTTTCTGAATGTGAACAAACTATAGGAAGCGGCATAAAGATTTACCTGGTTTACTCAGTATTTGAAAATATTTTAAAATAATGATTGCAAAATTTTTTAACATTTTTAGAAAACCGAAAAGGCAGTTTGAATTATCATGCCAGAGCACTAACTAAACCTTACCCTTGCGGCGGCCACAACAACCAAACAAACAATTGCAACAGCGAACTTCATTTCGATAGGCGATAGACGTAGGTGAGCGCGAGATTAATATTACCGTTTACAAATACTAAATGAAAGGTACGATCTGCTCTCAATTTATATACACGGTGCAGATCTGCAGAGAATGAATACTGGGGATCAAAGGTCGATCCGGAACTTCGGCAGTTCGTGATTTGTTCGGTAATTTTTTTGTTGAACCTCCAAAAGAAGTCTCATTATGACTCCATTCTAAGGTCAAAGTAAGCCGCGCTTTAATTTGAAGAAACTGACAGATATTATGGGCACATCTATGAATGATACATAGTGATTTGCATATAGCTCAACAATTTATAACATTTAAAAATAAAATAAAAAGCTATATTGCAAATATAGCCCTTTACACTGTAAAGAAACATTTTGAAGACACCAATATTATTTAACTTCTAATAAATACATTTCTAGTATAATTTCATTGTTGAGATGTACTTTTGATATTACCATTCTCTTATTATTGTATTCAATGAATTCTAATCCTTAGAAGGAGCTTTGTGAATGTAATATATTACTTTCCGTTATGGCCAAAATTTAGAAAAAGGACTATCAATAAATACCAATTGGATAAGGAGAGAATATATTTACGCAGTGTTGCCGCGTTCAGTTTCTGAAATGTACTGAGCAGAAGCAATAAAATGTACTAAATTGTACTAAAATTTACGATAAAGTGAAATATTGTCGTTTCTCATAGCGTAGACCTAGTTTTTTGCGCTGATGATATTAAACTATTCTGTTTTGCAAAGTATTTTTATTTTTTTCTCATAAAATATACATGAAACAAAAATATAAATATAAATACACAAACTATTATTTTCTAAAATATAAATGATATATGTTATATTTCATAATACCTACTTATATGCCAAAAAATCAAACAGTAAACTATTATTTTTCTAATATTTTTATTATATAGCATAAACTATATACGAAAAAATCAAATACTAGGCTTGTTTTTGTAGCAGTTGAAAACAGTTTGGAAACTGTCAGAAATATTCGACCAGTTAAGTTGAGAACGCGTTACCATCGAATTTGACGCAATACATAGTTGGACGGACCTTCAATATTTATATTCTACTCGGCCACTTCGAAGAATCATCGACCGATTTGTATGACCTTGGTCTTATTTAAAAATGTACTAGAATTAGGCCTATTTATGATGAAATGTACTTTTGTACTTTGCTGTCGAAAATGTACTAGAAATAGTACAAATGTACTAAAACGGCAACACTGTATTTACGTATACCCAAAGAGACACAATGGTAATGGCAGCAACGGGATATATTTGGTATAAAAATGACACGTACATACATAAAAGTGATACTTTATTATACTCCGTCAATTGTACACTGGGATTAAAATGCAGTATTACCAACAGCGTACATTAAAATTTCCCTGAATTACTGTTTTCTAAGCTCTTCCATGCTTATGTTTTTCCATTTTTAAAATTTTTATTTTAAAAGTTGTAAAAATAAATAGCTAGCCAAAATTTGCAAACTGGCTGTATAGCACTCTCAAATCTGATATTTAAAATTGTAGTTTCAAGACACGCAGACGTTTAAAAAAAAATTGTTTGTTCTAAACCTACACATAAAAAAGTTTCCTCTCTTCCCACCTCTACTCGCAGACACATAATGGTATAATATTTACTCAAGACTCAGTATTTGATGTTGAAAGATTCAGCTTTTTCAATATTTATGTAATTACAAATATTGTAGAATGTTATCCAATGAATTTATACCTTTCAATGCAAACTTTCAATATACTATATTGTACTGTTAGGAAGCGCGAGCGCTAATGACCGTCGCATATCTGAACTCTCGTCGGTGACGCCCGATCGTCCCGGAACTTGTGTTTAGTATTTGTTTATGCATATTCGCAAACAAAACCTCCTTCTAAAGGGTATAATTCGTTGATTGTATACTCCTATTCATGTTTTATTGTATTTTAGATATTAAGTTGACAGTTATTGTATAGTTGTTTTAATGGTTCGGTATATATGAAAATCATTGTAATTTATTTTTATAACAATACCAACTGTTTTAGAGTTCAAACTGAAAACTGGCATACCACATTTTTACGAATGTACATAAACAATTCTATTCTATAATAGGAGCCAGCTTTATTTTTACAACTGTTTATTTAAGCAGTTTTCATGACCTTAAATTTATGTAATATTGCAGAAAGAGATAGAGTGGAGATATCTGTTTAAAATGGTTGAACATTAAGTTAGAAAATTCTCAAAATCAGCGTTAGATAAAAAAATATTGTATAAATATTACACAGTGTGCTCGCGGGTAGAGTTTGGAAGACAGAAAACTTTTTTATGTGTAGTTTTATAACCAAAACATTCTTTTTAAAAATATCTGCTTGTCTTAAAACTTCAATTTTAATATATCAGATCTGAGGTTGCTATACAGCCAGCTTGCCAATTTTGGTTGACTATTTATTTTTACAACTGTTCAAAAATAAATAATTTTAAAAAAAGGAAAATATAAGCAGTTTTTATGTACTTAAATTTACCAAATATTACATAAAGATACAGACTGGATACTTCTTTTAAATGCGGTTGAACATTAACATTTAGAAAATTCTCAAAATCAGCGTTAAATAAAAAAAATGACAATATTGAAGATCTGTTTAAATATTATACAGTGTGCCAATAGAAGAGTTCAGAAGAGATGAAACCTTTTTATGTGTAGGTTTAGAACAAAAAGTCATTCTTTATAAAAACGTTTACTTATCTTGAAACTACAACTTTGAATACTATATTTGAGTTTACTTTATAGGATACATCAACAATAACTATATTTAATTTCTTCGATTTCTATTTTATGAAAATTACATGCATTATGCAAAAAAAGTCTAATACACATTTTCCCAAAGTAGTAAAAAATAAACATTCAAGTTCAGCGTGTAGTTCAAGTCGATATCTAAACTGCTAATCGTTATTTGCTCTATTAGGGTATTTTCAATAACGTTTCTAATTTGCAACTTAAAAAGAAAAAATGATAAACATTTATAGTAGACCCGTTTTTGATTTGTTTGATTATAGCTCGAGATACAATTTGTAGTATTTCACAGACTATTATGCTTACAATTCTGTAGTAATAATCTTCAAACACTATTTTACTATAACAGAAATGTTAGCAAATACTACATATATTGCTGTATCATTTACTAAAAGTTTTGTGAGTTTATTGATACCAATACTGCAACAGTTCACCAGCATTTTTGCAATTCCCACTACAAGGTTTTATAAAAATGTTTGTTAAATATATTAATAATTACATAGTTTAAGGATAGTGACCTAGTTAAATACAGTTTTTGAAATAAAAATAATAATTGGAATAAAGTCATCAATAGCCAAAAAGATACTTTATTCTACACGGTGGTCGTGTCACAGAAGTGAATCTGAGTACACGTGACGTGTAACACATATAGTCGCGGCCGGCTGCTTTAATACAATTCGTGGTAAATAGTGCTACACTTATGTCTCTGTAGTTTCAATAATGATGATTAAAAGTCTTGTATTAATTATTATATATTAGAAGCTGTAGGTTACTCTCGCTCGAAAATTGACCATTTTACCGCCACAAAGGCTTTTTTGCGAGCCGTGCAGCGCCGAACGGCTAAACGTTACGTCTTTCGCCGTCTTTCTAGATTGCCTACGTGGCGATTTTTTGCGTTTTTCTAGCTAAATTTCCATTTTTCCGAGGCTCCTCGGCCAAAAGCGGTGTATTTTTTGATGTGGAACGAGGATAGTTGAGTCAGTTACGCCCCTTTACAGAAGATAGCGATTTTTTCGAGTGGAACGAGGATAGAGCGAGTAGGTAACACCCCTTTCTATACGTTCGACAAATGGCAGACAAATAAAGAAAAAATGGTATTTACTAACAATTTTCCTTCATCAACCTCTTAATATATTCAATACAAAACAATTTTTTCTATACCTTAATATTTACTGTCTCTTTTTTTATACACACCTAAACGTTTCCAGTATTTGTTTAAAAAAAAAACATGACATATTAATTCATTTTACTTTCTATTTCAGTAATTTTTTTGTATGAATTAAAACAACTTGATCCAATCTTGTTCTCTTAATCTTTGATAAATTTGTCAGCCTGTCTGACTAATAGGTATTTCCATTTTCTGATAATTTTTGTCTGGGTAGCTATTAAACACCCGAGATTAGATTGATGATGCCATTAAATTTATTGATACTACTAATAAACACCACAGTTGTTAAGTAGTGCAGCAGGTCTTTGTGCAGATATCCAATTTATTACCTAGTTTTATGAATATGAAATGTGTTTAATAAAACGGATTTCAACAATTATTACTTGCATTTCCATCGACATATTTGCATATATTTTAAAGACGTTACATGCTAATTGGTTAGATAATTATTTGATATGTACATGGTTATTGCTTATACAGGGTGATTGAAGAGAACCCCCAACATTCGAAAAGGATGTTCAGGGGGAAAAAGTGAATAAAATAGCCTAATAATCATATGTTTGAATATCTACGGTTACTAAATACTAATGAAAATATTTTTACTCTAGTTAATTATTATAATGCATCAATAGAGAAAAGTGTTTATTCTGTAGGTATTATAAATTATAATATTGATTAAACAGGGTGAGTCAGTCATAATGTCATTAATTTTAAGAGGAGATAGGGAATAATGAGCATAATGCGAATACGTGATTAAAAAAAATCTAAATGCATATTTACGCCGAAAAAAAATATTTTCAAATCATTATTTAAACCCCCTCTTCAGACTGTCACTGACCGGTCACAGCCTTGGTCGGTTACAGCTCACAGTTCAACTCGATATCGACCTGATGCAATGTTGTCAAGTTGTAATATTTTTCTATATAGTACCTACCCACCTAGGTTTTAGACATCACAAATAAACGGTTGTACTGACTATTTTAGAATATCATTTTTTCTTGCTCAGTTCAACTTCAGCCAATAATAATTTAAAATGTTAATACCCAATAAAATCAAATAATAATAATCAGATAATTCTATTAAAATTGCAAGTAACGCGGTCCACTCAGGTTTTCCCGTAGAAAATACGGCCCAATCAAACGATACCCGTACACTCGCGTGTCGATTTTTCTCTGAGCAAATGTAGCTGTTATGACTGCAACAAAACTCCAACGTGTCTAATAATAAACTGAGTAATAAACCATTTACTTACATTACATAAAAAACCTATACCCAATGGGTAAATTATTGAGAAGCTGAAAAGTGTTTCGTGTTTAAATACTAAGTACTTAATAAAAAACCATCGTGTTGTCGACAGAAAACTGTCCAAGACCGAAATGGCACGCCGCTAATCTAAATTATCGAGAGTTAATCTTGACCTTGACCTACCGTATTATTAGGTCAATAACCTAGTTACCTAGTTTTTGTACTGTTATTTAACGACAAGGAGTAAAATTTTTTTTTTTAAATCTAGATACATGATTGAATTTTCCTTAAATATTGATTTATTTGTTAATAAAAACAAATGTAGATAATAAATAAATGTTTTCGAATGTTAGGTTATTACAGTTTAATAATTTTGATATTACGTTTTCACTACGTTTTACAAATAAATATGAATTTTTAGTATTACTCGTAAGTACAATTAACGGCACACATAACCAGATGTACAATTTGTAGTTACGTACATTTAGCCTAGAAATGTATTGTTTTTTAAGTAGTATGATACTAACCTGTTTACAGCCCACATTTCAAGTAAAACTGCATTTATCCGTCCATAGCACTTTATTAATAAAATTCAGTTGCATTTCGTAAACATTCTCCGTATAACACTACCATTTCCACATATTCGGAATTTGTAAAATTATGTGTTGTGAATTTACGCCAAATACGTGAGGTTAGACCGAAATAAACAAACTACTGCTTACTGCTTGTATTCTCTCCATCCCCGCTCCAAATGTGTGGCATATCTACAAATTTGAGGGAGAAGAAATGCGGGAAATGGAGGTAAATTTGAATAACACGCTGATGTGTTAGACGATATTATGTATGTAAATGTAGCATCCATGATTAATACGGCAAGTCTGTGGCAATAGATTTTCGTCGGGTGCGCCATCAGAAAGTTGGTAGCGTACCAGGAGCGTCGTGTTACTGATTTTTATAGGGTGATATGTTTATTTTTTAAAGGTCGAGTAAAAATTTTTTTCGATGTTCTTCCTTTATTAGGCCTCCTGAATACGTGGTTAAAATTAATGACATTATGACTGACTCACCCTGAAGATCTATTAAACTGAAATTAATGAATTAAATTATCAAATATACCATCGTCCGCCTAGATGCATGCATCAGCTCGTGTGTGGATTGCTCGGGTAGCTCATTGAAGTGCACGGTGATTTTTCTTATGAATCCTGCACAATTGACAATCCGATCGACTAGCGCCTCTCTTGTGTTCACTTTTGTGCATATACTAATGATTTAAACCATCTCCAAAAAAAGTGATCAAGGGGATTCAAATTTGGTGACCTTGGTGACCAATTTTGGAAACCACCTCGCTCAATCCAGCGTTTGGAAAGCGATTGTTAAGATGATTGATCACAACATGACTAAAATGGACAGGGGCACCATCATGCTGAAAGGACATATTTTACTTAATATCCAATTGAACATCGTCCAGTAGATCTCTCAAATTATTTTCTAAAATTTCTACATTTCTAGCTCTAGTAAGACGACCATCTAGCACAACTGGGCCGAGTAATTGATTACTAATCATACCATACCACACGTTAATGATGAACCGATGCTGAAAGTTCCTTTCAACCGTGGCGTGCGGATTTTTATCTGACCAACGATGTCCATTGTACCAGTTATTTACTCCATCACGAGTGAATTGTGCCTCATCAGTGATCAAAACGTATGTGTAAAATGTATGGTTTGCGTTTATCCAATTGCAAAAATGTAACCGCAAATCATTATCACCGTCCTGAAGATTCTGGATACGCTGAATATGGAAAAGTTTTAAACCATTTTTGTGAATGACTTCCCAAGCCGTAATTTGGAGATGGGTTGCAATGCGCCTTGTACCCGGACTACTTTCTACTATATTTAAATTTTCTTCTTCCACTGTTAGACCAGGATCATCTTGCTTTTCAGATGCAATTCTCACACTAGGAACATTCCAGTTTCACGTGCATTGTTGAAGACTGTCTGGAATACATTTCTATCTGGCACTCTTCTGTTCGGGAAGTGAAGTCGATATTCAGCAACTGCACGATTAGCGCTACCGTTGCAATATCCATAAATCAAATATCAGCATATTCTCGATGCCTAAATGTGACAGGAATGACGAAATTATGTGTGTACAATACCTACTAAACGAACGCACTTGTAAAAATAAATGCGAAAGTTATAATATAAGCGCTTACACACAAACATCAAAATAAATTTGACAATTAGTAGATAATCACTAATGTGAGTTTGGATTAGAATGCATGACCTACTCAAAATAAAATATCATATAATGATAGTAATAAAAATATTTTTCTACGTTCATGCAAAAAACAATACTTTATTGAACTATATTTAGTGGAAAAGTGGTTCTTTATTGCACTACGCTACAGCGTTATGTCATCATGACAAACATAAACGTTCAAATCGACGTCACATTTTTCTAGACTTAGTGTCATCTAAATAACACTTTTTTGGTTTTGCATGAACGTAGAAAAAATATTGTATGCAACTCGTACAAAAAGTGCTTATTGCACTCGACGTGTTGTCCTACTCGGCCTACGGCCTCGTAGGACAACTTCACGTCGCGTGCAATAAACGCTTACTTTTTGCACTTGTTGCATAAATAACTATTTTCTACGTTCATGCAAAAAAACAAACTTTATTGAACTATATTTAGTGGAAAAAGTGGTTCTTTATTGCACTAGTGCAATAAAATGTTTATTGCATTCATCTGTCATTCTACTACAGCGTTTTGTCATCATAACAAACATAAACGTTCAAATAGACGTCACAATTTCCTAGACGTAGTGTCATCTAAATAACTTTTTTTGTTTTTTCATTAACGTATAAAAAATATTTTATGAAAATCGTACAAAAAGTGCTTATTGCACTCGACATGTTGAATTAGCAGGTATAACCATAGCCGCCAAAGAAATTGCCCGTAGACATACAACGGGCAAAATCATTAGAATCTACACAGATAGTAGACAATCACTACTGATCTTACGTAATCATAAGATAACAACTAGATTAACATGGGAATATCATCAGGCACTAGTAGTGGTCTCAGCTAACAACAGTGTATCTGTATACTGGGCAAAGGGACACGGCCGGTGCAATGGCAATAAAGTAGCTGACAAGGTGGCTAGGAGTGCATCGGGTCTGAATATTTTTGAACCTGGTCCCTCCAGTATGCTTCCGTTGTCAGCATTTGTTGAAATTATCAAAGAAGACACCCACAAAGAGTTTATGAAACGTTGGAATGAAGCAAATGGCGGTCAATTTGCTAAGGAGTTCCTAGAGTACCCCTGCAAGAATACAGCCAAAAAGTGCCTGGCTATGTTTAGGACAAATCTCTGTCTGGTGACTGGACATTGCTGGCTAAGGAAGCACCTCTATTACATGAGGAAGTGCGATACACCTCTTTGTAGGGGTTGCGAACAGGAAGACGAGACAATATTCCATGCACTCTGTGAGTGCACTGCGATCTCGTCAATAAGAGAGTCCGTATTGGGAGAGCGATGGCCTGCTATGGCCTACATTAGAGAGATCCCCCTGAGCAACGTGACCACCTTTTTCTCCTTATTAGGTTGGCTGGCGCCTCAGGTGGACTAATCTTCTAATGGGAGGAGGTACAAGGGGCCCAATGGGGCCTAAGTACTGTAGCCTTTTTGCTATCCTCATCTTAATTCCAGAACTCCAGAATTGACCAGTTAAGTTGAGAACGAGTTATATACCAGTGAATTTAATGCAGGAAGTAGTTGAACGGACATTTCCGATAGTTTCAAACGGTTTCCAACTGCTGCAGGAATAAATATATAAGTGACATTTCAACCCAACTTATTAAATCGTAAGATGAAAGAGTAATGTAAGTATTTAGTGGAGATATTATATATTTTGTACAATAATATTGGGTTAAACAAGTATCTAAGTCTAATGGAAAATTCTAATGGTTTTATCAACTTTCTTCCATCCCATCAAAACTACACAAGGTGAGATGACCGCCCTGGGCGACGAGCCATTAAATCTGTAAATGATACTGCAGGAAACAACTACTCCGCGGACGAATGCCCCAACCGGCATTGAATTACTCCAGCAGTATCTGTGTGAACAGCCAAGAATCGTCGGACACACCACCAGACACCCCTACGGCATACTGATGAGGGCTAACATGCCCGAAACCGGTCTATGTCTGGTGGTGTGTCCGACAAGGGTTCTTGGCTGTTCACACAGATACTGCAGGAGTAATTCAATGCCGGTGGGGGCATTAGTCCGCGGAGTAGTTGTTTCCTGCAGTATCATTTACAGAAGTAACAAATTACTACAGCATCCTGCTGTTCTGTAGATGTTTTGGTTTATTTGGAATCGTCTGGACAAGAACGGTGAATTAATTTACACTAAAATGAGATCCCAAATGAAACAAAATATGATTCGGTATAAAAGGAACGCCATGAAGAAGGTTTGATATAATATGTATACCAAATATGTAACGCTGAATAACAATAACAACAGCTTATTTAACATTAATAGGCATACAATGTAAAAAGAAGTAAACATAAATTGAAGAGGTAAACAAATTAGGTGAACCTTGAGATAACCCAATAACAAATCTTTTAGGAGAAACACATACAAACAGATAGTACTTAACAATATACATGTTACGTCACTAATGACCGTTCTTCTCGGGTTTGGCTCCAATATAAAAAATGCTATAATTTCTGTTTTTGAAACGCAGTCATAAAAAAGCCAAAGAACTATTAAAATGATCTGCGAGCAGGTTGGATTTATTTGTTTTTAAAGCAGTGTAGTTGCAGTAACAAAAAAGTGACTAACGTCATCACTACTACTAGTTTTATTTTTATAGTAAAAACTATCTAATACATATTTGTATACATAATACATAACAATAATTATTACGCACGAGTTAAGTACATATTTTTTTCAGTTAAGTATTGTTGTTACTAATTTTAAATTTAGTATGCCTTACACAGTACGGAGGCCTTGAACAATCAAGAGCAAATTGATGATATCTATACTGACTTTTCCAAGGCATTTGACCGGCCACATCACGAAATCTTACCGCATGAGGTTAACAAATATAGTCTTTAATTAAACCTCTAGGCAAACACTAGTCAGGCAACAGGCAATGGAATATGCTATCTTTTTCTGATAGCATATGTATGTTTCAGATATTTAATATCGCAGTTCTGTTCAGTATTCCTTAGGGATCAATAGTGGGTATTCTACTAATTAATATTTTTATTAATACTTAATGATCCCTTGATGGTATAAAAATAAGTATTTAATTGATGATCCGTTCATGAGTATATTTATTTCCAAGAAAATTATATACTCTGATGCAGATCTCAGGCTTACCATTATTTACTATATTAAATAATAATAAATGCAAAACATAATAATTTTCTGAGAATATTTATTATTTTTATTTATTTAATACTGTGCACCTCCCCATTATGCAACATCTGTCCGTGCTTATTTAGATGAGCTATTCCCGAATCGTTGAATAGGAAGAAGAGGGCCGATAGAGTGGCCAGCCAGATCGCCTAATTTGACACCCCTTGATTATTTCTTGTGGGGATACTTAAAAAGCAAAGTATACGTTACTAGACCGGTTAATTTAGAAGATTTAAAAGCAAGAATTCGTCACGAGATACATCGTATACCTCCTGAGGTTATTGATAATGTCCAAAAAGAATTTATTAATCATCTTGGCTACTGTCAGGCAGCCAACGGTGCACAATTTGAACATTTAATTTAGTCGATTTTTTACATAATCATTATCATTTTCAGTATTGTGAAAATTAAATTTTAAAAACATTATTTTATTTAAATTTTTGTTATGTAACACTATAGCTTTTCATGATGTGTGTATGTAGAATGACACGTTCTTTCAAGTGACATGGTCAAAATTGGGGGTTGAAATTTAGAAAAATTGTCGATGACGTCATATCTCGAACAACGATGACGTCACAAATGTGGGTCGTATGTCAAAAAGTGTCTTTTTTAAAAACAAAAACGACGTGTCAGGGGATTTTTTCGAAAACTTCTCAATTTAAAAAATAATGAATTTATTCGTTACTTTTCGAAAGCACTGTATAATAAAAATGGTATGTACAGCAACATCTTTAAATAAATTAAAATAATTTGTCTCAAATTAATATACGTATAGAAATACCCAAATCACTAAAATAATATTAAGTACTAAAAAATGACCTGGACATACTTATACATTGGGTTTTCATTTGGATAAGAAAAGCATAAGCAAAGCATTAGAAGAGCAAGTAAAAACCTATACTGTAGCATTTGTAACTTGTAAACAATATAGATTATATTATTTCCTATTTTAGTTTTAAAATAATATATATTGGTTTTTTTAAAAAACATTCTATTGCAAATTGTTCTCATGGCTACATTAGTTTTAATATAGTAGAGTACGTATGTATATATTTTATTTTAAAATTTACAAGTGAATATATACGACTTCCAAGATTAACTAACAAAACTTTATACATTTACCTATAATCGTTTTATAATATTTATATTTATTACATTACAAATATTTTATTTATACAATAAGCAGCCTTATATCACACTTTTGGAAAATCCCTCGTATATAAATATTTCCCAATTGGAAAGAAACTATTTTTTTAAGTCCCTCGTACTTGGCTATTTTTGCGACAGTATTTACGTGCGGCGGTACGGCTTTGATCACAAAACATCAAAGTGGCGGCAGAGAGTGGTATAACTTATATTTATTCAGTAAACTTTGCCCTAGCCGACCGAGAGCAACCACTACCGTTATCAAATTCGTAATAAAGTTCCATGTTCCTTATTTGTATGCAAGAGTCTCGCAAGGTTAATGCAAGTGTCTTGAAAAATTGCGAGACAAGTTTGCGAGACTCTCCCAAGACATTATCTTGCAAGATCGATCAAAAATAAGTCATTAAAGAAACTCTTGTCTTATTTTGAAGACAATACAAGACTTTTTCAAATTATTTTTAAATTCTCTGATCTCAGCTAACACTAATAATTATGAAATAAGTACTTCAGTAATTTTGAAGGCGTCAACTTGCGAATCGGTATTTAAATAATTTGTCTCTCAATGATTCCTAATTTGTTGCTTAGTTTAACGTTGCTTGTAGAGGGCACAAGTTAGTTAAGTTTAGACATATATTTTTGTTTCAGACTGTATGATTAAATTTCTTCGAAAATCTAAATGAGTTCACCTCATCTAGACTAGTTTCAATAGTGCTACATCTGCGATCTAGTCATATTTTCTTTTTATTTTTCTTTTATTTTCTTGTTCCAATCTAAATGGGTGGCTTTATTACGATGTTTTCGATAATTATTATTAAAGCGTTTTATATGCTGAATGACGCATCATATTTATCTCTACTAGTGCGCCAATTTTTGGATAAACGTTTTCTGCAGCGATGAGTTGACCATGAGAGAGAATTTGATTGGCTTCCAAGAAGCCCCCAAGATGCATCTGAGAAACACATTGGAAATATCGTGATATAAGGTATAAAATTATTAATATACCATTATCCTCAAAATTATTACAATACTTATTTCAAAATTAAATTTTAACTTTAAACATCGTTTATTTTATAACTTACGATATCTAAAAGTTTTTTAAAAAAAATCATTCTTATTAAATTATTAACAGTACATTTTTCATAAATACAATTTGTTTTATTTAGTTATGACTGCATAAGTAACAGATTCATAATTCATAAAATATTTAATTTGTACACAAAAGTGAAAAGGTTCTGTACAGATGATAAACGACCTTAAACTTGTTGAGCTATAAAATTAACTTTATTTATTTACACCGAGAGCTGTTTTAATTGCAGTCGGACACAATGGTAATGGTTAACAAGTTTCCGAAATCCATTTGGTGCATGGTCTCGTTAAAGCAAATTGTGTGCATCCTTGACATAATGACGACTTTGTAGGATGTAAAATTTTTACCGATTTGCATGACGGCCTTAATTTGGTCATTTATACATGGGCTATATACAGGGTGTTATAAATTAGTAGGTCAAGCCGTTAACATTTTCCTTGGGCTTAAATAATGGGATTTTTTTATGACACTTTTCATTATCCAACTTTGCAAAAATGTTTGAGACATCTCTGTATACACATATCTATAATAACGTAAAAAACTGCAATTTAGTTGAATTTACACAATTTTTGTCATATCTTGACCAGACTAAATTGTTTGTCTCGTATAATGGTTTTAAGTCTAGAACATTTATAGCAACATCTGGGACACCGCAAGGATTTAACTTTGGGCCGCTTTTATTCATTTTGTATGTCAATGATCTTTCCTTAAGTTTGAAACATAATCATCTTTCTTTGCAAATGATTTAAAACTGTTTCGAAATATTAATTCCATTGATGAGTGCCAAGTGTTGCAAGAACTTGTTAATGTTGTTGATAAATGGTGTGAGGAAAATCGGTTACCTATTAATATAGATAAATGCAAAGTTTATACGTTCACTTTAAAGAAGCAACCTGTATTGTTTAGTTATTGTATTAATTTGTTACTGTTGCTACGTTGTAGTACTATTAAAGATTTAGGAGTGACATTTGACACTAAGCTTTCATTTTCTGAACATATCAGTAACATATCCAATATTGCTTTTAAAATTCTAAGCTTTGTTTTGAGGAATTCAAAATCATTTAACTATATTAAATGTGTAAAATAAGTTTAATTCTCATTAGTTCGTTCCCGACTTGAGTATGCTAGTCTCATATATGGTACCCTCATTGAAAGTATTCAACGTTGCTCTCTGAAATTTTTGTCGTTTCGTATTGATAATTAGTATCTATTTAGAGGATACGATCATAATCTTCTTTTAAAAGGATTTAATGTTCAGTCATTATCTAGTAGAAGAGTTCTGTTTAACATTTCTATATAATTTGTTTCATAATAATATTAGCTCACCTGCTATTTTAGGCCAGAGTCTCGAGATGACTGAATGTTCTATCGTCCTAATGCCAAGACTAATATCCTCATGAAGTCTCCAGTATATATTATGTCAAATAACTTTAACCATATTTTAGAGATAATAATTGTTTAAAATTTGGCACATATTTTTATGTTAAGTCGACACTGTGCAATTTTCGTCTAAAATATCAAAGCGCGAACGGAGGAAAGAAAGGTTGCAACACACACGGGATCTCCAATTTTTTTAAGTACGACTATGGTCCCAAAATATTTTTTTTTTTAGAATAGATTTTTATTTGAGGCTCGATATATTTCAACTCGTGTGGATGTACTAGGTTTGGCATAAATTAAATATCGCTAGGTATGAAATGATCATTTTCATTTTATTCAGTCAATTGGAATAAATAAAATTGCACAAATAACAACAAAGAGCAAAAAAGACAAACATTTTACTCAATATTAAATTAAATGTTCAAATACATACTCGGGCTTTTTAGTAGAAGGGTAACGAATATTTTGCAAAATATGTTATTTCAGTGCTCTCCATCTTGTACAATTCGTTACCTTAGTTGTTTATTTAGTATTGGAATCATATAAACGAAATCCGCATTACGGTAAAAATGTTCAGAACCATTTAAATGCTATCTTTCCTAATCGGTGCACCCAACGTCAGCCTGTTAGACTTCAGTTTCTGGTTAAAAATGTCATTCATATGGTTCTAATACTAACTTTACAACAGTTAAGGGAACAAATTATGTAAGACAACTTTTGGTTGAAACCACATATTTTCCAAAATATCCGTTACTCTCATTAAATGAGCACCAAGTGAAGGTGGTACCCATATTGAACATTTAATTAAATTAAATTATTATATTTTTGCTCTTTGTTCTTAGTTAGTTGTGCCGTTTTGTTTATTTCAATTTACGGAATAAAATTACTATTTAATCAGATCAAAATCTAAAAAGAGCAAAAATTATGGAATAAAAACACGCTCTATCTAAAAAAAATATTCTGAAACCATAGACGTATTAAAAAAATTGGAGGGTCCGTGGGTGTTGCAAGTCCCCTTTCCTCCGTTCGTGCTTTGATATTTTAGATCAAAATTGCACAGAAAGTGTAATGATGTAAAGTGAGACGCAAAGTAAAAATATATGACAAATATATTAAACAAATATCTCTAAAATCACCGAAGCTATCAACAAAAATAATTTTTAAAATTATTATTTCAACATCCTATATTTTGAAAATGGAGCTTCAAAATAAAAAGTGGCATAAGAAGTCATTCTAGTCCAAATATGTGGTTAATGGCTTGACCTACTAATTCGGGACACCCTGTAGAGTGGACCAAGTTCAGTGATATTTAAATGCTAGAAGAGGAAGACGCTATTTTTATATATTTTGAATTATCGTAGCTAACATTGCAATCTATGAACAAAAATGGTGCTTTATATTTCAAAACATTAAATGCGTAGACACTAACAATAAAAAATATTATGAATTTTTTATTTATCTACTTCTGTTTAGATTTCAATTTGATTAAATCAGTTATGGGATGAGGAAACAGTACAGTACAAACAACTTTATATAATAAGGATAAAACTTGAATGCCTAATCTAATTACATAATGATGTTATTACAATAAACTACCAATAAAAAAAACGACAGGGCAGGTGAAAAAGGTTAGAATAATAATATTAATATACAAGGTGATTTATTATCCTCTCTACAGAGTTTTACAGTGAAAATAAGATTTAATTTCGTGAAGAAATGCTGATACAGGGTGTCTAGTATATTAGTGCCAATACTAAAGGGGCTTGTACATCTCACCAAAAGCAACAAAAAGCTCTTATGAAAAAAATGTCTAAAACGAATAATTTTCCTACAAATACAATACATATCAAAAATACAGAAAGAATTTAGGGCAAAGCAAGTCATCAAAATAGGGTTGTACTATGTGCTAATATAAGCCTTAGTACTTACTTTATGTTGAATATGTATGTATTGTAATATTTATTAGCATTTTTCATAAAATTTACTATGAATTCAATTTTAATAATGAACATTTATTTTTTTATATTTATTATTTATTGTGAAGATTTAAATCATTTAAGAATCCACTTCTTGCGTAAAAGTACTGATGACAATATTTCTAGGGTCAACTGTATTTAAAGGTCCATTACTAGTAGTGGGCCCGTTAAATAAAAATTGTTCGACATTCTCCGTAAAGTTAGGATGAAGAATTCTCTTAGCAATGTTGCTATTACTGGCATTAATAGTGTCTGTAGAACACTATTATGTACAGGGTGATTTTTTATCATGAAAAATGCTTTTTTTTGTAAACGACTGAAGCAAAGTGAGCCTTGTTGGCTGACTAAGACTTAAAAATAAGGTAGATAACGAAACCATATCCAAACTACGCTGGGCGTCGTGACGCTCCAATTTTTTTTTCTCAGAAGCATACCACCTATTAATAGGTATTGAAGGATTTTTTTTTGATTTCAAGTTTCTTTGCTAATAACTTTTTCTTGCGTTTATAACAGTTGAATAGATACAAACCATTCCTTATGTAATTGAAACTTTTCGTTTACCACGTCATCGTCAGTCGTCAATATATATCAGATGGACCTTGCAAAAACAGTACCTAGGTTGTGTTTTAATTTTGTTATTTCAATCTCATTTATATATAAAGTGTATTTGAAGGAATCGAGTGCGATACCTTAAAACACATTGTATGACTTAATAACCCATACCCCGTAAACGAGGAGACGAAATAATAATCCTAAGAAATAAAATAATTACATCAATTAAAGAAATTACCTACACATATAACGCATTCTTATTTTGGATAAAGTTACTTTTTTAAATTATAAGCATATTCTATTCTATTCTGATATTCTATTGTAGACATCTGTAGCTCAAGTAGAAAAGGAAGTTGAATGTAAATGTTTATATAATTTTCTTTTTTGAGTGTTTATCTTTTTTTAGTCCTGTCCTAATTTTAATTGAAAGTGTCTGTCAAGGGATTGTATTTTTAAATAAATAAATAAATAGTCGACCAAGCCAATTTCTCAAAAGTTGTTCAATATTCAATGTAATTGATAGCAAACGACCGCCATACTTTCTTCATTTCACCATTTGCACATCCAGTTATTAGGACGGGTATCAGCTTTTGTATTATGCCTAATGGCACTATTTTTTATCCAGTAACAATCTGGAACAAGCTGCTAAACAATGACTTCCAACAAATAGTCGCATTAACTTTTGAGGATTTCGCTTAAAACATGCGGCATTTAAACACCCACCTCCTAAATTTTGCCCACGTAAAACAAATATCGTACTATGGTCGATTCGACTGGCCACAATCTATTGTACTAACCAAAACCTAGGTTGGCTGACTTGTATCATCATGAACGAAACCATTTGAGCAATCTTCAGCAAATTTAGATATTGTTCGTTAACATAGAATCGTTCATATGGAAATGGCCTCTTTGAAACGAAATAAACATTTTATGCTATACTTTCTCCAATGGTTTTTTTTTTGTACAGAAATGATAGTTACGGCATCTAATGCCTTCTCCGGTGAACGGAAATGTTTATTTTTTGTACTTGATAATCCATTGTATGTTGTGATTTATTCAATGAAACATTAGAATGATATGAAAATAACTTTGACACATGCCTAATAATTAGTTTTCAAGGCATTATTGCCATGGAAACCAAAGCCACTAAGAAATTATGCAATCATTTTAGTAAATAGTTAACGTAATAGTCTATTGTGTAAATGTAATAATTGTGTGTTTTCCTTTCAGTAACAATCAACTAATCTCAGAAATTTTGCTGAAAACCATTGTATACCTGTATAGCTCTCTAGGCGCGAATCCTTCTGTGATGTTATGATATTGTTTTCATATACGTCTCTGTTTTTAAATAGGTATAAGCTTAAAATTATAATTTTCACAGTAAAATATTCCTGCATGAACGTTAATTACCCATTTATTAATAGTGATTTTAAGACACCCATCATAATAATTATAAAAGTAACACAATCATGCGATTACTACCTAACCTTGATCTTGAAAAAATATCATTTTATGTAATGTAATAGTGTAATTTTGTTTACGTAAAAATAATATTGCGATTGTTAGTTTTCGAAGGTTATTTGTTGGAGAAGTTATAGCTGTAACCACAAATTCATTAGTAGCCGTTCTAAGGTTGATCGAAGGAAAAGTAATGATTATGCTATGTATAGGGTGATAAATTTTTCTGGCAAAGTCAGTAGCATTAGATGCAACTGGTTACATAGGTTACTACGACATATATCAGTGCTTCCTTAGAACTATAAAGTCTTACATTAAAAGCAATGTTCTTAGTCAAAACTATAATTGTGCTCCAAAAATAAAGAATGACAGTGGGGAATTGATTACCATCTCTTCTGATGTAGTACAAAGATAATGGTCTCACGGGTTATGATGCTGCATATAATGGTCCATATATTAGAAATAGTATATTTATCCGAGAAATTACACTAGCTGAGTTATTTAGTATTGTTTGTGATTAAAAACTGATAAATCACAGAGAACTGATGGCATCCCTGGATTAATAATTAAAAAATGTTTTGAACATATTGCAGAACCACTACTTCATTTGGTTAAATTCAGTTGGTCAAATTATCCCTGTTTATAAACAAAAAGGTGATCCAACGTCCATATCAAGCTATAGACCAATTGCTGTTCAAAGTAAGTTTGCCAACATTTTTGAGATGGCGTTTTATAACCAGCTTAATGAATAATAATAATAATAATAATAATAATAATAATAATAATAATAATAATAATAATAATAATAATAATAATAATAATAATAATAATAATAATAATAATAATAATAATAATAATAATAATAATAATAATAATAATAATAATAATAATAATAATAATAATAATAATAATAATAATAATAATAATAATAATAATAATAATAATAATAATAATAATAATAATAATAATAATAATAATAATAATAATAATAATAATAATAATAATAATAATAATAATAATAATAATAATAATAATAATAATAATAATAATAATAATAATAAATAATAATAATAATAATAATAATAATAATAATAATAATAATAATAATAATAATAATAATAATAATAATAATAATAATAATAATAATAATAATAATAATAATAATAATAATAATAATAATAATAATAATAATAATAATAATAATAATAATAATAATAATAATAATAATAATAATAATAATAATAATAATAATAATAATAATAATAATAATAATAATAATAATAATAATAATAATAATAATAATAATAATAATAATAATAATAATAATAATAATAATAATAATAATAATAATAATAATAATAATAATAATAATAATAATAATAATAATAATAATAATAATAATAATAATAATAATAATAATAATAATAATAATAATAATAATAATAATAATAATAATAATAATAATAATAATAATAATAATAATAATAATAATAATAATAATAATAATAATAATAATAATAATAATAATAATAATAATAATAATAATAATAATAATAATAATAATAATAATAATAATAATAATAATAATAATAATAATAATAATAATAATAATAATAATAATAATAATAATAATAATAATAATAATAATAATAATAATAATAATAATAATAATAATAATAATAATAATAATAATAATAATAATAATAATAATAATAATAATAATAATAATAATAATAATAATAATAATAATAATAATAATAATAATAATAATACTTACTTACTTACTTACTTTACTTTATTGACCACCTTATATACGTAAGTACATTTGAAGTCATACAAACAAGATATAAAAGTATTACTAGACAAAAATAAAACAGGTATATAAAAATAAATTGTATAGTTAACAGGCCTACATTATAAAAGACAAAAATTCGTCAACAGTATAAAACAATGATTTAGCAGAAATGATTTGGCAAATCTATGAAATTTTCCTTGAGACATACTGCTCATATCAGCATCTTTGTGAAGATGACAAAATTTGTTATATAAATTTATGTGTAACTTATTTTTCTGAGTCATGCAAATTCGAGAGAAAGGCACCACCAGACAACTAGCATTCCTCGTATCATAATGATGTACATCAGAGTAACTTGTAAATTTATTCAAATTTACGAAAATATCTAAAAGCGTCTGAAAAATAAAAAGACATGGTAATGGAAGTATACCAAGTTTTTTGAATAAACTCCTACAGGGTGCATCTGGCGCTACCCCCTCTATTACTCTAATGGCAGCCTTCTGGAGTAGGAAAACCTTATTTGCATAAGTTGAATTTCCCCACAAAAGGATGCCACAGGAAATATGACTATGAACGATAGAGAAATATACCGTGCGTAGAGCCGATCTAGGCAGACATGATCTCAGTTGCCGTAAAGCAAATATTTGAGATGATAATTTAGAGCAGACAGTCTCGACATGGCTACTCCAATTAAGGTTCGAGTCGAGAACAAAGCCAAGCAATTTTACCGGGTCAGATCTAGGCGACCATTTATCAGAACTGATAAGCAAATTTTGCGTCTTTGATTGGTTTAATTTCAACTTATTGGCAGAAAACCATTCATTTGCTTTATTTAATTCGCTAATTGCCAAATCATATCCGCCTCTAACCAGTAGAGTGGAGTCGTCCGCATATAAGATACAAGTACTATTAATTATATAATTCGGTAAATCATTTATGTACAGGAGGAAAAGACTGGCCCCAAAACGGATCCCTGCGGCACACCGTTTTCTATTGGGAGAGTACTTGAGTCAACACTATTGAAAGACACAAACTGTTTCCTGTTAGACAAATAGGATGAGAAGAGCCTGAGAGCATTACCTCTAATAATAATAATAATAATAATAATAATAATAATAATAATAATAATAATAATAATAATAATAATAATAATAATAATAATAATAATAATAATAATAATAATAATAATAATAATAATAATAATAATAATAATAATAATAATAATAATAATAATAATAATAATAATAATAATAATAATAATAATAATAATAATAATAATAATAATAATAATAATAATAATAATAATAATAATAATAATAATAATAATAATAATAATAATAATAATAATAATAATAATAATAATAATAATAATAATAATAATAATAATAATAATAATAATAATAATAATAATAATAATAATAATAATAATAATAATAATAATAATAATAATAATAATAATAATAATAATAATAATAATAATAATAATAATAATAATAATAATAATAATAATAATAATAATAATAATAATAATAATAATAATAATAATAATAATAATAATAATAATAATAATAATAATAATAATAATAATAATAATAATAATAATAATAATAATAATAATAATAATAATAATAATAATAATAATAATAATAATAATAATAATAATAATAATAATAATAATAATAATAATAATAATAATAATAATAATAATAATAATAATAATAATAATAATAATAATAATAATAATAATAATAATAATAATAATAATAATAATAATAATAATAATAATAATAATAATAATAATAATAATAATAATAATAATAATAATAATAATAATAATAATAATAATAATAATAATAATAATAATAATAATAATAATAATAATAATAATAATAATAATAATAATAATAATAATAATAATAATAATAATAATAATAATAATAATAATAATAATAATAATAATAATAATAATAATAATAATAATAATAATAATAATAATAATAATAATAATAATAATAATAATAATAATAATAATAATAATAATAATAATAATAATAATAATAATAATAATAATAATAATAATAATAATAATAATAATAATAATAATAATAATAATAATAATAATAATAATAATAATAATAATAATAATAATAATAATAATAATAATAATAATAATAATAATAATAATAATAATAATAATAATAATAATAATAATAATAATAATAATAATAATAATAATAATAATAATAATAATAATAATAATAATAATAATAATAATAATAATAATAATAATAATAATAATAATAATAATAATAATAATAATAATAATAATAATAATAATAATAATAATAATAATAATAATAATAATAATAATAATAATAATAATAATAATAATAATAATAATAATAATAATAATAATAATAATAATAATAATAATAATAATAATAATAATAATAATAATAATAATAATAATAATAATAATAATAATAATAATAATAATAATAATAATAATAATAATAATAATAATAATAATAATATGACTTTATTCATTACCAAAGAATTCATAACAAATTGATGCAAATAGTGGCGAGATCTAGCAAAGCTACTCATCTAACCACTCGGTAAAAATAAGTAGAACAAAAAATATAACCAATAAATACAATGCGTTAGGGAAAAACATCAACAACAACAATGCGATCAGACAGAATATTTAGGACAAATATATAAATATATATACCCATAATCAAGTATCAAATTAACTGTCACTTTTACAATACTTCTTTAATCGTTTTTTAAAGCCAGTAACCGCTAAGCAAGATTTGATATCAGGTGCCAGAGAATTGAAGAGTTTAGGGCCATTATAACTAAATGATCTAGAAAATACTGCTGAGGAATGTCTAGGTACACTGTACCCCGCTGCCGCGTATCCCTTACATGTATGTTTGACCTCTTGACCAGTTTATTATAGAGATATACAGGCTGTTGAAATTTATCAATTTTGTATATAAGTGAACACAAATGCATGAAAAATCTTTGCTCTAACTTAAACCACCCCGCTTCCCGATAAAAAGATGACACATGATCATACTTTCTTAACCCAAAACAAAACCTAATGCAATTATTTTGCAACTTTTGCAAACTTGCTTTATCTTCAGCCAGTAAAGCAGGCCAATATACAACATCACAATACGCTATGACAGACAGAATTAAAGAATCACACAGTTTTAATTTAATATTATTAGAGAGCAGACCTTTAAACATATAAAGAGTACGAAGTTTCGTAACATTTTTGTAAAACGTTAGAAACATGCCCCCTAAATCTCATATCATCATCAAAATATACTCCTAAATTCTTACACGATTCAGCATAATTTAATACAACATCATTGATTTTAATTTGTAATAGGGCATCATGTTTGATTAAGCTTTTGTTTCTGCCAAACATTAAAACTTGAGTTTTCGATTCATTTAACTTAAGACCATGAAAAGTTGAAATTTCATAAATTATATTTAAGTCTCTATTAATTCGATCTTCAGCAATACCAACATCATCCAACCCGAAAGAATAATATATTTGCATGTCGTCTGCATACTGATGAGTTGACGAAAATTGCAATTGAGTACTAAAATCTGCAGTATAAACTGAAAACAACAAAGGACCAAGAACACTACCTTGCGGTACACCCTTTATCATACTAGTAAAACCAGAAACATCATTACACCTGACCACTCTTTGCTGTCTATCGGTTAAATAATTATTGATAAAATTTAAAGCAGCCGGGCCAACCCCAAAATACTTCAGCTTAGCAGACAAAACCGTGTGGTCCAGAGTATCAAAGGCCTTGCTGTAATCAAGTAATATAAGGCAAGTATTTTTCTTCTCATCAGTAGCACGCAGTATATCATCACTCACCTGCAACAAAGCTGTAGTAGTACTATGCTGACTGCGGAACCCTGACTGAGTAGGAGGAATTATATTGTGACTGAACAGATACGTTTTTAATTGCTCATACATAAGTTTTTCCAAAATTTTAGAAAGAACTGGTAAAATACTAATTGGTCTAAAATGTGAAATATGAGTAGGATTATTTATCTTTGCAACTGGTATGATATTAGCTTTTTTCCACTGAGATGGGAATGTCTTACATGAGATGCACCTGTTCATAATATACGTAATATGGGAAGATAAATGAGGAACAAGAAGTAAAATCATCTTGATATCCAAACCATCAACGCCCTTGGAAGTAGTTTTGATATTAGCAATAACTCTCTCAACTTGCACCTGATCAACATTAGAAAATGTGAACTGATTATCATAATTACAGAATGAATTATTCAAATAACGATTAAGGAAAACATTACTACCATAATTAATATCAACTAATGGCACACTATCTATAAAATAATTATGAAAATCACTAGCAGAACCAAATTCTACTGGACTAGTAACCGGAGACGAGTTAATATTAAGCCATTTTAAAGTCCGCCAAAACCTTTAGGATCAATCTTAAATTGATAATTCAAATAAGCTTTTTTCTCACTTCTGATTGACATTGTGACAAAATTTCTTAACTGTTTATAATCCAACCAGGATACTTCTGTTTTCAACTTCTTATACTTTGCTAACGCTTTATCTCGGAGACGCATCATCAATTTTATATTATCGGTGATCCAAGGCGCTGGTGGTTTAGTAATACGAGCTGTTCTATAAGGCGCATGCCTATCAAAAAGATTATTCACCATATAAACAAACATATCAACCATAGATTCAACCTCATTTGGCTCGTAAATAACATCCCAGTTTAAACTAGAGAGATCTAGCAAAAAATCATCGTAATTAAAATTTCTGAAATCACGATATGTTTTAAATTTAATCGGGGTACTTGGTTTTTTCAGATTAACTGAACATCTTACTAGAGAATGATCCGATATATCATCCATTCTTACAACTTCCTGACTTAAAATCAAATCCCTAGACGAGCTCACCAAAATATCAATTAATGTCTGACTAGTTGTTGTAACCCTTGTAGGATCCCTAATCATTTGAAACAGATTATATTTATTCAAAAATTTGTTTAAGAGTATACGCCCATTATTATTAGACAAAAGATCTACGTTAAGGTCCCCACCAAATATAACACAATCAAAATTTGGAATTAATGCAATAAGGCTATTTTCAAGATCGTCAATACAGGCAGTTAAATTCACTTTAGGAGGTCTATACAGTGAACCAAAGCACACGTTCTTACCTTGCACTTTCAACCCAATCCATAGCTTAATGAATACTTATGTAAATATAACATATTTCAGCATAGTTTTGTAGAAAATAAAAATACTGGATCTGCTCTATACTGTCAAATATATACAAAAGTCATTGGATGGTAAATGTGATACGTATGGAATGTTTTTTGATTTTTCTTCAGCGTTTGATACTGTTGATCATTTCATTTTATTTAAAAAACTTGAAATTGTTGGAGATAGGGGCATTGCCCTTAACTGTATAGAATCATATCTGCACGATAGAATTCAATGCGTTGCTCTTAGCAATGGCATACAATCATATTTTTTATCTAATAACCATGGTGTACCGCAAGGCAGCTTGCTGGACTCTATTTTATTTGTAATAATGGCTAATGACTTACCAAAAATTGTCGAGAATAACACGTTACCTGTGTTATGTGCTGACGACTCTAACTTTATATTTAGTTGTAAGGATGAAGAAAGCAATAGCCCTACACATAATCTAGTTCAAAACATGTCTGAATGGACTAATAAAAATTTACTAAACTAAATTGTAGTAAATGTCACTTAATGCAGCAAAGCTGTAGGATAAGTAGTTCCCGAGATACATCTACTGGCCGACCTCAACGAGACACCCGGTATAGCTCAGAGTGTGTATCGTAGTAACTTATTTCAGATGATTCCTCGCATCATATTAATATAAGTGGGTAGAAATTAATGACTCAAATCGCTTGTTCAAATGAATGCAGCATTGACAGAAATAATTGTTATGCTCTGCGATTAGAAAAATGCTCTTAGAGAATAAAGCAGGCCACTGGAGAAGCTGCCTGCAGTGTATGGCCAGTCTATCATGGTTGCAAACATATATAAAAATAATGCTAATAAAATATATATTTAAATGTTATGTTTATGCAAAATTTATCACCGAAGTTTTAGAATGAGTTATATCATAATCACAATAATTGCCTTATCGAATATTTCATTGTAATAAATAATGTAATAATTTTAATTTACATCATCACAGGTACACACAGCAAAATATTCTAATTGTTGCACCTACCAGGTGCAGTATTTGAAATTAAGAAATAATTATTAATTTACTTCAGTTGAATCTTTGACTCAGGGCTACTTTATATTGGACGAATTTAATTATTCCTGAGAAATATTCATTACATATTTTCAGGTATTAAGAATATTGTGTGAAACTAACTACTCAGTGGACAAAAGCCCCAACCTGCGTTGAATTACACCCACAATATCTACCCATATATTCCTTATTATTAGCTTTTGTAACATTTTTTTACTGTTTAAGAAAGGTATTTTAATCTAATATGTATCAAATCTCCTACAATTCATATCAATGAAGTCATATGCATGCTCTCTGATACCAAACATCTAGGTATGCTAATGAACACCCACAGACAAAACTCTATTTAATAATTATCTAAACAATGTATTCTCTTTACTAACCTGATATACTCTCTACATGGAGTGGGAACTCGAAATTCAACCACAATAGAAGAGATCTGCTCTATTTCTGCATTTTAATATTGGATTGCTTCATCAGGTGGCCTCCTTTAACTTGAGTTAAATATCTAACTATAAAATTATTATACCAATAAATTAAAATTATTTGAAATTAAATGTCAAAATGAAATTAAATAATGTCGACAGCGTCAAACTGATTAACTGTCAAGTATCATAACGACCTACTAAAATAAATAAAAATGTACCTTTTATGTATAGTTTTTTCATATATTTTCAGGTATTAACAATATTGTGTGAAACTAACTACTCAGTGGACAAAATTGGTATAATAATTTTTATAGTTAGATATTTAACTCAAGTTAAAGGAGGCCACCTGATGAAGCAATCCAATATTAAAATGCAGAAATAGAGCAGATCTCTTCTATTGTGGTTGAATTTCGAGTTCCCACTCCATATAATTATAGAGTATATCAGGTTAGTAAATAGAATACATTTTTTAGATAATTATTGAATAGAGTTTTGTCTGTGGGTGTTCATTAGCATACCTAGATGTTTGGTATCAGAGAGCATGCATATGACTTCATTGATAGGAATTGTAGGAGATTTGATACATATTAGCTTAAAATACCTTTCTTAAACAGTAAAAAAATATTCATTACATTGATTCATTATACTCTAATTTATGAATTTAATTGTGGATGATATATTAACGTTTAGAGATGTTTCGAACCAGAAAATTAATCGTCAATGTAATTCTTTGTCAGAATATTTCCAATTTTATATTCAGACAGTGATAAATTGACAAGAAAAGAACTTCTATAACTTGTCTTAAAATGTCCATTAAAATATAGACAGGGTTAAACCAAAAAAGCCAAAATAACAAGATGTAGATGATAATTTATTATAATTTGATAAGAAAAGATATGCAGAAATTCTTGTGTTGCATCCATAGACGCCGAATTAACGCGGACAAGGGGATCCAAATAAATATTCTCTTTAGCATGTAACTATATTTATTTTTAATACTTATTGTAGTAGCAACAATTATTTGAAATTTAAAAACTTTAAATAGTTGCTTGAACTGAATCTGTGTGCGGTGATATTCTACTATTGGTGGGTGACACTGAAGGACCTGTAATGAGCAAAAATGTTGTTTTGGTAGTTTGCAACGATGAAACGAAGAACAAATATAAAATTCTACATGTATTATGATTAATAAAAATGTTTATATACATCGTTTTTACAATAGGCAATTTGCATGAAATTTTTAAATGCTTAAAAATATTGTTATTTTATTATATATTAAGTACTTAACAAGAATATCTTGCTAATTCTGTAAAATTGTTCTTATATTTTTCATAATTAATTATTTTATATAGCAATTTATTCAAATATAGTCACGGGTTCGGAAACAACATTCTGATTGGTCCACGTCACAGTATATGGAAACGTCCATGGTGACACATGTCAAATTGTCAAATCGACGTAGCCGACGTTACCAAAGTCGGTTAGCGAACTCGTTCCGTAACTTCCATAATCTGCGTTTGTGTGGTGTCCAGCATTGATTATAACATAAGTTTTGGACTGCCGAAGGGGATGGAACCGATAAAACACAAATTTTATAAGTATTGTGTGGTACCAAAGTGCAAAACACTACAGTAACCACCCCGGAAAAATATTCTTCAGTTCCTAAACATGAGAAAATGCGTAAGAAATGGTTCATTTCAATTAATAGAGACGAAAAAGAGAATGCAACATTATCGAACACAACGGCATTATATTGTTGCGAGGATCATTTCACCGTAAGTCTGTTTTCACTTTATTCAGAGATTATAAAGATGATGTGTGGATAGTTGGAAGAAGATATGGAGAATTATTGGCAGCACAAATTAAATAGGAATGTACAAAGACTACAACTAAAAAAAGTCTAATACCCCATAATTTTAATTGTCACGGGAAATGGTACCTGAGCAACAAAGTAATGCAAAACGCAGACGTCTTGAAATTATTCACCATATAATTTGGAATTACTTCCAGAAGGGAAAACATTGACAATGAGTCAATTTTGGGCAGGTTATCTGATTGTCCTTTGACAAATCCACTCTCTGTTGCCATTATTTACTATAATTATATGGATATTATACACAATGCACAGCAACAAAACAAATAATAATTTGACTTTGACAGTTCGATTTTGACATTTATGTCACGCATATAATACAACATGACATGTTCATATACTGTAACGTCACATAACCGCCATTTGTATTTCTCGCGTTTTTGTGGTTGGGAAAGACGTAATGAATTTATTACCGCTTTATTTTTGCAGAGAATGACATAAAACTAACACAGTACACATAAAATGAACTGAATAATATTTTGGTAATAAAATAAAAAAATATGCAAATTGCCTATTGGAACGCCGCGAAAAGAGGACGCACAGCTGTTCGCAGTTCAAATCTATCTGGGATGGCGGTTTTCACAGGCTCCGATATTCCGGGCCAAAAGGGGATGTTGTTCCATTTTTAGTGAGTTGAAATTCCGAAATAAATTTCTTATTGACTTTTAGGCTTCTCTGAGCACATGATTAAAAGTTGTATACTTAGTGATAGTCAAGCCTATATAGATATGCATGGTTAAAGAAATATAATTTTATAGACATGAAATCTCATGATTTTTCCAAATACATGCAGAAGAAAAAATGTATTATTTTAATCTAAATGGCGTTTGTCCTAGACAATTTCATGGAAAAATAAACCTAAAAACGGTATTTAAATATTCAGTCTGGCAAGGCTCCCACAAAACGGTCGCCGCCACAACGTAGACCTGTGACGTCATTTGTGGTTATTGTGTTAAACAGACATTGGTATTGAATAAAGTTGTAAAATAGACTCGTAACATGGGCAGCAACTCACCGGACAAATGGAAGAAGTATTGCATTATGCCGTTTTATAGGAATACAGCGTACAGCGCCTAATAAAAAATATTTTACCGTGTAAAAAACTGAAATGAAAAATGTGATGTAGGGCGATGAAGTGCGACGAAAGGAAGCATTGCAATATTGTTTGTTTGTGAGAACCATTTTAATGTAAGTTTAATTGAAAATAAAAGTAGGTTTAAGTTCATCTAAAAAAATAAAATGTAAATTTGTAAGGAATCAAACATTTCTATTAATATATCCCCTTAGCAAATTTACATTTTTTTCATTTATTGCATTTCATTCCCTCTCCAAATTACAAGTTCGGTATTTGCTCCTACCATTTACGTGTTGTAGAATGTTATTTGACATTTATAAAATTTTGCTATCTGACTTCACTATATTCCTTGTGAAAACAAAATAAATAAAAGTAATAAATAAGGATTTTTAAAAATGTTTAAGAAGAAATTATATATAATTATTATATTATTATTATATATATACAGGGTTAACTATGACTAAGTACAAAAAATTTAACCACGTGCTCAGGGCGGCCTAAAAGACAATAAAAACATTATTCCAGAATTTTAGCTCGATATTTAAAAAATGAGGCAAAACCTTTTTTTCTTACGGAAAGTCGGCGCCTATGATAAGAGCCGACTGAGAGTCGTAATACCTGATAGATAGGTAACAGTTAATCCAGTTAGCTCCAGTACTTTGCATTAGTTTTTCATTATTTCGTTATAAACTGGTAAAACTTACTACCGATAAAAGACACTTTCCGTAGCTACAATTAAATAAAATGCCTATTTATTATAAGAAAATCGGACGAAAGGAATGGGTGGTACTAATACGTTGGTAATAGAAAACTTTTAATGCACCCGTGGCAGTTTTGTCTCATAACCTAGAAAAACAAACCGGCGAACTATATTCTGGGAAAATATCTGTACCCGACACATATTCCTTTATTTAATAACTATAAAACGTTTAAAATTAAAGTAAGGCACTAAAAACTTAAGAAGAACACAAAATTACTAACGTAAACACAGGAATTGAATTATGACATGACAGCGATACCGACTGAGCGACTGTTGCATGACTTGCATGTTGTATGCCTACTCTACATTAACGGCGGTGTTAAATAAGGATTTAATATAATATCGAAAAACAAATTTTTTGGCTTTATAAATAAGTTTGGAATTTTTTTGAAGGGTGATTCCATTAATTCTTATTTTTTCCTATCCCCTATATAAAATATGTGTACTAAGTCATAGTTAACCCTGTATATTTTATATAAGAAGCTATCGCGTTCATCTGCGACCTTGTTACGAATAAATAACGATGTATATTCTCATTATATCTTTATTAGTTGTAGATTTGTAACTTACAAGAGAAAAATATATTAATGTTTTATTATAAATTAGATTGTATCACTATGAGTCAGTGTTTATGAAATCTATGCTGCCATAAATGAATATTCAGATAAATGAGTACCTATTCAGTTTCATATACGAAGGATTACAAACAGGTTTTGGTCAAGGTAATTTATATGATAAAAGTTTCTGGACCAATCAAGATGGTTCTTGTTTTGGAAAAAAGGTATACGTTTTACAGAGTGGATAAAAAGATGAGATGTTTTGATAATGTGATTTTATTACACATATTTCAGTTGCCGCGTCCCAGCACAAGGCCAAATGTTGAGGTCAAATCTTTCAGAATTATTTTTTGTTTAATTTCGGATTGAATTGGATGATATACCAGTGGTGCTAACTAAAGTGGTAATTAAATTGGTGCAGAATGTAGTGATTAATAATTTCCCAAGCGGAAGTGGAAAGTGTTTTGATAATATTTTATAATTTGTCAGAAATCTGTATAAATTAGTGATAAATGAATAGATGGAAAAATTTTAACGAATCTGCAGCTTATAACAGTTGTAAATATCACAGAAGCTCAATAAGTAGTGTATGATTCAACAAACATATAATGATGGCTGTAATTCACGAGGGTGGAGGTTGTAAATCACCCTAGTGAATTTCCGCCATAATATGCAAGTAGAATACTATACTTTGTCCACGGCTATTAACAATATTTTAACAAACTTTTACTGGAAACATTAAACAATATTTTGACACTCATAACATGAACATGACAACATACAATTTAAAACTGTCAAAACACTTTACTTTCAGGTTTGACATTTGTCGTTCACTTGATAAATTTAAAAAGAAACAAATAAAACTTTAATGATTAATCTTCTACTTAAATGGTACAGTGAGTAGCCACAAATTCTAACCCTTAGGAGATTTGTGAATATAATATATTACTTTTAATTGTAGCCAACATCTAGATACAGAACTACCAATATGACCAATTGATAAGAACATAGTATACCCACGTATACCCAAAGAGACACCACGGCAGTGGCGGCAACGGGATATAATTTGGCATGCCAAAACGACACATATTTTCCTCTATACATAAATTGGTACCTTACTATTTGCTCAGTATTTAATGTGAAAGCCTTACTTTTTTAATATTTATGTAAATTCAAATATGGTAGAATATTATCCAATGAATTTATTCCTTTTAATACAAACTCTAAAAATTCCACTATTATCAGAAAATGCGAATGCTAATGACCACCGCGTTGAACTCTAGTCGTTGCCGATGAACTCTGATTATAACTTTTGTAATTTTTCAGCATACAATTGAAAAAAATAGTAAAATATATCTAAGCGAGTTTTAAACCTCTTGCATTAGAATAGAATAGAGTTTATTTACTAAAAAATAGAAAACATAGTCATCAGTAAAATGGCAAAACTGTAAATAAACCACAATACTTCATATAAGAGCACACGCACCGTTCATGAAGAAATCAAAAAAGATATATTGAAAAATACAATAAAAATTGCACTTAAAAAATACAATTAAAAATAAAACATGAAATACAATTTAAAATTGGACTTAAATAATCATTAAAAACATAATAGTAAATATTATGCAATACAAGAAACTCCAGTGACAGAAGCTAAAACAATGTATTATATCTCTGCTTAGGATTTATAATGTCATAAATTTGTTTTCTGGATTTACTTAAAATATGTTGCTTAGCTTTGATTTTGAATTGCTTAAGGGTAGTCATATGTTTAAGGGTAACAGGAAGCGAGTTATATGCTTTTACACTGAGGTAGGCAAAGCATCGTTGTCCGCAAGTTGTTTTTGCTTTAGGAACTCTAAGATTGCTATTTATATTTCCTCTAGTCATTTTTACGGAAATAGTTTTTACATTTAGTTTCCACTGATGCAATATACACTGATAGTAAAAAAGTGACCGTATATCCATAACACCGGTATCACTAAACAGAGCATCAGAGGGATAAGTGACATCTTTATTGAATATAATTTTAGAATTCTTTTTTGCAACACCTCCAAGTGTTATAAGTGACTATCTAACACGCCACCCTATCCTAAAATTCCATACGTTAAGTGAGATTCAACCAGGGAAAGGTATAGTAGTTTCATTTGTTTAATATCTAATATATATTTTAGGCATTTAAACCGATATATTAACTTCCTAATTTTGATATATAATTTACTTGTGTGTTCCAACTCAATTTTCTATTCCAGTTGCACTTTTTATTTTCAAAGTCGGAGCCAAATTTCTGACATTATTCTGCTCATGAATTACATTTTTCAATTCTGTTACAACAATTCTGATTTCTAAAATTCCATGTTGTCGGACGTATTCTATTTTCGAATTAAATAACTTGACATTGAGTTATTTTTTCAAAATTAAATAATAAGTGCACTAGCTTGCAATCAGTCTATATCTAACGTTGCACATTTTGAATTGTTACAGGATAATCTCGACCAAATTAACGACTAGCACAACATGAATCACCTGAACTTAAACATAGACTTAATAATAATATATCTACCCGTCATTCTAATCACGGGGATTAGCCCAGAAGTCGAAAACGTGTGCGGGAGAGGGGACGGCATATTATTATTACGTAGCCGCATTTGCGCCCACGAACGACTTACGTTCGTAGGCCCTAACCACCAATAAGTGCAGGAATGAGTAAAACCTGGAAAACTTTATTATTTAGAGGGTAGTCAAACGTCAATCCGTATCAATCTCTCAAATTGAGCCAATCCAGCATTATTCCACTCTACCATACCCGCAGAGAGGGTGTCAATCCTCTCCGCGAATATAGCTTATATACGGTCTACCGGGTGCGGGGTCGAACCCACAGCGATCTAGTCACCTCGATTCAAGTATCGACGGCTTTAAAAAAACACATTTTAGATTATTTAATGACTAACAGATTGATTCAAATTTGATACAGGTACGTGTTTATTGATGCTTAGCATGCTGATGTTATTATATATTGGTACAAAGTAGAAACCGCTAGTATAAGAATTTTTACGAAGCATTTAACTGCCGTGGTAGTCTTAAAACATTCCTCTAAAAGTCATCATCTGCACTGCTGATATAAATTTCCATTAATATTATGTAATATTCGAGGTGGTATTGAGTTACAAGCACAAAGAATAAAATCTTAAGTTTACAATATTCTCTAAAATAATAAATTATTATTCAAACTAGAGAATAATCAACCTACCCGAGTTTATCTTATACAAAATATGAGTTTGTTAATAAAAACACACTAGAAATCTGATCCTATTCTCGAACAGAATTGTGAAATTGGACATATATTTTTATATTTGTCTATTTTTTAGATAAATCGCAAAAACAAATAAGAAAATGTTGCACGATTCAAAACATTTCTTAAATATTTTTCAGCTTTTCTCTTGGAAATTATTAATTAATTATACAATCTTGTTCAATTCGCTCCTCTTTTCGAACTGTTTCGAATACAATAAATAAATAAATATTTCTGAAACAAGTAACTAAAGTCTCATATATTTTATTATTAATTTAAATTAACAACACTTTTTGTAATCAAGCAAAGATGTCCTTGGAAGGAGCAAAATTATGGAAACATTTAACAACAGCAAAGGCAGTTTCCTCCGGAGTTTCCTTCTTTACGTTACACTTCTGAATCAACTCATCTGCTTTCTTGTCATCGTTAATCAGTTCCATAAGTTTTGCCTTGATGTGGTCAACCTGTAGATCACCAGCTTCATTTTGGAAACCGGCTTTCTTGTTAAAGCAAAAGATCTGCTCCTTCAATTTTGGGTCGTCGACATATTCTCCCTGCTTGGCCTTCAAAGCTACGGCCTCATCAAGACCTGTTTCCTTCAGACATTCAGCGTGAAGAATCAGTATCTTCTGCTTTTGCTCCGGCGTTAGTAGACCGGCCTTCAAATGAATTTGCAATTATTTAGTTCACGACTGAATATTTATTGCAATAATTTGTCAACAGAACTAAATCAATTATTTCAGTGCATTGATTTTGGGCCTTACATTTGAGTTGTGTGATATGTGAAGTCTATGATTCAGTAATAAAATGTCCACTTAAGCCAAATGTGCATAAAATCTACTTGAGATTGTACGTAATTGGTAAGTGAATTGATCAGTACTAAAACGGGCAGGTAATATTGGGTGAAGAACATAAAAGCATTGAAAGAAATACAAAAATAAATAAACTTGAATTCGAAATCTGAAGTAGTTTTCCTAGGGTCAAGCCTACTTTACGCCGTGAAACAAAAGGTTTAGAAATTGGTGCAAAAGAACATTGACAATTCTGAGATTGAAGAGTAGAATAAATTCAAGTGAAGAAAATACTGCTGAGTAAAATAAAGCAAATCAAATGCTGAGAATGAGCAAGAGCATATTTGCATATTTAGATAAATTAGGGCATTTGATGGGACACCATCAACTGAAAGAGCATATGTACAGGGTGTCTCAAACTCGATAGTAATGGCCTACTGTGAGCATACAAAAAATTTAGATAAAATTTGGGACAAGTGGTGTTAAATGGGATGAGGCAAGCTCCATTTTCAAGTATTATCTTTGGGATTTGACAGAAACGACTAAGGACGTCATCGATTATATTTTTTCCACAAACATACCAAAATTTAAATTTTATGGGTGCAATTTAATACTGGTTGGAACCTTAGTTCACAGTGTTGTTAGTTGCTTCACACAATGTAATTAGGACCTGATAGACGATGTATAATTTTTAAAATAATTTTATTTGAAAATTACTTTGATTTTAAATGTTATATTGATATTTACATAAAAATTAAATATCCAAATAATAAATGAAACTAGAAATATACAGGCCTTATGAGATCCATATAAACATATAATGCAATACAAAAAAATAGTTTAAAAAAAGTATAAAAATAATTTCAACTTTGAATAATTACCTGAGCAGCACCGATAAGGCATATCACAGAGAGGACGAAATACTTCATTGTTAACAGTTTGCTGTTTCTACTGAAATATTTTTGATTAATCATGTTTATATACATTTTCGTTGACTGATTTTAACAAATGATAAATCAAGAGCTCTGAAATAATGAAATTATAATGAGCTATGTTTTATATCAGAAACATCTAGATAAGTAAATTAGTAACGACCGTACAATTCTCATCATTAAAACCATTCATATGGTGCATTCATCAAAGGGAAATGGGAAATGGCAATCTCAAACAATGGACACGTCAATACATATCCAGGATAATGCAAAATAGATTAGATGTATATTATTTCGACGAAAATTATGTTTTTTGTTTGAAAAAAAAAACAATCATTTGAATGTAAATAGGTATAACGTTTACATGACTCACTGAAAATTCGGATTTTCCAGCAAATGGTGACTCTTAAAATACCTACGTGTTTATAAAAAAAAATACAGGCCATAAATTTCTATTTTATAGCAAAATATTTTGAAAGCATCATACAGACGGCAAAAAAACATTTAAATATCATTCAGAACGAAATGTTTTTGATTATTCCTGCACTGAATAGTGGTTAGGGCCTACCAACGTAAGTCGTTCCTGGGCGCAAATATGCCGCCCCCTCTCCCGCACAAGTCTCCGACTTCTGGGCTAATCCCTGTGATTAGAATGAGGGGTAGAGATATTATTATTATTATGCGTTAAAAGTTTATGTCGGTGCAGGATGTTATTTCTCATAATAAATAACAGAAGTTTTCACCATTTTAACAAACTTATTGTACTAAATTTTATTAATATAACGTTTAAAGGTATTTTCGATGTATACCGTAAGGACAGAAATTACTTGCTTTCTGGAAAAAGAGATGGAGGTGGAGTTCTAATAGCGGTAAATAAGAAGTTTAATTCAGTGGTCAACGTCGATTGGTGTTGCCAGGGGATATGTGAGGACTTGTGGGTGTCTGTAATGCTTAGTGAAACAGTGAAAATTAACATATGTTGTGAATACGTACCTCCTTATTCAACCGATAATAATTTAAGTGCTCATTTGAATAAAGTTTGTGAAATTCTTCGATATAGGTCTAATGATAGTTTTGTTGTATTAGGGGATTACAATGTGCCTGGTATCAGGTGGAGGTTTTGTCCAGCCGAGGGTTGCTACATCGCGTCACAAAATACTGACCATGACCTTCTTGATACGTATGATATTTTAAATTTTAATCAGTTCAACGGGGTCTCAAATGTTAATGGTAAGTGGCTGGATCTTGTTTTTTCATCATTTAAAAATGTACGTGTTACCGCATGTTCAAATCCATTTATTGAGGAGGATTTACATCACAGATCTATTGATATTGATATAACGGTTCCACATAACCTAAACTTTAAAAAAAAATCTTTAACTAGTATTTATAAATTCAGACAAGCTAATTATGATATTATTAATAGAGATATTAATGACATAAATTGGGCACGAATTTTGGGTAATGTAGGTATTGATGATGCTGTGTAAAAATTATTGAAATTATTTCTAATAGAGTTGGTGTTGTAAATAAGAAATACGATTATCCAATATGGTACTCCGCTAATACTGTATCGTTAATAAAAGAGAAATATGTAGTACATAAAACTTGGAAAAAATTTAGAAGGCAGTTTGATTATGTTAGATTTTCAAATATAAGAAAAATGGTGAAGCTATCTATAAAAAATGATTATGGGAAATACGTACACAGTACAGAAAATAATTTAAAAAATAATATCAAGGCTTTTTGGTCTTTTGTTTCCAACAAATCTGTTAATAAATCTGTGCCTAGTTTTGTTGTTCATAATAATACTTCTTATGATGGTGATGAAGATATATGTAATGCCTTTTCTCAATACTTTGCGACAGTATTTGAACCTTCTGATACTCAGTCAAATGTAAGACTAATGACACCCAATTTTAATAACCCAGTATCAATTCACAGTATTTTACGTGACCAAGTACTTGCTCAACTGTCTAAACTGGATATCAATAAAGGATTTGGACCGGACGGATTGCTTTTATTTTTTAAGTCATGCAAAGACTCTATTGTTGAACCTCTTGTATTAATTTATAATAAATCTCTTTCAGAAGGAATTTTTCCTAATATTTGGAAAAAATCAAATATTATACCAATACATAAAAATGGCGATAAGAATTTAGTGTCCAACTACCGACCAATTTCAATGTTATGTGTACCGGGTAAAATTTTAGAGGCAGTCATAACAAATGAGTTATTTTTTAGATTCAAACATGTTATACGGGTTCTTTCAGGGGCGGTCGGTTACAACAAATCTTTTACCTTTTGTACAGGAAGTGTCGGAGGTCATGGACAGTAGAAAACAAGTCGATGCAGTGTATGCTGATTTTTCTAAGGCATTTGACAAAGTTCACCATCAAACATTGCTTGTAAAACTGGAAAATCTAGGCATACACGGCAATTTACTCGGTTGGATCAAATCATATTTGACTGACAGGTATCAATGTGTGAAAATAAATAACTGTACATCAAATTATATAAATGTTACATCAGGCATTCCACAGGGATCCCATCTTGGACCCTTGTTGTTTTCATTGTTTATAAATGATATTTATACCTGTTTTTCAAGTACAAAATTTTCCCTTTACGCCGACGATCTTAAAATTTATAAAGTAATTTCTACAATAGATGACTGTATAGTTTTTCAACAAGATCTTAATAATCTGGCTTCTTATTGTCAAAATAATAGATTATTTTTAAATTTCAACAAATGTTATTACATCACCTTCTCACGTTTGTTTAATAATGTAAACTTTCCATATACTATTGATGGCAATGTTCTTGAAAATGTAGATTCTATTAAGGATCTTGGTGTAATTATAGACAAGAAGTTGACCTTTGAGTCACATATTGATAGTATTGTTATTGGTATTGTTGTTGTATTGTTAAAAGCGTATCGTTCATTAGGTTTCATTGTACGTTCTACAGTGTCATTTAAAAACCCTTATTCAATTATTACATTGTACAATTCATTAGTCAGAAGTCATTTAGAGTTTGCAAGTATAGTTTGGAATCCTATGTACTACGTTTATATAAACAGGTTAGAAAAAATTCAGATTAAACTTATACGTCACCTTAATTATCGTTTTAATAGACATCTGCAGTTCGAAACATATGACTTTTGTATTAACCATTATAAAATGATAAAACTTTGTTCACGAAGATACATAAGCTATGTTATATTCTTACATAAGTTACTGAACAATAATGTAGATTGTAATGTCATATTGGAAAAGTTACAATTTAATGCTAGGCATTACTATGCTAGGGTTAATTCCTTGTTTTATATCAATGCCTATAACACAAATTATGCAAGTAATTCACCTATATGTCAACTTCAAAAAGTATACAATTCATTCTTTTCTACCATTGATATACTCCATTTGCCACTGTCCTCTGTTAAGCGTTTAGCAACTTATACATTTTTATAATTTTGTACTTTATTTTTAGGTTAAGATTTACTTAGTTTTAAGATTGTTTTCTCTTATATTCTTTCCTTTGCACACATTAATTTGTGCTGATTATCTGTGCAACCCTGTAATTGGAATGTTAATCCATTCTGTTGGGATGCCTTGTTCTCTAAATAAATGTTATTATTATTAATATTTCTTTTTTATTTATAATATTGTATTGGTGTATATTTTATGTAGATGAGAAAATGCATAATCAAAAAGTTAATTTAGTTAAACATTATACTAGTAAATTATTTATATTTGGTTAACCTTTGTAGAAATGTTTCCAATAATGTCAAATTTCAAACTATTGTTGGCAAGATTAGACAAAAATTTAAAAAAATGGATTAAATGATTTTTTATATTTTCCTTGAAAAGAGTGCATTGCTAACAAATTTGCTTAGGGCACATTTTTTGTGTAAAATTTTACGTAATATATTTTACGAAACTTAGAATGTCAAAAATCCAACTTAAAAAAAGTTAGAGAATAAAATAGGTATCAGCGGAAATGTCAGCAACTAGTTATATTTAGTTTGAACAAAAGAACTAATAACACCAGCATATTCGGCACTACCAGATACAAACCTGCCTGATATTTTGATCAAATCTGCTGTTTTTTTAAAATAAATACATGCCAGAATTTGATTTTCTAAAATTATCTTACACGCCCTGTAGCTCAAAAATGAGTGAGTCTAAGACATACGGTTATTATGCGAAGCTCACTTATTTTTCAATGTTCTGTCAACCCTAGCAATAAGTATGTTTGAACCTGTAGATTGATTAAGTAATTTATATCTACGTATTTAAGAAATTCATCAAAAAAATAATGTGCGTGTTCTCGGCATTGAAAAAAGGAAAAACAATCGTATGAATCTGTGCCCGAAAATGTTTCCTCTCCAAACTCCAAGTGTCTAGGATTCGTTGAACAGAAACTGCTATTTATAAATTGATTATATATGGCAGATTCAATTATAATCCATTATATCGTACCATACTATACCGTACCATTATTGTATATATCATAAGATAAATTCACTATTGTTAATCAGAAATAATTAATACCCAACTTAGACTGAATATAAAAGTGAATTATTATTTTTTAAACTGCTTATTACGTTTTTAAGATCTCGGAGGTGTTGTTAGACGATCAATTCTTTTACATACTTAATCGAGATAAAACTAAAGGAACATATGTTTGTTTTGGTAAAAAAACTACCAACTTGCTTTGCAACAATATAGGTTTATACATTTATTTACAGATAGTATTTGGTGTCCAATAACGTTGTGAATAACTCAGAAATATCCTCCAATAAACCCATTATTACTTTGAGCTGGTCAATTCGGATTTCCTCTTTTCCACACATTTAGCTAAAGCGCTAACTGTCTCCTCTGTTGTATCCTTCTCTTTAATGCAATCAAAGGCCTGTTGATCTTCAGCGACATCTATTTCCTTCATGTAGTTCTTCACGTATTCCTGAGCTTTTGTGATGTCGAGTTGTCCCTCATCGTTTATAACGTCATACTTTTTGAACATGCACGTTATGAATTTTGTAGCTTTTGCATCGTTTTCGGCGTCGTCGCCCAACAGAAATTCAGATACTTCAGATTCGGTTAATCCTGTTTGCTCTGAACATTCTTCAGAATGCTCGTGAGAATGCTTCTGAAAGATATCGTTTATCATTAGTGATATCAAGCACATAAACAAATGCAAAATTAAAACAAAACCTGTCATGTTTTTCGTCCCTCATGAGTGTGGTAATTTACCCAAATATGCAAATGAAATGTTAAAGTTAAAAAACTACCAAGCTTTTAAATAGTTTAAAAATGATAAAACTGATAATCGGTGTAATTATTATAAACAGCTTAGGAACCAAACTAACACTAATATAGGCAATACAAAAGAAGTTATTTAGAAGTTTCGATTAATAATTGTAGAGTTAACAATAATTCTAGATTACTGTGAAGAAAATTAGGAGATCTCAATATTTATAACTGTTAAATTCAAACATTTATTTTCTCATGGCATACTAAGCTACTTATTTAATAAAAACATAGCTTTTCATTTTTATGCGGTTACTTTAAATTAGCTTTTTAGATTTGAACAATTCAAATAAATATTTAGCTATTTGATTTCTCCGGTATTTTAATAACTTCAATATTTTCTAAAGATTGCTTTCTTGTTAACAAATGTTTTCAAGTCTTAAACAATTGTTATTACATACTAAACGGCTGTCCTCTGCTTTGGCGGATGCGCTCCCTGCACACTTAAAAGTGTTAAGATTAATTTTTCTAATTTTTATAATGTTTATCAAGAACTGAAAGAGCATTGCTTAGGTAAGTTTTTAATAATATCTGAATAAACCTGCACACAACAGTTTAAATAAAATCTATGTTTAAATACTCTTCGCTTTTACAAAGTAGAAAAACCATGTTTATGAAGTTCTAGGCAAGTAACGAAGCCACTTTGGATTTTATTGGTTAAATCATTTAAATAATTCTTTCATTTCTAATAAATAGAGTATACAAATATTTGTTATAAAAAGGTTTGTTTTTTTCTACACTTCAATAATTGTAGAAAAGCATGGTTAAATTAAAAAATATAAAAAAATTAATTATCACAAATATTGTTACACTTAGTATATAGGTATGTTTATATCAAGCGACTTAAAATCAAGTATTCTATGACCTCCTAAAATTATTGTAACGACTTGCAAGACACCCTGAGACAAGAATTTTAGCGAAACTATTTATGACAATTTTATTTACATTTTGCTAGGTGGAATGTAGAATTAAAAAAGGTTGTAGAATGTAAAAAACAACTTCAAATAATATATTTAGTATTTTAAACTAAAATTAGTAAGACACTTTTTGATTAATTTAAAAAAGTGAAAGCATTGTATTTTTTCATCAAACATCAAATTATGAACGCAAAAATATTTATTTTTATTTAGTAAGTATAAGTAATCATTTTGAATATAAAATTATATACAGGCTTAATAGAAATTTAGAATGCATCTTTCGAAGTGGCACTTCACAAATAATCAATACTAACAGACTATGTTAAAAGAAAAAAAGAAAATAAATAAACTCACATGTGCTGTGGCTAAAGCGAGCACCACTGAAATCACAAAAATAATCTTCATATTGCCTCAAAGAATGCACTGTTCTAGACTCCCAATCAAATTTTCCAGTGCATCTTTTATATACAAATTTCGCAAGGTGTTGAAAATAATTGATGTACAATGAGCAGCTAGTTTGGCTAATTATTCCCATTGCAATAACGAGTTTCTGGTTTGCTAGAAGTAGTAATAAGATTATTAAAACTAATTATCCCTAATAAGTGACACTGAACATCAAATTACGTAATTCGGTTGTAGAATTATATAAAAAATATGGATAAGAGAAATCATGCCGAAATAAACTGCCACGACAAATACACAGTGGCTGGATAATTATGAGTAATTTGAAAAAAAATGTCCAATTAAAAGATTGTGTAACATCAGATTATATGAGATCGATTTTCTAATTAGTTTTGAAGTTATTTAGAGGAGGGTTGGTCCCTTACACATAAATTAGAACACAATCATGGCCGACTTCTGGTACTTTTGGCATGGAATCAACTATTTAGAATTTTAGATAAAATATCAATAATAACTGTCATATTCATAAATTAGGTCTGTTTAGAAGTATATGCTTCAGAGTATTAAACAGTTGTTTATACAGGGTGTTTGTTAAGTAGAGATAAAACATCCAGGGGCGTATTCTGCGGCCAAACATAAGAATTTTTCTTATAAATGTGTGGTTTGAGGAAAGCCATAGCGGCATTTAATATTGTGTATTGTCAAATTAAATTATTTTTTTTTAAGTTTAAATCGGTGGTGTTGACGCAGCGTTAATTTCGGCACACATTTTCCGGTCGTCCGACACCAACTGGACAAACACCACGGCGTTTAGCCGCTCGCCTTGAAGAGTATGGGACGACACGAGATGCTGACAGGTTTAGCCGGCCCCGGAGCAGCCGTTCTGCTGAGAACAAACTGAGAGGCAATTGGGCATCAATCGGCTGTCTTTACAGAGAATTTTAGTTAACGACTTGCAGACAGTGCATCAGCTATTAGCTGTTGACCGCCAAACGCGTGTAACCTACGCTCCGACCATCCTGAATCTGCACCACGAGGAAGACAACTTTTCATCGAAAATTATCATGAGCGACGAGGCCCATTTCCATCTCTGTGGATATGTTAATAAGCAAAATTATCGCTTCTGGGCATCAAAAATCCGCATATAACCCACGAAGAGCCATTACACCCGCTCAAAGTTACTGCATGGTGTGTTATTTACGCTAGAGGCGTCATCGTGCCTTAATTTTTGGAAGCCCCTGCGGGCCAAACGACTACTACATTTCCGAGTCGCCTAATCTCTCGTTTTGGTGATTTGCACTGGCAGACAAGATCGGTTCCAGACTTCTTTTTGTTGGGTTTTCTGAAGTCACGAGTCTATGTGAACAAGCCGCAGACTCTTGAAGCCTTTAAAGAGAATATCCGTCAAGACTGCAAGAGTGATAGAAAATGCCATAAATCTGGCCCGTATGGTCATCACTTCTGGCGCCGGCCACTTGACCGATATCATTTTCTCGACTTAATGGAAAAAATGTAAGACATCAAATAAACATAATCCAAAAGCAGAATCAGAAGTTTTTCATTCATAAAAAAACTATAGCCATTTTTCCAATAATGTCGAATTTCAAACTATTGTTGGCAAAATTAGACAACAATTTAAAAAAATGGATTAAATTTTTGTAACGGATTAATTTGAGGTGATCAATTAAAATCAATTTTTTTTTTATTAATATGTGTTGGGATCTGTTTAACCAAAACATCATGAAGATAGAAATTTACGAGGTTGGATCAATATTATCTAAACCGGAATTTGTTTTTATAACTTTTATTGTCACAGCAAAAGAAAATTTGAATACAGCTTGTTTTTCCCCATGATCTTTACTTTTATTAATATATATTTTCCAACAGGATTGGAGGTTTTTAAATTTTGTTATTGGAAAATGAAATTGGTCGTGCCTGTAATTAACTGAACATTAACGTTTCCACATTTTAATAGTAAACAAAACAGTGTCCTTCGAGTTCTTCATTTTGAGACTCAAACAGGTGACAGTCACATGGTCACAAATCTGGGCTATAGGGAGGATGTTCGAGTATTTCCCAATAGATTTTTTTTTTTTGGTAGAATTACATTTGCGGTGGGCGCATTATTTTTTTGCTAAAACACAAAGGGTGACTTTAGTTGTTTGCTATAGTTTTCAGGTTTAATTCAATGTTGGTAGAAGCATTAGCCTGCAGAGTTGTAGTTTCCTGAAATTCCGTGTTTGCAAAATATTACTCGATAGATAGAGGCCGATGTAGCTTTCAATGGTTTCTGCTGCGTTGTAGAAGGCTTCGTGTCTGTGGTTTTTCAGACCGATATGGAGTAGAAAATGGCCGCTAGATGTAGCTTGTCTACACCATGTACTCGTGATCCCTTATGTTGGGTTAGAGTCTAACCGTTGGACAGACTTCAATCGGCTAATAAGCTTTTTACGTATATTCTTGTCCTTCTGTACGATATTTCAGGAAAAAGGAAAACACTCATATGAATCTGAAAATGTTTCATTTTCAAAATACATAGTGTTGAGGAATCGTTGAGAAGTTTCTTAATTTTCACAGAAACTGTTATTTAAAAACTAATTTTTATATGGCAGATTCAATCCATCATTTAACATACCATCAGATAAATTCACTAGTGGTAATCAGAAACTTATTCCTAAGTTAGGCTGAATTTAAAAGCACTTATTACAATTTTAAGATCTGCAATATGTTTTTAGAAGATCAATAGTTTCACATACTTAAATCAGATAACATTAATGGAACAGATTTTTGTTTTGTAAAAAAAACTACTTGCTTGCTTTGCAACAATATAGATCTATACATTTATTTACATATAGTATTTGGTGTCCAATAACGTTGTGAATAACTCAGAAATATCATCCAATAAACCCATTATTACTTTGAGCTGGTCAATTCGGATTTCCTCTTTTCCACACACTTAGCTAAAGCGAGAACTGTCTCCTCTGTTGTATCCTTCTCTTTAACGCAATCAATAGCCTGTTGATCTTCAGCGGCATCTATTTCCTTCATGTAGTGCTTCACGGCTTCCTGAGCTTTTGCGATGTCGAGTTGTCCCTCATCATTTAAAGCGTCATACTTTTTGAACATGCACATTATGAATTTTGAAGCTTTTGCCTCGTTTTCGGCGTCGTCACCCAACAGAAATTCAGATACTTCAGATTCGGTTAATCCTGTTTCTTCTGAACATTCTTGAGAATGTTTATCTATCTCGGCCTAGAAGACAAATGGTAGTATTAAATTTAGTTTTTATGTTGCTTTATTTGTATCCCACAACCAAAATTTTCTAAGATATCGTTTATCATTGGTGATATCAAGCACTTATAAACAAATGTAAAATTAAAACAAAATCTGTCATGTTTTTTATCCACTGAAGTGAGTGTGGTAATTTACCCAAATATGCAAATGAAATGTTAAAGTTAAAAAACTACCAAGCTTTTAAATAGTTTAAACATGATAAAACTGATAATCGGTGGAATTATTATAAACAGCTTTGGAACCAAACTAACACTGATATAGGCAATACAAAAGAAGTTATTTAGAAGTTTCGATTAATAATTGTAGAGTTAACAATAGTTCTAGATTACTGTGAAGAAAATTAAGAGATCTCAATATTTATAACAAATCTACAATATACCGGCTACCTCAATTTTTGTTTAATTCTACTTATTTATTATAAAAATAATGTTACATTTAGTACATTATTTACTTTTTTGATGTAGTTAAACATTATTTATTAAAAATAAAAACTTTTTCTAGTGGAGCCTATCGAAATCTTTAAATGATTCTATTGTTTTTTCTGACAATTTTATCGAAGTGGCAATCTGGGTTTAGATCTTGTGTGTAGTTGTGTACAGCTTTGAGTGACATTATAGATGATATAATTAAAGCTTCTGACAAAGGTAAAAGAACAGCTTTAATTTTATTAGGTTCGATACTATTAACCACGAAATTTTATTACCAGTTTTACATTTTATTCGTTTTTCAGAAAGTGCAATTAAATGTATTAATACTTAATGAAAGTGCATTATGTGGAGTACCGCAAGGATCCATATTAAGACTCCTATTGTTTAGTATTTATACATATAATTTAGCAACATGTTTAACAGAATGTAAAGTGCATCTATAGACAGAGAACACCCAATATTATTACTCATTTCATCTCAACGATATAAATGTAGTGAAACAAATTATAAGTGATAATTTGCAGAGCTTGATCTCATTTTCTAAATTGCAACTGAGAGACTCAATCGCGGCGAGGCTTTTGCAGTGTCACCACTGAAGATGCAGACAGTGAAGAAAGCCGAAACGTTTGGAAGCATGGGATGCGACTAGTTACAGAGGCGGCTACAGGACGTCTCGGAAGACCATCATTAATCGAGGAACGGTTCCGATCGTAGCAGTCGTAATATCAACAACAGAAGCCGAAATCAATATACACAGAGCCTAGTCCGAGAACAACAAGAGCAGGTTAAATAATCCCAGTTGAAGCTAGGGATGTGCACTTTAATTCTGTTATTGACAGCGCCCAGTTAAGGCGGCATAACAACCCAGAAAATCACTATATTGACAATAAGTTAAATTTAAACTCAGTATTTGGAAAATTTTGTAGGTACTCAAGTAGAATTAGATCTTTTAATTAAAATAGGGGATAATAATTTGCAGTGTGTGAGGGAGATAAATAGTGTGGGTTAATTCTAAATACAAATTTGTTTCAAAACTGTTATTTACAAAAGGATTCGAAGAGCCTATGCCAATTTAAAAATGTCCAAGTTCGTTTGTTATCACATTCTCTTAAATTAAAACTTACAGATTCTTTAGTTTTAAGTATTTTAATTATTGTGTGTATTGTAGTTTATGGGCCATGTCTATAAAAATTAGATAATGACGGAATTGACAAAGGCCAAGTCATGTTTTCATATACATTAAAAGAAGTTATGTGGCTTTGTATGCAAATGAGACATAAACTACATGTTACAATATTTTGCCATCAAATAATTCGAAATTATCGGTCTCCATACTTATATAATAAAGTGTTTTATATAATGAAATTCCTTTGTCATTCAAACAATTTAATACCCTGTTCTTCAAGTACAATCTTAAAAACATTTCTCAAATTTAACAAATTCGCACTAGATTGATCACTACGTAGATGTATCTTTAAATAATCCATTTTCTTCTATTTATTGTTTTCTCCTCTGTCTTATTATTCTTTTCTTACTGAGAAATTACTATGTATTGTATTGAATTATATGTTTTGTTCGCATGTACGGCTATTTTTTTCTTTCCATGTAATTTGTAAGCTACCTCAGCGACTGAACCTTGATCATTTTTAAATTGTTTTTTTTTTTGATTTTTTGTAAGTGACAATATAAGTAGGTACCTAATTATATGGTAAATAGTATTATCAAAGCAAAGAGAAAAAATAAAAAATATATGGTTTCAAATATTACTGAATAGGTCCGAGTTTATATAAAAATATTCAGTTTCAAAAACCTACTAAATTTCAAAAAATCGAAATGGAACACTAAGCTGTTTGAATTTCCCGCTGAATGTTGTAGTTTGTTGATATTTCAATATACAAGAAAAACACAAAAGTCTTCTACTTCGCTCTGTAAAAAAGTTGTCTATTACACGGTTGGCTTGGCTGACGTGAAGGCAACGGACGGCAACTGACGAACACGGACAAATTCTCGAGACGCCCTTATACTGCTTTCAAAATTAACCATTAAGTTGGCTTAACTGTTGAAAATTTTAATTTAAAAGGCCTATAATACTTCCTTCATTTCTTAAATTTTACCGGCAAACAACCGGCTATCGTTATGCATTTTGAGACACTGAATCCGAATTTGAAGTTAGTTTACCTCAAACACTCAAAATTTTAAGTAAGTCACAAAAATAGCGAAAAATCAAAAAATAACATTTGTAAGCGGACATTTTTCTCTGACACTCTGAACAAGTGTGTTTCTTATGCATTTCGATGCGCTGAGTTCGAATAATCACCCACAGAGTTTGCAAAAATCACAAGAAATAGCTGAAAACGTAAAAATCGTTAAAAATCGACAAAAAAGGTGGTCTGTACTTTTGATCAGATCCACCTATTTTTATGTATTTTGACGCATTAAATACGAATCTGAAGTGTATTTAGTGAAACATCCTCACTATTTTGAGTACATCCCAAGAAATAGCAAAAAGATCTCAAAGAATGACGTTAATGAACGCAAAAAAGATAATTTATTTTTTTCTGAACTTGAGTAAGTGTGTATCTCATGTATTTCGATACGCTGAATTTGAATCAGAAAGTATGTAGAGCTGCATCACTCAGAAATGTCGCAAAAATCGCGAGAAATAGTTTCCGGCTGAAGCTGGTGGGTCCGGTAAAAAAAATTTAGACCACATTTTCTGTGTGGCGGTGTTATCAGTAATAATTTTTTATTTTTCAATTTTATTTTAGAAATTAATATTTTCATAATATTTTAAATAACTATTTTAAATAGCGTAGGAGCATATCTCTATTAATTTCCCTAATTTTTAGAATGTTTATCAAGAAACTTTTCCTAAGAACTGAAAGAGCATTGCTTAGATAAGCTTTTAATAATAGCTGAATTAACCTACACACAAAGGTTTAAATAAAATCATGTTTATGAAATTCTAGGTAAGTAACGAAGCCACTTTGGATTTTATTGGTTAAATCATTTAAATAATTCTTTCATTCCTAATAAAAAGAGTATAGAAATATTTGTTATAAAAAGGTTTGTTTTTCTTCTACACTTCAATAATTGTAGAAAAGCACGGTTAAATTAAAAAATATTCAAAAATTAATTATCACAAATATTGTTAGACTTGGTATTAATATGGGTATGTTTATTTCAATTGACTCAAAATCAAGTATTCTATCACCTCCTAAAACTATTGTTACGACTTGCAAGCCACCCTGAGACAGGAATTTTAGAGAAACTATTTATTTACATTTTTCAAGGTGGAATGTAGAATTAAAAAAGGTTGTAGGAGTTATGTAAAAAACAACTTTGAATAATATATTTAGTAGGTATTTAAACTAAAATAATTAGTATGACACTTTTTGATTAATTTGAAAAAGTGAAAGAATTGTATTTTTTCACGTTTTTATTTTCTGAACATCAAATTATGAACGCAAAAATATATTTTTTTTATTTAATATGATTTTATTAATTATGTACTTATTTTGAATATAAAATTATATATAGTCTTAATAGAAATTTAGAAGGCATCTTTCGAACTGGCACAAATAATCAATACAAACAGACTATATTAAAAGAAAATAAATAAACTCACATGCGCTGTGGCTAAAGCGAGCACCACTGAAATCACAAAAACAATCTTCATGTTGCTTCAAAGAATGCACTGTTTCAGACTCTAAATCAAATTTTCCAGTGCATCTTATATATACCAATTCCGCAAGGTGTTATGAAAATAATTGATGTACAATGAGCAGCTAATTTGGCTTATTATTCCCATTGTAATAACGAGTTTCTGGTTTGCTAGAAGTAGTAATGAGATTATTAAAACTAATTATCCTTAACAAGTGACACTGAACATCAAATTACGTAATTCGTTTGTAGAAATATATCAAAAAATATGGATAAGAGGAATCATGCCGAAATAAACTGCCACGACAAATACACAGTGGCTGGATAATTATGAGTAATTTGGGAAGAGAATGTTCAATTAAAAGATTGTGTAACATCAGATTATATGAGATCGCTTAGCTAATTATTTTGAAGTTATTAAGAGGAGGTTTGGTCCCTTACACATAAATTAGAACACAATGATGGCCTGGTACTTTTGGCATGGAATCAATTATTTAGAATTTCACATAAAATATCAATAATAATTATCATGTTAATACTTCAGAGTATTAAACAGTTGTTCTGATCGAGATAATTTAATCAAATTCGGTGTGCTTATTTAGTACCTTAATTGAGAACACAGCAAGGAGAGATGGAATTTGAAGAAGTTCAAGAATATGTGTATTTGGGGGCGCTAATAACAGCTAACTGTGATGAGGAGCAAGAAATTAATACAAGAATAATAAAAGCAAACAGAAGTTCGACACCAGTCAACCACTTAATGAAATCAAAAAATTTGTCCAGAGGAGTAAAATTTAGAATGTATAAGACAATTTTGAGACCGACAGCGCTGTATGGTAGTGAAACCAGGGTTCTCAAGAGAAAACCTTTTAAGGTGGGAAAGAAAGATCTAGGGGGTAAGAAGACGGAGGAAGGCTATGTAAGGAGAAGTAATGAGGAAATGTATGCAATGTACCAGGCACCAACAATAGACGAAGTTGTAAAAGCCAGAAGAGTGCAGTGGTTAGGCTATCTAGAACGTATGAAAGATGAAAGGGCAGTTAAGAAAATAGTAGGGAGTAAACCTAACTACAAGAAGAAAGGGAGACCGAGGAAGCGATGGAGAGGGGCAGAGGCAATAGATCTAAGGGAGAAAAATGTAACGGATTGGAAAAGAAAGGCGAAGAACAGAATGGAGTGGGGGAGAATAACACAGCTCTGGGTCTAAAAGGCCTGTAAACAGCTTTATATATATTTAGTACCTATGACAGTAGGTATGAAACGAATTACCAGCTTGAGAAACTTGCCAGTGGCGAAGGTGTGGGTATCATCCATCATTATTTATCAAAAAAAAAAAAATTTCCTGGATAATATTACCTACAAATAAAATAGATCAGCATATGCGTCATTATATAATTTTCAATTTTGTTTCTTTTCACTTTATTGTATTCCAAACCGATTAACAACAAAATTGATTTATTTGATGGAGTACATTTTTACAAAGTTACTTAAATTACTAAGCATATCTTAGGGAGGCCATACAAAACAATAATAATAAGAAGTCATCATCGTATTTAATATTGTGTATTGTCAAATTAAACTTATTTTTTAAAAAGTTTAGATTTTAATAATGGCTAATGCATATTCAAATACTGAAAGGCCAACAGTTATGGTCTTGCAGATGGAAATTGTACTGAGGCTATTCGAATTTATACCGAAATATTTCCAAATCTAAGAATTTTCAGAAATGTATTTCTACGTCTATCAGAGTCAGGTTCATTTCAGAAAGGTCCAATACCGGAAAGACCTTTGAGAATGCCTGAGCTGGAAAAAGTTATTCTTCTCATGAATCTTTAAATGAAAGGGTCCGTAATAACGTGATTGAACGAGGCACTGAAGAACGAGGTCCATATTGGTGTTTTGTTTGGGTACATCTCATGATACGTACACTTACGTCAACAAACTATAGCTAGTTGTAATGTGATAAGAGCGCCTGGATTTTTTGCACACATTTGAGCTACAATTTCAAGAAGATTTGAAGAAATGCTACTCAATAATTGGTAATTCAATTTTTAAATAATCTATTAAAAGTGACTCCCACAACATTTAAACATTATTGGTTGTCTAAGTAATTTTTCCTTTATGGTCTGCACGGTACTGTCCTCTGTTTAATATATTCGCATTAGTTAAAGGCAAAAAGGTTTGAAATGTTTATGTTTTACAAAAAAGGCGCGCTGTCTTGCACCACCATTGGTTAAAACGTTTTATATTTCAAAACCTTTAATTTAAACTCATTTAGCATAACACCACTTCAATTCAATTTATGATATTTTAATTAGAATTAAAAATGCACGCAAACGTATACGTATACAAAGAGTAGACACTGGTCTGAAAATATACTGTCTAATTGTTGTGTGTAATTTAGATGTCACATTTCATATGAAATTTAACCATTACTACTTCCTAAACATTCCTTGCACGCTTTGTTTAAATTTTTAATATTTTTAAATTATTCTCATTACTTACATCATTATTTAATTGCATTATCAATTCAATTCGATGAATTTGCAATGTATGTGTGTGTTTTTGTGTGTCCTAGTCCAAGGACTGATATTTGACTCAACTTAAAGGAAACCACCTGAAAAAGCAATCCTAAAAATGCAGAAATAGGTTAGATCTCATCTATTGTGGTTGAATTTTCGAGTTTCCACAGATTCAAAAGTGAACTTAAATATTTATAGAGTGTTTTCATTAAATCAGGTTAGTAAACTTAGCTAGATTATTTTTTTTAGACAATTATTGAATAGAGCTTTGTCTGTAGAATAGTTCATTAGCATACCTAGATGTTTGGTATCAGAGAGCATACATATGACTTCATTGATGGGGATTGTAGGAAATTTGATTTATATTAGCTTAAAATTCCTTTTTAATACAGTAAAAAATGTTACAAAAGCTAGTAATAAAGAATATGTGGGTGTAATTTAATGCTGGTCGGGGCTTTAGTCCGCAGTTTAGTAGTTAGTTTCACAGAATAATGTTAAAACATAAAAATATATAAAACAAATAATTACAAATATTGTTAATTACATAGAAATATATTTTTTATATATTTTTAGTTAATGCTGTTAATAAAAAGAGCAGTACATATTTATCCACTTATCGTGTAGTACTTAAACAAGCATTTAAACAGCTCCAAAGCAGTTTCAGTAGGTGTAAGCCCTTCTTGGACACAGTTGTTGGTGGCTGCCTCCGCTTAATCTTCCGTTTACTTAAAAATAGAAGTAAACCCTTCCTTAATTTGGGTTTTGTTTATGGTGCCGTCTTGCTTTAGGATACCATCATTTATATACAAGGTGTAACAGGTGTAACAGTAGTAACAAGTCAAAAAATTACGAAAAACTTTAGTACAACTTTTGTCAGTGGCGGCTCCTAAGGGAGATACGTTCACTTAAAGGGGTAACCTCAGAAACAGTTTTTAATGCGTAACATCTAAACAGTTCAACATTAAGTCACGAAATTTTGATGAGATATTAACCTTGACGTGCTTAATAAGTCTCATTAACTACATTTCAAAATTTTCTACAGGGGCGTAAGAAAATGCAAGGCTCTGGTACAAATTTAATCATATCTTTTTTGTAGTTATTTTTTTCTAGTTTCTGACTCTAAAATATTAAAATATTAAGTATTTAACATAAAAAATGTAGGTACTCTTGTTAAATTTCAATAGGATGTACCGTTTTTCAGTAAATTCGATTTCAATCATTCCTAATGTGACCACATTTAACATCCAATACATAGCCAAAAATTAATTGCAGTGTGCCATGGAAAAACAACTAGTCTGACAGTTAACAGAAATGTCAAGTATTTTTGTTTGAAAATTGTATTATAGTGAACAAAAATAGATAAAAATTATTTAAAAATGCAACCGTATACATACTCTGAGTACCTATGTAGATATGCTTTTGACGTTAGGTGGAGTGTCATGGGAGCGCAAGAGCAGCCTCACACCCCCAATAGAAATGTACCCAATTATAAAATATTTCTTTGCACCGAAAGGCGTTGTTTTTATGTTATTTATATTACGGTATTTTTATTTGTACTATTGTTTTTAATTGTTACTGTTAAGACTGTTAAAAATACTTGACATTTTTGTTAACTGTCAGATTAGTTGTTTTCTTCATGGCGCACTGCAATTTATTAATTTATTTGGCTATGGATGTTGAATGTGGGGCACGTTAAAAATGATTGAAATCGATTTTACTGAAAAACGGTACATCCTATTGAAATTTAACAATAGTACCGTTTTTATGTTAAATACTTCAAATATTAATATTTTCGAGTCAGAAACTAGAACAAATTAACTACTAAAAAGATATGATTAAATTTGTCCCTGAGTCCTACATTTTTTCACGCCCCTGTAAAAAAATTTAAAATCTATTTATAATGTTTAAATCTAGTAGTCATTCCAGACACAAAATGTTACATTTATTCAAATAAATCTCCAAAATTTTTTCTGAGGCTGAAGAAACTAGGACTAATAACTTACATTACATTACAAGAGAACGCAACGGTTTTCACAGTGATGTATCACGTTCCACAGTTTTAGAAACATTATTAATTGATTACCATACTGCTGCCTTTTGTTAAAATGTTTCCACACGTTTAATTATTATTATATGTACTTACTTGTGACTTTATTTCATGTGTTAAATAGGTACTATCTACGTATTTTACTGGGTATGCATGCAGTAGGTAGTCAGCTATAAAAGTACTGTATTTTGTATGTTTCAACTGTAAAATACATGTAGATATAATTCGATTGAAGAATTGATATAACCATTTATACACAAGTTATTTCAGCAGTTGTTTCTAAAACTGTGGAACGTGATCCATCACTGTGAAAACCGTTGCGTTCTCTTCTTACCGCGGGAACAAATCATCCAGGCGAATTGCATCGTGGTCTTCTCTCTCCGCCAGTCAGCCGGGAGCGCGCACATCTCTATTCGAACAGGCAGGTATTCGGGCTCGTAGGCTTTCGGTCACGTAGGACTTCGAACACGCAGGAATTCGAACGCGTGAGATGCACCCGCGCGAAGCTGGTTTGTCGGTGAGAGGAATTTCAAGAAGGACTAACAGATCTTTACGTACCATACGATGTTACCAGACGTGGACTAAGGAAGGCCGTGGACACAGATCGAAAAGCACTAGCTGTCGTAGAGGAAATATAGAGCGTGAAGAAGATATGGAATGATACATATCTCTACCACTTTCTGGATGAAGCGTTGGGTCATCAAGTTGCTTCTAATGAAAACTAGCAATTAGCTACAGTGATAGCACCGTATACTACGAGTATAACACCTACTGTGTGATGGATATGTGACGCTATATGTCAAATTGTGGAACGCGTCTTTCACCACGTTACCTTCTCACCCTTGCAAGATCATCCTGCATTCCCAGACAAAAACGGGGTTTGTCATTAAATACATCTGATTCCATTCTTGATCCCATTGAATCTCCTCTCTACACCATTGTAAGCGGTTAGATCAGTGTTGAAGAATGAGAGGTAGTACTAAATGAAAACAAAATGCAAAAATTTTGTATTCGGCGATATACTGTACCTACGCATACCGATCATCCATGTTCTTCAAACCACTGATTTTCAATAGTCCGGCTGCTGCTAAATCGGTCTCTAAGACCCAAAAATTGCTATCTATGATCTCTACGCTCTGTGGTTCCACTACGACGGCCGATGCCTCCCGCTCTGTATCCAGCCTTCTTGAGTCCACGCCTGGTAAGGATCTGCTAGTCCTTCTAGAAATTTCTTTCACCGACAAAGTTACTTCGCACAATGCAACAATCAACCCACTCGCAAATTTCACTAAGCTGGGAAATCTGTCCAAATCTACGTACTCTATAGGCATAATCAGCTGTAAAAAATGTCGTACATAAAAAATGGGAGCAGAAATTTGAAAAACAGAACACTACGTACGACCTATGCAAACTCCAAAAAAAATTAACAGGTAAATCTGAAAATTTAATCATTTGTTTGCTTTCACTGAGAATAGTAAACATGTAAAAATTATCAAAATAAAATGATATTTAATGGATATTTACCTTTCTTTGCCACTTAGTATGCAAACAGCAAACCAAAATCTTTTGGGAGTTTGTCAAATGGTATACATCTCTTCTGATTTCATAGAAATAATAATAAGATTTCATAGTGGCAGTGTCTCCCAGTAAATTCGACACTAGTTGACATAGTGAAATACTTATTTGGGTAAGTATTTTGACCAACAATTAATTATGCAAGAAGCTCAAGCTTTATGATTCAAATATTTTTAAAAATATTCGACGAGATGTAATATTTTCTCATGTATCTGTAAGACAGGTGGCATTAGACTTTTGATTTAACACGATAATTTGGTCTAAAATAACCTAAGGTGTGTTGCACCATATGACATAAACTTAAATGAAGTGAAAGTGAAAGTAAAAAAGGCATTTTTACGGAACTAACTACCCAACTATTTTATGGCATATTGTCAATACATTGCATTATACAAGTCTTATAAAAATTATGAAATTATTTTTGAATTAATAATTTTGACTCACCAAACCGAAAGAAATATACATAATTAAAGGGATTTATTTGCAATATACATGGTTAACTATGACTAAGTACAAAATCGAACGAAAGGAATAGATTTACCGCGGCAGTCTTGTCTCATAACCTAGAAAACCAAACCGGCACTATATTGTGGGAAAGTATCTGCACCCAACACAAATTTCTTTATTTAATAACTATAAAACGTTTAAAAATTAAAAAAGGCACTAAAAACTCAAGAAAAACACAAAACTATATATAACGTAAGCACATGGTAAACACAGGAATTAAATTATGACTTGACTGGAAATTTTACGGTCGTGTTGTTAATTGCCTACCTTACGTACTATGATTCTGTAAACGTGTGGGGGACAAGTCGTATGGGCGGCGTTATATAAGGATTTAATATAATTTCGAAAAAAAAATTTTTCGCTTTGTAAATAAGTTTGGAAATTTTTTAATGGACGATTTCGTTAATTCTTATTTTTCTCTATCTCCTCTTAAAATATTTGTTCTTAGTTATAGTTAACCCTGTATTATATGAAACAGACACTGATCTGATTATACGAGTACAAAAGACAGCTCACTCTGTTTGTCCCTTGTTTATCTTTAAAAATGTTATTTAAACAAGTAATTATTATATATAAGTTCAGTAGTTCATCAAAACATTCGTATTAATTTTCAAAAATTTGAGTTCAAGGTCATCATTTATTTAATTTCAATTTTAAATACGTAGGTACTATATTGTATAATGTATGAAAATTTTTATTTATTTTAAAAATTTTCCTTCCAAGTTATCTTAAATCGAAGTTATTGAAGAATTTTATATTAAAATTTAATTTTAATTAATTAATATCTTACGAGGAAATTTTGATAAATTTTACAACTTTACCATAATATATTAGGTGTTCTATATTGAAAAATATCGAGTGTATTGACTTATTAAGCTGACAAATTGGCTCCTAGTTTTTGACGGCCCTGTATACAGGGTGTTCTGAAAGTCCGTCATTAAATTCCAGGAGGTAATTTTACGGAGTAAAATAATAGCAGTATATCATGAAAATTTTTTCGAATTGTCAGTTGTTTGCAAGTTACAGCCTGTCAAAGTTAAATTTTTTAATTTTTGTTTTTAAATAACTTATTTAATTCAAGTTCGATTATTCTCTCATTTGGCACATTCACTAAGTAGATCAAACTTTATTCAGTCAAAGAAAAGTTTTATTGTGGCCGCTAGAGGGCACTTTACCTAATACTCATAATTATTTTTATTCATAAATTTTTTTTCTTGCTAGACATCACATAAATGTAAACATTATTGAAAAAAGAAACAATACTAGAACAATTAATGTACTCTTTATTCAAGTTATTCAGTTATAAAAATAATTGAGTAATTGATAAATGTGGATTCATTGTTAGAATTTGTTAAAGAAAAGTCTTAATTTTTCACAATCCTTTATTTAAATCTGATTATTTTTTACTACGAGTTATAAAAATATTTTATTTAAGTAAATAATAAAACAAACAACAAACATTATTACAAAGTTAAGAACTACAATAAATGTTCAAAAATGCCACCGTTTACATTGACACATGCTTGGCAACGCAAAGCAAGTGAATTATACACTGCTTCAAAATTTACAGTATGTTGTATATTATGCACTGCATTTAAAATTCCACCTTGTAATTATTCAATAGTGTTGATAGGTTCTGCATAAACTAATTGTTTTAGGTGACTCCATAGATAAAAGTCAAGGGGATTAAGGTCCGGTGACCTTGCAGGCCAATGAACGGGACCGCCCCTTCCGATCCATCTCCCATTGAAATTATTATTGAGCCACTCCACCACATTTCTTCCAGCATGTGGCGGTGGCCCGTCATGTTGATATCACATTCTGTTTTGCAGACCGATAGGAATATCATCTAATAAATCTTGCAACTCAATTTCTAAAAGTGCCATGTATGCGTCACCAGTTAACCGATTACGCAAAATTTGAATAGGTACCTAGTAATTGTCCATTGAAAATACCACACCAGGTGTTTATAGAAAATCTTTGTTGAAAACCTCTAATTCTAACTGCGTGTGGATTTTGTAAAGACCACGTATGCTCGTTATGAGTATTGTTACTTCCATTCCTCGTAAACATTGATTCATCTGTCCAAAGTGTTTCTCTAATAAAGTTAGGATTTTGTTCATTCTGTTCAAGTAGCCAATGACAAAATGCTAACCGCTGTACCTCGTCGCCTGGATGCAAGTGATGGACTTTTTGATAATGATATGGATATAACATTTCTCGATTAAGAGTTTTCCAAACAAACTTGTGCGGCAATTGTAACTGTGTGGAAATACTTCTAGTACTGGTCGTTGAATCATCCAGTACTGCATCAATAATGACAATTTCTTGTACAGCAGTGTGCTGTTGATGTGGACCTCCACTACGCCGTTCATTAATTCCAAACTCATGAAGCCTTCGAAAAGCATTCGAAAAAACTGTACGGTAACTGTACTTCACTGTTCCTTGGTAAAATATCTGGACATTATAACAAAAATTTAGAAAACTTATGCAACTATATACATACAAACAACAAGCCTGGGTAATGTGTCCAGAAAAAGTAAATTTTGAATCAAAGGTTACTCCTAAATTCTTAAATTTCTCTGTTTTGTCCAAAATATTACCATTTAAAGAATACTGAAACACTAGTGGGTTTTGTTTCCAATGAAATGAAAGCAGTTTACATTTAGATATATTAAGATTTAAAAAAATTTCACTGCACCACTGATTAATTGTGTTTAAAACATTCTGTAGGCAAATGCAGTCGTTTATGCTATTAATTTCCATATAAATTTTCAGATCGTCAGCAAAGAGTAAGTGGTGCGAGTTTAACGATAGAGATAAATAATTGATAAATATCAAGAATAAGAGTGGTCCAAGATTTGACCCTTGCGGGACACCAGATGTGGCTAAATATTCATGAGACCTGAATTCACCATATTCCACAAATTGCCGCCTACACATTAAATAAAACTTTATCAAAGATAACATATTAGATGAAAATCCCAAATGATCTAATTTCGTTAATAACAGAAAATGATCAACATGATCAAATGCTTTTTGTATATCAGTATATATGACATCAACCTGCCCCTGTTAAATTAGTAACAGTTGATCTATTTTCCATAAACCCATGTTGGTCATTTCCAACAATTTACCAAAATTATAAAGAATAGCAATTGGTCTATAATTAATAATCTGTGATGGATCGCCAAATTTCAATATGGGGCAAATTTTAGTCAATTTCCATAAATCTGGATACTCACAATTTTTTAATATGAGGTTAAATATTAAGTATAGAGGTTTAGCTAATACATAAATTCAATGCAAATGTAATGATAGTTAATGTAATTTGCAGTATTTTATTTTGGTTAAATTGTCCTTATTAAATGTATGTATTGTGAAATTTTTTATTTTTTTTTTATAACTACTGAAGTATATTACTATATGTAGTATCGGACATATTTAGATGTAGGTTTTAGAATTAGTGTCATTAGAATATTTTAAGATAAGGATATTAGAGTAATTAAGCTGTAAAATTTATAAGTGTGTGTAGTATTTTTACTCTTTATTATTTATTTTAATGATGTTAATAAATCAAACTTCAGTTCTCAACTGCTTTTATTTCGCGACACATACAACAGGAAATATTTACAGTTAACAAAAAAAGGTTCTCTAATAAAAACAGATAGATATGTACACATTGAGACGAATAATTGTTCTACTTTACAGTTACAGTGTGATACAAATTAATATAATATAATTTACCACAGTGTGTTTACGTAAATATTGTATATTAATTTTGCGACATCTGTAGTTGCACTGCACTTTATGATTTCCTAAGTAATGGTCAAGATGCCCATAAAAGGGAGGGGTCAGGTTCAGACCTCCTAGGGAAAATAAAAGGACGAGTTAGTTCTCAACTGGCGGGTAAAGTAGACAGACGTCGAAAGATTTCTATTAGATGTACAATTTTTAGTTTAGTTTTGTATCTTTGAATAAAGTTTTAATATTTAGTGAATTACATTAACATCTGTATATATCCCACTACATATACATGTATGAAAATTATTAATTTTACTTTAACTCTAGCGCAGTTTCTTAACTAATAGAAAACTTAATTTAATCAGGTACACATTTTCTCGTTTCGAGTATCATTTACCATCAAATAATATTACTAATAATGATTAAGTTATTTACCGACAGGAACAGTGAAATAACTGAAAAAAGTCAAATTTAATATGTAACCGTAGCAGATACCAAAAAAATGTAAGATAGGGTTCCTGTTAGAATGTAAAATACACATTTAAAAATGTCATAAACTTTAGCATTGTACAGGGCGATGCAACTTTTTTTCCTAAATTAAAGTTACGCGCACCTTGTATCTTCCTTATGAAGCCCCAAAATTATAACTATTATTATACAATAGAATAAACTACCATTATTTTTCAAAGTTCAACGGGTACTTGCCTTCGAAGTTTGTTCATTAAAAACTGAATCACCCTGTATATATATTGTTATATTTAATTTGTTGGACGCCAATTTATAGTGATATTTAATTTGTGTTGTTTGTTTTTTTTTTATATTTTATGTTTTGCTCGTGTTTACTTATTTATTTATATATTTTGTACTGTTTTGTGTTTATGTATGTCTCTTTGCAGAAAAAAAATCGTATTTATTGGGCTACAAATCTGTGCAATATCTTTTTTGGCTTATTCAACTACCCTAGCTGCTTGTAGAATATAGACTCTGATAGTCGGTTCGCTAGTCAGGTCAAATCCTATTACAACACACTGTACCTTATTTAAGCAAATAAATATCATTCCACAATTGACAATATTTATTTCATAAAAGACTGTTGTCTAAAACTTATTAAGAATATTTTAAATTTTCTGTACATTTCATTTATAGGATTTTTAAATGCAATTGCATATTAAGGGTTGCCTATCTTTAGTACTTAAAATTCTTAAAATTATAGAACATAATTTCTGAAATTATACTATTCTGTGGCATTCTATTAACTGATGTTCGCTGATGCTGATATACTAAATTGTAAAATGATCCTTATGCTGACAGAATGACCACAAAATAACGAAATTTTTATAGTAAATGGAAAAGTGACTATTATTAAAACTATATGGTAAGTAACTTTATTGCTTTACGAAAATTCAGAGTATATGTGACTGTCTTTTTGTTGGATTTAATTGATAGCTAGCGTTTTTTTATTAAATAACGTGCACATATAATATACCTGTATTAGCGTCTTTATAGGTCTTCTACTGGAATTCTTCTAGAAATCCCTCATAACTGTGATATGGGGCTACAGATGTTGGAGAATGCTACTTCACCTACTGCTGGTACTGCCAAATTCCTAGATTGGACCTGGATCTCGGTTTCTAATGCTGATCACCAATTTTCTTTTATCGTTAGTACTAATTTTAACTTTTATTCTCGCTTTCTTGCTAATTTGCATAATTTTCGGGAAGCTCTCTAAACCAACGCTGCACGTTTTTTCTTTCGCTCGTTTCCAATCAATAAAACTTGTTTTTTTTTATTTTTTTTATCATTTTGATATCTTGATACCTTGTTTTAAAATTTACTTACATATTATGGTTCATACACCATTTTAATGAGTTTTTCGATGCACTGCTTAACCTACTACATTATTTTTTATGTATTTACAATTTTACTTACAGCTAAACGTTAAAATATTCTTAAATATTACTCTTTTTTTCTAAATTGTGATAGCTCTTGTGAAGCCAACTTTATACTTGACATTTGTCCATGGCTATGAAATTTATTTGACATTTCTGAAAATTTTATAAAATTTATTTACTTTAAATATTAATATTTTTATTATATTTGCTTGACTCCTGTCGATATATGTAGGAAATTAATTTATGATCTTTACTTGATCATTCAATATACTTTGCTCTAAGTTTAAATCTGATTCTTTTGTTTATGTACTCCTCATAAATGTGAGATCATGTCCCAATATTAGATAAATTTTAACTATATCTTATTTTCTAAAATGTTCAATTTATTTAATTTCCACTATAATAATCAACCTATATACTCTATATTGTCCATCTTTATATTATTTTGTCCTATTCTATTGTATTTTAATTTTAACAACAAGAATACTTTCAATAATATTTTATGATTTTAAATAAACATGTAAATTTTCATTGGTATTGAATGTCTAATATTTAATTTTGTCTCAATATATAGATCTGAAATCTAATGAAATAAAATTACTATGAAGTATGTAACATCCGTTATAGGACATTCTGAATCTATACATTTAATTAAATAAAAGAGTAACGCATATTTCAAATATATAATTATGAATATTGTAAATTACATAGAAATATACGGCTTTAGTTAATGATGTTACTAAAAAGGGCAATGCATATTTATCCTATTGGTTTGTAGTACTTAAACCAGCATTGAAACATCTTCACAGCAGATTCAACGGGCGTAGGCCCTTCTTGGGCACAGTCGTTGGTGGCTGCCTCCGCTTGATCTCCCGTATACTTGAAATACTTAATAAACCCTTCCTTAATTCGGGTTTTGTTGAAGGTTCCGTCTTGGTTTAGAATGCCAGCCCTTGTATACATGCATAACAGAAAAGCACCTACTTTTGCTCTGTCCGTGATTTGTCCATTCATTAAGGCTGCCTTGATATTTTGGTCCAAGTAAGTTGCGGGATCCGCTAAGCATTCTGCGTCAACGTCTCGTTGTATTGAAGCCCCTAGAACCTAAACTTTTTTCCGTGATTATCAAAACAAAGGCAAACATTTATATATTTTGAAATTTATTGTTATTAATTATATAAGGGAATTAACAAGCCGAGGGGAGGATTAAAGGCTGCTTAATTTCCTGGATGTATTTTCAACGTTTTATTCACGACCACTGCCAAAACCGGTCAATTAGGAGAGTGAAAGCCGTGTGCGAGCAGTTCAAAAATTATGGTTTTGAACAACGTCATATTTGACAAATTTATTCAAGAATATTGATTGTCAGCTGAATATAGTCTAAGAGCCAGTGGCCGGCAACCTATAAGTAAATGATTATACCTGAAATTTTGCACAGCGAATCTCTTATACCTATCACCACAGAAAATATAGCTACGCAACAGAACTCTCGTGGGGTCATATTAGGGCATAGGTCCTGAGGTTGTTGACAGATGGCGCAACGATACGTATTTGTTAAAATTTTAAAACTTATAAATATGCGCTTTTCGATAGAAGCTGCCTAGCGCGTTCGTTTCCTTGACGACCGCTGCCTTTGTTGCCATATCTTGCCGTCTTTATAAAGTGCGTTGCGTTTAAGAGTTTTAATAGTGGAGTAAAATCGCCTCGCTAACTCGCTTATTTGTGGTTCATTTTTTTAAGCTATAACTAAATGGAACGTTTACCATAATTTAAAATAAACTTCTACAACTTTTTTCAGTAGGGCCGAACTTAAAATCAAATTATTGATGCTTGGATTTTATTTGACAATTATGTTTTTCATTATATCGCAGTTGTAAAACAACGATTTTACTAATGTTCATAATTTTTCAATACCTATATAAAAAACTATAGCGCTTCTAATGGTACACACCAAGTTTTGATAACTTAAAGCCTTTTCGAAAAATTAGTTTCAAAGTCGTACCAGTAAATTTATGCATTAAAAATGTTAGTATGCGACTATATTAATTATTGAAAATTGATATATAGCTATACCGAGGCAAATGTAGGCAAAATTTTAAAATGTTTTTTTTAAAAAAGTTTACTTTGCTATGTGCTACGGTTTTCAAGAAATTGAATTGAATTTTATGTATGTGCGACGTGTGAATAAGCTTATACTTGCGGTACAGAATATATTTTCATAAATAAGCTCGTAAATAAGACGGTTCATTCATTCGGCGAGTTAGAAATATCTATATTTTGGATAGACAAAAAGAATTTTTAATATATATACATATTATCATTGTATTAGATATATTTATGATATCGCCCTCTTCAAAATTAGAAAGAATTGTAAACAGGTAATTTTTTATATAAAACAAAAAGGAGTTTTATGTTCATTATTTTTTTAATATGTTTAATCATGTTTAATTTGCCTAAATGCATTTTATTTATTGAAATATGAAATTTAAAAAAAACAGCAGAGAAAGGTTTAGAATATATTAAAGGCAGCTGAATAAAAGAAAATTGAAGACGAATTCTAAATAATATAAGCAAAATATATTATCGAGCAATAAATGTTAAAAATTTCACATAGGTTGTCGAGGCTCAAATTAATGAAGCAGTTAATAATTACATCTAAAATAAAGTCTAAATCATCCGTTTCACCAAGCACTAATTAAGCCAGTGCTTAGACATGTCAACTACCCGCCCCGCAACTAGAAGCATTATTTGCGTTTGCGATGTGTGTGATAGAATATTTGCACTCGCCAGGTACTCGTCCGGGAAAATGTGGGAAATCTCTCGGGTGCAGATAAAACATGAAAAAATAATATGATAAATTTGTATAAAAATTTTTTCGAAGATATGTGTCTGAAGAACGCAGCTGGTAATCGTTTTTATTTAATAACTTTTAAAGTACTTAATATAATTTAATAAAAATTTAATGTGATGAACAACTAGTAAGGAGCTCTTAAAATAGTGTCCTTGAAACATATTTAGCTTTTTTAGTTTACCAGGGGTGGGCTAAACTTTACAACTTACTGCCTAAATTTCTAAACCCTGTATGATAAAGACTTTAAAATAATAAATCTTGGTAGCTTCAACCTTAGACTAAAAAAATTACTCTCGTTTATTGTCGATAAAATGAACTGAAAAAGTTTGACCTATGTTTGCATGTTGAACCCTCTTATAAAGTTTTTCAATAATTTCGTTAAGGTGCGTTCTGGGACAACACTGCGTTTTTTTAATTTTGTATTTTTCGGATTAAATGAAACTTTTCTGTTGTTTGAAAGACTCATATCGCACTTTGTTGTCGACAAAAAATAATAGAAAACATAAAAAAAATACTTCTTTACAGATACTGATTTATTTATACAATAAAGTGAAATGTGATAGGCAAAAATAGTAGGTATCCTCTTTCGATATACTATCGATTTCGAAATTTTTGTAGTTAAAACTGTATTATGAATAAATAAACACATAAACAAATCAAATCAGAAATAAACATTTTGATAAATAGATAAATGGTAACAGGGTAAAATAAATCATAAATAAAATAAAAAGTGGTAAATATTAGGTACAATAAATCAAATCAAATTACCACATCATCACATACAATCGTGGTAATAAATAAATAAAATATTTATCAAAATGCAAAAATAAAAATAACCTTCCAACCTCTGGATACACCGAATTCAATTGTAAACAATTGGTGAACTGGATTTTTTCCGTAATTTTTTATGAATTTATCTCTTGAATACGTGTTAAAACAAATATAGGTACCTACTACAAAAGTAAAGGCAAGCTATACATATTCTTATTTTGGTGGTTATATTGCTATTTAAAAAATTGGATAGATTTTTTTTCTCCCTTAGCTGCCTAGCCTAATTTACGTAATTATTAGATAAACATTTTCTTACTCTCTTATTTTGTGCGGTAAATTTAGTTTTAGAGAAAAATATCAAAATTAAATCGGTTCAATCAACTTTATACTTAGTTTGAAACATTGACTAATTCCTATGGAATATTAAATTATCTTAAATTGAATTGAATTAAATCAATTTGAAGTTTTAGTAGCAAGTCAATTTTAAAATTTATATTTGTCAATTTTTTTAGAGAATTAGGTATTTTTTTAAATCATATATTTTGTGTCTCCTAGGATAAAGACAAAGAGAAACTATTGTTGTATCATACCGTTTACAAGTATAACAATGTTATGTATTATACAAACTTACAGTTTTAAATTGTATTGTTTGCAAAAATAAATTATGGGTTAAAAAATAATAATTGCAGTTTTTTTTTGCGTATAGACCATTTATTACATAAATCTTAATTTTTATGTGGAAACCGAAACATTCGAACACCCGATTTTCGAGTTTCACCACAATTAAAATATTGGCACTTAGGTATTTCCAGCCATTATTGTAGATTTATTCTAATATACCTACTCGTATTTAATAATAATAATAATAATAATAATAATAATAGTAATAATTGAAATAGAAACTTAACAAGTGCACATAAACAGTAGCAAAACAAACTGACATAAAAAGATCTGCCACTGTGTGTAAAAAATTCTATAAAAACAGTTGAATGCGCCTTGGCCATATCTCAAGACAAAGATAGACGAGCAGCGGCCGCTCGGCAGCCAACATCGTCGGAACCATCGTCGACTGCAGCTACGCTCACCTTTCGTCAATGTACTATCGTTTGCAATATTAATGACACTCACTAAAATGAATTTTGCGATTTATTTTGAACATCTGACATATTCATATTGAAATCTGATTTAAATTTGTAACATTAGTTATTAGTTGTTTCACGTACCAAGAGAGATTTAATGAAATTTCTATTCAGAACTTCCAGAAGTTCAAAAACTGTTTTAAGAGAGTGTCATTATTATTGCAAACGATTGTACAAGATACAAGAGGCACATTTTAGACAAGCTGCCGCCGCTCGACTAAAACGAGCCTCGAATGTCCGTAGACCGCGTACAGTGTCACATTATCATTATAGTAAAGTATACCTTTCGTATACAATCAATAATAATTATAAACATTCTAACTATCTATAATCTATATGATACTGAAAACATCAGAGGAATGTAATTTGTATTTTTTGTGAAAATATAATTTTATCTATCTGTACAGAACACATATTTAACTCAACGCATATAAATTTAAAGAAATCCCCAAAGATTATTTATTTAAACTTTTTTCGTATCACAGTTTCTGAGATAAGGGCACAAGGAATTTTATTATGGGCATGTACATGTATATATGTATTATGTATATATGCATAAGCTTTTTTTCGTCGTTTTAATATTTGCTTCGATTATAAAAAATGTCACTTGTAATTATCGAAGTAATACAAACAAGATATAATTCTGGATCCATACCGAAAGAAAAATCATGTCATATTATTAATCAATTAATAAAATTATAAATATTTACGTTTTCTCAAATTGTTATTGATGTATTATTATTATTCTAACACAATTTAAAATTTTTAAATGTGTTTAAAAAGTTCCTATTTATTTACATATGTGTCTACCTTATTTTTAATTACAATTACTGTAAATTATAAAATGTCAGTTATCGCTGATGTGTAAGAATACATATTATTGTTGTTATTTAATACTTTTATTATTTAGGTATAATATTCTAATAACTCCCGTAACATTACATTTGGCAACGGGCTCTGAATTGGGCGCTAAAATCGACTCGCCTGTGGCGTGACCTACGAGCTAATAGCTAAACTTACTCTTTCTACTGTACATGCGCAGTTTGAAAGAAGCCGGCTTTTGGAGCCGGCTTCTTTCGGGGACTACATTTAAACACACTTGACGAGCCTTCTGTTGCGTTAGCTATATATTCTGTGCTATCACTCATGAGGTGGGGACTCGCTAAGCCCGGCGAGGTCGACTCAAGAGTTACTCAGGTGCGAGAAGTATGAAAATGTAACCAACTTCGTTATTAAATTAACAAAGCTGCCGTTTGAAAATTTTAAAATATACAATTATTATTATATAAAAATAACAAAGGCAGACGATTACCGTGCTTCTAAGGTCATGGCAGACACTTGTGAAATTGGCAAAAATTATAAATTGCAAAAGTATTTGATTAAATCTGATTTTTGACATTAAAAAACTGTCAGAAATGTCAAGCATTGTAATCGACATCACCAAATCTCAGAACCTGTGCCAGAAATAGAGGTTATTTGTTACTTATATTATTTTAATATAAAAAGGTGCTAAATATAATAAATAATAAAAATAAATGCCTAATTTGTTAGATCTGAAATTTTAAAATTTTCAAACGGCAGCTTTGTTAATTTAATAGCGAAGTTGGTTAAATTATCATACCTCTAGCACCTGAGTAACAGTTGGGTCGGCCTCGCCGGGCTTAGCGAGTCATCACCTCATGATTGATAGGTATAAGAGACTCACTGTGCAAAATTTCAGGTATAATCATTTACTTATAGGTTGCCGGCCACTGGCTCTTAGACTAATACTAGAAAGAATTGGATTCGTTTATGACATGTGTTTATTGTGGGTGTAATTCAACGCAGGTTGGGGCTTTTGTCCACTGAGTAGTTAGTTTCACACAATATTGTTAATACCTGAAAAAATGTGTTTATTTAGTTGTCAACAAAAGTGAAAAAATTTGCAAAATCGCCACAAAAAATGAGTGAGAATGCTGAGGATTTCTTCATCCCGACTGAAATCCAGCAAGAAGCCCAAGAAGCAACATTCCGTCTGTTATCAGCGAAAAGCAAAAATATGTACGAGAAGCAATTTGTGGAATTCGAAAAAACTATCGAAAAAAGGGGCAATTACACAAGAAGTGCTACTATCCTACTTTTTCAATGGGGAGAAACGGTTTGCTGCCTCTTCGATGTGAACAAAATATTCCATGATAAAATCAATGTCAGAAATGCACAAAGATATTGATATTTCGAAGTACGGTAAATTTACTTCATATTTGAAAGTAGAATCAAGAAATTAAAAACCAAAGAAGGCAAAGATACCGGAGAGCAACCAAATCGAAGAATTTTTGAAAAAAGCACCGGATGAGGAATATTTAAGGCACAAAATAAACGATTTTAATATTTCAATTGTTGTTGAGCATTTTTTTCAAATTCTTTACAGGATGCAACGATCATGGAAGTCACAGGTGTTTGTCGATGCAATAAATTAACCTTTTTATATACCACTCATCTCAAAGACAAGAACAGTTACCTATACGTACTCATTTTGGAACAAAAACAAATATTTCAAGAAGTTTTATGATCATGGAAGGAGCTTTTTCAGTTAATGCTCCAGAAATGTATCGAAAATATCAATCTGCGACTTTAAAATGGCGGTGGGAGATTTTTCTTGCGATATGTGGCTGGAAAATATACTACACAACAAGTAGGCATCAACACAATTTTGAAAACGTTTTCAAAAGTGACTGCATTTCTTGGGCTCTCTGATTCAGAAAGTTTTACCGGACATGGAATGAGGCGTTCGTCGGCAACATTACTGGAGGTGATATTAGCTACCATTTTGAATTATCAAGGCGGTTCGAAATCGACTACGGTAGCGGAAAGTTATATTGAAGATTCACTGTGTTTAAATAATCCCGGGAAAAAATGACAAGATCGTTCTAGAGAAAGGTTAATGTTAATAATAATACTTATTATTCAAATGCTATAAAATTGAAGCGTGGTATTATGAATTCTAATCCTGTAGTATCTTAAAAGACCTTTAATTAACGAAAAATAGACGTATTAAACCTTTTTAACATACTGGTCCTGCATAATAATTTTTAATTGTAGAGATCATTGCAGAAATTTTTTTTTACAGTTATCCTATCCTATATGTGAGAAGGCTGTGTAAGTTCGGCAAGCCAATTTTTTTACAATTAGTACCCTAAGGGAGCTTATATTCTATTAACCATTTTATTGTTGTGACAAAAGCCTGTCCTACTACAATTTTTTAAGAGTCGTTTTTCCAGAAAGTGATATTAGGCATTTTTTATCAAATAGATAATCAGGGTATCCAGCAGCCATCAAACTACACATATTCCAAATTTGATCGAAAAATATCCATTGTATGTTTTTGCCAAACTTCGAAAAGTCAGACCATTAGAAATATAGTCATTTAATATTTAAGAAAACGATTAGAAAATGTACTAGGAAGAAGGTATGGTGGAGAAAACTAAAATTTAATTTAGATTAACCTTTTGTAATTTTTTAAAACAATTTAGTATTCATAAATGATTACATTTTTGCACGTTGATAATTTTTAGTGTGGCCGCAATATAAAGTATTAAACTTGTAATATGTGTTCCTTGTCCGATTGGTATTTGTTTTCACTCTCATGGCAATCTTTCACCTGCTTGTTATAATTTTTAGTTGCCTGATTTTTCGAAGTTTAGCAAGTGACATTAAACTACTAATAATGTCACTAATACCAATATATTGGTCTACATTACCCTAAGGAACAACACAGCCTTATGACACAAACTAAGAAATATATTGTTTTACATAATCTCCTATTATTAAACTATTTTTATGGCGCAATAAGGTAGATACATACAAATAAACGAGATATATCACAAAGATTGAGAATATCGTTAAATTAGTTCTGTTCTAAATGAATAAATTTGACTCACCAAATCGAAAAAGACAAAGATACACACAATTAAAGCAAAAGGATTCATGATTTGCTCGCGACAGTTTTAGTTTTAATATGTGTGAAGCACAATTTATATAAACCAGCTTACCTAGTTTATATTTAAACATGTTATTTAGATATGCAATTATAAGAATTTGATCAGTTCAGTAGTTCATCAAAACATTCATTCATTATCTTCACAACTCAATTTAAGGTCATCATTTATTTAATACGAACTTTATATTCATATTAGATATATTCTATAATATACAGGGTGATTATTCAGTCATAATGTCATTAATTTTAACCAAGCATTCGGAAGACAAAAAATCGGTAACACGACGCTCCTGGTACGCTACAAACTATCTGATGACGCGTGCGAGTATTGAAGCTCTGCTATACCTATGTATAGCAGCAGTATTGGCACTCAGGATCAGATACATAGGGGAGAGTTGGGTAAAACCGGGTACTTAGTAGATAATTGGTTTAAAAAAATTGTTTTTGGGTGAAAAGTCTTCAGCAAATTTGTTGACAAGTTAATAATATATTATACTTTTAATAACCAAGAATATTATATTTTTTAATAGGTTTCTTAAGTTGCTATTTGCAATTGTTTATGAAACGTAAAAGTACCCGATTTTACATGACTGGTTGGGTAAAACCGGGAAAGTAACTAATTCAATGAAAAATTAAAATAAATGGAAAATTATTATTACTAGGAATAATATTTAAATTCCAGTACAACAAAATCCTTTAATTTGTACAAAAGTCACAAACGTAGTGGTCATCTTCGTCTTCTATGTAAGCACATGCATCATGAGACCATTTGTGACAAGACGCGCACATTACCCATCCTTCTCCAGACTTTGAGTTTGAATATAACTCATCACAATAGATGCATGAAGCATTTTATCGTCATATGATGATGAATCATCTTCACTTTCTTCTATTAGCCTGGTTTGTATCTTCCTAAGCCTGCAAAAAATATATATATTTCCATGTCTTTGAATTTAGCTAATAAACATTACCCTTTTGACTAGCTTCTTCAACAGATTTTCCACCTCTTGCCTTTCTTACTCGATCTTCCAAGGTGGATTGTGGAAGTCCAAAAGATCTAGAAGCCTTCAAATATCCCATTCTACCTTCAATTACCTCAGTAATTGCCCCCTTCATGCTTTCTTCACTCCACGATTGACGATTAGTCTTGCTGACGTATTTAGGCATTGTACATATAATCAATCCACCTAAAATAATAAACAGTTATCTACAATAAATTATCCTTAAAATTGTAGCAAATAAAATTTATAACATTCAATAAAATAAATAATAGAACTAAACGGTTTTCTAAAACCAATTGATTTTAGCATTCTATATTGTACCTGGTTTTAGCAGACCTTGAATAAAGAAGCAAAACATCGCCTGAAAGTTATAAAGACGAAAACTTCAATAAATAGCTATGGTAGCAGTTAGCTAGTATACTACTTTTATGATATAACCACTTACCAAATATATTAATTCACTATTAACACCGTAAACAGTACATAAATTGGCGCCTTTTATTATAGTTGCAATGGCGAAATACGAACAGCCATGAATTATCGACATAGTACGGTACCTAGATATCTTCTTTCTATTGCCAACGTACATACACGCTGCACTGAGACTAGTTTGGCTATTATTTTGGTAGATGGCGCCTTCTCTGAAGTTAATATTGATAATACCCGGTTTTATCCGACCACCCGGTTTTATCCTACTCTCCCTACCTATAATAACAGTATGTTCGGTACTGAAGTAATTTTTTTTCTAATGACAAACTTCTTGTTTGCAATCTAAAATGTATGCATTTTGTATATTATTATTCTTTGAGTTACCTTTAAAAACTGTGGCATTGCATATGCTCCCAGATGCGAGCGAATTTTTGTCACGTGGCTATAGATCAAACGAATTTATCTGTAATAAATGAACAGATCAGATTGTTTTTCTTAACCTTACTTTTCACATATGTGATTTTGTTCTGTCATTTATTACATGTCAATATATTTTTTATAAAATGCACTGCCGGCACACTATTATAGTTTTTCCAGTATGTTCTTTACAAATCGGCTTGGAACAGATATTGTATAAATGATTCGTAAACCTCTTTTCGGATAGGAGGTTAGGAGGGCGTTTTCTGGATACAGCTAGTGAGGCATTCCTCGAGCGACGTTGTCATACAGCCTTTGGTTTCTCATATATGTAATTACATATATGTGGTTTCTTTAGAATCCTGGGAAATGTCAAAATGTTAGATGAAATCTAACAAGGAGAGTGATCACGGGTTAGAATATTGACAGAACGCAGAACGTCCTGCCACAACCCGTTCAATTATTTAAGGCGAAACTGTTATGACATCATTTGCAACGTAACGCTCTGACCTGGGTGTACGCTCCGGGATTTCAAACGCACTCCAACTGTCGTGTAGTAGCACCAAATTCTTATATTTTTGAGATGAGGACATCAGTACTGCAGGAAAAAAATAGTTTTGCTGAGATCGTATCGAAATTTAGTAAAGAACATTTTATAATATGTAACGTCCCCTGCTACGTTACTCATATTCAGTAATTGAGGCGGTTAGAAGCAAAAATGGATGTAAGTGACTTTTTATCAAAAATCAAGTGCATAAGCTCATACCTTCTTTGAAAACAAATACAATTTATTAAATCGCTAGAAATACAAAAAAATGCATTAGAAAATAAAATATGTTTATCTTATTCATTTTCAAATACTTTGATAATTTAATAGATTTAACTTTGATCCTCCTTTTCTCAAATTTGCAAAATTTACATTTTACACCCCTTCACTTCTAACTGCCTCAATTATAGATAATTAAAATAGTTGCATACAAAATTTTTTCTACATTCATGCAAAAACCAAAAAATGTTATTTAGATGACACTAAGTCTAGGAAAATGTGACGTCGATTTGAACGTTTATGTTTGTCATGATGACAAAACGCTGTAGTAGAATGACAGATGAATGCAATAAATATTTTATTGCACTAGTGCAATAAAGAACTACTTTTTCCACTAAGTATAGTTCAATAAAGTTTTGTTTTTTGCATGAACGTAGAAAAATAAATACATACGCAAATCTACAATCGGTGCAAAAGGCACTTGTAACTGTCAGACTGACGCACTCTGAATACAGGCACTTGACACAAAATTGAATTCAATCGCTTTGTTCGATCTAAAACTCTGGACCATTTTGATGAACGTCAGATCGCTCCGATTTTATTTGCCGAACGATCGAGATTTATCTCCCCCACCTTCATGTGCAATAAAAGAAAGAGCCTTACTAATCTGAGCGATCCGAGGGATTTGCCGAACACGGCTAGTATTCAGTAAGCGTTTTGTCAATATATGACATTCATTCCTCATGTCTTTGGAATGCAAGTTCAAAAAACAAAATTTTATACAATACCCAACTAGCAAAATGGAACTTTAAAAGAAGCACAAGAAGAACAAGAAGAAGAAGAAGATTTTATAACTATCGAATTGCGTTGTTTAACGAACAGTTTGATTTTATAGAGCAAATAATTGCCATAATTGTTTTCATGAAGAAAGTGATTGTGTAAAATTGTTTTATAATAGTTTTTACAACGTGTTTTATAGAACAAAGAATTTTCAGTTCTTTAAAATTTTTATAAAAGTATTATAATTATACAACGTTATACAACATTTAAAAAAATTATGTATAAGGATTGTAAACATATTGTGAAAGAGTTGTATACTTAGGCAAATGACTTTTAATTATAATCTTATAAAATAGTTGTATAAGCGTGTTTTATTAAAGATATATAAGGAAATTAATACAATTATTTTTTAGCCTCGAAATGCACTTTTTTATAAAATAGTTTTATAGTTGTGTATAATCTATAAAAATATTCCCTGTTTTATAAATATGTTATAGAACAAAATTGTGACTTGAGAAAACAAAATTATTATATATCCCTCGTAATAAAATTCCAAACCTACCCTTAATTTTTGAATTCCTAAGGTATAGTGTATTACCAAGCACTAATCAAGAAAGAATACAAACAAATTCTTGAAGGTAACGTTTCCAGTCAAACGTGCCGACGTTCAATTTTACTTATAAGTTTTAATATATAAATAATGATCGATGTTCATGTTCTAGAACTCACATTAAAACCGCTTCATGGCTGCGAAAAAATACGAAAAACCAGTACGAGAAAGTAACTTTGTTTTAATTTTTTGGTAATGCATTAATTAGGTGAGTTTTAAATTAAATACCGATTATTATAATTAACTACTAATACTTAGCTAATACCTAACAATATTAATATAGATAATGGTACATAAAATTTAAAATTATTAATTTTTTAAAAAAAAACTTGGCAACTGCTTTCGATGCAAACATTATCTACAGTCCTTTCATAAATGATTACAAGCCACGTGATCAGGGTCGAGATTCTCGAATCAATCGCAGAGCAATTCATATGCGAATATCCTTTTCCTCACTACGGCAATTGAGAGAGACAAGAAATCTATTTGCATACGAGTTGTTCTTCGAGAATCACAGTCCTGGTCACGTGGCTTGTAATTATTTATGAAGGCACTGTATTTGCGCACACACATTTTTAAATATATTTAAGACTATAAAAACATTTTATCGTATAAAGTTCTAATTTATGTGGAATAAAATCATTGTATTATACGTCGCCATTTTAAATGAATATTTGTTGGATCAGCGACTGCCGCCATTATGGAAAATTAGTTGAAAGCCCTATTAAAATTATAACATAACATAATTTTGCTATTTTTGGAAGACTATTTTATAACAAGATCATTAAATATAGTTACATAACTATATTATAAATTATTTTAATATTTTTAAAATTTATTTTTTATAATTTTAAAGCAAATGTCTAAACTAAAGCGCATAATTTTTTTGTCACAAACATATATATAGTTTATCAATAAAATTTGCGGCGCAATAAAATTCGTCGTCGTTGAAACACTGATTGTTGACATGATAATATTGTAAGTATTATACCTATCTACCATTTACACAAATGATCGCCATTGAGTGACCCCGTTTTTAATAAATATAAGTAAAAATAATTAAGAATCTGCGTTATACACCAATCTTACAATGATTTGGTTCTAATATTCTTCAGTAAAAAATATAATGTTTCTTTAAATAATACCAAAATACAGACTACAAAACATTTTTATAGTTGCTGTATAAAATTGTTTTAAAAGTGTTGTATACATTTTTTATAGAACTGGTACATTACCAAAGTGTTTTATAAAATTGGGCGCTTTTCGATTCTATAAGTATAGTATAAAGGCATTTAACTACGTTATATGAATTTGAAGCTCCTATAAGATTTATATTATAGCAATTTATACAATCTTTATAAAATTTATTTTACTACTTGGGTAGGTAAATGAGTTTAGATAAAACACCTATTTTTTGTCAGCTTCTTATTATATTCTTGAAAGTAGAATCAAAGTGAGCATGTACGTCAATGTTCCCAAATAATGCAAATCGCATTATGAATATAAATCAGAATGAAATCCATTACTCGTGATCAGTAGGTTAGGTACCGAATAACAAACGCACATGAAAACACAGACGTACATGTCTATTAAAATGTTTTTTATACATTTTTCCACGACTCTGTTCAGCAGAGGACAACCGCGGTTTTTCACTACTTTACTTTTCCTAACTTGCACTGCGTTTTTATTTTGGCAAATACAATTAATAATTATAAACTATACTGGCGACACAAACACGAAATTCATCAACCTCTACCACGCGAAATCGTGAAAATGTAACCGATGATGTTAGAATGTGGATGAAGAAAAGAGAGAAGTCGGACCGTGTGCATATGTTCCAGATGCATTCGACGACGGGCACATAAGGTAACGGACCTGATCGATGTTCGACTCATTCCGCCGGTAACGTATTAAACGGGAATTTGAACTGTTAACAGTGCCAAAAGGTTAGATGTGCTGAGTGAGCCGATTACAACCTATCCGATGTCGGCGTTGATTACTGCGGTTAGGCATTTATAAAATTCTCATGATTTCATATTGATTATACTGGATGTTTATAAAGATGCAAATTTAATTATTGTTTGTTTCTGTTAGTATTTAGCGGTTCTGCAGCTCTGCAGCGCTTGTCATTGAGTACATATTAAAACAAGGTTATTGACCTAATACGGTAGATCCAAACTCAAATGGCCGAATTGTTTATCACTGAATAGATTGCCTCGGGATGTTTTTTGTTGACAGCACGAGGTTTTCTTTATTACTGCCTCTATATACCTCAAAATACGTTTCAGCCTCTCTTAATAATTTAAGCTAGTGTATTGGATTTTATTTCACTATTTATGTAATGAAATGTGAATGGTTTATTTTGAATTTTGTAATTTCAATATTAATATTATTTTACGTCGGCGCTGTGTTTTGAAATTTTGAAAAAGTGTAAAATAAATTTTTTTAAAATGAATTTTGCATATTTTCAAAATTTCAAAACACAGCGCCGACGTAAAATAGTATTTGTAGTCTATTAAAAAAACCGCATATTTTTATCATTATCCGTTAAGGAGTTACTGAGCGAAAACTATATCCCTTTGGATCGAGAAGTCTATTAAAAAAAACCGCATATTTTTATAATTATCCGTTAAGGAGTTACTGAGCGAAAACTATGGGTTTGTTCCAACACAGCAAGAATCGATTCCGAACCGTCCAGAATTAGTCAGTCAGTTTAGTTGTTAATGTACTCTCGGCGAATGCGACGTAAGACGGTGTTGGTCAAACATTTCTCACGGTACTGAACAGTTCTCAACGGTTTTTGGAACAGATGTTATATATCGTTTGATAGAGCGCTCACCGTAAGCCTTAATAATTTTTACGTGGCGTGATATAATAGTTATTTATGCAACATGTACAAAAAGTAACTCGGACGTGTTGTCCTACTCGGCCCGACGGTCTCGTTGGACAATTTCACGTCGCGTGCAGTAAACACTTTTTGTACGAGTTGCATACAATATTTTTTCTACGTTCATGCAAAAACCAAAAAATGTTATTTAGATGACACTAAGTCTAGGAAAATATGACGTCGATTTGAACGTTTATGTTTGTCATGATGACAATACGCTGTAGTAGAGTGACAGATGAATGCAATAAACATTTTATTGCACTAGTGCAATAAAGAATCACTTTTTCCACTAAATATAGTTCAATAAAGTTTTGTTTTTTGCATGAACGTAGAAAAATATTTTTTTGTTCTTGTTTCATATTCTAGAGAAGTATTTATTTCAAAAAACAAGGTAGAAAATAATGCTTATTTGAGTACTTATTATCTTAAAAGCACGATTTGTGGATTGCAAAAGAATCTTAGGCGTTTTTAATTTATGGTTTTAGAGAGGTCTACGCCTATAACTGCCAAAACTAGGTTATAGGTTAGGTTACCACTTTTCCACAAATTACATAATTTTTGCGTTCCATAGCCATAGCGTTTGCAGCGTTGTCACGTAGACCTTTACTTCGAAAAGAAGTTAATTAAGATAATTGCCACACGATGGTGGATGTAATAATATATTATTTTGTTTCCAAAATTGATAGGTAAGCAAATTTCATTTAGTTGTTGTAATGTTAGATATTTGTGTATAATGCATCAAATATGCACTACTTTATTATTAAATGATCTTTATTCTTAAGGGAATATCTGTGTATCTTAATAAATATGAACACATGTATTGAAGAAAATGTTGGATTTGTCAATTTTTGCATATTATGTTCCCCTTATTTTTATTATTGTGCATTACTAAAATTTAAACTAGAGACATTTTAGCTTCATCATTGCTTTCTCATGTGATTGATTAAATATAATTGAAAAATAAAAAATAGAAAAGTTGAATAAATATTTTGATTTGACTATTGAACATCATTAATTATCATTATATATTCGTTATGATTAAAATTTCCCAAGTTCATCTGGTAAATGAACTTGTGTGACACTAGTTAAGATTATTATAAAATTCAAACACATTCAGCTTTTAAAGAAAGTTATAGTATAAACAAAACATAGTAAAATTATATGTAGCAAGCTAATGCAGCAAAAAACATATCAGAACAGTTTAATAATATAGTTAAGTATTAAATAACAAATAAACTATATGTATTTTGTTTTCAGGGTGTCCCATAAAAAATTGTACATAGTACCAGGTAATTTGTTACTTCAAAATAATGTGACCTAGGCAAGCTTACCTTAGTTTAAAAGTTAATAGTGATCGGGTTACAGGGTGTCAAAATTAAAATTTTATTTTTAATTGTTTTAAACATCCTTCTAAGTAACTGATATATTTAAACGAAATTTGTATGCCGAGGTTTCTTAAAATTTCGTATTCTTCATCAACATTCATAATTTTGGACTATCCTATGTGGCTCTTGGAATGAAATTCTCCAGTTTATCCTAATCAATCAAAGATATTTTTAAAAGTTTGTTGAATTGGTTGAATACTGTTATTATGCAAACGCATGTACGAGTATGTTCGATGAGCACATAGGCTACTAAAATTTTCTCTACATCTTTAATGACGAACGGTTCCATAGTAGTCGTAATACTAACAATAGGAGTCGAAATCAATATATACCAGATATATCGATAGTGGATCTGTGCCCACATAGTCTAGCCCGAGAACAACTAAGGCAGTTACCGAGGTCACGGCATAACAACCCGGAAAGTAACTTATGATAGCACCGACCGTGAAAGCCTAAATACCACTATAAATGTTTGGTTGCAAGAAGATTTATTTAGTGAAAGGTTTTGTTAACATATATTTCTTGCGTTAAGACGAATATACCAACTTTTGTTTCATATTGTCTTTTATTACCTTCTACTTGACCAATCTGTACTTTATGCATTTGCAGCAATTTCAACTATGTATACTATTAATCTGCTTAATGGGCAGGTAATGAGTTTATCTAGGTATATAAAAGACAATTTATTTAGATAAATTAATATTTCATTCGATTTTAGAACCAGATCCTAATGCAATTTCCCATAACTTTCTATTTTGTCTAACTTCTTCAAATTTAAGGTTATAAAATAAATTTGTATACCAATTTTCCGACTCCGTTTATTACAGTTACTTGTACATAAATGTCCTTATTACATTTTATTGTTTTTTTTTATTCTTTCACCATTCCAATTAATTTTTACGCAATTTCTTTAAAAATTACACTATATTCCACAGCTTTATTAAATGTTAATATTAATTTATATCTCCAAAATCTGTACCGCTGGCATTTGTTCTCATTCCACTGTTTTCATAAATATAAACTTTGATTAGATATTGCGGAGTAGCAACTACATCTAACGGCCATTCGCTACTCCATGCCGGACTGACAGCCACAGACGCGAAGCGTTCTACATCGCAATAGAAACCATTGAAAGCTAGTGACCTCTATTACGAGCCGATGATAACGATATATTACAACGATAAATTAATCGTCCACTTCTACAGAACCATTACATTGGATATAAGATATCAACTTTTTCAAGTTTATATTACACTTAAGAATTTATTTACAGGACAGTACTGAAAATTTAAAAGTAACTAAATAGTAAATATTTTATTAAATATCGCTTCTTCAAGAATTAACAGCTTGGGTGTCATTTACTGGTTTTTATTGAATTGTACAAACTTGTCATTCTCACTTATTTATCTCTAGAAGGAATCAGTCACAAACTAGTATCAACCAGAAAAATCCAGTTACCAATCTTATTTTAAATTATTTAATTAAATAAGATAAATGTAGACACAAAATCGTACAGATAAGTAAGTATCTGCAGTTAACTCATTAACTGAGATGGAGTTGTAGTTACTATTTCTTCGTGACAATTAATATAGCTAATTTCATATTGCACTTCTTTTACATATTGCTTACGCAAATAAATAATTATTGTCAAGAAAATTGTGATTTTTTTATTGCCTCAAATTGGTACAACTTCCTTCTTTCTGATCTGATATAATTACAGATGATATTTTTATTTAAATACGTCTCCAAGAGTCTTCAACCTTTAATTATTAATAACCAACCATAATGTAGATGTATAAATTTGTTATGAGAAACTTTTTTTAAATATTTTTTACGTCATCAAAATTTCGATCTAGATAACAATAAAATTTGCAGTATGGTGCTAACATTTTTTACGGTTAAGAATTTAAATTTTTTTTCTACGTTCATGCAAAAAACAATACTTTATTGAACTATATTTAGTGGAAAAAGTGGTTCTTTATTGCTCTAGAGTAATAAAATGTTTATTGCACTCATCTGTCATTCTACTGCAGCGTTTTTTCATCATGACAAACAGAAACCTTCAAATCGACGTCACATTTTTCTAGACTTAGTGTCATCTAAATAACATTTTTTGGTTTTTGCATGAACGTAGAAAAATATTGTCATGTGAACTCGTATCAAAGTGCTTATTGCACTCGACGTGTTGTCCTACTCGGCCTACGGTCTCGTAGAACAACTTCACGTCGCGTGCAATAAACGCTTACTTTTGCACTTGTTGCATTAATAACTATTATGTGTACCTACATAGAAGATAAAAATATATAGTAACTTACTATATCTGCTGAGATATATACCACATTTCAGGTCTATGAATAGATAATGATAATTGTGCTGCTGCATATGCATTCGATGAACTTGGTAATTTTTTAGAGGTATAAAATATGGTCCTTCACGTAGTTACATCATGATTCCCTAGTAAAAATAACTTCTCCATGCTGGAAGTAACTCATAAAGTTATGATTTGTAAGGCAAACGCATCATTTTTTACGGTTAAGATTTTTTTCTACGTCCAAAATGTTAAGAATATTGTAATAATAAAATGTTTATTGCACTCATCTGTCATTCTACTGCAGCGTTTTTTCATCATGACAAACATAAACCTTCAAATCGACGTCACATTTTTCTAGACAGTGTCACAGAAAATTTTCAAACGACTGAATATACTGTAAATGGCGAAAATCAAAATCACTCGACGTGTTCACGTCGCGTTCCTTCTACATCATCCTGTCTCAAAAATATTGTAACATTATTGGACGAAAGTTTGTAAAGCAACCTCCTCTGTTTAGGGATTTTGGTCTATACCAAATATCAAATTATGACATTTCCGATTCGTGAATCCAATTAGTAACACTAACACTGAAGTCGCCACGCTACCATACATTACAGAATTTTGTATAGAAATTCGGCAAATTCGACAGACAAATATTACAAGACGAGCTTATTGACAGTTTTCTACAAGAAAATTTAAATAATAATAACTATTATTTTTAAGAACGACAAAACGTTTCATTTTTTTCATCTCTCTTATTAATATAATTGTTGCAATTATTTACTGACCAAATCTTGATTCCATTATTTAAATTAAAATATATCTAAAGCTTACATTTTATTGTATAAAAGATACAGTTTTAGTACGTTACTGAATCTCATTTAGTGATGTTCGTGATGATGTCCATGACGGTGTCCGTGATGGTGTCCGTGTCCGTGTCTTCCTCTATTAGAGTTCTCAGCAATGCATTTGCTTAATTTGAGAGCAGTTTCACTAGGTGTAGGTCCTTCCTCGGCACATTTATTGGTGACTTCCTCCAGTTTGGTTTCATCGGAAATGTTCACGGCCAGTACCTCTTTCACCGCACTTTTGTTAATGGTACCGTCTTGATTTTGAGTGCCGGATTTTGTGGTCATGCAAAGCATATGGGCACCTACTTTCACCCTGTCGAAAGACTCTCCGTCATGGATTGCTTTGAATACAGCATCTTCTAAGTGGGTTGCAGGATCGGCTTGACATTCACTGTGAATGTCTCTGATGGATGGAGCTCCGTAAACCTAAACATTTTTACAGAAAATAGCTTTACATATTATCAGCATCATTTCTTATGACTACCTCTTATATTGCAATATTATTTTAAAGTTCTTTCGAACAATAAAATTATTATTTTTAAGTTAGAGCTCGATGATGCCATTACTTCAAATTATAAATAGCTAGTTATTATATGGATTATTATCTGAAATTATTGTTTTAGTTAAATTTGCGTTAATCAATTTTAATTTAGTTTCAATAGGGATGTTCACGAAAATTAAATTCTGTTTGAACATCATAAAATGGTTAAAAAGAGTTTTATAATCACACCTTTAAATTTGTCAATAAAAAAAATTTGTTTTATGGGAAAAACCCAAAAGCAATGTCAATATTCGTCTAAACTCGCGAAACGCTCTGTGACGTCACACTGCGGAACAGGCTAGCCGGCGAGAATTATTGGTTAAGCTAGGTTTTCATGTAATAGTCTGTCTGATTAATAATGTTTAGTTTATAAAATTCATTGTTTAAATTGTGGAAAATATTAGGAATGAGAAAACAATATTTAAAAAATCGTGTTTACCAATATAAACATAGTTGTAAAGGAAAGAATCACATTAAATCAGATAAAACTGCTCTATCACATCATTTTAGTTTAGATCATAATTTTGATTTTGATAATGTAGAGATCTTAGATCGAGAGAGAATTATTTTTAATGCTGTTTAAGTGAAATGATTTTTATAACATAACAATACTGTGAATTCTAGAACGGACGCACAAGGTTTGAACAGTTTGAACATGCAGTATAATCATTTGTTAAATATAATAATATATAGGTAGGTAAGAAAGGTAAAGAAAGACAAAAGGTACAGTGAGTTCAAATAATTAATAGTGGAGTTATCATTCATGTTGTCTCTTTATGAATGAAATAAATATTGTTGGTGTTGTTTTGCATATGCATTTATTTGGAAGTTATTACCTAGTGACAGTAACTTCTAAGACAGAGAAAAAAAATATATATTTAAATAGGTGTTGACTTTCTTGGGTGACAGGTTATAAATAAAAAATAAATAAATAAAAATAAAAAAAATATTGATTACTAAATTCTGATTTACAACAAGACATATTTTTTGGTTCGGTAATGTTGCGCATAATAATGTTTTTTTATTATTTCTGTTATCTTACAATGTGTAATTTTCATTTGTTTTTTCTATTTTTTATTTCTCTACTGAATTATTGAAGAAGTATATGGAAACCCCTAGAAGTAAAGAAAAAATCTATTCCTTGATAATAAAACACGAGCGGAAAGTAATGAAATTATATTTTGGTTAAAAGTAGAAGTATTTTTCTACTTTTTTGTAAATGTAATTACTATGGATACCACATCAAAAAATGTCATCTCTAGGTACAAAGTATCTGCTAATATACCATTTAAATGAGATAAACAGATGTACACATATATAATATACATATATTGGAAAACCCTGTATACTGCACTTTATAAAAAAATTACTTTTTGTCTTATATATGAAATTTTATTAAAAAAACTAAAAGCGCTATCAATAAATACAAGTTCATAAAAAATAATAAGACAGCAAAATTTTAAAAAATAACTGGTTATGAAAAATTTCAATACAGTTTTAAAAATTGTTTTCAACGTTTAAAAATAAATTATGTCGAAAATATAATTTTACTTAAATTATAAAAAAATTAAATAAAAAACTATGAAATTTGAAATGGAAATAATATTTTGCTGAATAAGTTATACCAAAATTCTTCCTATGAATGAGAACTTTTTACGAATAACAAGATCAAATTAAAATGTTATAATCCTACTTGTTCAATTTTCTTTTCTTATGCATTCCAAAATTAAAATTAATAATTTAGACTAGAAATTCGTTCTACTAAAAATTCATAGTGACTTACCAAGACGCAAGCGATGGAAGCACACACAAATGTAAGTAAAATCTTCATGATTTGCTGTATATAAAAATATTTTTGATATGAAATGGAGAGTTGACCTGCTTATATAGGGGCAGCGTAAATATCTTATCGTTTGTAAATATTTTTTTTATGTTTACGCTGTTAGAGGCTAGAAGTTCAGTGACTCAAAAGACGTCAAAACTTTTTGAAAAAAATAGTTTTTACATTATTATGTTATTCACTTAAGAAAATGTTTTAAATACAATTTTTGTCGTATTTAATACCTATAGGATATTTTTACTTTAATTTCATGTCATAAATTAACTTATACTGCTAGATAATATGATGATGATATTTGTCATACTTTTATTAAGCTAATCTTGAAATTAATTTGAAATAACAATTGCACTGCATTTTTAAATATTGAAAGATAACATTTATATTACAAATAATAATATGACGGAAAATTAAATGCGCCTATTAATTTTTCTACCCACTTCTCTGAGGTCCTAAATTGATCCAAGAACCCACTTCCTTAATTTATAACATTGACTTAAAACACACCCTATATATACACTTGTAAAATATGTGATCATAAATAAGAGCTTTGCAGTTCTTCCAAGATAATCAGGGGAATATTATTATTATTTATTTGTTGTTGATAACGAAAACCATAAATAACAATTTGAAGTAAATTTATTTAATTATAAGCATTAGAAACTATTGTTGTTAAATATATAAATGTCGACCAGGTTTCTAGTCTAGTTTGCAGAGACAAGCTAGTTTGGCGATAACTGGTGTAATCAGTACCAACCACACCGTCAGCGGCTCTGGAAGTCCTCCTGGACCTACCACCTCTCCATATACTGTTGGAGAGAAGCCAGGTGGGCAATATACAGACTAAAGCAAGCGGCTATTTGCATGCCGAAGGCTAACATAATAGAGCCTAGTGGAGTGCTGGAGGACATAGAAGGACACAGCACTCTATCGATGGTCTCGGATGTTATGCCTACAAAAATCAACTATAAACTGCCTTTCGAGATCCTCTTTCCACGGAGGGAGGAGTGGGAGCGAGGTGAAACTGACCTCCTGAAGGCAGATAGTTGCTGGTACACTGATGGCTCTAAGACCCCAGAGGGGGTTGGAGCTGGAGTGTATAGTTGCAACCCAAACACCAGGCTATCCGTAAGCCTGGGTAAATATGCGACTATATTTCAGGCTGAAATTCATGCCATCGAACTGTGTGTGGGGAAGCTGGAAAAGCTTAGACTCAAACGCAGGTCGATAAAAATCTTTTCTGATAGCCAAGCAGCTTTAAAAGCACTTGGATCCTACCGGTGTAACTCAAGAACGGTATGAAACTGTCAAAAGGCTCTGGAGCGGTTAGGAACAAGCAACAGAGTAACCCTGGCTTGGATACCTGGTCATGCAGGCATCCAAGGAAACGAGGAAGCGGTCTCGCCAGCAAGGCGAGGTGCATCTTCCAGCTTTATATGTTCAGAACCGGCTCTTGGTTTAGCCTCGGTTACTATCAAAGCAGTCATCTCGACCTGGGCGGAGGATAAAGTATGTGAGTACTGGCAAGATTCGTCAAGATTAGCTCATTCGAAGGCGTTTATGGGGGCACTTCGACAAAGAGAGCTAAATGTTTGCTAGAGTTAAATAAGCTTGACCTAAAAACTCTGGTTGGCCTATCTACAGGGCACTGCCGGTTAAGAAGTTACATGCACAAGTTGGGGCTGGCTGAGGAGGCTGAGTGCCGATTGTGTTTAGAAAGTGACGAATCGGCAGAACATATTTTATGTCATTGTCCGGCTGGGGAACGGACCAGATTTTCGATATTTGGCAAAGTGTATCTCTTGCCAGAAGATCTGGACAAAATCTCACCCAACAAGGTTATCGGCTTCATAAAGAGGCTAAACCTGTTGGGTGAAGTATAACAAGTATGTGAGCCACAATAGACCACAGGGTCGCGGTGGAGGGCCAGCTTCTGGCCCACTCACGTAGAACTATGAAGGTTTCTAGTAACCCCACTGATTTTTTTTTCTTCCGCATACTTATTCAGATACAACTTAAAATTGTCTTCAATATTATTTAAGAAATACCTATTTTAGAAAACAAAATGTCTTAAAGTTTTAATAGTCACCTATTTGAATTTTAATAATTTTTGTATTTTCTGGATTGCTTGGTCAATTTAGAAAAAAAAACAAAAATTTGTATTATTTGTTTAAACGATTCATTAATACTGAAGACCAAGCTGAATACACATTGAGCGTCAGAATATTGTACAATGTGGGCCACTGAAAAGATGCCACCCAGATTTTTTTAATTTCATACAAAAATTAAAAAATGCTGGGACCCGTCAACTACTGTTTTAAGAGGCTCATAAGGGATGGGAACGCGAAAATTGTTCCTTCCTTTTTCTCCCATACGAAAAAAGGTGTAAGATTGAAAGTTGACAAGAAAAATTGAATATCGTATATATGAGATGTAGGCTCAACTTTTGTTTTTTTTAATGAAACGCCCTGTTTATTTTTACGCCACTGGGCTTTTCAAAAATATATCATACAGTTTATATGGTCCATATATGTCATTAAATACACACAACGTCAAAAGTCTTCGACCCCCCCCATTTTTGTTAAAGAAGTCTTTTTGCCAGAAAAACCAAATACATTTATAAAAGTATATTGTTTTCTGAATCTTTTTTGTAAAAAGTACTTAGAAAATTAAAAACCAGCAAATGTGTGACATTTTTGACTAAACTTATTAAATCAAAAAGAAGTAACAAAGCAAGTTCTCTACTTAACAAATAATCGGTATGACGTTCAAATAACATCCATTCCCTTCTGCAGCTACGACTAACTCATCTGTAGTCTGAGATGGAGGAAAATGATTTTAAATGATTCTAGCAACAAAATCCCACATGTTTTCAATAGGATTCATGTCAGGAAAGTTGGCTGGTTATCTAATCTATTGATATGTCCCGCTTCGAGTGTCTCCTGAACCTTTCTTGCGCAATGTGGTCGAGCGTTGACGTTCATAAACACAAAATTTTCACCTAATTCATTATGTAGGGGGTACATAATAGGCGTAATAATTTCTTCGATGTAAATTTGACTGGTCGTGGTATGCGAATTAATGAGGTGCGGCGGTTGAACAGTATTCCACCCCAAAACATTACCGTACCTTCTTCATACGTAGCAACTTCACGGGGAAAATAATGTCGCTGCTGACGACCTGGTTCTCTCCGGACTCTTTGTCGATTGTCATGAGTAACCAACCCAATTCTGGTTTGGTCTGTAAATAAGACCCACCGCCACTGGCTTAAAAGCCAACCCTATGCATTCGCGCCCACTGGAGACGGTTAGCACGATGCCTTGGAAGTAAAATGGGCACCCGTAATGGTCTTGTAGAAAATAAATTTGCATTGTGGAGTCGTCTTCAAATAGTAGCTGTCGATATAATGCGGCGAAACGTACATGGAAAGTGGGCCCTGAGAGCTGAAGCTGAAGGTTCATTAGATATTCGAGGACGTCCACTACATGGTCTGTTTTCCACCGTATCAAATTCTTCATATCTGTGTACCTACTATTTGTACAACAGATGATCTAGGAATGCCCAACATGTTTGATATCTGATGATTAGAATGTTCTGCATTATTTAAAGCAGTCATTCTTGCTCGGGTAAAGGCAGAAATTTCAAGTGGCATTATAATGTACAAAAATTCAAAGGAACACTTGGCTGAATACACTGCCAAACTGACCCGATTTGTAAAAACATTAGTAATAAAGTAAAGGTCCATGGTCTGCAATTTTTTGTTGTCTTTTTGTTCCTCAAGTACATGTACTTTTTTACTACATTAAAAAAGCCACTAGGTTTAATCGAATCATTTTATATACGCCAAAAGTCTTGGACCCCCTCAAGACTTTTGACGTTGTGTGTATATGTTTTTAAATGAAAGATATGAAATTAAGCATTTTTATTACTAATGAACTTTTAATATAAGAATATACCTACAAAATTTAGTAAAAAGATATCCATAACAACAAACAATATCAACATTTAAAAATAAGGGAGTCATATTGAACCATTCTTATAATTTTCTTCTTTTTTATGTCTCATTTAAAATTTTTAAAAAGATATATTTTATGAGTTATATGTTACGGATATTAGCAATAAGCATGTAATACCTCGAAAACCTGAAAATATCCTGTATAATTTTAATTTTCCAATGGCATAATAAATTATAAGGTTTCAATAAAAAAAAAACAGAATTCAGGCCTAAATCTCGAAAATGATATATTCAATTGCTTTTGTGATATATGCTTTAAATATATTTAAATGTTCTTTCACCTTTCTTCGTATCCCAAATAATTACGGAGAAAAATGAAGCGGGGGTTTTCACCTGACCACCCTGTACTTATTCTTCAAATTTCTGTCTCTATGCAAGGGTTACTTTCACCCTTACATATCGGAAAGTGGTATTGTGTAATATATCAATTAACATTCAATTATCTTTTCATCATCAACATTTTTAATTTTGTATGATCACAATATTTGAGTAATTATTTGACTTTAGTTCCGTTGAATAACCTTAAAGAATGCGAATATCTTTTTATAATTCAATCAGCTTTGTATCTTTTTTAGTTTAGATGACGTTAGTCATGTATGTTTTAAAAGTAATCACTTGGTATGTTCTACTTGAAATAGGTATTTCAGTGTTTGATCCACCACACTTTTAAGCTAGTTACGGACGGTGAGCGATAATATAATATATAATACCACTCTTTAAAAAAGGACAAACTGATCTCGTTGAAAACTATAGACCTATACCTTTGTTATCGTGTTTGCTGCAGCCTTTTCCTTGGTAAATCACATTTATGAGTCACTTGATAAAAACATGTATGTTTTAACGCTCTTTTTTGACTTAACTAGAGCTTTTGACTGCGTTAATAAAGATTCTATTTTGAGGAAACTGTATAACATTGGAATAAGGCATCCGTTAATTGATTGGATTAGTTCTTTTTTGTCGGACCATATGATGGCAGTGAAAATAGACCAACAATATTCTCCATTACTTTTTCTATTATTTATCAATGATATGGATCAATTTATAACAAGCAGTGGTGTTGTATGCAGATGATACCACAATTAGCATTACAGCGTCATCTCCCAGTGAGTTGCAAAACGAAGTTGATTTAACTCTTAAACAATTCTATGCTTGGTGTTCCGATAACAAACTTATAATTAATGCCAGCAAGACCAAATATATAATGTTTCACAAGAGACGTGAAAATCCTAATATGTTGATTAAATTAAAAGAGTCGATCATTACTAAAGTTACAAATACACAATTTTTAGGTTTACATATAGACGAACATCTGCACTGGAATAATCATATTGAACATGTTTTAAATAAAATGAAATCAGCATATTATGCAATTAGAAACTTGAGGAGCTGTATGGATGAACAATATCTATTAAATATATATTTTGCTCTGGCATATTCTCACATGAAGTACTTGATAATTTACAGGGGGTCCTGCACGGAGTTTCAGAGAGTTTTTATATTTAAAAAAAAATCATCAGATTAATATTTTCGCTGGCACCATTACAATCATGTTGTCCAACTATGGTGGAACAAAAAATATTATCACTTCCTTGTATTTTGATATACGAGGCAGTTCTTTTTGTTAAATTTAATAGTAATCTATTTCCTCGACGAGATAGTGTGCATGTTAATAATACAAGAGGGAAAAATCTTGCCAATATAAATAATTTCAACTTAACCAATTATAAAAAGGGTTCATATGATTTCTGTACAGCCATATTTAATCATTTACCTGAATCATTAACACTGTTAAACAATGAAAATAAATTTTGCAAGGAGCTTCGCTCATTTTTATTGCAACATTGTTTTTATAGCTTGCAGGAATTTTATAATTTTAATGGAAACTGATAGATACTAACATTTTATTTTAATATTTAGTGTGTATAGTGTAATTTATTATTGTGTCTTTCTTTTGTGACGTTTCATACCCTGTAAAGGCTTACGTGAATAAATTTATTAATATTATTATTATTATTATTTTTTTTCCAGTAAACACCTTCCGAAGCTCCGACACATATTTGTGGCACTCACCTTGTTATTATTATTATTATTATTATTATTATTATTATTATTATTATTATTATTATTATTATTATTATTATTATTATTATTATTATTATTATTATTATTATTATTATTATTATTATTATTATTATTATTATTATTATTATTATTATATTTATTTCTTTGTAGAGATATATTCCTAGAGACAAGTAAACCGCAACGTTCTATGCATTTTAATCACAAGCGATCTTTTTGTAATATATCAGATATATATTTATAGCTCACCGTCAGCAACTAGTTTTATTATACTGAAATTATCTGGTATAACATACTTAAGGAAGGAATGGTGGTTCCACAATTTCTGTATTTTTTATAAATTATAAAAACAAATGTATTAAATATAGCTATAATATCAACAATTTTTTTCTTTTTTAGATGTAGATAATATTTCGTCATTATCTAACTTCATTAATTTTTAACATTAATTCAACAAACGATCTTTGACTCTAGCATTATGCAAATGATTTAGATTCAAATAAAATTATCGGCTCTAAATATAGCAAGAATAGAAAATAATTTAAGTCAGCATTGGTAAATAGATATCTAGATACTTAAATAATTACATTTGGTTAACTTATTCGAATGAAATTGAAATGTTATAATCAAATAATAAATAATTTGCATGGAAGTGATGTTACAAGTATAACAATGAGTTTTCTCTGGTAGAAACAAATACTTCCTCTAATTGTTCATTTTGTTCAAATTTTCTGATTGAATGACTTTCGGGCATTGATGAATACATTTTTTTATATTTGACTTTAAAATGTATAGGTACTATAAAATTGGTAGGTACCTTTGAAAGTTTTGTTTGTAGAAAATAATAATGTACGCTTTTTAATTGGACACTCTGTATCTTTTTATATTTAAAATCTATAATTTTTTTTATTTTAATAATATAATTATGTTACAGGGATTTTTAAATATTTTCTTCTACGCACCTCGGGCCTCTAACAAAGCCTGGGTGGAATGATCCTTGCCGCGTGGTATGTATACTATTTTATTCACAATTGCTTAGTTATAAGATTTTAAATTTTAAGAAAATTTGTTTTTTTTTCGAGAAAGAGCTCCATGAAACTGTAGCTAGGCAATATTACTAGTTTATTGGTTTTGACAATTACGTCAAAAAATATTCTTTCCGTTATGAAATTTTAATTTTCTTTGCTTAAATAAGTACATAATGCCTGATTTTGAATTAACCTCCTGTACTCCTCCGGAAGTCCGAGAAGCTGGGGACACTGCGCGTGACGGAATAATTCCGGAGAGAAGCAAAAAAGGTACGAGAAAAAGCTTAGCATGACATTGCCATACTTCGGAAAAGTGACACATGCTTCTAACCGGAAAAGTACTTTTCCGGTTAGCGTGGAAGTGAAGGTAAGTAATGAGTTATTTTCCGACCGTTTTAAAGGTAAGAAATGTCTATATTCCTAACCGATTGTGAATAACAATTATTTATGCAACAAGCACAAAAAGTAAGTGTTTATTGCATGCGACGTGAAATTGTGCACCTGGTTCTATATGTGACAAAACAGTGGTATACTTTTATCATCGGATGGCATCCATTTATCCATGTTCCGTCAGTGTTTATTTACTATATAAGTATTTCAAACATATTCGTCAATTCAGACTTCGATCTTCTAATATTTGTCTCTTCACCATATCACTAATTTGTCTTTTTCTATCAGCATACTCTTTCAATCTCGCTTTATCTCACAGACACTCTTGTTAATATTACATATTTCAACCGCATCATTTACAATCATATTTTAATTTCGATACCTAATTCCCACATATTTTTTTTATCATCAGATATTCTTCACTTGTTAGATTAAGGCGTGTATGATTTTGAAAAATACACTGTATAAGTTAAATTATTATCCATTCCCAAAAAACATAAACACAAAATCACTAATAAATTAATTACACACAATTAAATTAGCGGAAAGATAGCTCGAAATTTTCTCACGTACACGCCCATGGTAATGTGGTAGATGGAACAGATATAGATCCATCAAGGCATCTCAGGCCAAGGCCAATAGAAATTGAACATTCTGACCTGACACATTGCTGCAGCAGAAGCTGTGTAATCGGATATCGTGTGCGAGATATGCGGCACTTAAATTTTATACTAGAAATATATGGGCTGCATGTATTTAACTTTGTGTTGACTGCTTTAAATAGTGAGCGGGTTTTCTACTACTTTGGACTATAATTACGACTGCAGTCTTGTCATGCTACTACTATTAAATTTTATTAAAATTGTGGTAAGGGAAAATTAATGGTACTTAAATAAATATTAAAAAAAATGTTTCAAACGACTCGGTTATACTTGTGAGGATAGATTCTCTTAAAGACAATAAAATATATTTATGAAGGTGTTACAGTATAATAGAATACTATGTATATAAAATATATATATCTTTAAAATGTTATCAATCAGATATTTGACTTACTAAGGCTGCTCAGAATACAGTTTGAAGCAAGTACAGGGTGTCCAGAAACTAGTGGTCAGAAATGAGAGGCATACAGGAAAGTCAAAATAATGGCAGTGCTTCATATACATGTTTTCCTATTTGGTTTCCTTACGGCTTTTCAGTTCCTCCAAGCAAGAAGTTAAATATTTAATTTCTGTCATAATTCATAAATAGTTATCTTAGAAATTTAGGTGATAGTAGTAACTCATGATAATACAACTTTCAGTATTTGAATTGGAATTTGGAATACAACTTGCTTCATCATACAGATACGGTCAAAATTAAGTTTTAGAGAATTACAATTATACAATTTTGACATTTTGCATTAGCAGTTCGATTCTTTTGTCAATTTGCTATACGCTGCCTTATCAAGTAAACTAATTATACCTGTTACTGAACTAAATGAACTTAAAATGCTTTACTTAATTTTTTTATTGGTGCATAATTTGAAAATATATTTTGGATTTTATTGCTTTTACTACAGAACCACTATACTATAAGAAGAAATATAATACATAAATATAAAAACTATTTAACGGAGAAGATAATACCTGTTTCAAAAATATGTTTTTTATATTTGCTATTACGACTTTTTATACGTTCACATATTTCACAGATATAACCTGTTTCGGTGCGTAACCTTTACTTTAACAAGATTACTGACGGCTTTACTGACTACAAAAATATCAAGAACTTGTGAAGGTTTTACAAAACCCACAAAAAAACATTAATTTTTATAAAAATTGGAGTTAACTGGTTTTCCACGCAACCTCCTCAATTGTTAGTTAATTAAGATATAATAATAGAAATTACGTCTCCTTGGATACTTCAGTCAAGCTACAATAAATAAACTTTTAGAAGTATCTGTTAGAAATACTCAGTCCATGAAGTATGAAACAGTTTACTTTTGTGGAATTTACAGGTAAGCATTTATTGTATGGATTAACTGAAGGAAATGCTTCTGGCGCTATTCGGCTTTATATCCCGCACAATTCCCCAACAAGAGTCTCCCAGATCGTACAACATTTATACGAGTTGATAGGAGGTTATGAGGATCTCGTAGATACTTCTGTTAAATTTAACATTTCGCTATTTTATAAAATTACTTGGGATCCTTTAAACCTGAACACGATAATGGAAGACGACATGGGCGAACTGTTGATGGTGGGAACTGATTTTGGAACTGGTAATACAATAAGTACTAGGAAATTGTAATTGACGTCAAATATTCCTAAATGTACAGTATATAACATAGTCCAAGAACAACTGCTACACCCGTATCATTTAAAAAATTACATGCCATGACTGAGGCTGAGTATATCTATATATTTATTTATTTTATTATCTACGCCTGTGCAACGCGATGGGGAATACCCATAATAAAAATCAAAATAATTTCTTAATAATAGACAACTAGTGTGAAAGATATACAGGGTGTCTGTAAAAGGTCTTTACAAAAACATACCACATATTCCTTAGACCAAAATAAGTCGATCTAAATAAAATTACCTTAGTACAAAGTTGCTTCGTTTGGGCTCCAGAGGGCCTTGAAGTTACAATTTTTAAATCGTTTTTCCCATATAAATTTAAAACGGCGTATACAATTTTGCTGAAATTTGGTATATTGGTAGAGTTTTATGTGTGTTAAATTTTTGTTCGATATTAATCCATAGGCGTAGAACTTGATTTTTTTAATAATTGCACCTTTAAAATTCTACGGCAATGGAAGAAAAGGAGTTTGAGTATGAAATTTAGATTGCTCAACTCATTTACTTTAAAAAAAGTACTCTTGATAAGACTCGATTACTCTCATGGTTTTGACGAAATTTGCATTTTAGAACATAAACAATAATTATTAAAATACAAACTTTGAGTAAATCGAGTGTTATCAAGGGTACTTTTTTGTAGTAAATGAGTACCCAATCCAAATTTCATACTCAAACCCCTTTTCTGCCATTGGCGTAGAATTTTTAAAGGTGCAATTATTTAAAAAATCAAGTTCTACGCCTATGTATTATTATCGGACAAAATTTTATACAATGAAAAACATAAAAATGTACTTTTTTCATATCTTCTTCAACACCTCACCTCACATTTTGAACAATTTTTGTAAAATCTCTATTTTGATTATGTTGTAAATAAATATTTTTGTGAAACCTATACACTCTAAATTATTAAAACAGAAATTTAGCGAAAACCATGAGAGTAATCGAGTCTTATCAAGAGTACCTTTTTTAAAGTAAATGAGTTGAGCAATCTAAATTTCATACTCCTTTTCTTCCATTGCCGTAGAATTTTTAAAGGTGTAATTATTAAAAAAAATCAAGTTCTACGCCTATGGATTAATATCGGACAAAAATTTAACACCATTTTTTTGGCCACATAAAACTCTACCAATATACCAAATTTCAGCAAAATCGCATATGCCGTTTTAAATTTATATGGGAAAAACGATTTAAAAATTGTAACTTCAAGGCCCTGGAGCCCAAACGAAGCAACTTTGTACTAAGGTAATTTTACTTAAATCGACTTATTTGGTCTAAGGAATATGTGGTATGTTTTTGTAAAGACCTTTACAGACACCCTGTATATATACTGCCCTGCATAGCCGCAAAATTCCTACACATTACGTATATAGGAGAATAATGTAGTATATTAGTACTAACTGTTTTCAAGTAAAGTGTTTCATATGACCGTGTATTTACAGCAGAAACAAAAATTAAATTTCTGTAAGATTTTGAGGTACATCTAAATTTCCATTTATTAAGTTAAAAGGGAACATAACACTGTGCATATCACCACGAGATTTTAAAGATTTATAGTTATATTTTTGAAGGAACAAGTGCTGCGGATATCCTATGAGAGGCTATACATTAGAGTCTTTATAATTCAACAGCTTTAAAAATTTGCGCTGCGTTCTTTCTAACAAATCAATATAACTAGCATAGCTTGGAAGCCCAAATGAAGGAAAAATATTCTAATCGAGGTCTAACGAAACAATTAAACAACAACTTAACAGTATCAACATTGCAGAAATCTTGAACATTGCGAATTACAATATCCAAACTTTTTTTAGCTTCCGACACAATATGACGGACATGATAATTAAAAGTGAGTTTGGAGTCAAACAAATTCCTAAATTCTTAACAATATCTGGTCTATTAAGAGGTATAGTATCAATATTGTACAGATATACACTTTCTTTTCTTCTAGAAAATATTAATATATTACACTTTTTATGTTTAATAACCTACACCAGAGATTTACTCTGTTTAGATTCTACTGTAGTGCAATATAGTCCTGTAAATTTCTTATTTATAAATATAACTTCAAGTCATCCGCATAGAAAAGAAGAAAGAGAGTTACAGTTAGATTGTCGGCAATGCTGTTAATAAAAATAAGAAATAACAATGGACCCAAAATTGATCCTTGGGGAACACCTGGCAAGAACGTAAAGCTGTGAATTCTTTGTAGTATACAAACTGACAAGGATCACAAATATAGGAATGCAAAAGTGTAAGAAAATGAATTGAAAGGCCGCATTTGTTAAGTTCTCATTCCATGTTGTAAGCGATCAAAAGCCTTCAGTCAGATATTGAGTAATACATAACAAGTTACTTGTAGTAGATCGACCTTTCATAAAACCAGGTTGGTTAATACTGATTACATTCCTGTTATCCTGATTATTCTCAACGTTTACAATTTTGCCTATCATTTTTGGTCTTTTATTGATGAAGCTGAAATTAGCCGTGATGTAGTAATGATGATAACGATGAAAATCCACACGCTATGAACAAAAAACACCAGCATAGAGTTTTAGTTAACATATGTTCAGGAGAAAAATACATAATTTTTTGCAAAAATTAAATCTTTTATTGAACCAGGTACTTTTAAATATTATAAGAGGCATGTAAATAATGCATGATGGTTCTCTACACTTTAACAGAACAGTCAGGAATTACCAAATAATGCATTTCCAGACCGATGGATGGATCGAGGTGGTCCCGTAGCCACTGCGATCGCCTGACCTTAATCCTTTGAACTCATTCCTTGGGGATACCTAAAAGGATTGGTCCATTCCACCCTTATTGACACCAGAGAAGAACTTGTACATCTAATTGACTCGAGTTGTGATTTGATCAGAAATTACCCCAACATGCTGTCACGTGTCCAACGGGGGTGTTTAGACAATTTTGAAATAATGTAATATAAATTCAAGGTGCTTATATTAAAAAGGTCCTTAATATTATTCATTATTTATTCATGATTAATACATTATTAGTGCATACATAATTAAATATGCGTTTATCTCTAAAATGATAAAAGACACGGACGAAAACAACGTAAAGATCTTTCCAGCAAATTGATAGAGGAATCGAACTACGAATGCAAAATAAAAAATTTTATAACACCGTCAAAATTGTATAAATTCTAAAGCTAAATTTTGACCGTACCTGTAAAATGAAGCATGTTATTACCATAAGTTACAACTATCACCCAAATTTTTAGACTACCAAGGTAACGGTTTAGAAATTATGGCCTATTTAATATTTAGCTTACTACTTACTTGGAAGCCCTGTATATCCCTAAGGAAGTCAGATAGAACCAGAATGTATTATTTTGACTTCCCCTGTATGCCCTCTCTTTTTGACCACTGGACAATCTATATATGCCAGGAAAACTTGTCAGGCATATTTCTAAAATATAAAATGATCCAGGATGTTTGATTTAAAAAAGGATACTTCTATAATAAAAAAATAAACGAGTTGCTGGGATGAGTATTTTCAGTGGGAAACCATGGACGTGTATATCCAACATAGATACGTATATTTTTCGAATCCTGTGTTAGTAATTATGCAACCACCAGACCTTCCAGCGGTAGGTTAAGTTGCTTTAAAATGCATTAGGCGTTTTCGATAATTGTTGCACTAGATATACATATTAGATGGTAGGAATAAAAGAGAAGTAAGTGCTAATACTACAACTTTCAGAATTTAATGGGTGGTATGAATAAAAGCAAATTAAGTGCTAATATTACAAATTTAAGAATTTACTGCGAAGTATCTGCTTCAATATTTGACACGGTACTAGGTATATTATGTCAAAGTAGATGCTGATATTTTTTCGGAAATTGCATTGCACAGTGAATAGGATTCCTTCGGAAATTATCGAAGTATTTACTACAGCTTGAAGTACCTGCTTGTACTTCAAGTTGAACGAAGATGGTAGTATTTACTTCGACAATTGCAAAACTCGTATCGAATCAGTTTCACTTGGCATACTACAGTAAGAAGTATTGCAATGGCTCAGAGGCGAAATAGAAAAATTAATAATTTAAGGATTTATCGTGATAATAATAATATAATAATAATATCTCTACCCCTCATTCTAATCACAGGGATTAGCCCAGAAGTCGGAGACTTGTGCGGGAGAGGGGGCGACATATTATTATTAAGCAGGCCGCATTTGCGCCCAGGAACGACTTACGTTGGTAGGCCCTAACCACTATTCAGTGCAGGAATGAGGGAAACCTGGAAAACCTCATTAATTAGGGGGATGGTCAAATATCAACCGGCATCAATCTCTCACATTGACCCAAGCTAACATTATTCCACCCTACCATACCCACAGAGAGGGTGCCAATCCTCTCCACGAATATAGCTTATATACGGTCTACCGGCAGCTGGGCTCGAACCAACTCCGTCTAGTCACCTCGATTCAAGTACTAACGCCTTAAACCGCGCGACCACTGACCGATCCACGTGATGATGATATACAGTACCGTAAAGTCTGTAGGTATTAAATGAACAAATGTTAAAAAATATTTAAATTTTCTAGGGAAAACGTGTTGCTTCTAGCTAAAAAAAACATCAAACGAAAGGAGAAGTTGTGCACTTTCACACATGCAGCAAATGGATGTATTTTTAAGGACTTTAGGTATGCAGTAAACATAAGCATTGATAAATAATAATTATTAGGTATCTAATCATTAAACAATGGTATGAATTAGTTAAGTGTTACCTACTCATAAACCTAATCAAAAAAGTAATATTAAATATAAGCACTAACTTATTTATATTTCCTGTCAAGGTGATCCCGCAATGCAACCTGTAGTTGGCATTGATGTTGGGATTCAACAAACAACTTGCTTTTTAAATATGTTAACCTTTTTATTTTGGTTTTCATATTATTTTTTATATTTGCTTAACACTTACTTTTTTATTTTTTGTTATAAAGCTGTTCATTTCTTAAGTGCTGAATCTTCTGCCATTTTAATACCGAATGTTATTCTTTTATCTAATTATCTATTTATTTTGTAGAATATACTACCTACTCAGAAACATATTTTTCTGTGTTGAATTTTCTTTAGAAGATGAAATAAATACTACCGGAAATTTCCGTTAACTGCGGTCTGAAGTAGAAAATATATAGAAAACGCTAAAACTAGAAGCATTAGTAAGTATTTCGTTTTTATTCATACCGCCCAATATTTACGAAGGTTCTGTATGTAAAAGTAAATACTGATATTTGCCAGGAAGCTGCTACGGTGAATATCATTCCTTTGAAAACTAGCGGAGTATTTACTACGGGATGAAGTAGGTACTAACTTGATACTTGGTCAGCATCTGCTTCACTGTATAGAATTTTCAATTGAAGATGAAGTACTACGTAGAAAACGCTATAGCCTGGAGTATTAATTAGTACTTAATTTTTATTCGTACCCACTTACTGATTTACCGTAAGGTAAAAAAAATATTCATACTTAAATCCTTTTAAATTTCGTTTAAAAAGGAGACCATCTAATGAAGCAATCCTTGAAATATAGAAATAGATCAAATCTCATCAAATTGCGCGTTAAAAAAGCGCGTTTGTATTTTGAAAATGAGCATAAAATGAACTGTCAGCAGTTAAGTGTAGTGTATTTTAAATTATATAACTAACCCAGGTGACACAGCAAAGTAAACGGATGAGAACACGACGATAAAGGTGCCTTGTAGTTTCATTAATTAGAGCACATTCTGGGTGAACATCAGCTTACAGGAGACCATGATGTGATGATTGATATAAGGCGAACCTACAAGTGCAAAAGCTTATTGCTATATTTTCATGAAAAACTGTTTCCTACAAAGATAATAGACTTAAAATATTTAATATAGGCAGTTGAACTATTTAAACTTAACGAAGATAATTTGATATGGTGACTGGCTATTTTAAAGTGTGACGGAAACCGATATATAAAATTAATCAAAAAGCAGGCTACCATATATATTTTTAAACAGTACATATTTACGTAAATATAAATCTGGGTAGTATTCGATGTTCTTATTTTCTAAAATATTCATGGCCTAAAAAACATTTTCAGGAGTAATTTAAGAACGTATGATATTCGGTAAGGGAATAACCTCAATTGCAACTAAAATGAAATACCAAACAAGACATTTTAAAGTCGAATTATTTAGAACTAAAACTGCAAATAATGTCAAGCCTGTTGATTCATTACTGTTTTGTTAAAATGAATCCCTGTTGAGTTTTTTGTGACGGAAGTGTTTGAAAATTTACATTTTGATGAAAGGAAAATCATAAGTCATTAGAAAATACATTCAAAATTTTATTCCTAAGAATGAAAAAATTAGGGATTGTTAATTCTGTTTTTGTGTTTCATATGGTTCGTATTGAATTTTCTTTTAAAGCATAGAAGAAAATAGGGAGCATGAAATAGCAGCCATTCGAAAAGCGCGGAAGTTCGGCAGTGAAAAGACTTGACTGTTCAACAATTATTTTGGAAGACAATGCGAAAAGGAAAAGCTGTAAAATGTATAAGGAAAGTTTAGTTAAAACCTGTGTAAAAATTCTATACGTTTTTTGATGTAGACAGACCTTATATTATATATTATATAGCTTTCAACAGGCGTTTTAGGCCCATAGCTGTGTGATCCGTCTCCATAACTTTCTGTTTTTGGCTTTACTTCTCCAGTTAACTATATTCTTATCCTTCAAGTCCTTCTCGACAGCTTCCTTCCATCTTTTCCTTTGGCCTACCTCTTTTTCCTTCCTTCTGGTGTTCTCCAGGCTATTCATTTCACCGTTCTGTGTTCTTCCATTCTTTCAATGTGTCCAAGCCATTGTAGTCTTCTTGCTTTAACCGCCATTTCTATTGTAGGTTCTTTGTATAGTTCGTATATCTCCCGGTTCGTTCTTCTTTCATATCCATCTTCCATTTTTTCCCTCCGACTATTCTTCTAATTATTTTCCTTTCCCATCTCATCAACATTTCTTGAGTCTTTTTGTTTAGTACCCACGTTTCACATCCGTACAATACAGTTGGCTTCAGAATGGTCTTATAAATTCCAATTTTTGTGTTTCTTGACAATTGTCTAGATCTCAGCAGGTAATTCATTCCTCCCGCACATCTGTTAGTCTTACTTATTCTAGCTTCGATTTCTTGTTCTTCAACTACTTGAAATAAGTGCCCCCAGATACACGAAATGGTCTACTCGTTCAAATTCCATTCTTCTATACCGCGTCCTAATTTCGAATTTGTGTGGTACATTAATTCCTCCCATATATATTATCTTACTTTTCTCTTCATTAACCTGAAGTCCCACCTGTTATCCTGCTTCTATGAAACGTGTCACTACTTCCATCAACTCTTTGCTGTTTCAAGCTATGATGGCGACATCATCTGCATACCCTATCAGCTGGTGACTTTTGTACATTAAAATCTCTAGTCTCATCTTAATTAGTATCGCTACTATTTTGTATGCTACATCTAGCAGAGAAATACCTCTGTAATTTATACACTCTGTTTCGTCTCCTTTTTTATAAATCGGAATTATTGTCGCACTTTCCCAACTCTTTAACATGGTTTCTTCCTTCCAAATTTTTCGCACTAATTACTTACAACTTATTTTTTATTTTCAGTCTTTGGTTCTATGTTTGCTTGCCTTTTTTTATTTCTCTGTAAAAATTTTAAATTTCTTTCCTTTTGTAGTAATCTTCTATTTCTTTAACCTTACTTTCCTCCATAGCCCTCCTTTTTTGCCTATTAATCTTTTTAACTTTTGCTTTCTGTTTTCTATGTGCTTCGATATCATTTTCTTGTTTTGTTTGTAATGCCTTGATCTTTCGTTTCTCTCTCAACTTTGTTTCCCTTACACATTCATCGTCCCACCATTTGTTCTTTTTCTTATTGTTGCTTTGTTGGTATTACTTCTTCAATGGCTTTTTGAAGTATTGTTTCCAATTTTGCCCATTCCTGCTCTATGCCTTGCGATTCTCTCTGGGTTTATTCTCGATATCCTTGCGCTGTTTTGTTTTTATACCGTTTCTGGATATCTGCGTTTTGTAACTTCTCCATGATCGCCCGTCTCCTTCTTTTTATATTTTTCTTTTTCTCCCGTCTTACCTTTGTATTTATCTTTATCTTTATTCCTTCTGAAAATTGATAACAATCTATATCCGCGCCTCTGTATGATCTCACATTCTTTATTAACTTGCAATGCTTCTTATCTATTAGAACATGACCATTTTGATTTACGTATTTCCCATTTGGGGCAGCCCAAGTCCCTTTGTATATATCTTTCTTTTTATAATACGTACTCATAATTTTCGTATCTTTTCCTCTGTAAAATCCACCACTCGTCCATTATTGTTACAGCTCTCATGTAAACTCTCTCCTCCTTTTAAATGCTTATAAATATGGTCCCCCATATTTTTGCATTTACATCTCCCAGCACTATCCTAATATTCGGTTTCTTAATGCTGTTATAGACTCTATCTATCTATCTCTTCGTAAAATATGTCTTTATTTTCTTCTGTCCCCTCTTCGGTAGGAGCATATACATTGATCAGGGTTATACGTTTTTTCTTCTTTTGATTCTATGTAACAAATTCGGTCCGACACGGGTACAAATCTTATAACTTTTGCTTCTACTTCATTGCTTACGATAAAACCCACTCCAAATCTTCTTGTTTTTCCCCCACTCGTAAAGAGTACATATTTATCTAATTTTATAGTTTTTGTTTCTTTTATATGCGCTTTCTGCAATGCTATTAACTCCATTTTATATTTCTCCGCTACCAGTTCTAAAGTTTGTATCGCCCCTTCTTCATAAATACCCCTTACATTCCAAGTTCCCATTCGACCAGTTTTAATTTCCTTTTTCATTTTACCATTCTGTTCACTGCCATATTGACCTCTTTGTCGCTCTTGTTTCCCACTATTTTTTCTATTTTTATACTTATCATTACTAACCTTACATCTACCTATATTTCTATTATAAAAACACTTACAGTTATTTTCCTTATTGTCTATACATCTATATAATTTCTTCAGTTTTTTTGCCTGGTTTGCCACTTTTACCAAACTTTGCTCTTCTTTGTTCCTCTTCCATTCTTCCGATCCAACAAACAGCTTACTGTACCCTATCTTGGTTCCTTTCCCAGTCTGCCTCTCCTCACTAGCTGTAATTCTTATTTGCCTTTGTATGTATCTATCCTGTTTTGGTGAGTCATCTTGTACATATATCTGTTCTCCAATTTGCTTTAATTTGCTTTTATTTTTCATTACTTCATACTTTTCCTCCTGATTGCTTAGTTGTACCAGGCATGTTTTTCTTCCTAATTTAATTACATTATTTACTTTACTTGTAGCTCCTGGTCCATAAAATTTTTCATAGCTCTCCTCAGTTTCTCTGGTTCAGTTATGTTCATCTCTTTGCCTTGAAGTACTATATTATTTCTCCTGTTTTCATTTTCCATACGGTCTATTCTTTCTTCCATATCATTAATAACCTCCTTCATATTTTGATTCTCTTTATTAAGTTTTTCATTTTTCTTTTTTATATGTTCCGTCTCTACCCTATATTCTCTTTGCTCTTCCCTTATTTACCTCACTTCTGTTGAGAGATCCTTTATTGTCTGCCCCATTGCCTGCATCATTTCCATAATTTTTCAATATTATCTTCCATTTTCCTTTGGCTTCCAGGCGATCTTGCTGTTTTCTTACTTTTCCTGAAAATATCTCTCTCCTTCTTCGTCCTCTCTGTCGCTTTTCCTCTTCTTGATACTTTCGTCATCACTTCTCATTTTTGTTTCTATTATATACTATTTAACTTTTGCTACTCTTTGATTTATTATCAGCCTACACAGCTTATCACACCGCGCAAAAGTCGCAGGCCGGTCAACCCGTCGGACCCTGACTTTTATCCGTGTGTTTATATTTCGATTTCCCCTGTCGAGATCACTACTTTTAGCTTGCTATCTCACAGAAACTTACTAATTTTGCTTGCCTTTCGGTTGCTTATTTTATCGCTGTACCCTCGTGTAACCTAGAAACTTTTCACCTATTTTCTTAACTCGTAATTTCCCAATAATTTGAGATTTATTACGGAGCACACTTAAACCCAACTTTCCCCAGACCTCATATTAAATATAAAAATATCCATTGCATTTTCAGTTAATTCAAACAGACAAAATTCCAGATATGTTTTCGTTGCCATGGTTACGTTTAATAACATTATTTGATTGGCTACAAAACAGAGGCTGAAATTTTTAGGTATCACTCAAGTGCATTGATAATGACAAGATAGTCTAAAAGCAACGTCTTTAAAAAATTAATATTAAGTAAAGTGGTATTCGGCTAGAACATTTTGTTGACAGCAAGATAATCAAATCAATTTCATTAGTAAATTTATAGTTAGTATACAGTTATTTAAATTTACTGAAGTTAAATCAACAATTAGAGGACATTTTTTGTTTCTACAAGAGAAGACTTTATAAATGTTTTCAGCATCATTTTTATGTAGATATATTATTTATGATTTGATAATAAATTTTCGCTAGACTTTAAATTGTCTTTGGCAGTGTTTGACATTTTAAACCTTGTACTGGAATCAAAAACAGCTCTCGGGCTGTACTCACCTCTAATATGCCACGAGCCTTAATAATAACGGGATAATACTGAAAGCGTGTTGCTTAATAATTACTTTAGGTGAGACAATTTTTTACATATATTTTTTTTTTATTTGTAAATATTGTTTAAATGTTTTCGTGCTTTTATAGTATTTTTGACATATTTTCTAATACAATATTATTGATAGAGTCATTGAAGACATTACCAAATCTTTGTGACATTTTTATAAACGCAAAATAAATTGTCAATCTGATATGTGTTGATTTTCATCTCAACATTTTAATAAATTAGGTATGTCATATTTGCTGAAAATGCCCCATGGGGTATTATCACCCATTATACAGGGTTAACTATGACAGTACAAATATTTTAAGAGAGGATAGAGAAAAAGAAGAATTAACGGAATCACTCTTCAAAAAAATTCCAAACTTATTTATAAAGCCAAAAAATAATTTTTTTCATATTATTTTAAATCCTTATTTAACGCCGCCAATGCTTATTGGTTGCATACTCTACTGCAATAGTCGCTCATCAGTCAGTACTGCTGTCATGTCATAATTGAATTCCTGTGTTTACGTTGTAATTTTGTGTTCTTCAGTTTTTAGTGTCTTATTTTAATTTTTAAACGTTTTATAGTGTTATTAAATAAAGACATTTGTGTTGGGTGCAGATACTTTCGCACAATTAGTTCGCCGGGTTGGTTTTCTAGGTTATGGGACAAAACTGCCGCGGTTACATTTAAAACTTGTCTATTATCTATCCTTTCGTTCGATTTTGTTATAATAAATAGGCATCTAATCTATCGAATTGTACCTACGGAAGTGTGTTTTATCGGTAGTGAGTGGCTGTGATGAGCGAATATGTAGTTCTACCAGTTTATAACGAAATAATGGAAAACGAATGCAAAATACTGGAGCTAAGTGGATTAACTACTGTTACCTATCTATCAGGTATTATTACTAATAAGAATGTTAATTTTCGTTTCTACATTTAGAAATGCTGCAAAAAACGACGATGGTAGTAGATATTGTTGACAGATGTAAGTTTTATCTATGGATCTAAGCCATCTCAGTCGGTTCTTATCATAGGCGCCGACTTTCCGTAGGAAAAAAGGGTTTTGCCCCATTTTTTAAATATCGAGCTAAAATTCTGGAATAATTTTTTATTGTCTTTTAGGCCTCCCTGAGCACGTGGTTAAAATTTTTATACTTAGTCATAGTTAACCCTGTATAATACACCAAGAGACTTGATAATTCCGAGATAATTTTGTCATTAAAAATGCTGAAAGCCTGTTGCTTGGTAATTTACATTAAGCAACGCGCTTGAAGGGTTCTCAATGACAAAATTTTGAGAATTTATCAAGGTTCGAGGTGTATTTGGCACGATAATTATTTTATACACACAAAATAAATTAATTGTCAATCTGACATTTTTTTAATTTCAACTTGACATTGACATAAATCGTTATCTTTACTGAAAATATTCCATGGGGTATTATCGCTGTAATCATTTGAGGACTGGATTCACATGACCTGAAGCACAGAAATTTGATTTCTATAACATTAAAAAATTATCATCTATAATACAGCGAGAGCCTTGGTAATGTCCAAATAATTTTGTCATTAATAATAAATAATAAATTAATTGTCAATCTTTCAACATTTGTTGATTTTCAACTCGACATTTTAATAAGTCATGTTATCTTTGCTGAAAATACCCCATAGGGTATTATCACTGTAATTATTTCATGATTGGATGGGTTTGAAATACATAAATTTTATTGCTATACTGTAAAATATTATCACTTATAAAATCACAAGAGCTTAAAAAAATTCTAGGAATAATTTACGCTCGTGTGGTATTCGGTGAAAAAACTTCACACCCCAAGTATAAATCAAACCTGACATTTTAAATTAATTTAACTCGGCCGAGGTATTTTGTTGTTGACATATTATGTTGATTTGTCATTGTTATTTAAACGGTTCTGTCACAGTAGATGTTAATTACTAGTTCGAAGCGTATGTACACTGAGTTTAATAAGAGTATACTGAAATATCGCGATTTGATAAACAAAATCAACAAGTTGTTAGACAACAAATTCGAAACCTAATACCAGTAGTAACACTAGAAAATCAAAAGCAAATGTATGGAAATAATTTGTTGAATTTTGCAGGTATATCCACAATGATCCGTTAAATAAAAAAATTACCAACCAACATCAAATGTTAAAACTCCGACGGGTAGTAGTAGTTCAATCTACCATTCTTTGGCAATTTTAGGTCACTAAAGGTGGTATTAATACATATTTTTACAAGTAACACGACGCAATTTTGAATAAATTCATATGTGAGTATATATCCACCATATTTCGTATACAGGGTATCCCAACGAAAATTTGACCCCCCCTATAATTGGAAAACCGAATAATATTTCAAAATTTGCCGAGACCCGTCGATTTTTGTTCTTGGGGGGAGCTTTTTTGACAGTCAAGCCAACTCGATATGTTCATCCCCCTAATGCCTAGCAACCCCAACTTAAAAATTTCAAGTGCAACTACCCCACTTGTGGCACATCATTTTAAAGCCCTTTTCATTGCGAATACAGTGACGTACCGTTTTTAGAAATCGGTTAAGATTTGACAGAATTATTGGTTACAAACGAAAATATGACAAACCAACTTACGCGTAGTAATTTTTACACAAATGCCCACCACTCATAAGTTTTTCTTCTACTACACATGACCGCATTACCTAATTGTTATTGATGTGTCTATCAGTTTATAAAAAAGTCATAAATGAAATAAAAAAGCTGAAGCAAATAAAACTAGATACTAAAATAGTTAATTAGTAGAAGATACTTAAGTTTATAGGAATACAGACCTTTTCAAAATAACAAAAAATCAGTACTACAAAAAAAGTCGGTGTTTTTGCTTGTGACCAAGAAATCGTTAGTTTCAGCCGTTATTGAAAGTATTAACGTGTGTTCGAAATGGTTTATTCTATCGCGGAAAGAGTAGAAATTGTTGCAATTTATTATCGAAATCACGATTGCGCTAAAGCTACAGCACGAATTTTTAATGCCAATCATCCTGAAAAAAATGTAAACCACCAGTTCGTTAAACACCGGATTGACAAATTTGTTGCAATAGGTTCGTTTTAAACAAGAAACGTGAAGTAATTGGGCCAGTTCGAAATGAAGCAGTTGAAGTGGCAGTTTTGGGTCATGTGCAGATGGATAATAAGCAATCGATTACAACTGTGTCTCAAGCTTCTGGCGTATTCCGTTCCAGTGTTTATCGAATTGAAAAACACAAGTTTCATCCATTTAAGATGACGCTGGTTCAAGAGTTACATGAAGATGACTTTGATCGCCGTAACCAATTTTGCGAATACTTTAGTGAACAACTTCTATTGAATCCAAATCTTCTCTACAATACATGTTTCTCCGACGAATGCACATTTATGTTGAATGGCGAAGTGAATAGACACAATTGTCGTTATTGGAGTGATACTAATCCGAATTTAATCAGGGAATTTCATACTCAGACACCTTTATAATTGAATGTTTGGGCAGGCATTTTGGGCGACCATCTTGTTGGACAATTTTTCATCCAACGTAATCTCGATGGAAACACCTATCTAGAATTATTGGAAAGTACAATTAATTTATCCTAGGGTAACAGAGATTTTAGAAAGTGACGACAATTTACTAGAAAATGAAATAACCTTCCAACAAGATGGTGCGCCCCTGCAGTTTGCTGCTGCTGTGCGACAATTTTTGGATGATCTCCGGATCTGCCCCTTTGGACTTTTTTGTGGGGTCATTTAAAATCACGAGTGTACGCCACTCAGCCGGAAACATTGCAAGTGCTACGTCAGAGAATTGTAGAAGAATGCCGATTAATAACTGCGGATGTCTTTAATAATGTTCGAACAGAATTTGAAAACAGACTGTATTATTGCTTGGAAGTTAACGGGAGTCATTTTGAGCAATTCATCAAATAAATCTGATTTATTATTTGCTTCAGCTTTTTATTTAATTTCTAACTTATTTGTAAACTGATAGACACATCAATAACAATTAGGTAATGCGGTCATGTGTAGTAGATGAAAAACTTATTAATGGTGGGCATTTGTGTAGAAATTACTACGCGTAAGTTGGTTTGTCATCTTTTCGTTTGTAACTAATAATTCTGTCAAATCTCAACCGATTTCTAAAAACTGTACGTCACTGTATTCGCAATGAAAAGGGCTTTAAAATGATGTGCCACAAGTGGGGTAGTTGCATTTGAAATTTTTAAGTTGGGGTTGCTAGGCATTAGGGGGATGAACATATCGAGTTGGCTTGACTGTCAAAAAAGCTCCCCCCAAGAACAAAAATCGACGGGTCTCGGCGAATTTTGAAATATTATTCGGTTTTCCAATTATAGGGAGGGTCAAATTTTCGTTGGAATACCCTGTATAAATAAGTTGTTAATGTGTAGATCATATATGTTCACCTTCTCAATTGTAAAAAAAAATTCTACTTAATTATCGCCTCGTCACGAAAAAATATTATGAAATTTTTATTGGTTTTATAGTAGAAGTGTGAAATTTTCATTTAAAAAGAAATTTATCTATAAAAAGAAAAGCTCGAGCTGCTCTTGGAAAGATAAATTAACGATCAAATATGTAAATTTAAGCTGACACGTGCCTACCAAGTATAATTTTTAATTTGAAGGAACGGGAGTGTTTATCGATGATAAAAAGCTACGTATCTTTTTATCGCTGTCAAATAGATAGAAACGTCACTATTATATACACATTTTTATAGGGAGTTAATTTATCTCTATTAATTTATATGATTAGTTTATCTAGTCTTACATTTAACAAAAGATAATAATAAAAAAGCGATAATACCAAAGTGAAAGTGCAAACGAGCATTATCATTATGAAAATTAAGATTAAGAAGATTATTAAAATTAATCAAAACATAAAATTCTTACATTTTATTTCTTAGAGATAGGATATCAAGCTTTGTTTAACAGTTGCGTATGTATGATATCAAGTATTGGTTAAGTTTGAGATGGAAACTAATCGAAAAACTGTTTATTGAATAATATTTTAAGAAACTAATGATGGTGATGAGCGTGTCCGACTAAACCAGTTTGCTCACGGAAACACCTTTCTACAGCCAAAGCTGTATCTTGAGCATCATCCTTGTCGACATAACATTTATCCACAGCTTCGTTCAATTTGGTCTCATCCGAAATTAAACGAGAAAGCCCCTGCTTCAATTTGGATTTATCTAGTTTTCCTTCCGCATTCACAGTGCCAAATTTTGTGGCCATACAAAGCATGTGAGGACCAATTACAGATTTGTCGACATGTTCTCCTTTATAATATTTTTTGAGGAGCTCGTCGTCGATCTGAGTTTTGGGGTCCCCTTGGCATTCGCTGTGGACCGTCTTAATTCTGTCCTTTTCTTCGTCGGTAAGGCCTTGGATCTACAGATTTTTATGGTATTAATTATTTGCGTGATTTTAAAAAATAATTGAAAAAGAAAAATATTTAAGATTGGTTTATTGACTTAATGAATATTTTTCTGAAACAGTGCCTATATTGATACAAATTTCAGGCTACTGTCTTTAAATCATTAAAACTTAATATTTAAAATACCTAATTTAATTTTGGGGTCAAGAAATATATTTAGTACTTTCAAACTCATTTTTTTTTATCGGAATATATACGATATACAGAGTGCAATACTATAGAAGGAATCTTTTGGATTATTTTAAGAAGATAAGTTCATATGTTGTAATTTACAACATACAGATTGATATAACTTGTTATAATGTTTTGGTAAATGTTTGAAAATGCTTAGTACAGATATCAAAGTATCGTAAAAATTACTTTAGATAAAACGGAAGAATTAATGATATTTACAAAGTTTTTAAAAATTTCGCGTTTGCTCCCCACTGAGTGACAAACCTGTATATAGATTTAGTAATTTTTGCATTTGCTTAGTTAAGTCAATCACCCTAGTGTCATCAGTCGGCATTAAACATGTTACAAAACGTGGCATTCATCGGCTGGAGGCTAGAAAATCCGGAAGAAAACAGGTGAAAGGAACAACGAAGCAGCGAACATTGTTGTTTTTGGCTTATTGGTTTTCATCATCAGGTTGGAACACGAAGGAATAGCAAATAAGACGAACACAGGAGGCTACATGTAACAGTAGTCGTGGAAGAGAATCCACTACTGTCAATATCTCAATCAGAATAAAATCAAGAAAGTAAATTTAATGGATCGGAAATATATAAAAACATCTTTTATATGCTGCAAACCTGACAGTGGTTGCTGCATTCTCCATCGTGGATACTGTCACTCCTGGACTCAAAACGGCGGTTGTTTGACACGAAGCCGAAAATAGGGCTAGGTCATTCTTCTGTGTTCGTGTCATTTGTCCTTCCTTCTTTTTCCTTCTTGGTTTAAGCTTCACTGCGCTGATGAAGTTCAATAAGCCAAAAACAACGCAGGGCGCAGTTGCTTCCTTATTCTTTTCGTTTGTTCCTTTCCCAATCATCTAGCCTCTTTTCTTATATGTTTACGATCCGTTAAGTTTTCTCTCCTTCATGTATTAAACATATATTCACAGATATTTGCCCAAATGTAACATTTTTCAAAAACTTTCTCCCATAGTATATTTGAAAAATTAAGCCGAGTATTTGTTCATATAAACTTTTTCTCAACTGTAAGTTACCAAATATTCTTTTAATACTGCTGTTTATTTATATCTAAATTTTGCAGATCTTTAGACACATGATATCTAATATACTTTTTCAGATAATGATAACTAACAAACGAAATGCATGACTTACCGAGACCACCAAGGTCGCAAAACAAACAACTATAGCACAAGTTCTCATGATTCTATGTTTACTGAATATTAATATTTTACGAGCTCTTTTTATATATATACATACGTATTATCTAAGGGTTAAGCGGGGCCACAGATAAATAATAATAATGTTTCAAATAGTTTATTGTTATTACTTCAATAATATTAAGTGATACTGATATATTTTCAGCAACAATAAAGTGTATAATTAAATAGGACGTTACCTCTAAGGAGCAAAATACGAATTAAATTGCTGTGATACGATTTAATGATACATTCCTGAGGTAAAAATCAATTATTGCTTTTTGTCAATTGACAGGGTGCCAAAGTTAACAAACATGCAATTTTGGCAATACTTGGATAACCGTATTACCAAGCTAAAGTTAGTGAATGTATGACGAAAATTCCAAAATATTGTATGTTCTGTTCAAACTGTTCTGTTCTTCACTGATAATTTGAACCAAAAATAATGAAACCTTGGTTAATTTTAAGAAAAAATTATTAAATAATTTTAATTTTGGAACATTTTAAAGTTTTAAATTTGTACAGTTATATACCTCAAAAGATAATAGAGAATTTGACAGACACAAACTGCCAGTTAGTAGTCGGTTGCCTCATTTATGACATACTATGAGAACTAACAAGCTAGAAAATATGCCTGGTGACGCTGACGAATGACTTTAGATGTTAGTTATAGGCTTTTCAGGTGTAATTCAATGCTGGTCGGGGCATTAGCTCGCAGAGTAGTTGTTTCATGAAATTGCGCTTTTGTATATTTGGTAAAAAAATTTCACACTGCAATTGTGATTAAAATGAGAAATTATAGAATTAAAGAATTAACTTTGAGTGTGAATTATTGGAATCAAAACGGGCAAAGATGTCAACCATATTGATACATTAATTGTTTTTATATTAACGTTAATTATTGTCTTATCTAAGCTAATACCTGTTGAGTGCGTTGTACTAGTGTGTTTAAAACTTCCATTTTCATGACGGGAAGATCATTACTCATAAGAAAAGAAGTTCAAAATTTAACTACTAAAATTAAGTGTGCGAAAACAAAGTTATTAATTGACAAATAATGATTCTCCCGCTTGTTATGCCGTGACCTCGGTAACGGGTCGCTGACAGTAACAGAATTAAACTGACTTAAAATTCACTCTATCGCGGCGAAGCTTTTGTGGAGTGACCACTGAAGAAGCCGACACTGAAACGTTTGGAAGCATGGGCTGCAATCAGTTAGAGAGGCGGGACGTATCAGAAGATCATCATTATCCGAGGATCGGTTCCGACCGTAGCAATAGAAATTTTCAACTTATTGACGATGCTTTCCTCGATATAACCTTCAGACGCACTTGTTGACTGCAATTGTCCTTGTCTGTTAAGTGACTCAATATTCTTGTTTGAGTCTCAACCGTAAATACTTATAATAAATTTAATATCCGTCGCACTTTGATCCTACGGTAAATATACGCTTCTTTTTGGTTTTGATATCATGTAAAGTTATAACCCAAAATTGTTCCTTGTCTTTTATGTCTTACATTTAAACCAAATATTAGTGCCACTTTCGTTAATAAAGACTTATCATCTTTTAAAAACATATTAACGTTTTTCATAGTCAAAACTTTTTATTTCTATGCTTCATATGTATGGCGTTTTAAAAAGGCAAGTAGCTTTTTGTATTATAATATATCCATATTTTCGTTTATTTGTTAATAACAACAGGAGCCGAAATCAATATATGGGCTGGCTCAGAGATACTCATAACGGATCTGTCCTCACAGAGCCTAGCCCAAGAATAATCAGGGCAGGTCAAAGGATCCTAGCTAATGGTAAGGATGTGCACTTCAATTCTGTTACTAGCAGCGTCCAGTTACCGAGGTCATAGCATAACAACGCAGAAAATAATTATCAAATAATAGCACTGGTCGTGAAATCCTAAAAACCACTATGAAATTATTATTAATGCTGCCTTCGGATGACTGGTATCTAATGGTCTCATATTATAGCTATTCCTTTTCGTTTTAAAGCATAATACATTACTGAAATAAAAGTATATCTATCTGAAGAAACCGCAGAAGTTCAACAATGAAAAGTCGTACAAAACAAAACTCTTGCCTGTTCAGCAGCTGCCAAATATTTTGGAAGATTTAATAGAAAAAAGACGAACTGTAAAATTTTTAAGAAAATTGCAGTAGGTAATGTAGAACTTTACAATAAAGCGACTGCAATAAATGTTTGAAATATAAAAACTCAATACAATGGTGTCTTTTTGTTTAGGGTTTTCTCGAACAGAAAAATGTTCGGATATGTTTAAGATTTAAATATTATAAAATTATTTGATTGGCTACAATCACAGAAGAGAGGGATGAAATTATCAGGTATCACTCGAAAGGGTTAATTATAAAATTTTAATAGATCTAAAATTGTCTAAACATGGCGCTGGAATCAAAAACGGCTCTAGGACTATTTGTCAGTGTATTCAATACATAATTGGTAAATTTTTTATGTGGTAATTAAATTTACGCCTACAGTCTTGTCGATATATACGAAAGTATGGAGTTCCCCACTGAAAATGCTCATCCCGTTTATTCTGGCATTGGAAAAACTTTATTGTAAAAGTATATGAATTTAAGGCTATACAATTGTATACTTGACGTGTAAAGAAACGATATTATATATTTTTTAAATACTTTGTATTTATACTTGCATTTGAGACATCTTTCATACCCCAACTACCAGAAGATTGTTTAATAACTGAGTAGGTACCTATTTCAAATTACCAAATAAGCGTTGTGAATAAATTAAAGGAAGCTTAGATTACACAGGTCCACAAAAAAAAAGTGGTGTGTGCTGAGGGTCCCATTATATTTTTTCCATGTATTTTTTCCCGCTGAACACGAATCTGAAATCAAAATGGAGAGTCGCACAGCAAATTTTAGAGAAAACCCATAAAAACTATAAATAATAATCAAAAGTTTACACAGGTCCACAAAAAAAAAGTCATGTGTGCTGGGAGTTAGACTATATTTTTATTATGTATTTTTTCCCGCTGAACACGAATCTGAAGTTAAAATTGGGGGTTACACAGCAAATATTTGAGAAAACCTAAAAATCGAAAAAGATCACTTTTTCGTCATTTATTCCATATGATACCCTCTAAAACTGAAACAATGAGAAATGCTGTGAATTAGTGAATATTTACTATTTTATAGCTATAAGTATACCAAGATAGCTGTAAAATAGTAAATATTCACTAATTCACAGCATTTCTCATTGTTGCAGTTTTAGAGAGTATCATATGGAATAAATGACGAGAAAGTGATTTATATCCGTTTTTTAGGTTTTCTCAAATATTTGCTGTGTAACCCCCAATTTTAACTTCAGATTCGTGTTCAGCGGGAAAAAATATAAAAGAAAAATATAATTTAACTCCCACACATGACTTTTTTTGGACCTGTTTAAACTTTTGATGTTATTTTTATCGTTTTCATGATGGGTTTTCTCCAAAATTTGCTGTGCGACCCCCCATTTTGACATCAGATTCGTGTTCAGCGGGAAAAAATACATGAAAAAAATGTAATTGGAACCCCCAGCACACACCACTTTTTTTTGTGGACCTGTGTTATCATTTACTTCATGTGAATTAACTTGATTCTGTCTTTTTTGTTTTTCTCTCTCTCTTTGTGTACTTGTATAATATGTTTATATCGTTTTACATATCCAATGTATACAGAAGTTTTTGGGACCTCTAAATGCACATGCTCTGTACCTATCGGTTCAATCAATTATCAAAAACTTCTGTACACTTTACACGAATTCTTAAACGTAATCTACTAGATCCATATCACATTAAAATAGTGCAAGAGCTATTGCGTCATGATTTGGATTGACGAATGACCCTTTGTGAGTTCTTTCATCGAGGTATTTTCACAAGCAAATTATTTTCGATGATGTGGCTTGTTCACTCGTAGAGAAATTACAAATGTTCACAACTTTCATGAATAATTGTCTTGAAAATTGGCTACCATGATCGCCAGACCTCTATAAATGTAAATAATTTCTTTGGGGAACATTAAAGGATTTTTTATTACGAATAAACTAACTTTATAACCGATCATCATTTATTAGAGTAAATTTCAATTTTTGTGCGAAGAGTAAATTTATGTTTTATAGGAAATTGTGCCCATTTTCAATAATTTCTTTAGTTATAATTTTATTTTAATTATTTTTATTTTATAGTTTTACATTTTTTTTCTTAAAAAGAGTTTTTTAAAATTTAACAGAAGTAAAAACAATATTTAGGGTTTTATCACTTGTTTCAAAAATGGTATAGACTAGGACTTAGTTATGATAACGCTATATATATTTTTTAATTATTTTTTTTCTATTTTGGAAGTAATTTCATCGCTAAGTTAAAGCCGTAAAATTTGCCGCAAAAACATATTTGCGTGGTGTATTTTGAGTTGCATAATTCGATGACGTAGCAAAGTAGTTGTCATTATAAGATAAATGTCAGATGCACGTGCGAGCCATCTTGTCCAAATACTTCTATGAATAATCCAAACAGTTTATAACTGTACCAACGGAATACTGTAGAAAGTTCAAGTGGTTTAAAGCAGTTAGAAGAGATATGTCCAAATCACAAAGTAGTTTCTTACATTGTTTAGATCACTTTGATGTAAGTAGTAATTTCATGCTAAATTTTACATAATGCTTAAAACTATTGTTATATTTTAGTTAGAAGAGGATATGGAAAACTACGTACGTTTCAAATTAATAAGTGTAAAAATCAATCTAAAGATAGATGTGGTTGAAATGACAGAATGATTGTCAAGTCAAATTCCAAATTCCCGCAACGAACATAACTGAACCCTTTCTAGAACTACTTTCCTACGTCATCACCAATAAGAACGCGTTTCGAATCAGCTTTAAACTTTTATCAGTCAAAGTCAAAAGTCAAAAGTCAAAAATATGTTATTCTTATAAGACATTATAAGTACAATGTATAAGAAAAGTCAAACAAAATTGCAAACATTACAGCTAAATACAAACCGCACATTTATACACAATCATGAGTATACAGACATACATAGGTATACATATATAATATACAAAAAGTGTATACTAAATCAATATAACAAACACACACAAAAAAAAATAATAGCACAAATTCATTTAAAGAAATCTGTGGTACTGTAAAGACATTGTTCCGTCAAATATAATTTAAGTTCATGTTTAAACTTTTTTACGGAATGAATTGTTTTTATGCAACCTGGGAGCTGATTAAAAATTTTGGCTCCAATACGACTTGGCGCATTGTAAGTAATATTTACTCTGGAGAAAGGAAGATGTAAGTCCTCTTTAGTCCTAGTATTTTTATTGTGAATATTAGAATTTGAAAAAAATTGTGATCTATTATTAAAAACAAACAGGCATATTTCATAAATATACAAACCATATAAGGTAAGAAGTTTAAATTTTTTAAAAATATTTGCACATGAATGTGTGCTAGGGACTCCAGCAATGCAACGCAGTATCCTTTTTTGAGCCACAAAGACATCACGGGAGCGAGCAGAATCGCCCCAAAAAACAATGCCATACCTCAGACGACTTTCCACCTGGGCATAATATAATTTAAGTAAATGATTCTGGTCAAGAACGCGTTTAATGGAATAAAATAGATAACTTAGTGAAGCTAATTTAGACGATAAAAATTCACAATGTGCTTTCCAGTTGAAATATGAGTCCAAGAAAATGCCTAAAAATTTACAAGATGTATTATTTTGTACACCAAATTCAGTGCTGTCATCAACATTCAATATGATACTATCAATGTGTTTTTGTGCTGTGTGAAATCTGACAAGTTGTGTTTTGTCAGAGTTAAAATATAACGATAAACTGTTAAACCAATTAATTAAATTCGAAATAACAAGTTCACAACTATGTTTTAAATTAATGCACGATTTTTCTGATACTAACAGAGACGTATCATCTGCGTAAAGAACAAAGTGTGCTTCATCATTGAGATTAGTAATATTATTAACGTATATACAATACTAATTAAAGTGATCTATGTTTTATATACTGTTTGCTTTATAAAAATTCTTATTTGTACCAAGTTCTGAATTATGGAAACAACCCTCTTTTTTAAATCGATTGATCAATGAAAAAAAAAGTTTGATATAATTTTAGATGTGACTCACCTTCAGGCAACACCTTGTAGTGTTCCAATTTACTTGAACTCATAGTCAAAGAAGACCAATAATAAACCTAAATCATGTGCTTAATTTTGTTATTCCAAATCAAAATAATTCAGATATATATTATAGATTTTGCATTTCTCAAATTAAATTATACGGGGAATGTTGTAGGGATGTGAAAGTGCTATGTGGGGAGATCTGGTAATTTCCATACAATGGATAAATTGAATGAAGATGATTTTGGCCACTAATACTAACCACAGAGTAAATAAAGTAAATTATTATTATTATAGTTTGTCTCTGATATTAACTAGTCTTGATGAACATCAACAACAACCATACCTATATACAACAAAAACAAACACCATTGACATGACATTATTCGATCGAAACTAACTTTACTTCCATGTAAGAAACTGAAAAAAAAAACAGAAAGAACTAAAATACTTAGCATAAAGTAACGAAAGTTACTAGATATGTGCGTTGTTGCCAATACAAAGACCTACTTTGCTAAGTATGGTTTATAATACGTTGGTGCAATACTCTAAAAAAATAAGCATAACTTAACTTTAGTAAAATGTCGGTGCAAACGGGCATCAACAAGAACACTAAAAGTAATTTTATGACTTTGACAGGCAATATTATTTTTAACAGCCGCCTTTGCATTTATCTACCATGAAAGACGCATTCTAAACAAAAACACATTTGTAACAATATTTCGGGTTATAGGAGAAAGAGGGAGAGTTAAAAAACGGGTTTTTTGAAGAAACTCCCACAAAAACTACACGCATGGAGTACTATGAACAGACTTTAAATAAAAATAAAGTACTATAAAGTTTGTGTATTTTCGATTTTTACGATTTTATTACCTTTGCCCTTGGTAGTATTGCTAAAAAATAGCAAACTCAAAAGTTGATATATCGTTGGAAAGCTTACTAAATACAGTAGTTTTTGCTTAAGGGTATAATGTTCGGCCAAACATAGTAGCTTTTATCAGGTTCCGCCCATCAGCACCTTCAACGGCAAATTTAACTTTGTGCCCCTGTAAGTTGGCAATTGTATGCAGAAATTTAGCAAAACATGTCTTCTTGGCGGACAAATTTCATGAATATAAATGCAAAAAATTGAAATCTGAGGCAATCAGATCTAATTGGAATTAGAATTGTGCACAATTTAGCTGAACTCTTTAAATTTGTAATGTGTGCATTTTTTCTTCATATATCTACCTATATCCAATAGATATATTACAGAATTCAAAAGTAAATGAAATTTTCAACTAAAGTAATATCATAAGAAATAATCTATTAGTGCCCACGAATGAAGGAATAGTAAGTAACATATTACTGGTAATTGTATTTCAGATAATAATGACGTGAATCTTGTTATCGTGCAGAAGGCTAAAGGTTAAAATGCATAATAATGCTTTCATAGATAATTTATGTTATTTTTACGAATATTGTTATCTGTATTAATTAATATATTTATTATTAAACTAAACGAAAAATAAATTACATAATAACAATTTGTGCTTGTGATCTACACTAAAGATATTAATAAGTAAAGGAATATCTACCAAAGTGAGATTGCAAAAGAGCGTTATTATTAGAAAAAATTTTTTTATTAATATAACAGTTTTATTTAAAATTTCTATTACAGTAACTACCGTCAAATTTTATTGTCAGCCTAGCAAGGTTTTCAACATTTTTTTCAAATTTATATAACAATGTTTATTTAACAGTTTAGTATGTCATGTTATGGCTAAATGTGTGGTGTAAATGGAAGCAACTGACTAAAACTTTTTTATTTTTTAACAAATAATGTTTTTCAGTCTAATGCTGATGACCATGGTGTCCCTCCAGACCCGCTTGTTCACGGAAACATTTTCCCAATGCCAAAGCTGTGTCTTGAGCATCATCCTTGTCGACAGCACATTTCTCCACAGCTTCGTTCAATTTGGCTTCGTCCGAAATTACACGGGAAAGCGCCTCCTTCAGTTTAGATTTATCTATTTTTCCTTCTGCATTTATTGTTCCGAATTTCGTGGACATACAAAGCACGTGCGGGCCAACTACGGACTTATCGACATGCTCTCCTTTGGAATATTTTTTCAGGAGTTCCTCGTCGATGTGAGTTTTGGAGTCTGCTTGACATTCGTTGTGGACCGTCTTAACTCTCTCTTTTTCTTCGTCGGTAATGCCTTGGATCTACAGATTTTTATAATATTAATGATTTCAAAAATAATTGAACGGAAAAAGGAAAACAAAAAACTTATTAACAATGATTGTTAGTTTTAATTAATTAAAATCCATTTGTTTTTTAAGTTGATATGAATTTCTAGATAGTGTCTTAAAATTATTAAAATTCTCAATATTTATAATAATAATTTACTTGTTGGGATAAGATTTACAGCAAGTTTATTTAAATAATGTAATTATCACAACCACCTATATCTTGATTAGTCATTTATGTTTTTATTGTAAGATATACGATGTACAGAGTGCAATGCTTTAAAGGGAAATTTTTGGGTCATTTCAAGAAGAAAAGTTCATATGAACATAATATGGTCTAGTTTACAAGATATAAATTGATATAACTTTTTATAACATTTTGGTAAATATGTTTGAGAAAATGCTTAAGTACAGACCATTGAAACTTGAACTTGAAAATTGATTTAGCTTTGTAAATACAGGATGTTGCATGACGTACTGGATAAAATTATGGAATACATTCCTGACGTTATTCTGAGTAATAAACGTTGTAATATACATTGGGTCAATTCTCCTTGGTTAAATAAATGTATGTTGACATTTATTTAACTTGTGCTGCTTACAATTTTATTATTTGTTTTGTTTTGTTTTCTTTTGTAATTTTGTTCTGTTGTCTTTTAGTCATTGTTACAATCACAGTAAAAAGTTTAAAATATGCGTACATGTAGGTATTTCTAAACTTAAAAGTCCATAGCTTGGTAATCATGGAGAATTATAACTTTTTTACTCAGAATGACCCCAGGCATTTGTTTCTCAAGTTTGTTATACAACGCTGTGTATAGAAAATCATTAAATTTGTAGACAGGTCAATTACTAGTGTTGGAGGCACTGAAAGGCATTCTTCTTATTAATTTCATAATTTTGATTAAATATTTTGCATAAAGTATTTGTTTTCTAACCAGAACGCAAATAAATGTGTAAGGTTAATTAAATCATTGGTGTAGCAAATTTCATTTTTTTAATAGCAGTCCTGCTAACGATTAGAGAAATAAAATTGATAGGTACAAATTCTATAGGGTCTAAGTGCCAAAATTTTCCAATCGAGAAAACCTTATAAAATATAATACAATCACAAATATGTATTTGTTTGCTTTATTATTTTTGAAATGCATACAAAACAAAACTACAAGGTTGTAATTAGAAAATGAATTTGAAACTTAACATGTTTTCCTATAGTTAAATAAAATTATCGAAATGAAATTTCTTTGAAGGTAACTCAGTTCCAAATTTGTCACTCAAAAAGGATCTAAGTAAAAACTCTAGATTTTTTATTTGGTCTTGTTGGAGATACGTCCAAGGCAAAAGGTGTTTTGATTTTTCAATGAGATCTTCATAAAACCTACTTGTTCATAGTTAATGTTGTTTACGCTTTTTCTTTGTATTACTTTTCATTGCCATTATTTTGAACACAGAACTGTATAAAACACAATAACATATACTAGTAAATTTACCCATATCATAAATGGTACTTAGACCTTTTTTAACATACCTACACAAAGCACGTTACTTAGATCCAGTACCATCTATAAACGAGTAGCTAAGAAGTAGTATCCTGCTTTAGAACATAGAACCCATTTTGTTCACCATTGGGGTTCACGCATATCATCATTTTAGAGCAAAATCTCAGTTTTTACTAAATTGGCACTTAGGTCGTTTCGAAGTTATAGTCTTCAATCATTGTCTGCGCCAATTTATAGACTTAACGATGGTAATGATATAGAGTATTTATAACACATTACATGGGCAAGCTTATTTGAGACGAAAGATAATAATATCATCAAAATGGTAGATGTTTAGATAGGAAGAATTTTTTCTAAGAAAAGCAATTAGAAAACTAATTAACTAATCAAATGACTAGTATAGCTGTATACATATTCAGTTACATTTGCTTAGTTACACTAGCCCAAATTTTATCAATCGGCATTAACCCTATGTTCAGACATATTTGTGTAAATGTAACATTCCTCAAAATCGTTCACATCCCATAAAGTCAAAAACTAAACCCTCTAAGGTATACGCTCATAAAATTTCCAAATATTTTCAAAAACTTAAGTTACTTCATGTATTTTTACAGAGAAAGTTCGCTAACTTAAAAATGTTCAGGAACTACAATTATTTATTCCTAAATTTTACAAATTTTATATACATCCATTTGTTTCTGGCATGTACACATAATAAGAAAATATGTATAGTATCATCGAAACTGACATCAATTTATGTGTAACTAAGTATTAATGAAGTGTGTGACTTACCGAGACCACCAAGGTGGCGATGCAAACAACTAGAGCACAAGTTCTCATGATTCTATATTTTCTGACTATTAACATTTTACGAGCTCTTTTTATATATACATGAGATAATTGAATTATCTAGGGGTTAAGCGGGGCCACACATACAAAATAACAATATTTCAAATTATTATTTTCATTATTTAATGTCATTGTTGACATTAGGCAATTGTTTTTATTGTCAACGCAATTTTCGTTATTTGGTCGCGTTAAAAACAACGATTTTTTGCAATTTAGTGCAATATATAATGCAAACATTTAGTGTAGTATATAGTTTTATTACTCTCAGATGCAATTTCTTAAATATTTTGATAAAAATATAATTAATTATTCATTTGTTCGTATGACATAAGTCGTTTGAATTCTTCACGCGGGTATATACACATTTGGAAAGTGAGGATCTTGATGGTGAATTGTGTTTTGCCGCTTGCGTGTATTTGTGTCATGCTACACGCATTCTTCCACCACAGCGTGCTTCCACTGTTCGCATAAGGCAGTGTTGCCAGGTGGGAAAAATTCAGTGCATGAGAATAATTTCAAAATAGCATGAGGTTTGGAGAAAAAAGCATGAGATGGCTTAATTTATCAAAAAACACCTCTTGACACAGCTTAATTTTTAATCACTTTTGTAATGCCATTTTTATTTCATTAAAAAGCATTATGTTATGCTATTTTATCATAATATTACATTGTAAGTAGGTATTTACAGGTAGTTACTTAAAAGTTATTAACCACGTAACCTTTCTAATTTATTTTATTGTTAGGCCGGGCGAACGTTGAGGCGCAGTTGACGTGACGCAGGGTGACTCACGGGTCGTAAAATCTGTTGTTTTCAGAAAATGTAGGTACCCTTACGGAATAGAGTTAAGAATCACTGCAATACAGCGTGAATACAGCACACACACCGCATATCCGTCGACTGTCATACCCGCTTATCTATTCATTGCTAATTATTAAGAGAGCAGTCTACAATAAAGGACATTTCAAGTACCCAAATATTGTAGATACCTATTTCTATCTATTCAATTTTGCCCTCGATTTTTCCTTTATTTCTCGTTAGGTCTTTGTTTTGGTAGATTTCAAAGAGTAATTTTAATAATTTTATTATTTCTTTTTGTGTCTATTAAAAAGCATGAGATTTTGTAATCAAAATATGAGAGCATGAGATTTCCACGGAATGCATGAGATCTCATGCAAAAGCATGAGACCTGGAAAACTGGCATCAGGTGACCGGATTGAGGTCAGTAATCTGTGAGGATACCGTTTTTGTTGTGCGGCTCTCGTTAGCTCTCGCCTACCATCGGCCGTTATCGGAGATTGTAGACGCGCTAAATGGGCATTCAAAATTTAAAGATCTTATTCACGCCGTGTTGTATTCGTTACTCTTTCCAAATAAATTAATACACGTCAGCATTTTAAATGCAATAAAAGGACTTTGAGAAGAATAGGGCAGATATACAAATAAAATTTAGTTTTCTATTTTACTACCGCGCCGCTTATACTTCGTACCTTCCCTGGGATGAAGCGGCAATTTCTACTTTCTCTGTAAAGATCCGCAATTTCCGATTCTGTATGTATTTATTAGCTATTTATAAAGGGGTACAATGAATAATAAACTACAGGAAAAGCTTAAAATAAATAAATTCTTTTATAAATTTCTATCAGGAAAATACGGGCAGTTTCATCACCGGCCAATTAAATATCAGTTAATGATAGATTCCTGAGGTGAATATATACCCAGAAAAAGTCTCCAAGTGAACTATGTTGCTAAATATAATTAATTACTTACCATAAATGTTTATTTGGTGAAGGTGTCATAAACATTTCCTACAAATAAAGTAACATTTCTACTCATGCATACCACTGATAAGGGATTACATTACTTGTGGCCAGTAAAGTATTTTATTGAATTTTCATTTGTTTACTTGTAATTACATTGGAATTAACTGTTGTTGGTAAATACGATTACTGAAAACATAAATTACCTTCATAATTGGAACGCATTTTTGTCACAGCGGTGACAAGTGAACTTGTCATCGCTGATTACATCACGAATAAGGGCGGACGTGCCCAAATTTCGTGTGGTTATAGTGTGTACCTTGAGTCGTTATAGTTTGTGTGTTTTGGGTAATTTTAATAAGTATGGAATACCAAATATTATTATTACATCAATGGAATTCAATTCTAAGTCCATCCATCAATTCATTCAAGAATGCTTATGATATGACCGTCACCGTGCTAATTTGAGTACGCGAGTTTGTTTGTTATTCCGTGTGCAGGTGTAGCTTGTTTCGATTTCTTGTTTATTATTTAACGTTTGAGTGTATGTTCAACCGTTTTGTGATTTTTAATTATTTATGGATTTTGTTTATGCAAGTAGGTATATACGATTTTGTATGATATTATTTGCCTGTTTTGTTTTCATATTAGCAATTGAGGTACCTATTAGCATAATAAACTTCTCTCTAATCTCTAGTCTCTAATAATAATAAAAATATATGTGACGGTATAACATTCACTATGTATGAGTCTTGTCACTACGGAATGGAGTAGCGCATGGCCGGTAGATGTAGCTTATCTACACTGCGTACTCGTGGTCTCTACTATCGGGTTAGACAGACTTCAACAGTTAGGATTATTCATCAGATGCCTAACTTATGGCATACTGATGAGACTGAGAGCTAATTAACTCAAAACCGGTATATGTCTGGTAGGCTGCTGACGAGTGCCTTTAGCTGTCTGCTATACGTTTTCCAGGTGTAATTCAATGCTGGTCGGAACATTAGCCCTCAGAGTAGTTGTTTATTGGAATTTCATGTTTGTATATTTTAAATTTGTTAGTTTCACAACAATTTCTACGTATAAAGAGTTATATTTTTCCTGTAAAATAAACTATTATGGAATTACTGCATCTTCATTTTAGATATGCCTTTATCTTGTGATTTATATAAATAAAAATTGATGAAATTTCTGGATTCTGAGGGGAATGCATGTTCCTCTAGTTTTCGAAGAAAATATAACTAGTAAAAAGTGTCATCTTGACATATGATCTGTATATCTATAAAAAATGTTTCAATAATATCTTACTTCTATTTCGTATTATATTCATTAACTGCATAATACGCTTACTATTTGGAATTGTAGCTTAACTATTGTTTTCATTCATGTTGCCCTTAAATTGTCCTTAATGCCTCAGAAGTACATTTAGTTAGAAGTTTCAATAACTAAAGCAACATAATTCAGCTACTTCAGCAAGAAGTGTAGCTGGTAGCCACAGTTGGATGACTAGCGACTGGTTTTCGTACAACTTGTTTTAGCTGGTACGTGTGAATACGCCTTAATAAAACGTAGCTCTTTTTGAAATTAAATTTATTCCACATTTAGATAACCGTTTAATCAAGTTAAAATGTTGATGAATACCTTTCTTTGAACGAGAATTTAAAAAATTTCGTAATATTTATTATATGTTCATTGCTAGAGGGCGCTAGTTATACTTTGTTCGTGGGGCAAATATGGTATATGCTAGTATTTATTCCGCCATATTTTAAAATTTAATATTTGTACAGTTGTACAAATTAAGCCAACTAAGCTTAATGTATATGCCCTATTACAATAATTTTCATAAAGGTGCAATTACTTATATGACAAAGATATATTTATACAAAGTGTTTGCAACATAACGTACGGTACGTTTCTTCCTGCATTTTACACAACAGTTAAATTTGTTTTAATATATTTTGTTTTCTCTTGAACATAAATACAGTGCGTTTATTTCAGGAAAACCCTGTATAATAAAGATTATTAAAACAGTAAATGATTTAGAATCTTATTAATCCAAGGCAACCTTAACAAATCCTACCTGATAAACTGCCAAGATGAAATCTGATTATGTAACTACTGCATTTTTTCATATTTTATTGTCTATAAAAAATTTAAAAGACTATCTAATAGAATATTTCATAATATATATTGGAGCTAAATCTAATTTTTAATTTACCAGCAACTTAATAATATAAAAAATAATGACCTATGACGTAAACCTTGTTTATCATTAAAATGCATAGTAATGTTATATAAACATATTTTATTATTTTTACAAGAAATTTTATCTATATTAATTAATATTAATTACTTAACGAAATATATATTATATAATAAACATATGAAAATTAATTGTAAATAGATTTTCTATGACAAGACTTTAGTTTCTCATTTTATTCAAAATCTCCATTACAGTAACTTTAGAAAAAAATTGTTTTGTTTCTGCCAAGATTTCCAGCATAATGTTTATTTAACTGTTTTTTTGTAGTATTTATTTTTTAAATTTAGATTATTTTTCATAGATGAACGCTAAGTAACGGTATATTGTTTTATAATAATTAATGTATTGAATATTGATTAAGTTTAGTTTTTATAATTTTGTGTGACAAACTAAATATTTCCCTTAAAAATGTCAGAGCCTTGATGTTAATGCCTTGTTCATCCTAATCAGCTTGTTACCTAAAGACAGATACATGATCTTGCCAATCATACTTGTCGAAGGCATATTCATCCGCATCTTCGTTCTATTTGAAATAGAAAGGGTAGGAATTTCCATCAAATTGGAATTACATACATGAAAATTTTGTTATATATAGGATTGTCTCGAGCTAATGGGCCAAAATTCGTGAGTAGATTCCTGAGGTCAAAATATTATTGAATTGAACTTGGTTTAGTTCAAAAGTCGATCGTTAAAGAAATGCAGGGTGTTAAACGTAAAAGATTGTTTTAGTTTTTATTTAATTTATTTCTTAATAAATGCTGAAACCCAAACAGTTTTGGGGTTTGGGCTTCTCTGGATCGAGGAATTGAAATTAGTTCACAGTTTGATTATAATTCAGGGCGCCAGCCGTTGTAGATTAAATATGTTAAAAACAACAGAAGTTTATGAAAGTCACTGTCTCGCACGATTTTCGATATATTTTGCTTTGAAACTTCCAATTCTGATAAATAAAATAATAAAATTAATTTAGAAATGTTCTAGAGTTTATTTAGAATCATCAACTGTACCTAATGAGCAGTATAATAGTAAACATTAGCACAAAGATATACCATTTTGACTTTGACATTTGACATTTGGTTTATAAATAAAATCATTTCGTAAAGGCGTTGATAAATATACCGAAATTACAGGAGGACATATAGAGCAATTATTGTCAAATAGGCATATTTTTTAACTATCCTAGGTCATATGAAACTCTAACTGAAAACACGATTTTCTCGTAAATGGCTGACTTTTCAGTTATAATTATTGAGGTATGGCTTTTTTAATGATAATACTTCTAGAATTACTACTACGAGTGCGTTATTTGCAAATTTGGATTTACAATAAAGTTACAAAGTGTTAAAAGTAATGACGATTATTAGCACACGAAAGACCGTGCACAGCGTCTCCTAAAAAATTGAACATAATTTCGGCCAAAATAATTTTTGTCGTCTCAAAAAAACCTCAGTTTTGAAGGAAATATCTCGACATTTGAAATATTAGCAAAAGGCAAAATTTAATTTTTAACTTTAATACCCTGTAAGTCGGAAACTATAAACTTTTAGAATGAAGTAAGTTGGGTTAGGTCGCTATATTTTGAAATTGAAGTGACCTTGAAATTTGGACACCTTGCTTTGCTTACCCTTGCTGCCCTGTATAATCGGATTCTTCATGATCTATAGACATGGTAACTCTATTATATATGTATATACATGTAATTGGTATAATCATCATTGGATGCTGAAAAATTTTATATTCTAATATATTTGAAGTAGAAGTAAGAAAAAAATAAAAAAAGAAATGAATTAGCAGAGTCAGAGTATTTTGTGGATCAATTATAATCTAAACGATCAACATTTCTCAAAAATATAGGTTCATAACCTTAATCAAATATTTATTGAATAAACAGTGTGGCATACTGAAAACAGGCCACCCAGATTTTCTACGTTTTCGAGAAAATCGCGATTTTGTGATGTGGGTCAAAACCAATTCCATTAACAAAAATATGTGGTTTTATAATTGCAGATAGACTGCTCTTCAATTGTTCTGTTGCTAGAATGTTATTGTTATCAAATCTGACGTTACTAAATATATTTATCCGTTTAACAATTCCTTGTGCATCTTGTTTTTGTTGGTCGTGATATTTTTGGTAAAAATAGCTGGAAAATTTTTATTTAATGAGCAAGTTGATATGCTGTTAGTACTATTTTTGCGAAGGTAATTGCCATAGAAGTATATAGAGGAATACCGAAGAAGATTTCCTAATGGTATTAATCCAAATCGTCAAAAATATGCCAATGTTGAACGAGGAGCTCGGGAAACAGATTCTCTTTGCCTTTGAAGATATGTTGGAGGTCGCGAATACGCAGTGAATGCACTAAATGAACAGCACGTTTTAGACAGTATTGAAAATGATCCCCAGATCAGTACCAGAAGAATATCCCGGCAATTTAACATACCACAATCCACGGTCTATCGAATTATACGACGTAATCGACGAGGTTTCAAGTTAAAGGTTATCAAAGTGGGCCTCAAAGTAGTCAAAGTAGTAGTAGCGTAGCCTACCCGCAATCATAAAACCACATATTTCTGTTTGATTTAATCGGTTTTGACCCCTATCCCAAAATCGGAATTTTCTCAAATGTTGAAACACATTTGGATCGGTCAGTGGTCGCGCGGTTTAAGGCGTTAGTACTTGAATCGAGGTGACTAGACGGAGTTGGTTCGAGCCCAGCTGCCGGTAGACCGTATATAAGCTATATTCGTGGAGAGGATTGGCACCCTCTCTGTGGGTATGGTAGGGTGGAATAATGTTAGCTTGGGTCAATGTGAGAGATTGATGCCGGTTGATATTTGACCGCCCCCCTAATTAATGAGGTTTTCCAGGTTTCCCTCATTCCTGCACTGAATAGTGGTTAGGGCCTACCAACGTAAGTCGTTCCTGGGCGCAAATGTGGCCTGCTTAATAATAATATGCCGCCCCCTCTCCCGCACAAGTCTCCGACTTCTGGGCTAATCCCTGTGATTAGAATGAGGGGTAGAGATATTATTATTATTATTATTATTATTATTATTATTATTATTATTATTATTATTATTATTATTATTATTATTATTATTATTATTATTATTATTATTATTATTATTATTATTATTATTATTATTATTATTATTATTATTTCTTGAAAAATTGACAAGAATAAAAAAAATTGAATTTTCTATTAAACTGGTAGACCTTAATTGCAAATTAAGTTAGAGTTGAACAAATTCATGAAATTTTAAGAGTGACCCACCCCTAAACCACTGCTCCTTCTTGAGATGCCGATCACTTCAGGTTTCTACCTGCTAATTACGTCAATAAAATAAATATATTTACAAAATTTGGTTGTTCTTTATTAAGGCATTGCTGAAATACTCCATTATTTTCTAAGACATTTTCTGAGGTTAATATCTCCGCAACCGTAGGAATGTGAAAAATAATTCATATGAAAAATCAACTTGTTTTGGTGTCCTTAACATGCACGTGTTCTATGTCCATTGAGTTGTGAATCACACTGTATTTTTATACTCATTGGAATATCACTGCTTTTATTTTGATGTATGATAAATTATTGTACAATACAAAACATAGTTGACTTTACAATTTTTTTTCTCTGACCAATCGTAACAGAATTTTCTTAGAGCTCTTTCCACAACACAATAAAATGTGAAATAGTTAATGTCTTCAAAATCACTTAAGTTGTTTGCGAAAAGCGTTTACCGTACAAACGTCTCATAGCAAGAGAGTTTTGCCCAAATTCGTCATAATTTAACATGTCATGAAGCTGGCCATGGGTACTATAAATTGTTCCATTTTTGTTTATAAGCAGTATAGAAAAACAAACGCTCTAGCTACAATACTACAAAAGTAATAATATTTTTAGATTAACAGCTGACAGATTGCAATGTTGCTAAAGATTTTCTGGGAAACGTCAATTGTTTACTTCATTAATAAAATAAACACAAATAAGAACAAATTGCGCCTCAGGAACTTTTATCCTTAATTGTACTTTAGTTCGTTCCTCAATTTTGCATTTTACAGTTGTATTGTTATTTTTGAACTGTTTTTTGAACCTTTTAATCTGTAATAACAGGCGCATTTTTCTCTTCCTATTATTATAGTTATTCTTTTTTTAGTGGAAAATTTCCAAAATATAAAAGATTAATGAATATTTCTCAATACGTTTTTTACTTTCTGTGTCTAAGTGAAGTTTGTACCTTGTAGGAAATAAACTGGTAATTGCATTTTAAATAAATAGTAGCATAAACCTTCCTATCTTTCAGAGGTTAGTTTATTTTATATTTTTTTATTTTGCATTAACTGATATTTATTTGGACATAATAACCCAAGAGGCAATTCAATGCCCAATAACAGGATTATACAAAAAATACAAATTCTTGGTAATATATAAAAAATAATAATTCAAATAGTGAGAACCAATGTCGTTTATAGAAAGACAAAAAAGAAGAGCAGACGAAGCAGTTCATCATGAATACTGAAATTCTCATGATTAATTAATAGTGTCGAATGATGTACTCTGTCAAACGCTTTTCAGAAGTCCACTTGCATGTTATTGTCGATGGCTTCAAGAGTTGTTTGTAAATCAAAATTTCTACAATTTTTAATGTATTAAAATGTTTGTTTTGCAGTTTTTATAGTACTTTCCTAGTAACGTACCTATTGGTTAGGTTTGTGGTGGGTACTGAAATAAACTAACCGACAAATTGAACTTTTTATTAAATAACATTTTCAGAACCTAATGGTAATAATGGTTATCTTGTGCACCCAGACTAATTTGTTCGCGGAAGCACTTTAATAAAGCCAAAGCTGTATCTTGAGCATCACTGTTCTCAACGGCGCATTTATCCACAGCTTGGTTCAGTTTGGTGTCATCAGAAATGAAGCGGGAAAACTCCGTCTTCAAATTGGCTTTATTTACTTTTCCTTCCGCATTCAAGTTACCAAACTTCGTGGACATACAAAGGATGTGAGCACCGACTACGGACTTGTCAACATGTTCTCCTTTATAATATTTTTCCACGAGTTCCTCATCCGCGTGAGTTTTGGGATCGGCTTGGCATTCTCTGTGGACCCTTTTAATTCTATCGACTTCTTCATCGGTAAGGGCTTGAATCTATACATTTTTATAGTAAATATTAATGATTTACGTGACTTAAAAGGTAATTGAGAAAGAATAAGAAAACTTATTTTACGAAACGTAAATATATAATTTTACTAAATATTCTTTTAAAATATGTTTTTCAAACATGAGTATATAATATGTCTTTAAACCTTTAACTTAATTTTTAAAATACTAATTTAATTTTATTAATTATTATAATTAGTATGTCAAGCCGTTAACCCTATATGAACAAAAATAATGGGATTTTTCTTATGCTACTTTTCATTTTGAAACTCAATTTTCAAAATACAGGGTGTCAAAATTAAAATTTATCTCATTTAAGCTGAGTCAAAGGAGGCCACCTGAAGAAGCAATCCTAAAAATGTAGAAAGAGGTCAGATGTCATCTATTGTGGTTGAATTTTCGAGTTCCCACAGTTTCAAAAGTGAACTTAGATATTTATAGAATGTTTTCATTAAACCAGGTTAGTAAATTTAGCTAGATTAATTTTAGAGTTTTGTCTGTGGAATGTTCATTAGCATACCTAGATGTTTGGTATCAGAGAGCATACATATGACTTCATTGATAGAAATTGTAGGAGATTTGATATATATTAGCTTAAAATACCTTTCTAATACAGTAAAAAATGTTACAAAAGGTAATAATAAAGAATATATGGGTAGATATTGTGGGTGTAATTCAACACTGGTCGGGGTTGTTGTCCGCAGAGTAGTTAGTTTCACACAATATTGTTAATACCTAAAAATATATAAAATTAAAGATATTTGTTTGAAATCATTCACATACTTTATATTTTCAGTTGGCACACTTTCTTTGTGATTTGGTAACATTTGGCTTAATTTAGTTAAATTCTTGATTTTTTACTGTTTGCTGTTAGTTGTGCCGTTTATTTATTTCAGTTTACTGAATAAAATGAAAATGACCATTTAACACTTAACAATATTTACATTGTGCCACACCTAGCACAAGCAAAAAAGTTACATTATCTCGTAACCTCAAATCAAAATCTTATAAGACTGAAAAAATAGAATGAAACAAAAATATATTTTGAAACCATAGACGTACGTACTCAAGAAAAAAATGGGGGTCCGTGGTTACTACAACCTCCTCTTTCTCCCTTCATGCTTTGATATTTTAGGTCAAAGGGTTTTAAAATTTGTATTTTGACACCCTGTAATTTGAAAATGAAGCTCGAAAATAAAAAGTGGCATAAGAAAAGTCCCATTAGTGGCTTGACCTACTAATTTGTAACAGCCTGCACTAAAAAATTAAACAATTTTATTTCAAATAATTACCTATAATTAACATTCATAACAAATAATTTAATTAATTATTCATTGTATCTACCTATAATTTGTATCGTAAAATATAAAGGATGCAGGTGATTTTTTGGAACTTTTCTCCTAGTCGATTTATTCTTTCAATTATATTTACGGAAAGTAGTCCAGTGCTGAAGCCTTTGAAAATGGTAAAAAGTGAAAAAAAAAATAATAGTAGGATGAACCTATTGAAAAAGGAAGAGAATACAACAAAAATGAGAGAAATAATTTACGGGCGATCTGATGTCGGGAAGTTGAAAGGGGTGAGTTTTTAAGAGTAAAAAACGATTTATCTCGATTTCTGGCAAAACTACAAGTCCTATGGAAAAAAGTTGTAGGTAATAAAAAGATCTACAACTTTTGTATTAACACGTTTTTCACATAACCACAAAATTTATGTGAAAAATTCAAATAACGAAGATTTTGGTTTTTTATTTTTCTTTTACAAAAAAATTAAATTTCCCGAAATTTGGTGAAAACTTACGTTTTTATCCCAAACATACTGTAATTTTTTTTTATTTAAAATATTTATTGTTTCACCATATTTTGACTTAATATCGAAAAGCACCCTAATTTTCAATCTAAAATTCTCACGTCAAAATATCTGCTTTTTTAAAAAAGTCGATGGCCTTTTTGTTCGTTGAAATCTCTACTTTCTGATGGTGTAAAGAAATATACATTGCTATGATAAATGTTCTCAGAAAATGCAAAGAAACGATGCGACAAACTCGTATCCGAAAATTTTTTTTAATCATTATGTACAGTTTTGAATTTATTAAAATTTATACTTTAATTATTCGAAAAATATAAGATTCCATGTTACATTGATAAACAATAAAATTGCAAGTCCAAATATACTACTATAATTAACAACCAAATAAGTTAATAAAGTTAATACTTAGTAAGACATCTACAATATTTTTTCGTTTCTGTAAAAAAATAAAAAATCAAAAACCTGGTTAATTGAATTTTTTACCTCAATTTTGAAGTTATATGAAAAAAGTGTAAATACAAAAGTTGTATATCATTTTATTACCTACAACTTTGCTATTTAACTTTTTTCCATATGACTTGTAGTTTTGCCAGAAATCGAGATAAACCGTTTTTTACCCTTGGAAACTTACCCCCTTCCACTTCCCGACCCCAGATCGCCTGTAAATTATTTTTTATTTCATTTTTGTTGTATTCTCTTCCTTTTCTAATGGGTTTCATCCTACTATTTTCTTTTTTTGGTTTCAAAAATTATCGACCCTGGTCTAGGTATTTGAAGGTTGTGAAAATTCAATTCGATAGGTGGTTTTAATTTACTTACGATTTATATCTGTTTCATAGAGAAAAAAGCATAAAGTTCAAAGTACCTATATACAAGGTGTTGCAAAATGTTGTTCAGAGAAATCTGGAGCAGATTCGACATCTAAAAATATGAAAATGGTGGTGCCATAAACCTAGGTCCGCACATGCTTCGTTTTTGAAATACAGGTATCAAAAAAAAAATTAAATATGGTTTTTTATTGATAATTTTTAAATTTTTCATTGAAAATCGTTTAAATTTAAGTCAATACATTTATGCTACGTAGGTTATAATTTGATATAATCGATTGCATTTCAGACCGTCCAAAGGCGTAGATATGGGGGAGTACTTATTGATTTTTGACCAGAAAATCTACGCCACTGGTTTTTCTTTTGGTTTTTACTTTTTAAGAACCAAATTTATTTTAGAGCAAATATAACCTTTGCACATTTGTCGTTTAGCCAGTGGCTTTCGAGCTATTGATGGTTTTTAAAAAACATTAAACATTTAGTATATATCAACTTCTTGTATCTGGACTTCGATATACTGTAAGTACATGCATGCTTTAGATCGACGTACATATACTATCAAAACATTGACTTGGAGTAGTTCATGTATAAAGTGACGGCAATTCTTATATTCAAGGTATAACTAATAAAATGTATAACTTACCGAGACCACCAAGGTGGCAATACAAAAAACTATAGCACAAGTTCTCATGATTCGATATTTTCTGAATATAAATATTTTAGTAGTTCTTTATATACCTAATTCTATTATCTATAGGTTAAGTAAGATCAAATTTGCATAATAACTAGACAGCGGCATCTATGTTTAAATCAGTAGAGTAGGTTAACTTACCTCCTAACTCCAGATATCCCAACTAATTAATTTTAAATAGCAATCTACTATTGTGACAACTTATCTTAAAGCTCTTAAAAAATGCTTTTCGGTGGTACCTTACAAAGCTACTTTTGATCAAGTAATTTTCTATTAAAGAAAACCTAGAGAATTTATCAAAATTGGATTTTCAAGTCCGCATTGTTTTGAAATATTTCTTATCCATACACTTCATTATTGTTTGAACAAGTGTACGTCTGGAGTTTGAGAAAATAGGCTTTATAATTTTCAATTGTCTGCAAAGTAATGGAAATCATTTTCAACATGGCCATCCGTGCTATAGATCATACATTTTATAAAATGTATTTTGATTTTATAATCAGTGTGTACAAAATTAAATGAGTATGTATAGTTTCTCTATAAAAACAAAAGTACACAGTTTTCGGTAATCTCAATAATTTAATATTAATACGGCTTCAAATATTAAATAAGTGCGAGTTATAAAAACAAAGTAATCAAAAGAAAACACATGTGTTGCTAAGTAAATCTTTAGGAAAAATACTGTAATTATTGTAATTAATTGCTAACAGTAACTATTTCAACACAGTCAACAACAAAACAATAAACAATCTATGGCTGAGGATCACAATTATTTAAAATTTATGTTCAAATTTTATCAGTGTTTAAACATGTATGTTAAAAGTAATATTTTAATAAAGAAATGTCTGTTATGATAACTTTAAAAATGTGTTTTAGTGTACAGGGTGAATCAACGAAAACCATCCAGGTTTTCTTTGAAGCAAACATTTAAAAAAACGCTCGGATCTGTCAACTTTTATTTCAAGAGAACATATTTTAAGGTTTCTGCCCCTAAGCGGATGTGATCTAACATCTTGAATGGAAAGTAGTACTTGCTGTGCGTGACACATCACTTTAAGCACAACTAGCACAAATAAGGTCCACTTACACACATAAGTGATGTATCAGTTCAGTATCAGTGTTATTTGTGGTCAATCACTGACGTCAGTTTACACATATCGAACATATCGAAGGGATCATCATAGTTTTCGATGCCATTTAAAACAAAAAAAAATAAAAATAAATTTGGATTATCTTGAAGAACAAAGTTTTACGAATTTCTACACACATAAAAGTTTGAGAACGTGTAGAGCAAAACACTCTGTGTAGCTTTTATTCAAATCACACATAGGGATATTGAGGGACCCTGAATAACACCACCTTATCAGACTTTAAATAAAAAAATCGCTAAACATTTTTTTTTATTCCGGAAGTGTAAAAATAATCATAGCAGGCCTTGGATCGCCATCTTAAACACCGTAATAGGATTGGAAGTAGCGGTTTTCGATGATATTTAAATCAAAAAAATAGTTGATACATGGTGATTTTCCGGGTTGTTATGCCGTGACCTCGGTAACTGGTAGCTGCCAGAAACAGAGTTAAAATGCACATCCCTAGCATTAGCTGGGATACTTTTACCTGCCCTGGTTGTTCTTGGGCTAGGCTCTGTGGGGACAGACCCGCTATCGGTGTCTCTGGGCCTGTCCATATATTGATTTCGGTTCCTACTGTTGGTATTACGACTGCTACGGTCGGAACCGCTTCTCGGATACTGGTGGTCCTCCGAGGCGTTCCGTAGCCGCCGCTGTAACTGGTCGCATCCCATGCTTCCAAACGTTTCGCCGCTCTTCACTGTCGGCATCTTCAGTGGTGACTCTGCAAAAGCTTCGCCGCGACTGAGGACTCTTTATGTAAATTAACTAAAAAACTTTTACATATAATTCAGTTCTGCAAAACAATTATTGTTTAGATCGACATCTCAAACAGCATACAGTTTCTACATTTCGTAGACGTCTTATGGAAGCACTTTTTAATGGTATAGCGTGCGCTTGATACATCCCATCCCATCATATTTATTTATTTTACTTACCTTCATCGTTGAGTGAATAACTTATTCACTCAACGCCTTCATTCAACTTTTTGTGTTATTGTTACTTTTTAATTGTCTTATAAGTTTGTTATTATTTATTTGGTATCGTATTAATGAAAAATAATCGCAATTGATCAAATTCTGGAACGAACTCGAGTTTTTTTCATTAAATTCAGAGAAATTGTGGGGAACGTCATTTTGCCAATAATTGTAGATGCTCTCTGTAAAAGTTCAGGACCGGTATTTTCTTTTCCAAATAAAGTTGAGGATAATTATCTTGAAAATTAAGTTATCAGGCTTTAACCGAAAAATAACACTGAGCTGTAATTTCATTGTATATTATCCATCCAAACAGCTAAGCGCAGGTCAAGACACTGGTGAAGATGAAATTGTATTAAATATTGGGTTTAGCCCTGCAAATAAATAAGTCCTCCTATGTAGATATATCTAATTTAAATTTATTAATTGATGATACTAGTTTAACAATTACGGTGTTTCTACAACACATTCTCAAATATTTAGCATAGAATCATAAAGAAAATAAGACCATATTATTTAATAATTATCTATTTTTTTGGTTATACTTGTAAGGGCTATTAAACAAGCTGGCTGCTATTTTTACATTTTCATAAATCATATTCCAAGAATTTAATTTTTCTGATGGCGTATGCGTTCAACAATTTTACGGAAGCAGTTTGCCAAAGCTATAGCTGTGTCTTCAGGATCATCCATCTCAACGAAACATTTTTCCGCAGTTTTGTTCAACTCAGTTTCATTAAAAATAAACTGCGAAAGTGTTTGCTTCACGTAAGGTTTGTTTATCTTTCCATCTTCGTCTTGATATCCAAACTTTATGTTCACACAAAGAATGTGAGGACCAATCACGGATTTGTCGACCTCTTCCCCTCTTTCAAATTTTTGTAGAGACTCCTTATCGATGCGAGTTTTGGGATCGGCTTGGCATATGTTGAACGCTTCTGTTTCGTAGCCATGGACCTACAGATTTTTTATTGTTATAGATTTTTACTTATAGTGCTGCTTATTCGTACAAGTACATCTAATGCAACGCTTTGAAATGAAGTTACTCTGATCGGCTTTACCTTTCTATTTATTATTATTTAAATATACAGGGTGTTCCGAAAATAAACCGCTATACGTTAATAATGAATTCTACACTGAAAAATAACCCTAGATTGCTATATAAACTATAGTTCAAAAAGGCTTTTGTTACGGATATACAGGATCTTAAAAGTTAATTGAAAAAAGCACAAGAACTTCTAACTCCATTAACATTTTACCGTGTCTGAGTAAAGAAATAAAAACTGTTTTAATATACTGCATAATATCATCAATAAGACAATCTGTTTTGTACAAGCTTTAAGAAAAAGAAAGATGCGTCGTTACAAAACTAATTAAATACTATTCTTAAAGATGTTGCACTAAATGTAAGACAAAATATGGTTGTGCAAATGGACGGAGATCCAGCGCACTAAAGAAGAAACGTACGCAATTGGCTTAAAGTGAGTTATCTAAGAAGATTGATTGGACAAGGTGAACCTATTACATGGCCATCTCGCTCACCAGATATATCGTGTCTGGGTTTTTATGTTTGGAGTTACATGCAACTGGTGTATCTCGATGACATTCATGACATATTAACGCTTACCATAAGGCAACAATTTAACGTGGTTAACTCGATAATTAGGTGCTCAAAAGCATTCATCAAAAGCAATGGAGACAATTTCGAGTAATTTTTGTAGACAAGCTTGTTCTATTAATACTTGTTAATGAAAAAATTTATATATTATCGATTTTTTTGTGGCAAAATTTGCTCTTTTTATACCTATCGTCACCTGATGATATATTTTTTTTAATACCTAGATTATAAAACAAACCCTAGTTCGTTTTATTAACAATAAACTATACAATACTTCGTTATGGAAACACCTTATTGATAGTATTATGCTGTGCATTAAAACAGTTTTTTTTACTCGAACACGGTACGCTGTTCGATAAAATTTACCTCTAAAATTTCATTATAATATCTCAAGCGGTTTTGAATAAATTTAAGTTTTTGTATTTTTTTCAATTAAACTTTATTACCCTGTAAATCGGTAATGAAGCCTTTTAGAACTATAGTTTAAACTAGCATTATTTTTCGATGTAGAATTCATGATTAACGTATGGCGGCTTACTTTCGGGACACCCTGTATATTCAAAACTTAAAAAATAGAAAAGTTGCAACATCTAATTTTCTTTATTTATTGCATTTGTTAAAAAATAGAATAGAAGATAGCAAAATTTATTATAATAAACCTATAGAAACAATTTTTGTCGTTTTGATATTTACTCGAAATAAATCAAGTGGCTTCAGTTTATAGTTAATCCAAAAATGAATTATGAGAAAATAATAAATATCTTTAAATATTCTTATTAGTATATTTTACTGATATATTTATAAAAAAGATATTCAAATTTTGTAAAGTATTGCATAGTTAATAAAATATATAGGTAACTTACTGAAACTCCCAAAGTGGTAATACAAATAACTATAATAGCACAAAGTTTCATGATTCAATGTTTTATTAATATTAAGTCTTAAAAGTTCTTTTATATGCATTAACAAGATAACCCTATCATTTTATCTAAGAATTATCCAAGGTCAAAATAAAAAAAGTAGAAACAAATTTAGATTTTCTCTTGAAAACAGAAATATAATCTTATGATGTGAGAATTATTTATTTAAAGAAATTTTACCACAGTAAACTAGATGTCTTATTAGAACTATGCAAAAACAGAAGCAAAGTATACTACTAAAGACAATCCGCTTTAAAGATCGCGCTCATTATGTCTTAAAGGACCAGCAAAGCCTATCCATGAAGGTTCCCATGTTATTTAATGGAGCACCGCACACTAGACCAACACCTGCATGGACCGGCACATGCAGCGGCCGACACTGCAGATCCTGTCGGTGGCCTGCAATTTCTATGCTTGGCCTCGCTTGTCGCGTAAGTTCTGTTCCCACAAAAGTCAAGGATTGTTTTAAAACTGTTAGAAACATTCGGCCAGTTAAGTTGTGAATGTCTCGTTGGCGCCCTCGTTTACCAACAACCTCTACATAGTTAACTTAAACGAACTGCAAGTCTTTCGTCAGATGACGCATCTGTGTTTTGTGACCTTCGCAAAAACTGAAATAATTTTTGTTGATCTCTCTTCAATTCAGAAAGTAAATTTTAAAATTGACCATACAGCCTTCTATTTTTATAGATATGGTAAACCCAAAACTTTCTAATTTTCCTCACTTTTTCACCCTCCTCTGCTTCAGACAACATCGTTAAAATAAAAAAAAAAATCTTCCGGACTACACTTAAAAACTTCAAAATGTCTGGCACACACATAATCTGCACAAAAAGCTGCTGGTCCGTGCTGGACAAGTGTGGAAACCAATGGTTCTTATATTTTAACAATTTCCGAGCTGGTTGCCACGTCGTCGATTTAGAACCACATGTTTTAAAAACCCAAATCCTGATTTGTTTCTTTGGCTTCGTTGAAAAAAACAAAAAGACCAGTTGGAAAATGCAAGGCACTAGAGTAGAAACCGATCCACTGTAATACCTGACCTTGTACAAGGCAAAGCATGCAGTCGGCGACCGGCAAAGCAACAAAATATTATAAAAATGAACGGATAAAAAATTACGATGCGGGTAAAACAGAAATCAAAAATTAATTAATCTGAAAATTCGGCAAAATTGTCAAATATACTTAAAAAATTGTTACTTAAATAAATGTATTTACCTAACAAAGTAGAGCAGTTTCAAATAATCCTGAATTTGTATTTTTTGATTCACCTATAAATAATGACTAAGAAAAAGTTTCCAAAAAATTTTAATTCTGTAGTTACGCCACTGTAAGAAACTGTCCTACTATCACAAAAAAAGTGTTATACCCAATTTATTAAACAAATGAAAGCTAACTAACAACAGTATATATGCCAATTAGCAACCATTTCTACTCGTATCTTGTATTAATGTTAAACTGAACATCATAAAAAACAGTGAATCTGATTTAATTTTATTTATTTTTACCAACAAACATCTTGCCACATGAACTATTTATGAAAACAGCCAAATTTGTTACACACTGATTTTATCATTTATTCAGACTAATATGTTATAATCATATAGCCAACAACAGACACATATTAGAAGTCTTTTATTTTTATAAAAATAAAATCACATCATCTACAATCTGTGCAAATAATCAATATTATTCTGAACGAAACACAACCAGAGCAGATTGGCGGTCTTTTGTGGGTTTCCATTGACGACAGCACACTTCTTCACCAGACCATCAACCTTGGATTTGTCAGCTGTCACAAGGGCAATCTTCTGTTTGATAACTCCAATATCCAAGTCACCATTGCCCTTCTGAAGACCCGCTTTCTTGGACATACACAACATGTGATTTCCAACTACGGCATCATCGATGTATTTGTTGAGCTGCTTCAGACGGCTTTCGTCAGCATAAGTGGCACGGTCAGCTTGGCAGGAATCATGGACTTGCTTCAGAAAGATCCTTTCGCTATTAGGGAGCTGAGCCTGGTTAATCAGAATATATTTGGTTAAATAAAATAATATAAGATAAATTAAACTTATTAATTTTTTTGATTATTTCAACGCTGAGAGGATATTTTATTTTTTTATTTTTGTTTTATTTTATTTACACTATTCAACAGGTCAAAGACCCAGTTATAGAATAGGAAAACACAAAAAGCATACATGAAGTAAATGACACAATACTTAGACATAACACATGTAAACAAATATGAAAAATATGAAACTGTATACTAAATTAGCCATTCTTATTTATTAATTTCAAACAGTCTGAATAACACAACAATTCTACCTTCTGGAACATAATGCATTATGCAAACTTGATCCTTTATTTTTGCAAATTTTGCCCTAAATCAATACTATATTACAGTACAAGTGAAGAAACTAAGAATTACGCTTAACTGTCCCTGTGCATGTGCACAAAAATGAGCGAATACGTTTATTTACTTTACGTTTGTATTCTGTATAATGTTTTGATTAATCCTATCATTGAAATGTAAATAAAATATTAAAATTTATAATAACTGCTACTTTCGTTTATGGTTATGCAGATAGTGCGAATCAACATAGACGGCAGGTGGCGTTGCTGTAGCTCGTGCAAATATAAACATTTGCAGTTGTCACAAAACATCCCCTCTTAGAAGTATAACTGTCATTACGATAACTTTAGCTATTTAAGACTTAACGCAGTGCCATCTCTGGTATGCCCGAAAAAGTTTTTACTAAATATATTACTGACCTGTAATAGTCATTTATTTGTTAGGAATGTATTATATGGTATCTCAATCTACACCCCAAAAAATTGATATGGAAGTGATTATGGTGGTATCTAATAGATTGGTAAAGGAGTGAACACCTTCACATACTCGATGTCGAGGTCAACGTTATTTATTTATGAGAGAGTAGATATTATCAAGTACGTACATAGTGCTATTTTTTTTAGAATTATTAGATGTAATGGCATGATTAGTTTGTAGATTTAAGACCTCATTAGCGATTTTGAAAAAACAATTGTACAAAGTTAAGAAGGCGAATCATTTGATCATCAAGACGTTGAGAATTTTATAAATGAAGCTCCAGATCAGGTTATCTTACTTATGAAGGTGGTTATTGTAATGGGAGTTATAGCGCTTGTCGGTGCGATGAGCTAGTGAATGAAATACAACTGACACTAAAGATAATGGATTTGTATTGGTTGTCAATATTTTGAAAACTAGAAATTACAAGCCTTATTCTTTTGTGATAGCAAAATAATTCGTGGTGGAGAAGGCACAACTAAAATATTTCGGGTAAGTGAGGCAACTTCTGTTGACGGAGCCACTGTAGGCAGATCAAGTTTCTGTTGCTAGCATGTTAACCATAAGTCACCCTGTTTTGAATAACTGAAAAGTTAATTTTGTGTAAACAAATGAATATTATGCATTTTATTGTAGTTTGACAATTGGAAATTTTAGTAGAGTGGGTCAAAGTATTTTTACTCACTGCCTACTCACTTTTACCCATCCGTTTCCATAGCAACAACTTGAGTGAACATGACAAAGAGTTTTGAGTTTTTTATCTACTTGTAAGTAATAAACTGCATGTTTCAAGAGCAGGATCAAACAAAATTTGATTTAATATGTGATTTTGTAATAACGTTTTCTCTAAGGTTATATCTTTAATGAATAATTTGCTACGGCAAAATTTTATAAATTCCATTAATTTTTGTCTCACTACAAATAAGAAATTATATATGACATTATAAAAATATGGAATAAAAAAGTTAAATATTATACAAAAAATGTTTTAAATTAATTTATTTGGAATAATCTCATTATTATGAAAATGAACAGAATATTATTCTATTATTGTTTTGTAAAGGAACATTAAGACCTATCCAATATTTTAAATAAAGACGGAAATTTACATTTGACGATTCATTGATATAGAACATATTTTAATTTAACAACAATTTAATATTGTTATTGTTAACTTTGAACTATTATGTAATAAATTTATTGAAAACATGACTATACTGCAAGCCGAAATTCAGAAGGTTATCGACATAATTATACTTTAAAAATTTAAAATATAAATAAAAACAGAAGTCTGATATTTTTATATGTGTTAAATGATGAGACGGGGAAAATTTATAAAAATTGGAATCCTGTAAAGACTTAAATATTTTAATTTAAATTAGATTTGCTGCAAAAATAGTACTATAACGTTAAAAGCGGCAGCGACAAGAAGCTGGTGTATTTTCTATGAACAAAAAAAGTATCTGCTATTAAGTTTACGGATAATTTTTTTATGTTACCTTTCGTTAAGTTACTATAAAAAAAATTGTCAAACAAACCCATAAATATAAAAGACCCTTTTCAAAGTGAGTGATTCTGATGGACGTTTACTCCCTGATATACAAGCAGCGGCAAACAGAGCAATCTAAAGTCTAGTTCTAAGGCACTGTATGAGTTGGAGTACGAAAAATTTGAAGATTGGTGTAGAGCTAACAAGATAAAGAAGGTATCTGAGAAAATCCTTTTGGCTTATTTCTCCGGAAAGCAACGCTCTCAGAAACCATCTACATTATGAACTCACTACTCAATGTAACAACAATGATTTGAGAGATTGAGAAATATCAAGATATTATGTATAGGCAGATTTTCTCATCTAGTGGCATTTTTCAGAAGATAGTCAAAGGATTACAAGACCAAAACGTCCAGAATTTGTACGAAAGAAGAAGTAGATGTTTTTAAATACTGCAGATGCTGAAATATATTTATTCATAAAGGTTGCTATGATAAGATTGTCATGTAGATCTAAGTTTAAGGAATTAAAGTTGATGCCAGTTCCATGTATTTATATTATGCAGTTGTCATCTTATGTTAAAACTAATATTAGTGTTTTTAAAATGAATAGCTTTTACCATAATTACCCAACGAGATCTTGTAATAACTTAATAGTTCCTCTTCATAGTTTAACATTTTTTGAGAAGAGTCCGGAGTACATGAGTATATTAATATATAATAAGTTACCCAGTAGAATAAAACTAATAACTAGCTTGAAAACTTTTATGTGTGAAGTAGAAATTTTATTAAATAATCATTGTTTTTATTCTGTAAGTGAATATTTATCTTTTGTGTGTCTAATTTGATTATTGCACCTTTGTGTTTTATTTTTATTTTTATGATTCTTTTTTTCTTCTAGTAATGTTAGATATTGTCAACTTTTTACTTATTACTTTGCATTTACTTTAACGTGTCCTATATCATTGTAATGATCTGATGGACAATAAAATTATTATTATTATTATTTTATCCGACATTTATGGCGCCTGTCGTCGTGAAGAAGTAACTAAGCTAAAGTCGGATCATATCCTATACAATGATCTCTATATAAAAATTGTGATTCCATACATAAAAACAAAAGTTGTAAGAGAATTTGTTATAACAGAACGAAACGATGCAGGTATCAACTGTTTAAATATTTTTCGGAAATATGTTAAACTTCGTTCTTACGACTCATAACAACTCACAGTCCGTTTTTTAATATTCTACGGACAAGGAAAATATACTTCCTATCAAAGCAACAAAGCTTGGATTAAAGAATCAAGGGAAATACACTGAACATTGATTTAGAAGATCCTCAGCCACCATTCTGGTCCCGACCTGTAAATCTTCTTCTACGGTAGAAGGCTATGGTGAGAATTCTTTAGAGAATAAAAAATATAAATACAAATGGCAAAGAAGATTATCGGCTCATACACGGATTTAACGATTGAAAATTCGAACTTAAACAGCTCCATCACATCTACTTCTGGTATACAAATTTCTAATTGTAAAAAAGTATTATTAAAGTTTACAATAAATCCTAGGTTTTATAAAACTTTTTTATAATAAATAAATCATTCTTCTAAATAGCGGGGTTTTATTTAACAGAAATTTTTTAATAAAAACTGTTTTTTACTTACACTGTAATAAGTAAATTACCATTAAAATATTTTTCTAATTAATACATCAGAATCAGTACGCAATCTAATGTAAAATTTATATATTTAATAATAATGTAAAAAAATGTTGTAATATTTATTGGAGAAAATACAACATTTTTGCTCAGAATTTAGGATTACCAGGCATACCTAGACGATATTCAGATTATTTGGATGTTTTTACTTTATGAGATATTGTTTCATCAACTGGATGAGTGTAACATTAGGTATTTTCCTGCAGCAGTTGGAAATGGTTTGAAACTATCAGAAATATTCGACCAGTTAAGTTGAGAACGAGTTATCCGTGAATTTAACGCAATAAGTAGTTGGACGGACATAAGAATGGTAGCAATTGAATAACTTCAACATTTTTCACATGATAACCATACATATTCTAATCTTTCTATTTTAAGGAAAACTTCTAATATGACAGACTAGTGTATTGAATGTAATCCCCAAATATAAAGTTCCTCGGATAATGGTGGTCCTCCGAGGCGTTCCGTAGCCGTCGCTGTAACTGGTCGCATCCCATGCTTCCAAACGTTTCGCCGCTCTTCACTGTCGGCATCTTCAGCGGTGACTCTATAAAAGCTTCGCCGCGACTGAGGCGAAAGCGAAGCGCTGAAGCTTTTGCACCGCTGAAAATGCCGACAGTGAAGAGCGGCGAAACGTTTGGAAGCATGGGATGCGACCAGTTACAGCGACGGTTACGGAACGCCTCGGAGGACCACCATTATCCGAGAATGGTTCCGACCGTAGCAATCGTAATACCAACAATATGAACAGAAATCAATATATGGACAGGCCCAGAGACACCGATAGCGGGTCTGTCCCCACAGAGCCTAGAACGAGAACAACCAGAGCAGGTAAAATAGTCCCGACTAATGCTAGGGATGTGTATTTTAACTCTGTTTCTGGTAGCTACCAGTTACCGAGGTCACAGCACAACAACCCGGAAAATCACTGTGTATCAAGTGTAATAATTATTTGTGTTTCAATGACAGAACTACAAATCACTATGCTAAATGACACTAATATTTCAAAAATTATATTCTGTAATGCCACTTAGTGATGGTGAGTAGGTACTTACGTAGCACCATAGAAAAAACAAATTATATTTTCTATATTTAAAAAATACTTACCAAAGCTCCTGCAACGACGACACATAAAACAAGAACAGCTTTCATTTTTAGTTTTCACTGAGGTAACTGCAGATTGTTACAAGTGGATGATTTAGAAGCGAATGATATCCACACCCAACGTCAAATGCATATATAGCAAGAGACCGTGAAAATAATATTTAAATCGTTGGGGCATCCCCATCAAATTACTAGAAGCATTGCTTCTTTTGCCGTGCTTCGGTTATTTTGAATTTCAAAGAAACAGCAGTCGCAAGAAATCTTAAGGTCACCCAGTCGGCAGGACAGTGTAAACAAACGATCAACAATGTGGTAGCAGCAAAGCAGACAGGTTTGTCGTAGGTAACTGGAAGGTTAAGTTCATTTACTTCTACGAGATTTTCGTATCGGCTTGTTACACAATCTCTAGTCTTATCGAACTGGTGTTATTATAGCCATTAAAGAAGGAAAATATAACTTAATTCGAATTTAACAAGGGTCAATAGTATCGTCGAATTTAACAAGGTGCCACAGTATCGAAAGGTTTATTAAACTTTCGTAATATTACCTACATAACTGGTTTAAAATTTGAAAATATTGGTAAAAGACGAAAGTCAGATGAAAGTTTGTATTTATCATTTATACATACGAGTAACCAACACAGAAACTGTTCGAGTATCAAGTTTCGGATAAACAGGAAGTTCTCATAAGCTTTTACTTTAAATTGTTTTGTTAATATTGATGTGTAACACTTGATATACGTATGTATTAGCGTTATGGTTTATTTATCTCATTATGTAAATAGCAGGGGCCTATTTGGGATTATACAGAGTGTGTCTAAGCGCCATTCGACGAGAAGAAGAGAATACTCTTTCATTGAAGCTGATGGCGGTTATTTTCAACAACTTTTATTGTTGATAGGATTTCTTGTTGTTTTTTTTTTAATATATCAAACCCTTAATTTTTCAAAGAAATCTAAAAGTTAGTAAACAACAGCTTTAATCATCAATAAAAAAAATTAATCCATAAGAAAGTTCTGCAAAGAAATGTCCTAAGGGTTGATTATTTCAACACCTTACAAAACTGCTCCAGGGTTGAAAAGTTTGAAAAACTGCAGGCATATTGTAGATAATGTTCAATGAGTTTCGTATCTCTAACTTAAGATTGCTGTATCAACTTTGTGGTGTTTTTAGGTACAAAAATCTCGAAAAATAAAACACGTAGAGCAAAAGTAATATAAAAAATAAAATGATTGATGTTTTGTTTATCCACTTTTACTATTTAAATTCTCCTCAAATGATATAACAACTTTTAAAATGCATTTGTATTACACATTATTTTGCTATTTGAACTCCACATTTTAACAATTATCACATACCTATAAAGAGAAGTGAACAATATTATATGCTGAACCATGTAAGTTTATATTATAACAATATTTACATCTACAGTTGAATTAAAATAAAAACGTATTTTGAAAGATTTCTATACCTAAAAATTTATTGGTTAGACCGCTTTCAGCCGTTATATTGAATATTCACAGGTGACATAAGATAATATTCTTGTTATTTGCTTAACTCTGTATTATTCAGTTCTTAAATTCCTAAAATTACTTGTATTTGTGAAAAAACACTATTTCAAGAATAAGGCGCCCTTAATATACAGGGAAGACAAAAATAAAATCGGATTTTTTTGGAGGGGAGTAAATTCCTCCTTTTAATTTTCATCAAATAATCAATCACTCATTACTTTTTTCCTGTTAATTTAGATCCTCTATATTGTGGGTTATTTTCCAAAATTTCAGTATGATTATCTTCTAAAATTATTTGTATAGAGTTTTGGAATAGTGGATGACTGCAAACTAAGATAATTACTGCGTGAAGACATTCCGAGTCTAACGATAAAAAAGCAATAACAAGCGTTATTTCTTGCTGTTTCGCAGCTGATCGATACAGGCCATCAAGTACAGACCAGGAAGTATAAACAAATGTTTTTTAATCTTTGATCTTGTGTTTTTTTGGACATATTGGTGTTCACACACTGAGATAGACATGGGAAATTTCCAAATGTTTCCCATTAATATTCCCAGAAATTATATATTGGTTGGTTATTAATATTATTTGATTATAATTATTAATATCTTAATTAATTAATTGTTCTGAATATTAACATGTGAAAGTAATACATAGATTTTATTTCTTTCTATTACTGGCATTGTACCATGTCTACAACAGGTCCATATTATAGGTATACTTTCAACATCTATTTACAATAATTATGTGAATTATGTTGTAGTCACTTACCAACTACAGATTTTTTTAAATGTTCAAAAGGAAAAGTGTCACCTAATTTCTAAATATATTAAGGCCAGTAATGTGAAGCATATACAGGGTGATCCATTTTTCATGGCTCATCACGGCCATCTCGGTAAAATATACAGGGTGGTTTAAATTAAAAAGAAGTTGCGCCTTTTGATAGCCATTTAGATAAACAGATTCAAGATATCTGCTTGCTGAAATTTTTCTTAACCATCTGTATCAAAGATCAGCTCTTTCTGTTGAGAAATAATGACACTACAAGGCATTTTCTAAAATCGGTATTTTCAGTTTTTTACAATATTTCAGCAATGGCGGGAAATATTTTCGATATGTTTGATTTACCTTAATGGAAACGGGGCCAATTTTTCGAATTTCTGCCACTCTGTATATTTTACTGTTTCCTAGATGCCAATGATGAGCCATAAAAAAGAAACCGTCCTGTATGGTACATAAGAAAGAAGATATGGTTATAAAGTAATGTACTCATACCATTCACTCAAATTTTAAAATAATCTAATTATTTAATACTATTACTTACTATAATACTGGTATTGGTATTAATGTAGCAATGCAGAATGTACCTGAAAAAGAAAAAAATATTTAGTATAGGAAATTCATATTTGAAAAATAAATGAAAAGTTTATAGATAAACCAAAGAGTGATCCATTTTAGCACATTCCACAATCTGTATTCTTTAGATGGTGTGCGATCAGACATTCTGCATCAAACTTGAGGTGTTCTGTGCAACATTCTACATAAAAATATTGATGTTTTTGAATTAAACCAGAAAACAGAAGATAGTAAATTGATAATGTCCCCTTACTGTCCCCAATTTAGATATAGTGTGAATTATAATTTTTTTTTAATTTTAAAGAAATATATGTTAAAAATTTGATTATCCCAAAATATGTAGTTAATTTGCAATATTTCTGCTTTTACTCCTAAATCTTTAAATATTTTCTAAGAAATAGAAAAATATGTAAACTGCATGTACTTTATAATAAAAACAAGGCAAATAGACTCTTCACTGGTGCAAATTTGAAATTTCTTCTAGTTCTGAATATCGTAATGTTTTATGTGTATCAATAAAACTAATAGTTATTTATGCACCAAGTGCAATAAGCACTTTTTGTACGAGTTGCATACAATATTTTTTCTACGTTCATGCAAAAACCAAAAAATTTAATTTAGATGACACTAAGTCTAGAAAAATGTGACGTCGATTTGAACGTTTATGTTTGTCATGATGACAAAACGCTGTAGCAGAATGACAGATGAATGCAATAAACATTTTATTGTACTAGTGCAACACTTTTTCCACTAAATATAGTTCAATAAAGTATTTTTTTGCATGAACGTAGAAAAACTAAATTAAAAAGATAACCAAATTGTTACTTAATTATTTGAAGTATAAATAATAACCATATTTGCTTAATTTGTTACATTCGGGATGTGGATCAAAGTAAAACCTTACTTTGACATATTTGATATACAGGGCGTTTCAAAACTTGTACGGGAAATAAAGGGTATGGCTCTTTGGCTTATTCACGAACACACTGCTTTCGAGATACAGCGTGTCAATAATGTTTTCAATTCGTCGACCATACCTCAGGAATAATTTTTTTAACACCCTTTATCTCGAAAACGGTGCGGTGCGTTTGCAGACCCGTGTTAATAAGAACATTTTTCATAGAATGAACCAAAGAACACAGCCTGTAGCGAAGCTTGTATAATCAATGTTCCATAATGACTGGATGTCAGTGATTGCACATCTAAAGCCTGATCATATGAGCGTAAAATTCGCAAATGTTTATGCTTATTTTGCAGTTTCGCAAAAAACCATATTTCAGGTAATTTAATTATTCAACTAACTTTTCTGTCACTCATGGAAGCTGATTGATGATAGGTATATGTTTTGTGCTGATGCCATTGACATTTGATGTTGTGATGAGTTGTCAGTAAATTCATCTAAAAATTATTTTAAGAACGGCTCTATCTACTTTCTTCAGTTGAACTGCGTTGTACCTATCGTACATTAAACAAAATTAATCTACTCTATATCTACAGTATATTCATCAAACCATCAATAAAATAGATTAATGGATTGAACAAACTTAATGGATCAATTAGAACGGGTTGGATTGTAGACAAGGGTGCCAGATTTCACGATTTATAGTGAGATCACATAATTTCGTAGTGAATCTTACGATGTCACGAATTAATGTGCTGAGTTTCACTGAAATCAAAGATGTGTACGTCTTAATATGATGAATGTGCTACACTTAAAATCATCTGGAATCCCTGATGATACATCAATAATCTAACATTGAATATAAGAACGCTTTTCGTGTCCATCTAATTAATTTGTTGAATATGGTAGGTTAGTGGTCGAGCGGTTTCAGGTATCAGTACTTGAGTCGATGTGGCCAGACCGCTGTGGGTTCGATCCCCGCGGCCGATAGACCGTATATCAGCTATATTCGTGGAGAAGATTGGTACTTTCTCTTCGGGCATAGTAGGATGGAAGAAATGTTGGCTTGGGTCAATGTGAGAGATTGATCCCAACTAGCAAAATAAATTTTATAAAGGTTGTATAAATTGCTATAATATAAATCTTATAGGAGCTTCAAATTCATATAACGTAGTTAAATGCCTTTATAGATACTTATAGAATCGAAAAAGGCCCACTTTTACAAAACACTTTGGTAATGTAACAGTTCTATAAAAAATGTATACAACACTTTTAAAACAATTTTATACAGCAACTATAAAAACGTTTTGTATGCTGTATTTTGGTAGTATTTAAAGAAACATTATATTTTTTAATGAAGAATATTAGAACCAAATCATTTTAAGATTGGTGTATAACGCAGATTCATAATTATTTGTACTTATATTTAAAAACGGGGTCACTCAATGGCGATCATTTGTGTAAATGGTAGATAGGTATAATACTTACAATATTATCATGTCAACAATCAGTGTTTCAACAACGAAAATTTTATTGCGCCGCAAATTTTATTGATAAACTATATATACGTTTGTGACAAAAAAATTATGCGCTTTAGTTTAGACGACATTTGCTTTAAAATTATAAAAAATAAATATAAAAAATATTAAAATTCCTTCCTTCCTTTAATTTATAATATCGTTGGGTAATTATATTTAACGATCTTGTTATAAAATAGTCTTCCAAAAATAGCAAAATTACGTTTTAGATATAATTTTAATAAGGCTTTCAACTAATTTTCCATAATGGCGGCAGTCGCTGATCCAACAAATATTCATTTAAAAATGGCGACTTATAATACAATGACTTTATTCCACATAAAACCATAACAAAATATTTTAGTGTAAATTAGAACTTTATACGATAAAATAGTATAGTTATATTTAAAAATGTGTGTGCGCAAGTATATAATGTTTGCATCGCAAGAAGATGCCAAGTTTTATAAAAAAAATTGAAATTTAAAATATTATAATACTACCATTACCTATATTAATATTGTTAGGTATTAGCTAGGTACCTATTATTAGTTAATTATAATAATAGGTATTTAATTTAAAACTAACCTAATTATTGCATTACCAAAAAATTAAATCAACGTTACTTTCTCGTACTGGTTTCTCGTATTTTTTCGCAGCCATGAAGCGGTTTTAATGAGTTCTCGAACATGGACACCATCATTATTTATATAATAAAACCTATAAAATTGAACGTCTGCACGTTTGACTGGAAACGTTACTTTCAAGAATTTGTTTGTATTCTTTCTTGATTAGTGCTTGGTAATACACTACGCGGTATATACAATAACTATGTTTTCTCAAGTCACAATTTTGTTCTATAACAGATTTATAAAAACACAACTATAAAACTATTTTATAAATAAACTCATTTCGGGGCTAGAAAATAATTTTATTAATTTCCTTATATATCCTTAATAAAACAAGTTTATACAACTATTTTATAAGATTATAATTAAAAGTCATTTGCCTAAGTATACAACTCTTTCACAATATGTTTACAATCCTTATATATAATTTTTTTAAATGCTGTATAACGTATTATAATACTTTTATAACAATTTTAAAGAACTGAAAATTATTTGTTCTATAAAACACGTTGTAAAAACTATTATAAAACAATTTTATACAATTAATTTCTTCAGGAACAAAATTATAGCAATTATTTGCTCTATAAAACCAAACTGTTCATTAAACAACGCAATTCGATAGTTATAAAATAATTCGCTTCTTTTAAAGTTCCATTTTGCTAGTTGGGATACCGGTTGATGTTTGACCACCCCCTAATTAATGAGGTTTTCCAGGTTTATCTCATTCTTGCATTGAATGATGGTTAGGGCCTACCAACATAAGTCGTTCCTGGGCACAAATACGATCTGCTTAATAATAATATGCCGCCCTCTCTCCCACACAAGTTTCCGACTTCTGGGCTAATCTTTGATTAGAATGAGGGGCAGAGATATTATTATTAATACTAGAACAAACATTTGCTTCCAGTTTTTTGGTCAGGTTTTTACTGTTTTTTACTTACAAAGTTAGTTGCATGTTAGGCATAGCAAAGCTGGGCTAACCATCTTACAACTGTTTGGGACATTCTGTACAAAAATATTCAAGTTTTCTTATAATTTGTTAAGTGTTATTATAAGTGGATTTTTATCAATATAATGACCATTAAAAACAAACTTACTTAACTTCACATTATGATAGTGATAACGACATAATTTCTTAGAATATATATATTTCAAGTGTTTTGTAAAATTCAGAAAAATGTTAGAAATTTTCCGGCTAATAAATAATTTAAACAGAAAACTGCGAAATTCGCATGAAAAACTGGTAATTCCGCGTCCATGAATTTTATTGGATATTTTTTAGAATATTATATCATTTCACAACATTTTCTAACCAATTCGCAGCTTGTATTTTATTGTGGTACCATGGTAATTAAAAAAAAAATCCAGAAATTTTTATCTTTCTTCAAGTGAACTTTATGTGCAATAATTTTCAAAATATTCAAGACCTCGAAAAATGTCCGCAATAATTGAAGCAATAGGGATATTATGTGAGTCTTATATTACCCATATAAGACACACATTTCAAATAACATGTCTATAATTTTTATCAACGAGTGATTAAAGTGAAATCAATGTTAATAACAGTACAAATTAGTCTTCACTAATGGTAAGAAATACCTCTTCTAATTGTTCGTTTACTTACTTTTAGCCAAATGACGTGTTTTCTATTTTAATAAATTGTCTCGTCTATTATCAATACCCTTGAATTATCATAACAATTTTGTAACCCAGTCACTATACTCTATGTTTAATTTTAATTCTACTATTAAAACATTCATTCAAAAATCGGTGTAGGTTAACTTCCCAAAACAGTAGCAGAATCTCCTAGAGAGATGTCAAGAGGTACTTAAAATGATTAACTATTGACAATAAACTAAAAGAAGCAGTTGCAAATCAGCAAGGATAGCAGGATTGTTTGCTGGGCATTATATATAGACACGACAATATTAGATTACGACCTGTGTAGGTTCGGTCAAGTTTTAGAGACCGAAACACATGTATTGAATCAGTGCGAATGAAGAGTGACACAGTGAATGATGTAACAAAGGTGGAAGCTGCAAATTACAGAAAATAGCCATTGAAAAAAGCTGTGAAAACTAATTTTACTTTATTTTAATTTTAAAAATTACAACATCTAATAGTTTACAGTAATTATAAAATGTACTAAATTACTGCAATTAACAATAAGTTACAAGTGGACCAAGTCTAACTAACTAATCGAACAACATGAGTTCGAGGAACAGGAATATGGAAGGTAGCAACAAAGCATAATAAGAACCTGGGAATATTTAACCACATCTTTTGTAAAATACCAGAAATATGGGCAGTTGTTCATTAATTTAAACAAAAATATAGTTGAATAACACTTCCACTGCTTCGAACAAAGGATCATGAGATATGCTAATGACAGGATCTATTTTAAAAGACAACAGTTTGAACGTCTTTAAACAGTTTCCAATTTAATGCATTGTGGTTAACAGTGAGGATTCGAAACTATTGAGGCATCCTGTAGTTTTAATCTCACAAGCGTAGTATATTTTCAAGTTTCAGTGTTAGAAAAATCTTTGCTGTAACGAGCTATAAATTCATACACACGATTGGATTTGGCAACAATGTTAATGTAAATAGAACCACTTACACTTAAGTGATATTAAGCTTTAGATAATTTGAAGTGCACCATTCTTTAACGCAATTGACGTCTAGCCTGAGAGTAAATATCACAATAAATGTTTAAGTCATCTGCATAAAGAAGCCACTGAACATCTATAATATTAACTATATCATTTTTTAAAAACGTTAAATAACAACGGCCACAGGCTGCTTTCCTGAGGTACTCCAGAAGCTACATATCCAGTAGATTTGAAGGTAAGATATGTACAGATTAATTATATTTAAAAACAAACCGCATGTCGAATGCCTTCAACATGACAGTGTATACGACATCAACCTGGAATTTGTTGTCCAGAATTTCAGAAATTAATTGTGTGACATGTAATAATTTAGTGGTGGTAGCACGTTCTTTTATAAATCCATAATTAAAAGGCTGAAATTAAATGAAAAGTTCTAAGATTACCGAGATTCATGA